>CM022488.1:21657884-21669276 GCA_011952105.1 Coreoperca whiteheadi
CCCCCCCCCGACAGCACGAGTTCTCCAGTCCCCATGACAATAAGTGACTGCTTCTGGATTTTCACTCTCCGCTAGAATCCAGGCCAGTTGGCCAGGGAGAGGATCAATAGAAGTATTGTTGCTCTGAGGATAGCTGGTCTTTCCAGGAAGTTACTGCTGCTGCAGGGGTCCGATCAGTGACACTTACAGAGAGACTGACAGAAACCAAGTCATTCATTCAGCAAGAAGCAGGGAGGGGGGAATCGGCGGAGTCTGAAGCAGGAAGCAGAGAGGGAGACAAATGTGCAGAGAGAAATGTAAAGAAAGAACTTGTAGGGAAGGGATTTTATGAGATAGAGATCCAAAATGGCTAAAATGATAATGGCGAACGTACTGTTGTATGCACAGACACAGTATTTTTTTATTATTATTTAAACAAATTAACTTGTCTTACATTTTGTTTTGGAATTCATGACCACGTTTCAGAATTGCATTTTACTGGTCTTTCGGTTGAATCACTGTGGATTTGAAAATACAGTATTACATCTTTACAAGAACTCTTCCAAAACTGTTCACATGCTAAATGCATGCCTCAGGTCCTTTCGGTGGAAACCGCAAAAAGAGGAAAAAAAACTGTAAAGAGTGTCCGGAACTGAAAGACCGATCAGCTGCAAGCGAGCTGTAGGAAAACCAAACATGCTTTTTTTTTTCTCCCTCATCAGCCGCTTCTCTCTCTCAGAATGAAAAAAAACCTAATTCTGTCATTATGTAAGCACTCTGAATGGCACAGTCTCAATGTGCATATTTGTGTATTTCACACACACGCACGTATATACATACATATACTCACATGCATGCACCCCCTGCACTCAGACGCACACTTCAACACCAACAAGATGGGATATGCCAGATGGGATGTTATTAAAAAGGAATTGTATTTTCTGACTCACAAAAAGGGAATTTCCCTACTCGTACTGTATCATAACTCACACTCATAACTCTGATCAAACACATGGTGACAGAGAGAGAGAGAGAGAGAGAGAGATGGAAGGAAGGAAGGAAATGGGTGATCACATAGAGTGATAAACAACTGTAACAGCAGTTAGTCACAAGCCAACAACTTGTCACCGGATTTTGAGCAAAACATACTTCACACACACACACACACACACACTCCCTCAAGGTGTGTGTGACTGCATGTGCTGCTTGTAAAACAAGAAGCGAAGCCAGTGTGAGAAAAGAAATTTTTACCTTTCAGGATCATCAGAATACAACAGAAGAAAATACATTGTGGGATGCGTTTTAAAGGTGAGACACACAGAGGCCTTTTCCACCACCAACTCTCAAGTTAATCTGAGGTGGGCTTGAGGGGAAATTTACAGTAATGTGAGAGGTGGAGGGAGGAGGAGGTGCATTATTGGTGCTCTCATTTCTTGCTTTTCTTTTTGGGGGTTTTCTTGGGTTAATGTATTATTCTTTGAAGGCTCACTTCCCTCCAAGTCTTAAAGGTCCAGTGTGTAACCTTTAGAAGGAGCTGTTGGCAGAAATGGCATATAATATTCATAAGTATGTTTTCTCATTAGTGTATAATCACCTGAAAATAAGATTATTTTGTTTTCGTTCCCTTAGAATAAGCCGTTTTTAGCTCCAGAGGGAGCGGGCCCCCCTTAAACGGAGGTCGCCATGTTGCACCGCCATGTTTCTACAGTATCCCAGAACGGACAATCCAAACACTGACTCTAGATAGGGCCACTGAAAGCGCTTCACACTACGTATCACATTCACCCACTGATGGCAGGTGCCAACTACTCATCAGCTCGAAGAAATTAACTCGTTCACACACACCGAAGGCACACCCCTCGGGAGCAATTTGGGGTTCAGTATCTTTCCCAAGGAAGCTTCGACATGTGGGCTGGGGGAAGCCAGGACCGAACCACCGTCCAACCAGTGGACGACCAGCTCTACCACTAAGCCACAGCCATAGTTTCGCCTGCACGCTTGGAAGGGAAGACGAGGCAAGCGGTATTTAAATGTTTTCAAACTGCAATTTCACTGCTAGATGCCACAAAATCCTACATACTTGGCCTATAACGAACATCCAGATTTCGTTTTGTTTGTATTTGCATTTTTTTTTTAAATGTAATCACATTAAAATGGATGAAGTTTTCATCAGCCAGGTTGAAGCAAATCAATGGGTTTCCTAACTCAAAAAGAAAAAAAAAATCAAATCAGTCAGTCAATGAGAATAACAAAGTTGATACTACATATTAATAATTATTGGGCAAGATTATATATTCACTTAGTTAGCTGCGGGCTACAACATGTTTGTGTTTACATTTTGTTAAACTGACCATTAAAAATATGCCAAATTAGCTATTAGCAGTTCAAGTCGTGCAAGGTTCCCACGGATGTGCAGACAACTGTCACTGCTTTACTTTGATACTGAAGAAAACTTCAAAAACATGATGATTCTCAGGCAAGTTCTAGACTTATAAGGAGCATCTCTGATGGACATCAGAGATAATAAGTCAGACTGAATCTAAAAATGTGTGTATCAGGTATGTGTGTTTAGATGTGACTGAGTTACACATTTTGACACAGTTTGAAAATTCCTGCTTCAATCGCAGGGTTTTGAGGAACATCGACAGGCAATTAACTGAATCGTTCCATTTGCGTTTGTCTATTCTAATGCAGTTCATTTAAATTTGAAGTAAGACACTTATAGACCAGGAAGAGCGGTACTTACGCTGACTTTGAACGCCTGGACAGTGTTGTCCAGCAGCAGTACGTTGCACACAACCTGTGTGTGCTGCCTGTCTCGCTCCAGCTCCGTCGCCCGGACATTGTAGGATCTGCCAGCAGGCAAGCGGAAGCGCGCGCTCATCACGCTCCTACCAGGGTCTGCAACAACCAAAGACACAGCAGTGAGGAGAAAATGATGAGCGAGAGAAACAAGAGGTGAAACCGCAAAAAGAGTAGGACCGAAAAATAAATGGAGCATCATTGTGTCAGTGCATGTAATGTAAACATACTATTTGACAATTTAGATGTGCTGAGGTAAGAAATCGCCCTTTGGAAAAGATTCAGTCCGTCTCCAAAGAACACAATAAGCCAATGTACAGTACGACATGATTTACTTTTTACCCCACTGCCTTAGTGCAGGCAGCCACGCAGCAAGGCAAGCCTGTGCAAGCACGGCGAGGCAGCAAAGACTGACTGCTTCATTAGAAAAGAATGTCAATGAGTAGGCAAGCAGCAGATTCCCTACTGCTAGGGGATGTGGAAACTATACAGCAGCCCAGCACTAAAACACTCACACACAGTACTATTATTAAATGAAATAAAATGGGGGGGGGGGATTACAAAGCCAAAGAGCTAAAAATGTTAGCAACCCTCCATGTTTCATTATTTAAAAACGTGGTTATATTTTATCTTCGATAGCAGGGACTGTTGCAATTGAAAACTAAGCAAAAACCAACAATCAGGACATTGTCACTACTAATAACTTCACTCGTGTGGCCTTTACCTATTCAGAATTTATCAATAGTTTAATTTTATCAGTTCATCATCAACATGCGCGGCTGGAGTGGCTGAAGTGAATTGGTAAATCCTGCCAGTGCAAACAGAGGCTGAGGGTGCCCTGTCTGTTCATCAGTGGGAATAAATAACAATAATTCAATCTGAAGCTGCTCCATTTAGAACAAACCAAAGCCCATTATGAGGCCACGTCTGACTGCTTTCTTTGTGTCCGTAGATTGCAAACTAGTCGCATGTGGCTTGAATCCCAGTTTACACAGATAAAAAAAAAAGGCCTGTTATATTTTGCAGTATATCTTCACTGCAGCTTAAGAATAAATAAAGAAGAATAATCTCTTATTTACAAAAAAAAAATATATGAACTTTAATTGCAGCCTAACCCACTTCTTCTTTTCCTTTCGGCTGTTCCCTTTCAGGGGTCGCCACAGCGAATCATGCGCCTCCATCTAACCCTGTCCTCTGCATCCTCTTCACTCACACCAATTAACTTCATGTCCTCTCTCACTACATCCATAAATCTCCTCTTTGGTCTTCCTCTAGACCTCCTGCCTGGCAGCTCCAACCTCAGCATCCTTCTACCAATATATTCACAGTCTCTCCTCTGGACGTGTCCAAACCACCTCAATCTGGCCTCTCTGGCTTTATCTCCGAAACATCTAACATGAGCTGTCCCTCTGATGTACTCGTTCCTGATCCTGTCCGCCCTCGTCACTCCCAAAGAGAACCTCAACATCTTAAGCTCTGCCACCTCCAGCTCTGCCTCTTGTCTTTTCTTCAGTGCCACTGTCTCTAAGCTGTACAACATCGCTGGTCTCAACACCGTCTTGAACACCTTTCCTTTCATTCTTGCTGATGCTCTTTTATCACACAACACACCTGACACTTTTCTCCACCCGTTCCAACCTGCTTGCACTCGCCTCTTCACCTCTTTTCCACAGTCTCCATTGCTCTGAACCGTTGACCCTAAGTACTTAAAGTCCTGCACCTTCTTCACCTCTGCTCCCTGTAACCTCACTATTCCACCTGGGTCCCTCTCATTGACACACATGTATTCTGTCTTACTGCGGCTAAGCTTCATTCCTCTGTTTTCCAGAGCAGACCTCCATCTCTCTAGATTCTCCTCCACCTGCTCCCTGCTCTCACTACAAATCACAATGTCGTCTGCAAACATCATAGTCCATGGAGATTCCTGTCTAACCTCATCCGTCAGCCTGTCCATCACCAGAGCAAACAAGAAGGGGCTCAGAGCCGATCCTTGATGCAGACCCACCTCCACCTTGAACTCCTCTGTCGCACCTACAGCACACCTCACCACGGTCTTACAGCTCTCATACATGTCCTGCACCATTCTAACGTACTTCTCTGCCACTCCAGACTTCCTCATGCAATACCACAGCTCCTCTCTCGGCACCCTGTCGTACGCTTTCTCTAAATCTACAAAGACACAATGCAACTCCCTGTGACCTTCTCTGTACTTCTCCATCAGCATCCTCAAAGCAAACACTGCATCTGTTGTGCTTTTTCTAGGCATGAAACCATATTGCTGCTCACAAATGCTCACCTCTGCCCTTAGCCTAGCTTCCACTACTCTTTCCCACAACTTCATTGTATGACTCATCAGCTTTATTCCTCTGTAGTTGCCACAGCTCTGCACATCTCCCTTGTTCTTAAAAATTGGCACCAGTACACTTCTCCTCCATTCCTCGGGCATCCTCTCACCCTCCAAGATCTTGTTAAACAAACTAGTCAGAAACTCTACTGCCACCTCTCCTAGACACTTCCATACCTCCACAGGTATGTCATCAGGACCAACTGCCTTTCCACTCTTCATCCTCTTCAACGTCCTCCTCACTTCACTCTTGCTAATCTTTGCTACTTCCTGCTCCACACCAGTCACCTCTTCTACTCTTCGTTCCCTTTCATTTTCCTCATTCATCAACTCTTCAAAGTACTCCTTCCATCTTCCCATCACACTCCTGGCACCTGTCAATACATTTCCATCCTTATCTTTAATCACCCTAACCTGCTGCACATCCTTCCCATCTCTATCTCTTTGTCTGGCCAACCTGTACAAATCCACCTCTCCCTCTTTAGTATCCAACCTAGCATACAAGTCCTCATATGCTCTTTGTTTGGCCTTTGCCACCTCTACCTTCACCTTACGCTGCATCTCCCTGTACTCCTGTCTACTCTCTTCAGTCCTCTCAGTGTCCCACTTCTTCTTTGCTAACCTCTTTCTCTGTATACACTCCTGAACTTCCTGGTTCCACCACCAAGTCTCCTTGTCCACTTTCCTCTTTCCAGATGACACACCGAGTGCCCTCCTACCTGTCTCCCTGATCACATTAGCTGTAGTGGTCCAGTCATCTGGGAGCACTTCCTGACCACCCAGAGTCTGTCTCAGCTCCTCCCTGAAAACTAAACAACATTCTTCCTTTTTCAACTTCCACCACTTCGTCCTCTGCTCTGCCTTTGTCCTCTTCATCTTCCTCACCACCAGAGTCATTTTACACACTAGCATCCTGTGTTGTCTGGCTACACTCTCCCCTACCACTACTTTACAGTCACTGGTCTCTTTCAGATTACAACGTCTACACAAGATGTAGTCCACCTGAGTGCTTCTCCCTCCGCTCTTATATGTCACCCTATGTTCCTGCCTCTTCTGGAAGAAAGTGTTCACTACAGCCATTTCCATCCTCTTTGCAAAGTCTACCACCATCTGTCCTTCTGCGTTCCTGTCCTGAAGACCAAACCTGCCCATCACATTCTCATCACCTCTGTTCCCTTCACCTACATGCCCGTTGAAATCTGCACCAATCACCACTCTCTCACCTCTGGGGATGCTCTGCATCACTTCATCTAACTCACTCCAGAATTTCTCCTTCTCTTCTAACTCACATCCTACCTGTGGGGCATAACCACTCACAACATTGAACATCACCCCTTCAATTTCCAGCTTCAGGCTCATCAACCTGTCTGACACTCTTTTCACCTCAAGAACATTCCTCACAAACTCCTCTTTCAGGATAACTCCTACTCCATTTCTCTTCCTATCCGACCCATGGAAGAACAACTTGAACCCTGCTCCTAAGCTTCTAGCCTTGCTACCTTTCCACCTGGTCTCCTGGACACACAGTATGTCCACCTTCCTTCTCTGCATCATGTCAATCAACTCTCTAGCCTTCCCTGTCATAGTTCCAACATTCAAAGTCCCTACTGTCAGTCCTACATTCTTAGCTTTCCTCTTCTCTCTCTGCCTACGAACACACCTTCCTCCTCTCCTTCTTCGTCTTCGACCAACAGTAATCCAATTTCCACCGGTACCCTGTAGGTCACCAGCACCGGTGGCGGTCGTTGTTAACCCGGGCCCCGACCGATCCGGTATGGAAGTCATTGTCGTGATTCGCATTTTTAGTTTGGCATGTGTTTTACGTCGGATGCCCTTCCTGACACAACCCTCTGCATTTATCCAGACTTGGGACTGGCACATGAAGACACTGGCTTGTGCCCCCCTGCGGTTGCATTTGCAGCCTAACCCACTAATTCCCAATATTAGCTTATAACAGATATACTGGTATTTGCATGTACTATGTATTAACATTGAAACGGATGCATTTTTTTTACATTTGACATTCATTAACACTTTATGTGATTCCAGTTTGATGAATTTATGTTGTGTATATAGTTTATTTATTCCTTAAAAGGAATAGTTCAAAATTTTTTAGGAAACATGCTTTTTCGCTTTCTTGTCGAATGCGCTTCACTCTT
Source organism: Coreoperca whiteheadi (assembly GCA_011952105.1). Taxonomy (NCBI): domain Eukaryota; kingdom Metazoa; phylum Chordata; class Actinopteri; order Centrarchiformes; family Sinipercidae; genus Coreoperca; species Coreoperca whiteheadi. The sequence goes on from CM022488.1 coordinate 21,665,169, forward strand.
CGCTGGTTGCCTGGCAGCCTCACAGTGATGACAAAACTTCAGGAAGTTACTGCGCTTGGCCAAGAAATAGTCCGGCACATAACCACTATAAGTCAGTGCCAAAGAGCTCCATGTGAGCAGCCATGTACACGCATGGATATAAGAGTTTCACTTGCCGGCTCTTTCTGTTTTAGTGCAGTTGCAGCAGTGTTTACATTTTGCTGGGTAACATATGCCATTGCAGTGGGATTTGTGCCCTTCCTGTCCATCCGCCTCCTGCTTTTTTTTTTAGTTTTTGGTGATCTAGCTTGACAGGAGACATAATAACCCTTCAAGGGTCATGGCCCCGTCATCAAGAGGTGGTGTATTTGTAACGATGGCTCTGTGTGAGCGTATTTTTGAGGGTATATAGTATATATGGAGGGCTCTCTGCATGTCTGAGCTGCTTGTCACTATACATCAGCACAAACCTCCATGAGCACTGGCAGATGGTGTGCACTCTGGGTACACACACACATATCTATTCTTGAGGCCAGAGCTAACAGCAGCAACAGCCCACCTTCTCCAGACATTTAAGCTACATGCAAAAAAAATGTGTATCACGCCTGTGTGTTTTCACATTTGAGTTATAAGTCCAAGAAGAAGTACCAATTTTAATGCAAAAGTGTGGCTCACGTCTCTGCTCAGAAAGTACAGAAACGGTTCTAATTGAGGAAGAGAAAGATTTTCGAAGCAGGGTCATATGATGTGAGGAAAAGAGAGAGAGAGAGAGAGAGAGAGAGAGAGAGAGAGCAGCAGCGACCTAAGAATGTTGATAGTAAGGAAGAAGACTGTTTTCTGTAATCTGACAGGCTGCATCACTGAGGGATTTTTAAACTTATTTTGCCGTTGAAGCCTTAATGACCATCGTGAGTGTGAGGGATGCTCGTCACCACTACTTGTCACAAGGTTATCTCAGTTTACTGGAAATCTGGCAGTGTAACGTAACAGTGGCACACCGCCTCGCCTGAAATTAAGACAGCCTCCTCTAACGTCAGAAGAAAATACGCTGTTGTGAAATAACAGCAGCATTAGCCTACACAGGAAAACAGCAGAGGCGTTACATCACACAGCACGAGTGAGTACATTTTTTATGTCGTCATTTAGTAACTAAGCTGATCAAAATACGAGATGCATCAGCATCTGTCTGATTCAGTGCAGGAGGCGATAGTGCTTACCACCTCCACTAACAGTTTCCTGGGGGAAAACCCTGGCATGTGTAACAAACTGGGGGCGTGGAGTTTGAAAGATGTGGCCATTCATTGGGCACGGAGGGTCTAACAAAGAGATGCTGCTGAGCTGCATTACAGGAAGTGCAGGATCCAGTGGTTGACAGCTAGCAGGTAATATCCAACCAGGCGTGACGCTGGTCAAACTGTAGGTCATCCTGGTGAGATCAATAAACTCTGACTGCCAACAGAACAACCACACACACACACACGCAAGTACAGGCACACAGAGCCACAAATGCATGCAAGCACACAGGCAAACATGCATACGGACACATGCACACTAATGCCAGCCACTGTCGGCTTGGGAAACCGAGCGAATGGATCGGCGAGATGAGCAGAGATGAAGCCATGCAAAAGGAAGGCTGGACGGAGGGACGCTCTGCTATCACTGGCTCACACTGTGGAAGAGCCCCGGGACAGACAGATGATGAGGTCTGACACACAGATTCTCTCTCCACGGGCTGGCTCGCCTTCCTTGCTTTCTTCCTGTCCTAACATTTTTCTGCCATCCAGCTGAAGTAAATTTAAAAACCACAGACTGCAGTACTGGATCATCTCTGTAGTGTGCTACCAATCGAAACCCCCACATACCTTTATGGGTATAAACGTCTTTTGAAAGCACTAATAGTGTCACAATGTTGTTATCTGGGTTTTACGGTCAAATTTAGTAATATTTAATTTTGGCAAAATAGCCCAGGCTTGTTGTTAAGCCTGCAGCAAACCCACATAGTAGTCTACACACATCTACAAGCTAACATTTAATTATTCTAACTTTATTTTGGCTCACACAATTGTGTGAGCCCTTGTGTTTGTCAGTTGCTTTGTTCTGATGAACTATTTTAGTTTTCACTTTGTTTTGTTCAGCTATATAGTCTGCATTAGTGCAATGTTTGTTTTGCTCTGCCCGTCTACGTCCTAATGTCATTTGCTTTCTCATTTATGCTCTACTTTGTTCGTCTTTCATTTAAGTTCTGTTTGCTTGTATTGCTTGTATTTTCGGTTCTGTCCTGCTCTACTGTATTCTTCACTATCCTATTGTGCCATTTTCTATTCTACTCGATGCTACGTTCAATGTTCTACAATTTTCTGCTCTGCTGTGTCCTTTTCAGTTTTGTTCTGCTGAGCTGGACAGGGCAGCCACACTCCCCTGAGAGAAGCCTCCGGAACTCCGGAAGCACGCTACCATTATTGCTTCCTGCAGCCAGCAGAGCTTACAAACAGCCAGGAGTGTGTAAGTGCGTGTGCGTGTGTGTGTGTGTGTGTGTTGACCCTAAAGCTTCCCTCAGTGGTGGGCTCCTCTGGCTCTCTCGGCTTATTGCAAACACAGACGGTACCGGAGCCTTCCTGTCTGTACACAGGAATACACGCCCCTCGTATAAACACATATATGAACACACCCACTGCAACACATTAACATGCAAAGTCACACAAACAGAGACACACGCGTTATCCACCATCAAAATCAGGTTGTGTATTGCTCCACTGAATCAGGATACGCACACTCTCGCGCGCACAAACCCAGAAGCCCATCAATAAAAGTTATCCGAGCATTACCTACTGAACTATGAATCTCCCCGCATTTCTTATTTATACTAACAGAACAAAAGTCTTCAAAGGAAAAGCTGCACAACAAGGCAACGTCCTCTCCCAGTTCGAATATGGGGCGAATACTGAACTTCATTTGCCCCATGCATTTCTATTTATACCCCCAATTTCTTCAAAAGAAACTCAAAAGACATGCTACGTATGGGTTTTCTGTCCCTTTGTGTTGCTTTGGAACAATTGAAATAAGACGCTAGCAGTTAGGAATCCCAAAGGAATTGTACATAACCGTTCCAATGTTTCATAAAGCATAAACTAGGCCACAGACAAACAGGTGGTCAATTACAGATGTGTGTGTGTGTGTGTGTGTTTGCAGACATCCTGTGACTGGGAGTTTTCATAATAGATGATTGGGAAAAAACTACTTTAAAGCCCTCATAGATCGTTCTCTCTTCCTGCTTTTGAGGGAGGGCTGCAGCTATCGATTCGTTTAGTAATCGAGTATTCTAACGATTATTCGGAAAGAAATACTTTTGCTTTATTAAAGAGCAATAGTAAATATGCAAAAGAGAAAATAAGACAGGTTTCTTAAAAATGAACAACTTATTGGTTTCATTTTTAGAAATTTCTATATTTGTATTGCTTGAATTGCATACAATAGTATTATATGTCAAAACTAAATCCATTTAAGTGCCACGTTGCATTTTGGGTTTAAAAGAAAACATGTTCTGTTATGCAAAAACACCTTACTGTCTCCTTCGTGCCATTTGTAGGAGGCAAAAACGAGTGGACAGGAACTGTGACTATCATAATAATAAATAACGTGAATGAAGCTCAGGCTTTCACAAATGACTGCAGCATTTTATTATGTCGTTATTTACTTGAGCAAAACCAAGCTAACTCAGTAGCCACCATATTGATTTACTTTGTTAACCAGCCATTACATATAGTTATAATCAACGTAGCCTACTTTCTTTACTAGCCTTCATATACCCTGTTGTAAGGTCCGCTCTGTGGACTGGGTGCGTAGACTGTAACGTTGTGCTTTCTGCTGAGATGCTGAAGCGTGGACGTTGTGCTGTTGTGGTCGGCTAGTTCGGTTTTTAGAACAGACACACTGTACAGCGTTTGCGTGGACACTTGGTCGCTTTCTCTGGCCTGTCTCTTCTCTGCGCCCCTTTGCTATTTTCTCTCTTGCTCCTTTTTGTAATCCGTGCAGTCAAATCACACCATAGATGCTCTGAATGTCTCTGATCACACACACAGCGTAAATGCGTTGTGCGACAGTAATAATCATCCGTGCAGAACAGTGTATG
>CM022488.1:21670298-21740298 GCA_011952105.1 Coreoperca whiteheadi
AGGAGGCGATAGTGCTTACCACCTCCACTAACAGTTTCCTGGGGGAAAACCCTGGCATGTGTAACAAACTGGGGGCGTGGAGTTTGAAAGATGTGGCCATTCATTGGGCACGGAGGGTCTAACAAAGAGATGCTGCTGAGCTGCATTACAGGAAGTGCAGGATCCAGTGGTTGACAGCTAGCAGGTAATATCCAACCAGGCGTGACGCTGGTCAAACTGTAGGTCATCCTGGTGAGATCAATAAACTCTGACTGCCAACAGAACAACCACACACACACACACGCAAGTACAGGCACACAGAGCCACAAATGCATGCAAGCACACAGGCAAACATGCATACGGACACATGCACACTAATGCCAGCCACTGTCGGCTTGGGAAACCGAGCGAATGGATCGGCGAGATGAGCAGAGATGAAGCCATGCAAAAGGAAGGCTGGACGGAGGGACGCTCTGTGAGGTCTGACACACAGATTCTCTCTCCACGGGCTGGCTCGCCTTCCTTGCTTTCTTCCTGTCCTAACATTTTTCTGCCATCCAGCTGAAGTAAATTTAAAAACCACAGACTGCAGTACTGGATCATCTCTGTAGTGTGCTACCAATCGAAACCCCCACATACCTTTATGGGTATAAACGTCTTTTGAAAGCACTAATAGTGTCACAATGTTGTTATCTGGGTTTTACGGTCAAATTTAGTAATATTTAATTTTGGCAAAATAGCCCAGGCTTGTTGTTAAGCCTGCAGCAAACCCACATAGTAGTCTACACACATCTACAAGCTAACATTTAATTATTCTAACTTTATTTTGGCTCACACAATTGTGTGAGCCCTTGTGTTTGTCAGTTGCTTTGTTCTGATGAACTATTTTAGTTTTCACTTTGTTTTGTTCAGCTATATAGTCTGCATTAGTGCAATGTTTGTTTTGCTCTGCCCGTCTACGTCCTAATGTCATTTGCTTTCTCATTTATGCTCTACTTTGTTCGTCTTTCATTTAAGTTCTGTTTGCTTGTATTGCTTGTATTTTCGGTTCTGTCCTGCTCTACTGTATTCTTCACTATCCTATTGTGCCATTTTCTATTCTACTCGATGCTACGTTCAATGTTCTACAATTTTCTGCTCTGCTGTGTCCTTTTCAGTTTTGTTCTGCTGAGCTGGACAGGGCAGCCACACTCCCCTGAGAGAAGCCTCCGGAACTCCGGAAGCACGCTACCATTATTGCTTCCTGCAGCCAGCAGAGCTTACAAACAGCCAGGAGTGTGTAAGTGCGTGTGCGTGTGTGTGTGTGTGTGTGTTGACCCTAAAGCTTCCCTCAGTGGTGGGCTCCTCTGGCTCTCTCGGCTTATTGCAAACACAGACGGTACCGGAGCCTTCCTGTCTGTACACAGGAATACACGCCCCTCGTATAAACACATATATGAACACACCCACTGCAACACATTAACATGCAAAGTCACACAAACAGAGACACACGCGTTATCCACCATCAAAATCAGGTTGTGTATTGCTCCACTGAATCAGGATACGCACACTCTCGCGCGCACAAACCCAGAAGCCCATCAATAAAAGTTATCCGAGCATTACCTACTGAACTATGAATCTCCCCGCATTTCTTATTTATACTAACAGAACAAAAGTCTTCAAAGGAAAAGCTGCACAACAAGGCAACGTCCTCTCCCAGTTCGAATATGGGGCGAATACTGAACTTCATTTGCCCCATGCATTTCTATTTATACCCCCAATTTCTTCAAAAGAAACTCAAAAGACATGCTACGTATGGGTTTTCTGTCCCTTTGTGTTGCTTTGGAACAATTGAAATAAGACGCTAGCAGTTAGGAATCCCAAAGGAATTGTACATAACCGTTCCAATGTTTCATAAAGCATAAACTAGGCCACAGACAAACAGGTGGTCAATTACAGATGTGTGTGTGTGTGTGTGTGTTTGCAGACATCCTGTGACTGGGAGTTTTCATAATAGATGATTGGGAAAAAACTACTTTAAAGCCCTCATAGATCGTTCTCTCTTCCTGCTTTTGAGGGAGGGCTGCAGCTATCGATTCGTTTAGTAATCGAGTATTCTAACGATTATTCGGAAATAAATACTTTTGCTTTATTAAAGAGCAATAGTAAATATGCAAAAGAGAAAATAAGACAGGTTTCTTAAAAATGAACAACTTATTGGTTTCATTTTTAGAAATTTCTATATTTGTATTGCTTGAATTGCATACAATAGTATTATATGTCAAAACTAAATCCATTTAAGTGCCACGTTGCATTTTGGGTTTAAAAGAAAACATGTTCTGTTATGCAAAAACACCTTACTGTCTCCTTCGTGCCATTTGTAGGAGGCAAAAACGAGTGGACAGGAACTGTGACTATCATAATAATAAATAACGTGAATGAAGCTCAGGCTTTCACAAATGACTGCAGCATTTTATTATGTCGTTATTTACTTGAGCAAAACCAAGCTAACTCAGTAGCCACCATATTGATTTACTTTGTTAACCAGCCATTACATATAGTTATAATCAACGTAGCCTACTTTCTTTACTAGCCTTCATATACCCTGTTGTAAGGTCCGCTCTGTGGACTGGGTGCGTAGACTGTAACGTTGTGCTTTCTGCTGAGATGCTGAAGCGTGGACGTTGTGCTGTTGTGGTCGGCTAGTTCGGTTTTTAGAACAGACACACTGTACAGCGTTTGCGTGGACACTTGGTCGCTTTCTCTGGCCTGTCTCTTCTCTGCGCCCCTTTGCTATTTTCTCTCTTGCTCCTTTTTGTAATCCGTGCAGTCAAATCACACCATAGATGCTCTGAATGTCTCTGATCACACACACAGCGTAAATGCGTTGTGCGACAGTAATAATCATCCGTGCGGAACAGTGTATGTAATTAACGACATATGGATTAAACAAAGATTTGATGCAAATAATTTGCATCGATTTTTTGTAATAGAGTTATTCGAGGAATCATTTCAGCCCTAGTATGACATTTAAATAAGAACAGATAAATGAAACATGCACTGACTGTACACAGAGCGCAGGTCTGCAGAGGCAGTATTCCCTCCCAACGTTTGCTGTCGCACACTTTTTTCCTCCACCTACCATCCTCCGCCCCCCTCCATGATGCCTTTAAATCCTACTTATTTTATGTAGGGCAACTGCAGCAGCAGAAACAGTGCAGTTTCATGTCTCTGTCTGTCTATGTGTGTGTGTGTGTGTGTGTGTGCGTGTGTGTGTTTGTGTGTGTGTAATTGACAGATTCAAACAAAGCATTTAAAATGTGTGTCTGTGTGGGGGAGGTTGGGTGCCAGCGAAGTTGCAGCTTAAGGAATGTGGGCAGCGAATGACCCCTGACCCCCATTAGGGATAGCCATATGTGGCCCTGGCTGATGGTAAAGTCATATAGGGCAGCCTGTAATCTAAAGTCTTTTTGAAAAAAAGATAATAAAGATTTTCTACACTTAAGGTCAACATGAAAATGGCACATATAGCAACAATGTGTAACTATTTACAAAGTTGCTGTAAGGAGTTTTCCGATTTATCAAGAAAATCATTATTTTAGGTCTGTGTAGTTGAAAGGGTTAATCTGCTAACCAGCAGTCAGACAGAGTAAGAAGGGTTGGGGAGCAAACGCAGCAGGGCGTTTAGATCTCGCTCTTCCACCACTGTGAAGCGGAAAGTGTACAGGACGTACATGCCATCAGATAAAGGACAACTGTGAGCCAATCAGACAGTACGTGTGAGAGCTCAGGCCGACTAAAACAGTGTGTTTATTTAGAGCCATATTTTACCGATAGCAGCTTTCAAGTCCAACTGAAATTCAGCTGCACGGTTTTAGGGCTGTCCCTAACGATTCATTTATCGATTATTCTAAAGATTATCTTTTTTATTACTCGATTAACATAACAATGAATTTATCCAAAATAAATATCAAAAACTTGTCTCAGAAATATTACAAAATTGCATTCAACAATTTTCTCTTAAAAACAAACAAATGTAACAAGAAACCGAGTACGTAGAGCAGGCCATCATTCTGCAACAAAAAATATATTTGTCTATTGAAAATATTATATTTGAAATAACAATAATATATTACCCTATTTCTACTAGGGTATTTCTTATATATTCTAATTCTACTTAATTATCCACCTTATTTCAGTGTTTACTCACAAACTACTTTAATCTGCTCATCTTGCTTTTCCCTTCAGTTCTCTTTTCCCAGCACACACAAACAGGCTCGCCCTGCATGCCTCGTTCTCTCTCCCCCGATCTCCTCTGCTAACTTTCTTCGAAAGCACAGCGTTTTACAAAGTCACCCAAAAACCAAAACTCCCATTCTCTTTCAACATTGTTTCGGTATCTCACTGTGGGACACGCTCTCCGTGCTGTCCACCAGGAGCTATTTTACATCACGCCAGTCTTGACTGGCAGACAGACTCCCTAGAGGAGGGACTTCCTCCTACTATACAAGCCTGACGTCACCTTCTATCCTCATGGTGTGTTCGCACTGGACGCGAATGAAGCGATTCGCGCGAATGAAGCGATTTGAGAGTTTGAGTTGAAATATCTGAACTTTGGCGGATATACGCGCCGCGTTAACCAATCAGGAGCTTGCTCGAGTAGTGACGTGATTAGGAGCGAGGCAGAAATTCGAACAACAATGGAGGATAAAATAATAGTTGCACACCCCGGTACAGTAGGTGGCGGCATGCACCTGAACAAGTTGGTTGGACCCGCCATAAAAACCAGAGAGAAAATAAAATGATTGTGGCTGTGTGTGGATACCTGGAGCTGTAGATACGTCCTCGTATCGTTATAGAAACCTTTGGACGAAAGTGAGTGAGGAGGTCCGACAATCTGGTAAGTTTAAAAAAAACGTTCTTTACTCAATAGGACCGGCTCACCGCTACCCTCCCACGACGCGATTTTGCGTCTGGTGTGTAGAAATGTACGCGCGAACGGAGCGAGTAAACTCAAAATGTTCAAGCGTCCAACTTAACGCGAATAGAGCGATTTATTCGCGTCCTGTGTGAACACACCTTTAAGTCTTTTACCTCTTCTCGCTCCCAGGAAAAACCTCTCAGACGGCAGGTGTAGCGAACGGGCAAGCAACACAGCTCACAGAGCGAACACACAGTAACGACGTGAAATAGGGGGACACGAGAGAAGCCCTCCTTGATCGCGGCTTTTCTTGAAACCGGTTTCTTCCTTCTTTGTTTTTCCCTCTCCTCTCCTCCTGTCTTTAACGATTATAATGATTATAGTCATCAGTGCCAGGGAGCAGCCATTTACTTACACACACAGCGCCATTCATAAAACCCAACACCTGTCACAGAGATTCCTTGCTGAATCAAAGAAAGAAATAATGGAGACTGACAGGCATTTTCAGCATTAGCTCTTTGCAGCTCATTCTGGACAATGTCACTGCTGCACTCATCTCCTCTAGATGTAGCTCACATGTCCTCTCACCTATCCATCATAACACCCTTATAATAATATCAACCAATCCCCAGCCACCTCTCCTCGCCCTTAGTAGCTGCTATGTTCTTCTTACTCTCCGCTCCAGTCGGATCTTCTACATGTCTTTCTGCACCTTCGTTCTACTTCACACCTGCCCATCTTGCTTCCACCATCTTGCTGTGCCCCCTCATCTCTATATAGGCATCTCCTCTCCATTGTTGTTCCCCTCACTCTCTCTTTGCTAACATGCATTTCCTGTAGCCCAAAATAATGCTTGGGCAATGTTTTTCCAACAACTTACCACTGCACAGAAAGTGGTTACCAGTGGACATGTTGGGGGAGAAACAACCACGCTGCCCCTCCACAGAACTCCTTCTGTTGAAATAACCTCTGGCTGGCAGCACATCCCAGCTAATGACTTCCACAGACATGACTGAACTCCCTGTCAACTAGAATTGCTAATATTTAATTAGATAGTTTATTTAATTTTAAATTGCACGGCAAAATTTACAATTTCGTAGTTTGACAAGACAACATTCAGCTCACACTAAAGAGCTCACAATTTTTGGAAACTGTCCAAAACAGAGAAAGAAACTAATAAACCTGTTGTGTGCTTCTAAAAACAGCCAAGAATTGGATATTTCCACTAGTGTGCTCAGTGACTGTCCCTCACTTCAATCTCAATATTCACCTATAACCTGACAAAGAAAACAAGCCAACCATGGAAACTTTGATGTAAACACCTTCGTCTGATTACGTCAACAGCATTATGATCAGAACTGCTGAACGAAAACCACAGCTGACACACACCTAGGTTTTTCCTCAGGGCATGTAAGGGCACAGGTTGACTTCACAAGATGTTCTGAATTTACATGCAGCACAAATGTCACAGCCGTGACTGGCTAGCAGTGGTGGAGAAAACCGACATACTTTAGGTTTCCTGCTTTCAGCTAAAACTGCAAGTAACAACATGCTGGTCCTCCGTAAATTAATCCAACAACTAATTTAAATCCAATTGATTTATTTTATGGTGCCATTTAAATGTGTTTCTGGCACTACCACACATCTGTCTGAACATAAACCACCAGATTACGATCTGGTGCTGCATGTTGTCCAGCAGCAGCAGTTTCATTTAACTTCCAACTCCTACACTTAAAATTATTCATTCACAGCTTTCAAGTTGCCCTGTGGAACAAGAGTCCTAGGAAACATTCAAACAACAACTATTGAAACAAACATTAAACAGCTGGTTCAACAATCGATGTAGTTCACAGCATACAGACTGCTGCTTTTGCATTTCTCACTATCGTCTCACAAAGCTTTATTCTACCAAAGAGGTAAGAAGCGTGTAACCACCTCTGCAGGCGGCAGTGTGCTGCTCGTTACAGGTGACTTTCTAAACTACGGGGCTTTTATAGCTTGATTCATTTGGGTCGCGAGGGGAAACGCAACAAGAAAAAGCCGGTAAACTAAAAGTCAACTTACCCTGGACTAATGTATTAGTTGGAGAAGAATGAAATAATATCAAGGCTTGTCGAAGTGGACAGTAAAATATACGGGCGACTATCTACCACCACTGCAAGGTAGTGGGGGGGGGGGGAGGGAATTAAAGGAATTTCAACTAAAAAAGCTAAACTGAACACACAGATTGGAAATATGAGAGGGGTGGAATAGTGTTACCTCTTTTATAAAACAAGAGGCCCTCTTCTGTACAGTAATGTGGGCACACACACACACACACACACACACAAAGCAACACACTCCAATGCACACACAGAAAAACCGAAAGCTGAGAAACAGAGATGCATGTTTGATTAAAGGAGCACATTCCCCTGATTTTTTCTTTCCTGCTGACGTTGGCACCTTTAAAATGTTACCAGGGGTCGTGTTCTGAACACACTGCAAATTTCCACCCGCATGCACCTCAACACTGCACATTCCTGCCCCACCAGCAGGGGGGCCAGGTGTTCGGTACCAAGCACACCCCCCAATCCCCCCCCAGCCCCCTGCTGCTAGGGTAGATTAGCAGCAAAACAACTCAGCGACATGGCTGAGGACCACAATCAGCTTTAAACCTGGCAGAAACAATAATGTATGTGCATGTAACTACACACATTGACAAACTGAAGTTTAACCTGGAGTCCCATGTTTTTTTGCATCTTTTCATTCAGAATTGAAAGGGGTAATTTTCGATTCATTATTGTCCGCTTTTAGATTTTGGCCAGAACATTTTGATATTGTGTGTCAAACCAAGGAATAACCTGAACGCATCATTGCTTCACAAATGTATCACAGAAAACAAACTGCATAGGAAAGTTTCATTGGATTTGAAATAAAATTACAGAATGAAGAAAAGAAAAAAAAAAAGAGTTTGTTTTAACCAAAACAATTGAAGCAAGAACACCAAGTTTATAGTCAAATGTTATCATGTGAATTGTTGCCATTTTTTCTAGTAACGTAATTAGATCTAGAACCATTCCTGGGAAAGTATAGTGACTAGGTGATGTGATGTAAAATGAATCAATAAAACTTTGACTTTCTTTCACCCCTCAGAATTACAGTTGTGATGCAGTCAGTGCTTCTGTGTGCACCGCAGCTCTAGCCCTCTGTACCTGTACTACATGGTGTTATTCTAATTTAGATAAAGGATCTATCTGGATGGTATAAATTATTTAACCACCACTCTCAGAAAGTGTGTGAGTGTGTGTAGGATCAATAAGCAGTACGTTAATCAGCCTCTCTCCATCAGAGTGTAAAAGCTCCCTTGACACCGCACACTGTAAAGAAAAAAACGACGCACACATACGTGCAAGCAAATACATACATATTCATGCGTGTGAGAGAGCTGATCTTTGAGCGTTCTCACTAAACTTGTACAAACTGTTTGTGCACGTGTGAATATCTACAGTAAATAAAATAAAAATAAAACTACACAACAGAAAACATGCGCACATGTCCATCTGTATCTTGTACCTTAACTTAAGGGATTTTCACAGGGACTTGCTGCATTCAGGCAGCAGCTAGTGTCACCAAACATGCTCAACAGTCTTTGTCTAAGTGACAGTTAAAACAGTTTAAAGTCTGAGCACCAGGGCGCAGCAATTCTCATGAGCAGTTGCTGAGTCGAGCATCAACACTAAAAATAAGAATGGAATTACGCAGCGTTAAGCACTTTGATGCTGATCATGTGAAAGCAGCTCTAGCTCTTGCCTGAATGCACCTAGGCACTCATACAGGCCTTACAGTGAAAGAACCCAATTGCCGTGAAGTATGAAACTATTCTAGCACAATATTCTGCCTTGTAATTCAGTGATGCAAGGTAACATCATAGATTTTCTCTATAAAACGGCTAACAACTGCCATAGCAATGAACAGTATAGACTGGGACCAGAATAAATAGTTAGTATAATATCAGCATAAAAACTATCTACACTGTTTTATCAGTGGTGAAATTTTACCCTGTGCCACTGGTGACAGCACAGATCAGGACAAGCTTAATATAAAAGATACACATATTATGGCATGATCTTTGGCAGCGCTGAAGTAACTAAAGTCTGTCAGTCTTGTAGAAAAACAGAGATTAAAGCATGTGACAAAGTCACGATGACTACATGATTTACTAAACCCGCTGCACCCTCAGGATAACCCTGTATTCCTATTCTTAGAAGCTATAGCTGTTCAGGCCATGATACTCAAACACTAAACCAATCAGAACTCATTTCATCAAATTTCAACCCATCTCGTTCTCCTCTCTCACTACTCAAGAATTTTTTTTCCTAAGAAGCCTGGGATATTCTATTCTTGCTCTTTGCTGAGAAATAGAATTGGACTGTGGTTGACATTTAAAATGAAAGACAGGCAGTGGGTAGTTGAGGAAAGAGTACTAGGAAAAAGCTTTTATCATCAGCCTAATCCTTTAAAGGCAACACAACAGTCATTTTCCTGGAAACTCTGTACCTCCTGCTGCTGATCGAGGTTTTACCAAAATGTGTCCATGTTATCATTGTATCACTGTACCGTCTCCAAAAGGTCACTGAAAAGAGATTGCATGATTTGCCTGATTCATTTTTCACGTTTAACAATGAGTTCTCTAGGTCTCTTTGGAAAAATTGCAACAGCCTAATCTACAGGCCCGCTTGTGTTATAGAGATTTTACAAACTGTGAAAGAAATGGTGAAGAATTTGAATGACGCAATATGATACACAAAAGAAACTAAACATATGTACAAACACCGCAACCAGCGGGAAAGGAAAGAGAGTGCTTTTATTCCCTGCCTGGATGCATTTCCAGTAGAGGGTTCTTACCTCTGGCTAGAAATGTACAGTGGGCCCTGTGAATGCTACGTATGCACACAAAACTTTCCATTACAGTATTACACAATGGCCTAACCCTATCCTTCACAAAATGTCAATGTAAGGCTAAGTGGTAAATCCACAATATCTAACAACCCTGTGAGGACGGACAAATCGCTTCTACCAAAAATACAATATACATATACATATGTGTATGTGTGTGTGTGTGTGTGTGTAATTGACAGATTCAAACAAAGCATTTAAAATGTGAGTCTGTGTGGGGGAGGTTGGGTGCCATATATACATATCTATGTATACATATCTATAGACCATAGATTTCCTGTGCCTGGGATTGGGTTTTAGCCCACCGTCTGCTGTGGCTTTGAAGGACAATCCACGAGAGGCAAACTCGGCTGCAGATGTTACATGTGTAGGCCGGCCCCGATGATGATGATGTGGTGTTGAGCGAAGCTGGTTTCGTATGTCAGCAGCCCACTGTGAAGTGCCTGGTGCCACTGAAGACGGTGCTGAGCGGCGTCTTCCCAAGTGACAGTGTTGATGTTGAAGGACTTGATGTCTTGCTTGCAGACATCCTTATAGCGTAGCTGTGGGCAGCCAGCGTGCTTCTTGCCAGATGACAGTTCCGCTTAGAGAATGTCCTCCGGGATTTGTCCATTCAGCGGACATGGCCCAGCCAGCGGAGACGTCGCTGCCTCGGGTGGGGTGGGGTTTGTTCAGGCTGAAGTCCTGGCATGCTTGGGTGAACCGGTCCATGAGGGTTTGCAGGTGCTCCTGGGACCTGCGTCATCAGCGAACAGCATGTCCCAGAGGACGATCAGTGTGATCTTTGTTTTAGCTTTCAGTCGAGCAAGGTTGAAAAGATTACCATCTGTCCTCGTGTGCAGGGAGACTCCCCCAGTTGATGTTCCAAAGGCTTGCCGCAGGAGGAGGGAAAAGAATACCCCAAAAAAGTGGGTGCCATCACACATCTTTGCTTGACACCACAGCAGATTTTTAAGGGGTCTGAGGTGGACCCATCAAGCTGGACGGTGCTTTGCATGTCGGTGTGGAAAGACTGGAGGACGCTGAGTGACGACATTAGCATCGCTCATGTCAAAGCTTCCCACTCTTTAGGACTTCAGCTGGGATCTCATCACTGCCTGGTGTGTGTGTGTGTGTGTGTGTGTGTGTGTTTGTGTGCGCGCGCACCCACGGATGGGACATACTGTAGGCTTATAGAGTCTGCACGATTTTGCTGATGAAAAGGATTTTGCTTGATGCATAATTCAGGAAAATGGAAGCTCTGTGTAGGTTTTACACAGTGCCTTACCTCTGTCTCCCTCTATGTTATTTTCTGATGATCGCCATCTTTTTAAGTCAAAATTACTTCAACAGTAATCCCTTAGAAACAAACGATGGTCTACTTGTGACTTCTCTCAGAAAACCCACAGTTTAATATATAGGTTGTGATGCTCTGTCTGCCTCCATTCTCTCTTACACACACAAACCCAACACACAGTGGGTTTGGTCTGCTTTCTATGTCACATACTTGTCAGACCACAGCAGGGTTTTGACCCTCCACTGTTGCGGTTCAATCCTAGAGGTTTCGGTCAGTGGGGGAAACACAGGTGTAAATCTTACATTTTTTGGGTTGTGAGAAACAGTAATGACACACGGGATTCGGCTAGCAGTATTACGAATGCTTCAGTTAGACCTATAAAACATCCTAATTTAAAATCAATAGACTTAATATACAACAAAGCGAAATAGCCGTGGGCCCTGCTCCAACACAGGCAATTCAAGAGGAAGAGGTGATTCAAAAGTGGAGGTGATGATTAAACAGCTTGTTTGAATGTATCATATACATAGCTCATATAACAAGAAACATGTGTGGGAGAGGTGTTAGGGGATCTCTCTGTACAACCGGTTGTATGAAGAGGTGAAGATGAAGAGATGGAGGTGGGTGGAACACATTGTGGTTGGTAAACAGGGCCAAAACAGGAAAGCGTGGGCCCACCTGACAATCACCTCACAGCCTGTACAATGTTTCCACGCTGTAGAAAATAAGGTTAGCTGCTGGTGAAAAATACTGAGACAGCAATTAGTCGCTTTTTTTTTTTTCATGTCCTGAGGTATGACGGCAGAAACGTGTCTGGATTAATCCCTGCCAAGGCCACAGTTTGCTTTATACAAAACATCAACGTGCATGCTCCTGCACTAAGCTCAAACGGCTGATACAAATATTCCAGCGTCGGGCTTCTGCTAGCGTCGCTCTTTACTTTTTTTTTTTATTCTTTACCACAGGTAAATAACAGAGATATTTACAAGACAAAAGGCACTTACAAAACATCAACAGAAGCACAAAGACGTGAAGACATAAATAAATAAATAAATAAATAAACAATAGAAAGAGAAATGGACAGGGAAAGATGGGTTATTTTCAGAGGGGGAAAGAGGGCTTTGTTCTTGTATCTTTATAAGGTTACTTATGTGGGTCAGTACAGGTTATGTATTTGTGGTAGCGGTACTAAGCGTTCTTCTGCAGCACTGGCCTGCTGTAAAACACGATACAACCAGGTTTCACAACCAGGGGTTAAACAGTCCTTGATTTAGCCTGTTCCGCATTAATCTGATTTTACAAAAGAAGATTAGTGCAACCCAAGACCTAAGTGAAGGCTTAAATGAACCGATGAATTAGATTCAACTTCAGAGTAATGCTATTGTTTTATAGAATAGCAATGTTAAGAAAACTAATTACAGCATTGAGCACAAGAGACAAACGCAGATGCACGCATAGCATGGCTTCACACAGTTTTTGATGTTTTAACGTTTGGCTGAGGAGTAACATTTATTAGTGCAGTATGTTTATATGTACAGTATGTCCAATACATGTTGTTTCCTTTTTCTTTTTTTTTTTTTAATTCCTCTCTAGTTCCACTAAACAAACTAAATGCATTTTTACAGCCATTTAGGATTCTGGCCATACCTAAGACACCCAGATATTTTCAGGTCTTGATTATCTGGACTCCAATGTCCAGAAATCACTGAACCAGTTTGGCCAGTTTCAGTACTTTAGCCAGATGAACACCTGCTCTTGTCATAATGTAAATGCTTTCTGTGAAATCCCTCTAAATCCTTTTGTCTTGTCATCTTGCTCCTATTGAACATACTGTAAGTACAATAGCGTCCCATTCATTTCTAACCAGCATACACAGCTACATTTTTCTGGAATAGTTTTGTTGTTGTTGGATCAATGAAAGAGTGCTTTTGTTACGTTCATGTAGCTATGCCAATTTAACAACTCCTCTAAAAATCTATACACTGCAGTTGTATTGAAAAACAACCGGTCAAATACCAGGATATCTAATATCTAAACAAGGGCCAGTCCTCAACTGTAAGGAACACACCTAACATTATAAATTTAAATCCTTGCCACTGCTCACAGTGGTAGCTTAGCCAGTGTTAATCAGTTGCTAGGTTAATTCTTGACCAAGAGGTGCTAAAATATGTGCAGATTCATAGTCCAGTAATTAAAGTGTCTTAGATTAAAGTGTCCAAGAAATGTCTTGTATTGTCCTCTTCCTAGTAGCTTCCATGCTGGCCTAGAGCAGTCATGAGTCAGCCAGAGCCAGCCCCCTGCCTCATGCTGAAATCAGAGAAACCACAAGAATGTAACAGCTTCTGTTATTATCCCTCCCTGCTGCCTTGCTGCCTGATAGCCTGCCCCAGAAAAATGCAGCAAGGCTGCCTGTTTCTCTCTCACACAATCTTGTTCTCTCTCTCTCTCTCTCTCCGCTCGTTCTCATCTCCGACACACACACACACAGGTTCTCTCAGGGTATGGTTGTCCATTTTGCTCGCTTTGTTTCTGCACACAGATACTGTATATAAGCTCATGCACACACACACACACAGGACCTGACAGTGCAAAATCACATAGACTGCGATTTTTGTTTTTCCAACTGAGAACTGCTGTAAACCCAGGGCCATCAGACACGTAGAAACCTCTAGAGTTCTAGACAAATGCCCACAGAGAAACTAAGCTGATTCAGTTCATAATTAGCTGGCAGACACACAGTAAAACAGATCAATAGATTGAAAGCCTGTCAAATATATTGTCCTAAGTTTCTGCAACTCCCTGCTAACATGAGAATGAGTTTACAGGGTTCTAGAATGAGTTGCCATTTACTTAAATTTTACCAGTCCAAAGCACCACTTAAACTGACTTCACACCTTCATACACTCCCCTTTTTAGTTGTGTAACCAATCAATGCTTTAAACAGATATTCAAAATTGTAAAAAAAACAGTTACTTAAAACTTTGTCCTATATTGGTTTAATTTTGATATAGAACGTCTTGATTTAATTCAAGTACTAACATGACTGAAACTAAATGTCTCACAAAATAAAGCCACAAATATTTTTCCAGTTTAAAGTTCTATTTTGACATATAACTCGAGATTTCAACAGAACAAAATATTTAATTCTGCAGCAAATACTGGTACCATACGCTCATTACATCCATGTGGCGGATGCTTTCGTCCAGAGCAACTCGCAGTAAGTGCATTCAGCCTCCATAGGAACAAGAGCTCCTCGCATGGAAATGGAGCTGCAGAAAGTCGCATATGTTCACTGCCGCATACTTCCGACATTTATGTGTTACAGAAAGCTGACTCAGCAGCTCCTCAGAAAACTTTTTGGTGATAACTGTCCTGTGGCCTTGTTCTGCCTTTCCTGTGCAATTTTCCCATCTTTGCCACTGTGAACAGGCTGACGTCTGCTGGTCTTATTCTCCCACCAAGGACAGAGGCTGCTGCGAAATAACTACAAATAGCTCATTTTTGATACTTTTATAGCACAATGTTTAAGTCTATTTTAACAAGTTACCATGTTAGCTGGTAGGCCAACCACTTTTAATCTAAATCATGTTACATTTCAGCTGTCAATTTAGCATAGATCAATTAATGCCAAGCAAACATACAGTAAGATTACCTGGGTCCCTGTTTAACTCACCACACCAAGTAGCTACAGTCATGCTAACCAGGAAATACAGCCGTGCAAGACGACCAACGTTAGCTTTGCGAAGGTTATCTGACCTTTTATGCTAAGGTTACAGTGGTGGTGCCAGTTGCATCACAGCCTGAAGCTGCCTTCACATGATAGGAAAGTTTCTCTTTGCGCACCGTGAGGTGCACATACTGTAGACACTTGCAGAGGCAAAGTGCAAGTATAAAAGTGCGCAAAGCTAACTTTAGCAGTGGATTTAGCTAGGCTCGTAAACTAAATGCCTTTCGACAAACGCGGTAGCGGGCATTTCGCCATGCATTACTTTTCCTGGTGAGATCGCGGTATGTTTTTAAATGTTGTGCTCTAGAGTTCAGGGAACTGCGAGTAGGAGTTTTTCTTCCATCACTCTCTACCTCCCCTGCTTGCACGTGTCGCTTCCGGCTACGTTGCATACAGCTGTTATCTCATTGGTTGCCCTTTGAAAGGTCAGTGGCAACTGAGGTCAAAGTTGAAATGATTTGAACTTTGAGCGCAGCGCTGGAGCGGTCGCGTCCCGCCTATTAGGCGCAGAGTGGGGGTACCGCTGATCATATGTGGGCACTTTTACTGTGGTGCTCGGTTTTGCTTCTTACAGTCAGAATGAAGCACAAAGTTATTCATTTTCTGCCATGTTTATTCAAATGCTCAATTAAAATTATCATTCATATTTATTGTGTCACTGCTCTTAACTCTCCATTGAAGGAATCTGTAACATTGCTGGCTTCGTCTCTGTTAAAGGGATGTGATATTAGTTTCAACCAAATCAACCAGCCCACACACACATACATTCTCAAGATCTCTCTCGCTCCAAGTAATCAATTATTGAATTGAGAGGAAAAAATAAATAAATAAAGGGCACTTTTGCAGGATGTTATAAATCTTAATCTTGCACTGTCTCTAAACATCGTTGTAAAACGCAACCAAAAGGTCCTAGAATGGAGTGAAGAAGGTCGCTTGAGGAAAGGATCGTTCCTATCCTCAGGCTGTGAGTTAAAGTTGAGAAAGGTACATGTGAATGTTTGTGTGTGCTGTTCAGAGTGATCCAAGCTCACGTGGGTGGACACACCCTCCAAAAAAGCATGCCCATAAGCCTTTGTAACCAGATACGGTATCTTTGTGCATGTTGTTGATCCTTTCCCTCTCGCTTTCTTCACTGCATCGTATCACATGCACAGTGACGACATTTTCCTCCAGCCTCCATCTACATTCTGCCTGTTGACTGAAATGGAGGAAATTTTTGCGATACAAACAAGCTTTGTCTAGAATAAGATGGTCATGTAGACTATAAGATTCAAGGCCAGTAAGGATAAAAAGAACGGAGAGAAGGAGGGATGGATAGAAAAAAAAAAAAGAAATTGGAAGCAGTATGAAATAAAAAAGCAATACTAATGTCCTTTGTTTTTAGACTGCTCTTTATGTTCTTGTTTGAGTTGGATATGGAATCCCTTGGCACTTCCTCCACAGATCTCCAAGCAAAACAAGCAGTGGATAAAACAAGGTTTGACCATGTAAACTGTTACTGGTACAGAAATAACCCTGTCAAGTGTCACACAAAAACACACTGCATGTCTGAAAAAGAGGGCAGGAAACTAAAGGTTAAAAACATAGCAGCCAATGTAAGAGTATCTGCTTCTAGTCTTTTAATAGATGATGGAACCAAAGTAAAACTCATTTACTGTCACTAATGCTGCTCATTGGTAAAAGCGGACCGATTTCTGACTGTGAGAGATTAATTAATTGAGGTTGGAAACAGAATCTATAACCCCTAATGTCACCACTTTCTAGCTACACGACTGTAAGTAATTTAATCTAGTTAAGCTCTGGAAAAACATTTGCAAACAAGTGTTTTTCTTTAAGTGGAGATCGAAAACAATGAAACCTTGATAATTCGACCTTGGAGGGGGGACAGAATAAGGAACGCAATCCATTTTTGGCTCTGACATGCTGTTCTTAAGCAACTGTGTCCTTTGACCTCATGAGGTATTCAAGGCTCTATAAGCAGCTGTTTCAAAGGCAGACCTGAGGATCTGAAGTTGACACACACACACACACACTAAGCTCAGGTTGCACAAGCAGTAGGTTATAATGGGCACATGGCGATAGATCTACAACTCTTTGCCGAGCAAATTGCACTACACCTTTAAGAAACAGTGTCTGTGTGTATGTGTAAATGTGCACAGAAGTGGCATAAGTCGCTGTGTATATGCATCCTGGAGGATAGTGGGAAGGATGATAGTGAAGCAAAGGACAAGCCAAAACATGCACTGGAGCATAACTCCTGAGTAGAGAGTTAGGAGCCAACTGCACTCACATACCTAAGAAGTGGAGGTGGGGCTGCAGGAGTCCGAGCTTTAAGACGAAAAATGTTTAGGTATAATCATATAGTCCAGTGGTTATTCTATAATAATATAATGACACGGAGCAGTGGTGGTCACGAAGGACTGATCTCATCATGTTACTGCCATTTTGACTCCAGCCTCCAGATTGCAAAGTCTGAAAGACTTGCTCTTGATTTAGACACATGAACAGGATTGATGCACTACTACCCAACACTTGTGCATTACTATTGTCACCATATCTGGGCTGAACTACATTCTAGTGTGTATTTAGATTTAAATAAACCCTAAACCCGGTGCCTCAACTCAACAGACAACTTCCCCGAAAAGTCAAATACGATCATATCCCTCTCTGAGCAGCTTGCCAACATACTTGGGCCAGGGGGAGTGGTCACACAACACAGATTGGCGCAGTAGCCTTTTTGCTATAAAAAAAAATTAATAAAAAATTACCTAAATACCACAAATTTATGGCATATTTTTCAAATTGTTCGATTGTATCCAATCGCCTATCAGTTACCCCATCCCCTTCTGTTTCCTACCTGTCTGGCCACCCTTTTCTGCCATTCCTCCATTTATCTGAATGCCATCTCTGCACCCACTCATACCCAGTGATCATCAATGCTCATGTTACTCCTTTAAATGTCTTTATGTTGTGCGGTCTTAATCCACTTATGCAGTGGGGAACAGAGGAGAGAGACAGGTGAAGTGAACGTTACTGGAGTAGACGACAACTCATTACGTTACGTAACGCTGAAATTCAACCATGATGTTCTGTCGGGAGATGTAGGGACTTAAACCAACCATGATAATGTGTTATTTGTTAAGCTATGAGCAGAGGAAAAGTCAGCTAGCCACTAGGCTAATTTAGGCAGTCACTGCATAAATTACTAATACACAACTATTTACATCTTTGTCATTCTTTCAGGGGGGGCGGGTTGCACCCCCAAACAAGGGTAGGGCAAACACTGTTTATGCTATGTGTTGCATGCGAGTAAGTTGGGGGTCTGTCTTTAGCTCCTCTCTCTGGCTGGATAACATGCTGTTTCAGCTAATCAAACCATTGAGACTGCCCACTAACTGAGAACACCATTACCATAACATTCAGTTTCATCTGATTAGCTATGCATGATCCAGATACACCAGAGAGAGAGCGAGAGAGTGAGAAGGGAGGGGGTGGAAGCGGTGACCCTGATCCGACAATAACACATCTAAAATAAAATCTTAAAATGAAACCGAAGGAGAGCTAAAACCACTACAAACTCACGTTCCATGAAAAGGCCCTACTGAGTGATGTTGTGATTTTTCACAGAAATGGCCCATAGTCACAAGACTCCTTAGAACATTCTCAGACGAAGAATCACTGATCAATATGGCAATACTACTACTATCCAACTATGAATAAATGTTGTTCATTCCTAAATAAAATAAGGTTTTTTCCCTGCTAGGACTGAATCCATCTGCACCCAATTCACAAGGTCACTTTTATTTTTGTCTCAGTGTTCACAGGCAGAAAATTATTATTTTTAGTCTGGTCTTAAAACTTAAAAAAAAGAAATACTTGTGTAAACGTGAGTCTTCTCCTCTGTTTTCTGAATGATATTGAGACTACAATGCCAAAAGCCTGACAGAGGCATCCACATGATGCTATTATTCTTTACTACCAATCAGAACTTGTGTGTCACTATTAATATGGCACTACTTGCTTTCCATCTTGGAAGTCTAGATCTGTCAAGGCACCTTGGTCCTGGCATTCTGTAGCGGTGGTATCTTGCACAGAATAAACACAGCTGTGTTTGGGGCTTGGGAGACGGTTTTCGCTAAAGAGTTGTGCCATATCCGCCCCAGCAACAGACCATTAACTAGCTGCCTTTCTGAGAGCTATCTGGCTGGATATTTATGTGAATGGATGGCTGTTTGGCTGGTTCGCTTAAGGATTGCCAGGACTGAAAGTACTGTAGCTCAGGACAATGATGGTGATCTGAGAGCGCTACCAGTCCGTGCCGTGTTAGGCAACATTTTATTTGTGTCGACCTTTGCCAAATTAGGCATATTTGAAAATGTGTGCCGACTATTTTGCCTCCCATTTCAGAATGACTTATTGGTGGTAAATTCCCTTCATGTAATTACTGATGCACGATGCAAAACATTCAAGGCTGGTACCAAATTACCAGTAATTTGGCAACAGTTGGGTCGCTGTGCAGACACTGTTAACTTAAATGGCCGAACTCTGTCGATCAGAGGCTCTGCTTACTGCGCTTCCCAACTGCAAATAGGACTGTGAAACTTTCCAAAGGGTTATAATAGAATGGGCAGGCAGCTGATCCTCTGGGTTAAACATGAACAGGCTGCTCTTTGACAGGGCTGTCACTGAAAGTCAGTATAGGTCACAGGGAGCCTGGTCTCCCTCAAATAAAGAGGAGGATCGAATGAGGGATCTTAAAACTTTTAAAATATGTACAAGCGTGAGTCTTAATAACCAAGTCATTCATTTGTGCGTGGGGTGGGGGAAAAAGCTACTTGGTGGCACTATATTGACAGAGAATTCAAAAAAACACTACATTATGGTGACAGAAGTGAAAGTTAATTAATACTAACAGTTTTGGGTTTTTTTCATAGCTCTTCTGGCAATGACCCCATGCCTACCAGTGTAAGATACGCAGATGCTAGCATCTTTGAAGCCTGATTATGTATCTTGGCTGTAGCACCCAGCCAACAGTCTTCCGACCAACACTGTCAGTTAACACCAGTGCTAAGCTGTCAGCACTACGGAGCACCATGCTGAGTGGCAGGGTGTGCCTTTCAAACGTTGAGACTAAACAGACACAAGGTGTCAAACAAAGATAGAGAGAAAAAGGAAGAGTAACTCAAAGCAAAGTGGCAAGAAGCCGCCGATAAAGTCGGAGAAAGAAGCTGCAGGTCAGGGTGCATAAAAATGACATCCTCCCGGACTGACACAATTATGAGACAAAATAGAAACACAGCATTAAATTAAGGAAATTGTATTTGGTTTGATGGCTTCATCGATTCATGCACAAGCCTCCTTGACCGAAACAGAGGAGCTTGAGGCAGATAATGTTCTACACATTCTCTAACGTTCTGTGCTCCTAGCCCATCCCGCAGTGCATACACATCTCAGCCTTTCAAACCGGCAAGAACAATGGGTGACCTTTGACTTCTTTGCTATGTGGGCTGGTTTATGACGTTTAACCAGGAAGCTGTCATCTTTGTGCATCCTCTCTACAGGCACCAGCCAAAGCTGTGGAGACACATCTGGGAAAACGTCATGAAGATAAACTGGCGGTGAGAGGCCTAAGCACGTCACAGTGGACGTGAATTTGCTGCACCTCCTAGCTTGCCAAATTAACTCTAATTAAACGGCCGAACGCTTGCACCAGTCGACCAAAGCATTGAAGATGTAGTGCTAGCTGTAAAACAGAATTATTCAACACTGTTCCTCACTTCACAGCTTCTTCATTTCCAATCGAAACAAAATATCACCGTGTGATGGATAAAGAAGAAATTCTTTGCAAAACAACTCTAAAGGTAACCTAATTTTTGCCCTTGTTGTCTAGCTACAAGCAATGTTGACCATGAGGTTCTCAAACTGTTATGCATATATTACAGGCCTGCAGGCTATGTCCCAAGACTTAGAATAATTTCAACTATAGAGAAGACAACTGACAGAAGCGATTATTTTGATTACTCCTAACCAAAAAAATGAGGTTGAGGTTGACTAAGAATTGTTAGAAAAAAACATCAGGGTAAATTACTATTTGCCTCGGCACCATATTCACAGTTAAACTTAAGTAAGTTACCTTGGGATCTGATGATACTATTAAACTCCCGACGTGCTCCCATAGGATCCCCCTGCCCTCTCCTAGCAGGTGCAGTTTATCCCCATTACCCTTGCCACACCTGTGCCCCCTCTGTCTTCCAGTGTCCATATCCTCACTTCTTCCCCTTACTTTTTGCTATCTGTTCTCCCTCTCTGTCTCACACACACTTCTGCTGTACACCATGGGGATGGCAGGTTCAGGTGCGCTCTTCATGTGAGCCAGGGCCATTGCCACAGGCAATTCAATCTTCACCAGCTGAGTCCATCCACTCTTACAAATCCAATCCTCAGAAACCTATTTATGCATTTATAATAGAAATAAAAATGGTCAGACGGCATGTCACAAAACCCATGAAAAGAAACTTTGCTCAGCCTCATGTAGTCTTGTTTGTGTGCCAACAGCGCCACAGCACAGCCTCCAATCCTACTGTACATTTCAGCTTTCAGAGATGAGATGTGCAGGATTGCAGAATAATCCTGACTACCACAGCTTGAATATATAATATGGTGACAATCAACAGCCCAGAATGGTGTCCCAAATACAAATGTGCAACATGGCAGACAATTCTCAAGATAAGTAGTTCAGCTTCGGCAACCATCAGCCTCAGACAGGGATGCCCAAACGTATTGAGGGCAAGACCGTAAACATTGGGTGAAAGAGACTAATTTTTTGGATCTCCTTCTGCTTTCTTTTTTGTTTATCTGGATTCCATCAGAAAGGGATCCTGTAGAAAACCTACAAAGCAACTGCTACTGTCCAATCTTACATATAAAAAACAAAAAGTAAAATTACACAGGATATGCACGGTGGGTCACGTGGGATGGGGGCTTCGGGGACTTCGGGTGCCCCTTTCACGGATCCCCCACCACACTTGTGGGGTTGCTGACTTTGGAAAACTGAACCCAGCTACTTGTGATTTCATTCACAATTCCCTCCTTTGCCGAGATCCCATTCAGAACCAAATCGTGGCTCTTAATGTCATTTTGCAGTTGATTTAGAGAAAAAGACAAGAGAGGGCCAGGGAGGGAGCGATAGAGGCGAGACAAACAGGGCAGAGCAGGGTCCATATGATCTCAGCAGCGGCAGCAGACTGGCAAGCAGCAGGCAGCGGAGGAACCGACTGCGACCCAAAAGATGTGGCACGGATGGTGGAGGATTACGTCATCGAAGAAGAGCAAAAAAATAAATTAAAAAAAAAGGAGGACGCCTCATCACAGCAAACCCTCACCTCCATTACTTAATGCCACACAGTTAACAGCTTTTCAGCATGACGTTGAGTCCTTTTCGGCCCTTTACTTGCGCGAAATAGACGGACAATTACTGATGCTGCACGGGCAACTGAAAGCAGGGTCGCAGTAAGCAGCTTATTCACATAACGTCAGGCCCTCTCATGTGACACGTTACATGAGAGCAGCTGTAACAACCGGTGCTTCACCGATTATTTAGCAATGAATGACAAAGCCCAACAGCGAGGGCCAGATCCAACTTGGCGTCATTTACCGCTGGCGAGAGAGACACGTTAGCTCGGTCAAACGACACTCGCGCCGAAACACGAGAACGCAAATCAAATACTCACTAACTGATGGCTATTACATACGAACCAGAAATGTCATTATTAGAGCAGAACTGAACCGCACTGGGTCCATTGAACGCCAACTGGTGTCCGGTCATTAAAGGGCTTATTGTACACTGTATAATGAATTAGCTGCTAACGGCCCATTTAACTAAATTGTGAAAGTCGACTTGGGGAAGGCGGAACAAAGTTGTATTAATTCAATTAAACCTTTGAATGCATACCAACACTGCGCACAGTGGGTTAGCTACTGTCTCGCAGCTACGTAAAGTGAGCTGCGAGACACTGAATGGGCTAGCTAACAAGCTAATTCAGGTTATAGGATAGGGGGGGGAAAGGTACGTTATGGCTTTATATTTCTTTCCACTTCTTTGCGAGAAACAGACACAAGTGCCATAACAAAACAGGCTCCTCGGAGAAGCGTTTTCCCAATGTTATTCCGGAAACATTAGCCTTTTTAGCTGTGCGGGGAGCAACTTGGATAAAAGTGACAGCGCTAAGCTAGCTAGCGTTAGCGAACGTCAGCTGGCTGTAAAAACTGGTGGCCTGTGAATGAGCGTCTTTCTTACCGTCATAAACTGCTCCAGGGGCGTCCAGTTTTTAAGGAATATGTGTTTTGCTGTATGAGGAAATGGTTTGTGTGGGGGGCGATGTAGCCCGAACATCCAAGATCAGTTGACCCGCTGCCGATGAAACCCAAGCATCATCATTATCACAGTCTTCATCAGTACTCGCAGTCCGGCGCTGCTTCACACACATCCATCCAGCGGAGCGGGGCCTCCTCCAGGCTCGACCATGCAACTGGCTCGGCGACGACGGATAATCCACAAGACAGGAGCCCCCGCAGTAACCATTGGCTAGACGCGGCGATTAGCAGTCATTTCAGGTCGAGAGAATGAAAGATATATTCCCGAGCAGGGGGCGTAAAAACAAAGACAGCGTGATCGGCAAAAGGTTGCGAGTGAAAAACCTTGGACTTAAAATCACAGAATAGGCAAATGCTGCCTTTCTGACTTTCCCAACATGAGCCTGTCCGTTGTACTCTCCAGTGCCTCTGCAGCTGCTCTGCCTGCCTGACTGCCTGCAGCGATCAGCATAGCGACGTCATGGCGCACACCGAGCGCACAGGGGCGGGGCGGGGCGGCGGAGCGGGAGGCGCGCACTTTGGTTTTCAGCGCACCCAGGTAGAACCACGCGAAAGGTGCAATGTTACACATCCCCACACTCCGCAGCGCGAATGCTGCTGTCAAAACACGTTGACCATGTGGTCACCCTGAAACGCTGACAGAGGTACAACATGTGTTTACCTTACCTTAAAATGTACCGAAAATGTGACAGCACACGTGGATTATGTATAATATATATATTGCAGAGTGTACAAAGTATTTAATATACTGTAAAGAATAACTTACTACCATGGCTTTAGGCAGTTATTTGCTAGTGCACACACCTACCATCTGACTAATACAACATACAGGTTCTGTATTGACAATGCAGTTTGCATGTATTGCAAAATCATTCTGTATACTTTTAATGTATTTGAATGCTCTATTTTTCTGTGTATGCCAAATGCATTCCATAATGACAAAATACACATATAATAATATAGAATTTAGTTAATATGGCTGAGACTGTAACTTAATGCAAACACACACTTGGGTTTTATTTTAACTGGAATTTATTATTAACTTTAAATTTCAATTTTGAAAAGAGCCCTGCCCCTACAGGAGTCTGAATTTCAGAATGAATAATCACTGTAGGACTTTTAAAACCAATGTGATTATGAAAATTACTTTTCTTGTTCAAGTCTAAGACTGCCCATTCAGACCAAATGAATCCACAGCCCTGTCATTCACAAGACACGGTAAAAGAAAGACAGAAACACGCTGAGTGGTAACGTGGGCTGTACTGACCTCAAGTGGCTCAAAAAAGAAACAACCTACAATGCATCTAACAATGGACCATTGTGCCGTAACTCTGTTTGGCATACAATGAAGTAAGCAGATGAAGCGGAGTGGTGAGAACAAGACAATAAGCCCAATGTGGTTGGTATGCATATCCCAAAAGCCACTTTGTAGCCGAGGAAACGATGAAGTAGACCTCCAAATTCAGTCAATGCTTCTCCCCCCCACCCCCTTCTTCTTTCTTTTGGAATCAGTTGTATGTATTTATAGACCCCCCCCCCACCACCTTTTTTTCAATATAGTATGCTCTGGTGATAAGGGGACTTTGGCACAACAAAAATAATTAGTTCACATACTGGTTGAAAGCATTTCTTGATGAAGAGTGCAGGGTGTCAAAGCCTGCAATCTGCTGCATAACCATGGATCTGGAACACATTCTGCATCTTGCTCAAGGGCACTACAGTAGAGAGGACGCTTGCTGTCAGAGAACACTGAACCCAAGCTGTCCTGATTAAGAGCAGTCCCTCTACTACACCAGTTCTGCCCTCTGCGCGCTTTTTATGTCCAGATTTGAGACCATATCTGAACCTTGTTAACATGCAGACAGATGGCCTATGTGCACTTGGGTGCTATACGATGAGATCGGAGTCACAATAAACTGCATATTAAGATTCTTATTGCTGAACAAATTAGTTAGGGTCATGGAAATAATGTGCGGGTAAAAGGTTATTTGAAACAAGAACAAAAAACAAAAACAAAAGAGCACAGTGAAAGACAGAAATATGGAGTTTCTTTTAAAAGATGTACAGGGAAAATACTGCATTAACCAATTCCATATCACGATGTGTACATTTAGTATGCACATATGGACGGTACATACAACTGCTTTTTGGGTGAGGGTTTATCTTCTTATGGCTCGCATTTCCATATTTACACACCCAAACACAAACAGCACAGTCACTATCCTGTACTGTGCTGCGTCCCTCTCTGATTTTCGAGAACTGATCGACTGATTTTACACGGAGAAGAAAGAACGAATTGCAATCAAAGAATTTAAAAGCGATGTGTCTTTTTGGAAACCACGTGCCCGTCACTCGGGATAACCCACCCAACACGCTGTCAACCGCTTTCATGAGGACTATTTATTTGGCAGAATGTAGTTCCAATGAAAACTGTTCTTAGAAAGGTTTATGGATAATCCAAGGTAACCAGAACATTGTTTGTGGGAAGACATGCTGCTGTTTATTTTTTTCAATGTTATCTTTCAATGCTGTGATCGCAGCAAACCAAAATTCCATTCGCCCTGATTGTAATGGGGGTTGCGGCAGAAATCTTGCAGATGGATATCTCAAAACCAGGGCAAATAAAAGCTCTGCATCGCTAGATACCAATAAATGTACGTCATTTGCAATTTTTGCAATTGTAATATCTAGAGCCAAAAACAATGGCGCCTTATTAAGCATGACTGTGCAATCATGTCTTTTCATCACATGCTCTGACAGGCTTCAAAAATGTTTATTTGTACATTGGGTCCAGAATTTACTCTCTAACTCTAGTCTTTGCTGGATAAATAGGTCACCAGTTACATCGGCAACAAACCATTTGACACCCCAGGACTTTACAAGACTATCTTGTAATTCGAATGGTTCTGCACTTCAAGATTCATAAAACGTTGCACAAAATAACAATAACAAATTCAGCCCATGTGGGATGAAATATTTCTATGAAAAATATGTTAGTTCTTTTGGGCAGCTTTTTGCAGCTAAAAGAAGCCCCTGCTATATTTCCACGGTCTACTCAGAGATAAGCACAACTTAACAGCAGACCATTACAGGCTCAGGTGAGGCCCAGTGACCTCCATTTTAATTCTCAACACAATGGCCCCCTAACCCATTTCTTTTCAAACTTTCTCCTCTTTCAGCAGAGCGAGGATCCCTTCCCTCCTGGATGTGTACGATGTGTGTTTCAGCTGAAGGAGGTGAGCAGGAAACAAGTTCCCACTGGGAGCATACATATCCTCTCCCTGTCGCCCCATCAGGGAGCGCAGTGTCTTGTTTCTGGACAGAATCTTGTCATAAAACTCCACCCCTCCTTTGGCATAATCACGGGACACTCCCGCCGCGCGGCGGTCTGAGCTAAAGTCAATCCACTGGCTGACAGCATCCGAGGTGAGGAAGTAGGACACGGCACCGAGCCCCAGCGCCACAGCGTTCACAGCCCCGCGAAGCAGTGCGGGCCCGGTGTGGAGCCCGAACATCTGCTTCAGCACCACGCTGTACACCCAAACCCCGCCCAGGCACAATGGGGCAACGGCAGCGCTCACAACAGGTCCTCCGGACTGCAAGCGGGCCACTTCTCGCGCAATGGCGAACTTCTGGGCCTCGAGGGAAAACACCAGGGCCTCCTTTAGAGCAGAGCCCGTATCGCTGCTCCAGTCCACCGCTTTGCCGTTGATGAAAATGGTGCGGTTGGTGATTCCGCTCGGGTCGTCGATGGTGCTGTTAAAGTTTGCTGGGAGGCCAATTTGGGCCCCTGCAGGAAGCCAAGGGACACCCGCACCAACCGGATGGAACCCATAGGAGGCGAAGGCAGAGAAATTGTTGGGTGAGCTGATACCATGGTCTTTCATCACCTACAGAGGACAACAACAACAACATTAAAATTTGGATTTTATGGGACTTTATTTTCACTGCACATTGTGATACTCTACCTTAACGGTATTGCTCCCCCACGAACTATGAATCTATGCTTTGTGAGTGCTGTAATTTATTAAATTAAAAGCTCGGTATCTTTCTTTGACTATTCTTCTCCCTAAAACTACTGTAAAAAGGCTGTTCGTGCATATAATGCCAATAACCCTGACGTAACTGTTATTGCTTAAAAATAGTGCTTCTTAAAATGTTCAATAGTTGGCAATGAAGTGAATATCTAGGTGTAACGTCCTTTGGGTCTTTTATCTCATCTGCAAGCAAATTGGACACATCTAATTTAGTTCACGAAAATTGCTATTAATTGTAACCTGGAGGGGAGAGAGCAAAGAGAGAAGAAAAAAGCTCAAATAAAACTTCTGCGCACACACACACACACACACACTACCTGCCGGAAAACATCCTCGAGCGTTTCAGACAGCTTGACTGGCTCTCCTTTGTGCCAGGCCTGATAGAGCTGGCGGTAGGACTTATCGGGGAAAACATGGTAGAACATGTTTGCTGCAAAGACCCCGCCACAGCTCGCAACAAGCAGCGGAGTCCGGTACTTCTGAAGGAGCACCGAGTACTTGAGGAAACGAGTCGCCATGTCGCGTTTGTCCTTCCTTTTTTTGTATTGAGTTTGCGACAGCTGCTGCAGACTTCAGTAGGTGGCATCTGTGAAAGAGGCAGACACGCCAACAGGGCTTTGTGTTAGAGATATGCAGAGTAATTCAATAGAAACGTGACACTTTGTTGATTCCTCCCCTTTGAAAGAGGTTAGGTAGAGTTTTAGTGTGTCTCTCTCACTATAGGCAGGGATTTGAACTGTTGTTGTCCTGTTAAAGGAACCGTCTCTTTAACCACTAGGCCTCCGTAACATCACCTTCATCGCAGACCGTATTCAGTTAACTTCAGTCCCTGGTCATCAGATTTTTAAACAACGAAGAAGACACTTCCAGCGATTGGGAAGATGATAGCTGACGCGGCTAATTACCTTACTGTGTGTTGTCGCTGTTAATGTGCAAGATTCCCAGATTCAGATTCAGGTAACGCCGGGAGATATCTCAACATGACTGAGCATGACTTGATGCCGGGCGGACTCAAAGAGATTAAGCCTCATACCAGCAGTGACAAAGTGGGACGTTCATCACATCGTCATCGTAGCAAACCTTAAGAGTGGGCTTTTCCTGGTCTTGAAATGTGCACTTCACGACATATTTCTGAACTTAACTGACTGAGTGAAATGACCAATGACCAGCTCTTCCTGCTCGGGGTTTGAAGTCAGAATCACATATAAGAACACACACCAACAGGCATACAAAAAAACAACACGGTAGACACATTGTTAGTATCGGCGTAACGTTACTGAGTCACAGTTACTGACTATATTTGATTTTCTCAGCACTAAGTTAGCCAAAACAGTACACGCCAGCCCCCATCTCTAGGCATATTCACGTCGATAAAACACTAGAAAACGACACTAAAATACCCCAAAGGCAGAGTTAACTAACTGACACACCGAGCTTGTGGTTCTCTTTCTGTTTTGTTGCTAACTCGTTATCCACATACAGCGCCTTGGCTAACTGACCTCATAAGGACACACTCCTATGAGAAACCGCCTCACTCAATGCACACACAGCGAGGCTCAAAACAACTGCATAGGACTGTCTTCACAGCAAACAAACGCCTTTTGCACTCACACGCCCTCCGCATCTTCGCAAGGACAGCCGGAACACGCGCGCGACGACAGGATCTCCTGTCCGTAAAGCGATCTCGCTGTCGTCGCGGTGTTGCGCGACAGTTTTACGACAGTAGGGTTTTTTTTTCAAGCATCGTGTCCGTCTGTCAGCGTTTGAGTGGGACTTTTCATATCTCGCGTTAATGTATTTAAGTATGGAGGACTAAAAGTGCCAATATGAAATAAATAAATACACCATTAAATAATTACTTAAATGTGTCATAAATAATTAAAATACCAATTATTTCAATATTTACATTTCCATTTCATGATTTACATTTACATTTCATGATTTCCATTTCCATTTCATGATTTACATTTACATTTCATGGTCCTGTGTTACATGAATTGTCAAACTGTCAAACTCACCCATCAAAGTTGGTAGGCGGATCCTGAACCCTGATTGGTTACCCTGCGCAT
The DNA here is from genome assembly GCA_011952105.1 of Coreoperca whiteheadi. Taxonomy (NCBI): domain Eukaryota; kingdom Metazoa; phylum Chordata; class Actinopteri; order Centrarchiformes; family Sinipercidae; genus Coreoperca; species Coreoperca whiteheadi. Next base: position 21,699,595 of record CM022488.1, read on the forward strand.
CAAGTCAAGACAAATCAATTCCAGATAATGGATCGATGCAGAGCTACTTCCAATACACTGGGTGGTGCTCTTCGCCGCTAATGTTGGTTTAGATAACTATTAAACTAAACTTTACCGCCAAGTCGAACCTGCTAACCCCTAACGTTGAGAACGCCAGGACAAAATGGCTAAAAGTTGCCCGGAGCTGCTGCGAGAAGCAGCTAATTTAATAGAAGAAGCTCTGAGCAAAACTCCTCCAGCTCCGGTGGCTCAGTCGCAGCAGAACCCTGCCGCTTCAGCGTCAGCTAGTAGTGGCACTTCCCGGTGAGGCTGCCAGGCAACTGTTGCTGTTATCGACGAGGATGGACAGCTCATGTTGGAAGTTTCAGAGATAAAGGTGGTTTGGACATGTTCAGAGGAGAGACTGTGAATATATCGGTAGAAGGATGCTGAGGTTGGAGCTGCCAGGCAGGAGGTCTAGAGGAAGACCAAAGAGGAGATTTATGGATGTAGTGAGAGAGGACATGAAGTTAATTGGTGTGAGTGAAGAGGATGCAGAGGACAGGGTTAGATGGAGGCGCATGATTCGCTGTGGCGACCCCTGAAAGGGAGCAGCCCAAAGGAAACAGACTTCAGACCAAAGCAATGGATCAGACTAGATTAGTGTTAGCCCCACCCACTGACTTTGATGGGCGAGTTTGACAGTTTGACAATTCATGAAGCACTGCAACACAGGACCATGAAATGGAAATGTAAATCATGAAATCATGAAATGTAAATATAAATCGTGAAATGTAAATGTAAATATTGAAATAATTGGTATTTTAATTATTTAATGACACATTTAAGTAATTATTTAATGGTGTATTTATTTATTTCATTCTGGCACTTTCAGTCCTCCATATTTAAGCCCCCCCCCCCATACATGTGAAAGATCCCATTGGAAGTATTTGCTGTATTGCTACTTCTACCTCTTCCATCACTGGTAATGGACCATTTAAGCCACATATCAATTAGCATTATTAAACACAGCTGAAAATAACAGTGCAGTGACTTATTATAGAACAACATCAGAATCCACCTGTTAAGTAGTTACCCTTTCACACAGCCTGGTAAGTGTTTTATTGCATTTTATTTTGTATAATAAACTTTTTTTTTTCCTTTTATACAATGACATAAGTGGAATCATTCAAATGTATGCATATAAAAATGGGGAAGTAGTTTTAATAAGGCAACCATGGCTCAACAAAGTACAAAGATTTCATGCTTACGTAGCACGAAACCGTCAAAGCTTAACAAACCAAAAGCCTTTTGACAGTTGAGAGAGAAATAAAAGGCACCCCAGTAACGTGGCAGAGTAATGCAAACCAAAAAAAGATACCATTAATTAATCAAAATTTGACCTGTACAGCAATGTTCCACGCAACAGTAAGTGACCACCACGGTGCCAACAACCTGATGGAACCTTAACAAAGTGCAAGACAGAGAAAACCACAAATGCAAAAACAGTGACAAAGTGTCTCTCTCTATGTAACTTAACCCTGCTACCATTTGGGAAGTTTTAGGTATATTTTACATTGCAAAACATCTCTGAAAAAACAATTACTATTATTCAATTGTGCAATCGAGGCCTACATTACATTCCTTTGTCATTTTCATGTACTCACTCTGTTGTGTTCGTGTTGCATGTATACAGTATTCATGACTGTCATTGGTTTTATTTTCCTGCATTGCACCTCATTACTTTTGTTGCTGCAATGGTGAAATAAAAACAACTATCTCGACTTGATAAAAATGAGAAAAACAAATAAAAACCATTGAGTGATACACTCTCTCTCTTTTTGGCGGGTAACAGATGGATGGCAAGTATGTACATCTCCGAAATCATTTAGATCTTCTGGCAATTCTCTAACAGTTAACTGTTAGAGAGAGTTTCACTGGTAGTATCTTCAGTGGGCTGTCGTTCCAGGTGTTGATGTAGGGAAACAGCCTGTCGGTGAATGTGTGTGTGAAGGTATGTATGACTGCGTTCGTGTCTGGATTCCAGAAGGACAGCTCTCCTTTGCTCCAGTCCAGGTGCACTCGGACCCTCTGGAGCCTGTCCTTCAGTGGGAGGACAGACACTGGACACGATGGGGACAACGTCGTGAATTTACCGTAACAGAACCTCACCATCCATAAGCCGGACAGCATGTCCCCCATCCTCGGGGCATCCTGCGCTATCACGCCCAGCGCCCAGACTTGATTTTCTCCAGTCTCCACATCCCAGCTGTGACTCCCCGAGCTGAAGCCCTCAAAGCCCAGGACGCAGTGGTGCTGCTCCATCCTCTCTGGGGTCGTGGCAAGAGGCTGCTTCGGCCCACATCGTACGCTCGTCAAGCCTGCAGACAGGTGGAGTTCCCGGTGGGCAGTGTTGGGGTTCAGGATTACAGGGGTGTATGACACCATCTCCTTCATTTTGCACCAGACGTTGAAACTCATATTGCCCAGGTATTTGGCGACGTCAACCAGGGCTCCCGTGACCTGCCGCGGCTCATCCAGCAGGGGGCGCTGAGCTTCTTTCGTCAAAGCGTCGGCTTTTAACAGGAACGACGTGTCGTCGTCTTTCAGTCCTTCCTCTATGGTCTTGATGGTGCTTTCCACGGCGTGTATCTCGCTGCTCAGAAGCGCAATCTTGTCCTTCATCGCCTTTCGTTTATGCTCCTCTTCTTTCTTCAGCGCTGCAACCCTGGCCTCCTCCTCCTTTCGCAGAAACTCCTGGAGCACCTTGAACTCCTCTCGTATGTGCTTCTCCGTGCTCTGAGCCTGACTCTCGATTTCTTCGGCCGTTAGCTCGCAGTTTGCCCTCACTTCGTTGAAGCGTTTCACTTTCTCTCGCAACGGCTTCAGGCATCTCAGGAGCCCTTTCCTGTAGATCTCTGCCGCCTCGTCGACGGGTGTAAACCTGTGGTTCCTGTGGTGTTTGGAGTCGCGACAGACAACACAGACAGGTGCCCGGTGGTCCAGGCAGTAGAGCTTCAGTTTCTCGGTGTGCAGGCGGCACACATCCGCGGACTCCATCTCCAGCAGAAAGGCCTCGCACAGGTTCTTCAACACCAGGTTGCGAGGTGGCTTTTTGGTTGAAGACACGGCCTTGCAAACGGGACATTGGCGCAGCCGTTTCGTCCTCCACCATTCTAGCACGCAGACATTGCAGAAGCTGTGGCTACAAGGCAGGAGGACCGGGTCTTTGAAGGTGTCCTGGCAGACCGGACAACAGAGCTCGTCCCTCGCGACCGACCAGCTGGAAGCCATTTTCATGCGCCCTGCGTCTTCCTCTTCGTTTTCTTCTCTGGGGTGTTACGGCAGCCGGCGATGTTGTATTGCTGCCACCTTCAGGTTTTATTCTCCCTTGGCGTACATTCATTTTAAAGCCGTCTCTCCAGCCCAGTCATCCTTACAAAACCAAATAACCATTTCCTCCCTGGGACACGGTCTCCTCATTCTAATAGACTGTTAACGTTGTCTCTGTTTTTCGTAATTCTGTCATCATTTCTCGTGCAAATTCCCTGCATGAGATAAGGACATGCTCAACAGTCTCAGCCTCCTGGCGTAGCTCGCAAAGACCAGTTGGATGTTGTCCAATGATGAAAAGCACAGACTGTATACAGTCTATGAATACAAGCGGCTTTTTTTCTTCCTCTTCTTCTGTATTTGAGCCTCTCGACGACCAACCCAATAGCGCCCTCCTCCTGGCGGTCGAGACTCATCCGCAGCAAGTCTTTTTATACATCGAATTCAATTATATGTTGGGTTTGTTTTTTTTTTAACTAAAGTCTCTTCAGTCTTTTCCTTCCACATTTGACTTCTATTTCGGCCCAAAGTTGGTTCTAAAGATGAGAAAACATGCTTTATTGGACGGCCATATACTTTCAGACATCTCTCCTCCTATTGGCTATTGTATATATTTTAATTAGAGTATGGTCTTAATTTTTTGTTTTAGTCCTGTTTGTAGTTAAGACTAGTTTTATGGGTTTTTTATTATTTTATGCCCTTATATTATTTGTTTTTGCGTGTCTTACATCTGGCATGGCAGCACTGCAAATTCCCACTGGGATTAATAAAGTACTCTATTCATCTGTCTTCTGTTGTGTGCTCCGGTCCCCTCCCATAGTCCAAAGACATAAAGGTTAGGTTAATTGGGAAAAAGTAAATTACTTGAAAATGTATGTGTTAGCCCTGAAAGGCTGGCGACCTGTCCGGGGTGTATCCTGCCTCTTGCCCAAACTCATAACTTTACCATACTGGGAAGATTTGTGAGCAAGCCGTGTCTAATAAACCTTTGTGTAGAGTAAGAAAACTGGGATTTAGCTGAAAAATGAAACATATGTTAATTTGACTTACAATATATACTTGCTGTTTGAACATAACAGTTACAACACATCATTTAATTGTTTTAATAAACATTCAGTAGCCTGGTAATTTTATGTCATATGAGATATATATTCCCTGGTAACATGATGTAAAATTCTATGCTAAAAATTTTTAATTATTGTCGTGTGATTTAAAAAGTTCTGTTGAACTGAACTGTGTCAGCTGTACTCATAGCTTTCATGTTATTGTATTGTACTACAGTAAAAGTTTGGGATTTCCAGTGTGTTGTTTTCTCTACACATTTTGGTTGGAACACATGCCGCAAAACAGGATTTGTCTGAGTCATTCTTTTATCATTTGCATACATTTGACCAAGCAAAAAATCGTAGCAGCCGACATAATAATTATCCAAATCATCTGCAGTGTTTCACATTGTTTTTCCCTATAGTGATTGTTGCCAGAGATACACAGCGTCGATAATGACACTTTCATCATGGGAGTTTCTCAAATTTCAGGTGTTTAATGGACTCTGGTAGTAAGTCAGTAAGTTATATATATTAATATATACATATATATACACACACATATATAGTCCTTACAGATACTATAACCATTTACAGAGCATAGCCACAGCACACAACCAGCAGGAGGCCACCTTTCTCGATGGAAATAAAAACAGGGCAAAGGATCAATTAGAATATGAATATCCAGTCACCTTTAGCAGACCAGGTACTGTCACATGTCAGTCATAAAACCAAAAGTGAATATGGAATCTTTTTTTATATACAAATGGAATATATTCCTTTTGTATATAAAAAAACAAAATGGAATATATTCCATTTGTGGTTAGGCTACCCTTACAATACTTCTACAGCTCTTAGGTAAGATTATAAAAGCTTGATTTAAAATCTTTAACCTGACATAATCTTAAACATGAGCTCGCAGGGGTATTTGTATTTTTAAAATAGTTCACTATCTAAGCAATACTGAACTTACTTAACACACACCCCCATGACACCTGAAACTCACGGACTCATGCCCAAATTGCCACATGATCCACCTGACTTATGCACACCTCACATGACACATGGGCCCTGACCATTTTAAATAACAGGTTTGTTTCACTTCATGAAGGACAGGAAGAAGATCTTGCAGCAAGTATTCAGTCATGCGTTTATTGTGCTGCTGACGTTTTGCATGCGGTGTGAATTTGGAGTCTGTCAAAAAACTTGGCGTAAAGACGTTTCTCTCAATACGGTCACATTTTCCTTCCATCCAATGAAATGAATGAACTAAATTAAATATTTAGCAGAAAAATCATAGCCTGTAATGGACTATGAGAGCGATAATAGGGCTCGTTTCAAAAAGAGCTTTGTACCATCTGCAATTTCAATTCTTAACAGGCTACAAAGCTGAACTTTCACCTGTTTATTGTTGTTGTTGTTTGTTTGTATATATGTTTTGCCAGTCGCGTGGACTGTATGACAGTCTGTGGAAACAAATTTCCCATTAAGGGACAATAAATATCTATCTATCTATCTAATGCAGTCTGAGTATATAATACCGTACAAAATGGGGCGATGGCACACTGCAAGATTGACTTCACCATTTTTAAACATGAGATGCATCCAAATACTTTTTCTCCTATTACAGATGGCTAAAGGTGAACTTTGACCTGCAAGGCAGCTGGAGCCAGCCAGCCAGAGCTCTCATTAAACAATAAATTCTTGACTTTGTCAGTCAAATGGGATTCTGTTGAAATGAACGGATGGATGGAGTGAATGTGATTTTATCAGGAAATCCAGGATGGTAGATAGAGTCGGGATTATTCTTCCCTCCCATGGTGTTCTTGTGCAAGGAACTGAGCTTAGAAAAGTGGAAAACCTTACTGAATATTGTACATTGCAATTGTATGTAGGAAATTTTACAATACAAACAAAAAATACTATGTGAATATTTACTGTTATTAGCTGTATTTAGTTTGGGGGAGTACAGCCTTGCAAATAATTGAATGCTTTTTTTCAATTTTAGGGCAAATACTGAATTCAGCTCTCCGAGATGACAAATTGTTTATACTATGGTTCACTAAGCACTTTATTTATTTTTGTGGAAACCAAGCCATACAGACTGTGGCTACGTCAAAACGTTTGATTCCCATCTGCCTCAAAGTAAAAATCAAATAAAATCATAGTTAGTCACATTTTGTGAATAGAATATAGAATAATAAATAATAAAATACAATTTATTGGGGGGAAAGGGGGTAAACGTAACATGGGGTCACTGTAGTGACGTTTGGATAAAGAGGTCACTAAAGGTCAATTTATGCAAATGTCATGTCATCATTTTGTATTGTATGTATGTATACAGTATTATGTGCTGTTGTAAGAGACAGAGCAGAACAGTAATTGTAAGGAGCAGATCCCAAAGAATCAGTCAGTACCAATGAGTAGAAAACAAACACAAATCAGAATGGTCAGAACAGAAAAAGGAGGAACAGAACAGATAGAACTCACCAGAATAAAAATAAAACCAATCTCCCTCACATCTACTTTCCCTTCCGACCTGCTGTCATCTTTGGGTGTGATGAATAAATGGGAACCGTTCATTACGGTTATCTAAATACAGTCAGTCCCATGTAGGGTTAGGAAAAGGGGAAGGGGTTAAATCATATGTGTGGCTGCTGCTTATCTGTAAAGATGTGTATTTTTGAGTTGTGGCTACATGCCGGTTAGCTGTTGTTAAATTTGAATGGTGTATAGCTGAGCTTGGTGCTCATGCACAGGATGCAAATGAAAGCTGGAGCATGACAGCTGATTTCCATGCACTCACTGGCTGCACACGGCAGTGGGGTCATGGTAGAGGAGGAAGTGAAACTTGCTTAAAACAGTTGGGCGAAAACCTTCAGTATTTTAGACTTACTGCGTGATCCTGTGATGACCTCTGATTATACTGTTTCAAATTGCAATGTGCAACTGCTGACGCAGTCAAAATGTTTTTTATTCAGACGGTTTTTCATCAGCATGGAACCTTGGATGAACCTTGGTATTCTAATGCCAAATAAGTAAGGCACTAGTTTTGAGGTGGAAGTGTACTGGGGTGGGGCAGCCAACACCCCGTCATAGAATTACTGGACTTAGTGTGGACTAGAAGAGCCCAGCAACACATTAAATACTTGTTTTAACTTTTCTAAGTTCTAATCTTCTCCTGTAGACCAAAAGCCTACAGAAGGCCAAGGTGGGTGAGCACCACTCTGACAGCTGGTTCACCCAAACGATGTTTGATCGCCAGTACTTTTTATTTAATAATCACTCAGACCCATTTTTTAAGGACCCAAGCAGTGTTTTTGTTCATTTTCACATATACCTTAAAAACTGTTAACTGTGCCAAAAATGTCTTGGCATTAAAACATATTGTTTTTAGCATATCCTCAATAAAAAGTCTTAAGTTGTCTCTTTCGCTATATCTGAAAGGGAAGACGAAAATAGAATAATGCTCCCCTATAGGAATTGGGCATTAAGGACATTTGCAGTAAAGCAATAGGGGCCAGCATGTCATTTATGTTATCCTTTTAAACACATTGTATCCTCTCAAACCCTCATCACCCCCTGTTCATTGAGGTCAGTTTACTCCTATTAGGCTTGCATTATTTTGCATCTCTTCATTTAAATACAAATATGAAAACTGGTGCACTTAAAACATACCAATACTTTTATCACGTAAAAAAATTGCATCTGAAATTAGAGACTTACACAGAGAGGAATAGATTATTATAGTCACCTACATAACACCTGGAGAGTGATGATTCATAAGCCCTATGTAGGACAGTATCACATAGTCACTGTTGTACAGACTAATCTGGTTAAACTGAAAAATTCATCACTTTGCAATGTGTGCGTGCGTGTGTGTGTGTGTGTGTGTGTGCATATGTATTGTGATGAAGACAGACGGTCTGATCCTAGTGGAAAGAAACAGCTCACTACTGTCTCCATGGAAACAGGCAAGAGGCGATGGAAGTGTGTGTCCCTGTGCATGTGTGTAATATATGTGTGTCTGAAGGGAAAGAGACAGAGAGACTCCCCCATTCTATTCCATTCTGAGCTATAAATCTTGAATAAATAAGTGCACAAATACAAGGGAGTATGGTCAACTTTTTGTGCTCATGACAGTCATGTGGCATTATAAAAATGAACTTCGGACATGTGTCAGTCCTGTGATGGACTGGAAGAATATTCATGGTGCTATCTGAACTGCTATCCACCAAGTCATGCAATAACTTTGCTTCTTTCTTTCACAGATGGTAAATGGTAAAACTTGTATTGCGCCTTTCTAGGCTTCTGTCAACTCAAAGCGCTTCACACTGCATATTACATTCATCAGTCCAAAGAAAGTAATTATACACACACACTCACACATTTAAGGCACAGCCCTCAGGAGCAATTTGGAGATCAGTGTCTTGCCCTGTGTGATTTTTATAGTTTTTGTCATTGTTTCCATTGTTCTTACTGTGTGTTTTTTGTCTGTTTCCTTTTATTGTTTTTATTCTAGGTGCTCCTACTTGCTTTTTGGTGCTCATGTCTGTGTTTTCTGTAGAGCACTTTGGGTTGCCTTTGGGTATGAAATGTGCTATATAAATACATTTGCCTTGCCTCGCCTTGCCTTCTGTACAATGTATGCTGGAAGAAGCCGCATCCCTGTGACTGTAGAAAGAGGTAGGCAGGTACTAAATTGCAATGAATAAAAAAAAAAAAAAAAGAAGCTGATATCAGTATCAGGGACCTCTTGCACTCTTTGGTCCTTGGCATTTTAAACCAGCCTGAGGGGGCTATATTGAACTCAGGTTGGAGACAGCAGCCACCAGACCACCATCAGCACCTTTCATTTCATGTAATAAACCAAAACTAAATTCAACCAAGCTGCATTCTGTTTGATCTTTGTAGAATCCGAAATACGTGTGTGTGTGTTCATATGTTAAGAGTTTGACGTTTTCAAGAGCGGCATCCTATACGTAGTGATCAAGGAGGCTATTGGACTGTGATGTGCTTTGGATTCAGCGTGTGTTTTTTAACCCTTGGATGCATGTGCGCTTATATAAATTGTATGTGTCATCAATACTGACACACACACACACCCACACACACAGACGTCACTGGTGCTTAATGATCCATGGCACTAAATGTCAATTACACTTCTCACAATGAAAAAATGATGAAGACCATGGCCTTTTGTTGCACCTTAAGATAAAATCACACTAAAATTTGTATAAATGCTACAAATATTCCAGTGAGAATATAAAATTTGAACATATCATTTGGTTTAGTCTAATTGCGCCCATGGATGTTGGGCCTCCTGTGATTGTAGGTGCAGGGCTGCCATCAGAAAGGCTCGCTCTATCTGACCCAGCCCTCCAAACGCCAGCAGCATCGGAAGAAAAATGAGAAGTATGCAGGCGACACAATGCAATCAATTCTCAAATTAAGATCCCATCAGCTTGGCATCCAGTCCAGTGGAGTGACCTCTCAATGAATGAATAAAGCAGTAACCCAGTCAATCAAATCACCACATCTTGATTGCTTCTTACAAGTCTTCCAAAGCTAAAATCAATTGATTCTTACATCAAACAGAGCAAGCTTTTGACTCGCTGATGTACATACTGGAAAAACAAGAACAGAATTCATGCGTCATCGCTGACCTATTAAAACATACCACATAAGTCCTGTTTACCTTTGATTTACTAGGGGTATTCCTTATATTAAATGAACTATTCTTGAGATGTTGATATACAGTATATGATGTTTTAGGCAGACGCAGCTAAAATTCTGTTTTCTGTGACTTTACCCCCACCACTGGTACCTTCAATTTCAAAAGTATTATTAGCTTCACCCAGAGGGCATGAGGTGTGTACAGGCTCACGCTTCCAGATCCTTACCTCGTCCACCAAGTCACCCTGACAATAACAAGGACTAACAAGAACATGATCCTCATCAGCGTCCCACCCACAAACTGTCATTTGTGTTGAATGGAGCCTCAAGCCAAGCCAGAAGCTCTGGTACTTTAACTGATTTTGCTGGGGGGTGCATACATTTTTGATGGTAGAACCGTGAACATTTACATGTAGTCATTTAGCAGACGCTTTTATCCAAAGTGACTTACATATGAGGAAGACAATTGAAGCAATTATAACAACACAAGGTAAAAAAAAAAGCATAAGTGCACCACAAACTGGTCTGTTAAAGCCCAGCACAGTATACAGTTATACAGTTATAAGGTTATAATCGAAATCTATGGATAATGTTTGCGCAGGAAAGCAAGGCTTCATGCTTTGCACAGATGACTGTTATAGAACTAAGAGACACAATATAACCTCCAGGGTAGGCGAAAAAACCCCAAAGTACAGTCACCTTGACAACACATGGAAACAGTCATCCCCCCCAACGACAGAAACCATCATACAAATCCCCAGAGGAAGAGGAGAGATCTTAAAAGCATAATTCATTATTGCCTAAAGGACTTTGCTACAAGGAAAATCCTGTGATAGCACCAACAGCTTAGTATTGCATCACACGTCGGAAACAGAACAAAGCAGGCAGATAGTGAAATAAAAAACAACAACTTTTACACAGGATCAAACCAAAATCACAAGTCAAGTGAAACTCAGACATGACAAATCTGCAGGGTGATGCTACTGGGACAACCGGGCACTCTAACTGGTCGGGGTCATAGTTGGAACCAGCATCGACACGGAGCACCACAGCTCAACTAAACCATTTTTTCTTTTTTTTTTGTTTGTTTTTTAACCCCCCCATCCTAGGACATTAATTATATATGAACCAACATTATGACAGACAGACACAACACAGTCGGAAGTGTGATCTCTAAATCTTTACATGCTAGTGGAATTGCTCCAGGGATGGCAATGTCAGTCAGTCAGGCGACCACTTTGGTCTGAAATATCTCAACAAGTCTCAGGTGGATTGCCATGAAATTTTGTTCAGATTTTTATGATTCCCTGACAAAGTATCCTAATGATTTTGGTTTTCCTCTAGCGCCACCTGCAGGTTGACATTTGGGGTTTGGCGTAAAATGTATTGACAACTGTTGGATGCATTGCCATGAAATTTGGTTCAGACATTAGTTCCCCTCGGGCTAAACTGTGATAACTTTGGTGATGCCTTCACTTTTCTTCCAGCGCCATCATCAGCTCAAACTTTTAATCTACTAATTAGCAAATGCTAGCATGCTAATGTGCTAACCTACAGCAAGACTGTGAACATGGTAAACATTACCCTCCAAATATCAGCTTATACGCTGACATAAGCTTAAAGCAAAAGCGCAGCTGTGCCAAAGTACAACCTCACGGATTTGCCATCGAGGCTGTAGGCTCTTAGTTTGGCTAATAGACACCAGCACCGCTCCAATAATGCTTTTGAACTTTAGACTATTTCAAAGCTTTCAGATGACCAAAATATAATGTAGTTTTGAATCGTCATTGTCAATAGAGAGGCTATTAACATAAGTACTGCATGCTAGAGGAATGCTGCTGTACTTTTTGTTCAGTCTGAATTGGTACAAATGTGCACCTTTAACTGTAATATTTGGGGCAAAAGTCAAATTCTTCCAAAAATTATGTATTTTATATAACATATCATAATGTGCTCACATTTCTCTTCAAAATATCTGTAATTAGAAATATTTCCACTCATCTGTTCAAGTGTTTTTGCATCAACTGGAATCAACAAGCACTGTCAGCTGGATATAGCATTTCATTTTAAATCTTTGTATTTTATTTTCTTCCTTTCCAAATGTGTTAAATGTGCTGACAATCAAAAGATATACACAGAATGTAGTGAAAGAATTACAGACTGTATATACAGCATGTGCTTGCTGTGTGTGTGTGTGTGCATGCACATGCTTTTAAATACAATATATTTTCCTGGAAATCCTGGACAGAGAGCGAGAGAGAGAGAGAGAGAGAGAGAGAGACCACTTTATTCCCCATCACTTAGTTATAGTAACGAAAGTTCTAAAACGCGTAATGCCAGTATTATTTACAGAGATAAAACTCATATCAAGCTCCATCTTCCTCATTTCAATTGAATTATTGACATCTTTCTCCTCCCTCTCTCTCTCTCTCTCTCTCTCTCTCTGTCTCACACACACACACACACACACACACACCTCTGGCGGTTACTGCTAATGGACTGCTACATCATAAACAATCTTGCCAGTTGTGGAAAATGTGTGTGTGTGTGGGTTTTGTTTTCTAGGCATACAGTTGCATTTGTGTGTGCACTTATTAGCTACACTATGTCATATCTCTCTTTAAATAATACATCAGTAAAGACACATCCCATGAGATATCAGCATTCTTTAGTGGTTGCACCCTGTGGCTCTGAGTTGATATTCAGAATATAGTCATCTGCTCACAAACAGCCTCATAATTACCAAGGTTTCTGGGAAGCAGTTCTTTTAAGTAGCTACTAGCTAACAAATGAATAAGTCAGTCAGAAGGTAGCCTCTGTTTTAATTTGGTAACTGCAGACGTTGCCTTTCAGAGTTACACTGTTCATGACCCCTGATATTTGTATTCAAATGATTTAGCGACTGAATAAGTTATGAAATAAGGAATGTGATTGCTCAGAAGTGATTCATATTTAGTTTTTAATCTGGAAAACAAACAATGTACACTGGTACACATTATTCCTTCTGCACCGATCTGTTGGTACACAGTTCAGTGCAAGCATATTTACATCTGTCCTAATCTATTCTCAATACTACCAAACCCCTCTCTCCCTTCTTTAACCCTTTGCTCTCATTTTGTATCACACACACACACCTTCTTCTTTTCTCTTGATTGCTCAGATCCTTATCTGTCTCTTTGACCTCTAGCTTAAAAGGGACCAAGGGTGCAGTGTCATATCCTTTTTTCTTGAGCACGTTCACTTAAAACGCAAGAGCACATCATTGTTAAAGTATAGAATTTATGTTAAATGATTGCCTTTTAACATACAAAAAGACACGCAAAATGCCAGAAAACCACATGTCCCTGTGTCCTGTGTTTTTTTTTCTTCTTCCACATTTGACATGACAGAAAATCTACAAAGGTCCAATGCATTCAAGAAAGGGTATAAAATTGAGACGTCTTATGACTTAGCATCCCATGATTGTAAGATGTGTATCTCACAATTAAGAGAAAAAGTCTCATAATTGCAAGAAAACTACCTCATAGTTAGGAGATCGTGTAATTATGAGATACATATCTATGAGATGATTATGTGAAAAGGTCTCCAGTTTATTTCCTTTTTGGTGAGTGGATGTGCCTCTGTAAAAAACACGTGTGCCTATTTTGTAAAAATGCCCCAAAAAATACATATGGCTATAATGTATATGAATTCATAAACCAAATGTGCATTTATCCCATAGGAAATGGTGTCTTAAATGTGCTATTGCATGCGGGAAAACTTTTTGTTTTCACATGCAATGCCTTACATATGAACCTTTATGTCAGCTGAATTTCATCATGTGAATACGTAGGCCTACATGGACATTTTTCACATGCGAAATGGTTTTCCACATGTGATTAACACGTGTTCACAATAAATGTGTTCACATTCACATGTGTTAAATTCACAATAGGCCATTTTCTTGAATGTCACAGTAGGAGAATCACAGGTGTAAATGATAAAATGAATGATGGCTGTATCCATTTAGTTGCTTCAGTTTCAGGTATCTGTTATTATTGTTTTCTCACACACATTCTCAGTGAATGCTTTACTCTACTTAGTAATTCCTATTGTTAATTTTTGAGAAAAGTGTGGTGCCAGGGAATGAAAATTGTTGTATTTTAGCTGTTGCGAGGACCCCTACCACCTGGAGAATAAAATACGCCAGAACGGTGAACCAGAGGAGGGAATGGGTCAGTGACCTCGACTCTAACCTGCCAACAAATTGATCAGCTGAAACTTCACTTCTTCACATCTTTTATAACCTTAACCTGTTGCTGAGTTTACCTGGACATTAAAAATGTATACATAGGATTTGTGGGTCACTTTTGTCACAAGCCTTTGTACTAATGGGACAAAATCTTTTGAGGAGAGGTTTTATTGTTTGCTCATAGAGTATAGCACACAGGAGAAAAAAACATCCGAAAAGTATCATAACCTGATAATAGGCTATTGCTGATTTAGACATAATAGGTTTATTAAGACATTTCAAGTTGTCAAAGATTCAAGTAAAAAAAATACAAAGCTACACCCAGAACACAGACAAGCACCTATCTTTAGAAAAAAAAAAAGGAATCAATTTGAGTGCCCTTAAATCAGGTACTGCTAATTTGACAGTACTTTCCCTTTAAAGAAGTCCGCTATATAAAGGAACAGTCCATTTCACTAAAACGGGGGACTCATTCACAGCTTCGTGAGATTTCAACATTTTCAAACAAAAAAAAAACAGTATGAAGGAAAACGAACACGTTACTTCCGAATTGTTCTTAAACGTGGATATCATATGCCACTGAAAACCCACAACTAATGGTGTAATGTCTTCCCAAAAAAAGGCGTCCACCCCTTTGGGGCTTTTCTATTTATAGCATCAGCTGTTGCAATACAAAGATTAGCTGCTCAACGTATTGTTTCGCAGATGCGGGGAGCACACTCCCGTCTGTGGCGAAAGGGCGGCGGTGGTTTGAAGCAGAGAGATACAGAGAGAGAGAGAGAGAGAGATGAGGAGGAATATGTCGGTGTGAGGACGTTTCTTTGTGTTCACGACGGCGAGGCTCATATCGGTGAGTAGCTTTCCTGTTGACAGAGACGAGGTCGTGAATGCGGGCGTCTGTATTCACGGACAGTGCAGGCAACACCTAACGTTACCGTTAATGTAAAATGCTCTCAGTCTATCAACAATCTACTGTAGCCTAGCTGGCTGTCACCACATTATTTCGACTAATGACAGCGTCGTAAGCAGTCAAGGGGAGTTAGCGCGTTTTAATTAAGAATATGAACTACTGGATCCCGTGTGCGGAAATTCTTCTTTGCTGCAAACTTAAAGAGAAAGATGAGGCAAGCGAAATCCGTTATTCTGGGGCGGCTACTGTCGGTTTTCCATACGGCCGCTCACACACACACAGACGGGCCCTGCTTCTGTGTGTCAAAAATGTTCCCGTGGAGACGAAACAAAAACAGTGCTCGTGATCCCGAAACCTTCTCCGAGGCCCATCCATGCAGGGTTTTCACACGCGGTATGTGTGTAAACCGTTACACGCAGCGGCGCCCAGCTCTGTGAGCACATTTAACCGCAGCACAGAGAGAACAGAGACATTCTTGATGGATCAACTCATAAGATGAGATCATTCAGAAGCACCGGTCAGTCTGCAGAAAGAGAGAGAGAGAGACACACACACACACACACACTCACGTTAATCACTATTAATAGCAAAGTGAAATCACCAGATAATTTGGCTGTCTGGGGACAGAGCCCCCTTTATCCTTCCATCATAACTTCATGGAAATGTCAACCCCACTGCTGCTGCTGACGTTGCTTTTCAGAGAAATGGTTCGCTGACTTTTGCATGCTGTTTCGCACTTTCCCTGAAGCTTAATTGTGACCTTTGACCAGGGGAAATTACCTTCGGTAGGATTGGGAGATGCTGGGTTTCCCACCCAGGCGACCCGGTGTGGGATCTATTCATTAAATGATGATTCCTGTGAGATTCAAATTGTCCCTTGCATGTACAATGTGTACTCTTACCTAGGTGACACTTCTGATATATAAAAGTGTGGAAAAGTAGGCTCGAGACCATAAGGTTACGATACAGCAGCAAAATGATTTAGAAGCGAGGGTCCCTCCTTCATCATCTGAGGGCCCCCGCAAAACAATAAGACATCCCACCTTCCGTGTGTGAACGCACTTAATTGAATGAGTGCCAACCAGGGCGTGAACCGGACCAGGATAAATAAAAAGAAAAGATACATTATTCCAAACCTAGCTGGTCTGAATATTTTCACGGTGATAGGGATAGCCTACCCATTGAGGTAGAGACTAGAGCAGGCAAACCACAGCTAATATACTAAAATAGAGTGTTTGGCAATCAAGCGTTTCACTACATGGTAGCATGCTACTCCAGTTCTAGCTTTAAATGTCAAATATCACTATTAATGATTTCCCGTACCAATTTGTCTTTTAGTTTTTTAAACTGATTGATTGTATATTTCCTTGATAAACAGTTGATTGGGTTATTACATTACATTCCTGAGCTTCCTATGTCTTTTTTCTAGTCAGCAGTCATTCAGACATTTAGGTTTGAGGCCGTAGTTTCTGTTGCCATGCTGAAGGCTTTCACTAAACACGTTTAGAGCCGGGTATCCTTCAGTTGTAAATTTGCGCACTGGCCAAATGATGTATGTTAAATGATCAAAGTGGATTAGAGAAGACCTGAATATTTAGCGCAATGTCTGAGCGAAGCGTTTCTCCCATCCTAAATGACAGCAGATCTAATCTAAAACCGTTACTGGTTAGCCATTAAATATACGTAATGTACAGAATAATGCAGCTGAATGACGTCGCTTCTGACCCACTGTACCCCGCTCTTCCATAAATACTCGCTCTGAAATCTACAGCTTAACCCAATGTATTTTAAAAATTCCATCTAAAACAACATGTTACTTGCTAACTATGCACAGTATATTAGATATTGTAATGTGCGTGGAATATTACAATTATACGTGACTTTTCTTTGTTTTGAATTGGGCATTATATATCGGCCATTGGAACAACCCATATCGGTCGACCACTCTTCATAAATCTACCAGTGATTTTGACCTTTTAAAAAAATACTGTGTTCTTACCACATTGCATTTGTTTCTTTCTCCCAAATGCAATTGGAAATTAGCTGTTCATATACAGTAACAAGTACTTAATCACTCAGTCAGTGCCACTCATGCCTGGTGGTGGTTCACTCATGACATCCTGTGTCTTGGTTGAAATTCCCAAGTAGCCAGAAGAAATGGACAATGATCCGAATTAATGAATGGAAAGGTCAGAGTAGGAAAAGCCCCCAGCAAGTGCGAGTACATTAGTGAGATATGGGTTGTGTGTGAATGGCAGCCTTATCCACAGAGAATTTTTGAAAATGGCATAGTATTATGGAAAAAGATATCAGTGTAATTTATGGCTAAATGGGTTCTGAAGCAAGGACTGGAGACTGTGCCAAGTTAGTCAGTGGTGACAACACGCAATCATGTGATCATCTATACAGTGCTCTGTTTGGCTATTTGCACTTTGTCCTCTCAGCAAAATGTTGCACAAGGTGTTAAAGATTTGGATATGAAAACAATAACAGAAATCACTGCATTAAAGAACTGATTTTCAATTTATGTATATCTCTCTTATAGACAGTTATTCAGTACACAGCAACTTACTTGTCGAAAAGCGAAAAAAACATCTTTTAAGTAAATTTAATGCCGTGCTGGCAAGCGTGGGGGAAGATTGAAGGGCTGTATGGGTAATAATGTATAAATGTGCATCAGAGTTTTGACCACATTAATAACTGAAGAATATTGCCAATATTGATGTTGGTAAAGAAATGTTAGGGTCCTTTTTGCATTCGCCCCCAGCTCACAGACAGAGCGAGCCCTTAGGCGAATTATTGCTTTCACTTGTCTTGGTGACAAGAACCAACAACCTGCTTCTCCCAGGTTAAAAACCCAGTTCCTCCAAAATGTTCAGTATTTAGGAAAATATATATTCTGGTCGACCATGGCACCATTCATACAATTATACTATCCATTTCTCAAATGGTTTCCATAAGTCAAAGGTAAAATAAAAGATCAGATCAGCTCTCAATCCAAGAAAAAACAATGAGGGTGGAGTTTGACTAGAGTTCGTCACAGCAGCTTGAAGCTTTAATACATTTTGAACTTGGCGAACTATGTCTTAACACCTCCTTCGAATGATCGATGAGTGTTGATGTCAACGCTACAGTACAGGCCGGGGTGTGCACCAAGTGTTCCTCCTTATTCCTGTTCTGTTAGATATGTTGCTGCTTTGTTCCCATGTGAAGAAGGAAGTCCCTTTTATCCTTTCCCAAGGCAGCTACTAGCCACTTCTCAAGAGCCCAGAGAGGCATATGGAGTCACGGTGAAGACAAAATCCGAAGTCCAAAACATACCAGCTGCTTCTATTATTTTAAATGTAAAACCACACATCTGTAGAGTAATGTCGGTTAAGGGAGAGGCACAGCGGATTGACAGAATATGTCACTGCTTTATTCTCTTCTTTGGTCTAGTAGCCATCACATTGGATGAGGAGAAACTTATCATATTTCCTGGTTAGCCACAGCTGTAGAGATTGGCTCTTTAGGTGAGGAATCAAGTGAAACAACATACAAAAGAAGCTTTACTGTATATAATGATTTACATGTTTTGCGGTGCTGTTGAAATGCTACACTGCTGCACATCTAGTGGGCCCTACAAGGCGTCCGATTACTTCATATATCTGCTGTGCTGCATGGCTGTGTTTTAGATTTCGTCCACACTACTACGTTATCGCATAAAAACGGCTTTTTAAAATGAAAGCGATCTCCGTCCAGACGAGCGTTTCAGCCCTGTCTCCAAAAATAATCTCCGTCCATACTACTACAGCTCTAAACACACGTTACATGACCAGTCATGTACACTGGGCATGTGGCCAGAAAAACGTGACTGCTCTTCACAAAACCCTCCCAGATAATGTTGTTGACCAAAACACTGTCGATAGCATTTTTTTCTTTCTTTTCCATCATTGTATTTTCAAAGTCCTTTTTTGTCTTTCTAAATATAGACTATATAACATCCATTCCGCCAAGGTACAAACTCAAATACTCCACAATATCACAATTAGCATTTTATAATGCTACTACTGCTGCTAGCATAGGCAGCAAGGTCAGCAATAACCTGTGTAATTCGCCTGAATGCGGACTTACTTGTTAATCTAACTTGTTACATTTTCTCATCATAATTGTATAAACTATGATCTTCTGTTGTGAATCTGTTCTGTACACACGACATCTATTGCACGTCTGTCCGTCCTGGGAGAGGGATCCCTCCTATGTTGCTCTTCCTGAGGTTTCTATCATTTCCTTTTCCCCGTTAAAAGGTTTTTGTTTGGGTAGTTTTTCCTTATTTGAATCGAGGGTCTAAGGACAGAGGGTGTCATAGGTTGTACCGATTGTACCGATCCCTTTGAGGCAAATTGTGATTTGTGATATTGGCCTATATGAATTTAATTGAATCATCAAGGCAAAGGGTCATGTATTTGCTGCTGCATTTAGGCCCTTTATTCAAAGCACTATTTTATGCTTTTAAGTTGAGTGAGTTAAATAAACATAAGAATTCTATTAAACCATGTCATTACATCATATTACATGATCAGTTATTGACAAAATGAGCAATTACAGAGAGCTGTAGGTGTCAGAAAGTGACCTTATTATGAATATTGCTATATCTTAGAAGTACTTGGGTTGACAGCTATACATAACTGTTGGACAAGCTCCATTTCACCTTTCCATGAGACAACACAGACAGGCACAAACTTTCAGATTTAGCCCCTCTGGAGAGGGTGTTCGAAAAGCTCAATTTTCAGGGCGGGAAATGCCAGCTTAGTGTAGTGATGAAAGGCCAAAACTGAGAGGAAAGGATTCAGATTCATTGGTATTAGTGTGGACACGGACAGGGACTAAGATGTCATGCATAACACACTAAGTATGTCATTTGCAGCCTAGGTTGGCCCCCTGAAACAGCATGGTTTGTAAAGCCATATGCCAGGCACATTGATCAGATGACTAACTTTGGTTGGACACATAGTAACATTTCCTCTTCCAAGCTTCCACTCCCAAAGGAATTTGGTTTAACTGGTGCCTGTGGATTATTTTGGTCTCACAGAATGGTGAGTGGGGTTTCAGAGAATTGTGCACTCCACCAAGTACACTCACAGAGGGAAATGCTGACAGGCTGTACACGATCGTGACCTGACTTGGCTTTAGCTAGGCCACGCCAGGCATGACTGGTGTGAAAATCACAACTGGTGGCAGGTACTGTGATTTCATGGTGCTTCTCAAGCTGTTGTGCTTTTTGTTTTTCTGCACAGCACTCAAAATCTGTCTCAGGCAGCGCCTTGTGAAATGGTATAGCGGCATAGACATTACTTTGGGCCTTTATGACAGCAAGCCAGCTAACTGACTGAAGTGGCTTTTTAACATCAGGAATTTGCCTTGGAAATTCTTTGCCCAACCTGGCTGGCTGACTGCTACAGACTGACTGATTGGCTGGCTGTCTTTGGAAAGGAAGGAAACATCTTCCTTCCCTCTATTGTGCTGGGCAGGAAAGGATGGACTGTAGCCAGCTGACAGCTGTTTCCTGGTGGATGAAGGAGGAATGGGTGCGTGGGTGGGTGGGTGGGTGGTGTGGAGTTGTGCTAGTAGTGAGTGAATGTGTTTTTTTGTCTGCATTTGACTGTTGCCACAGTTTAATGAGATCTAGAAATATGAAGGTTTCACAGTAAGATGGAGTAATTAGTTTTATTTCAAATCTGTATTAACACTTCGGATGGTTTGACTTAAATGGTTGTATCTATGTTTTAACCCATTCATTACAAATCGAATATGCAGAACATTACTACTAAAATGTTTTTAAAGCAAGCCATACATATATAGATTTGTTAGAATATATAGAATTGTTTTAATTTAAAGTCAGTATTTCATGGAAATAAATATGCAGAGACTTGCTTGAGATACAGTATGTAGCCTCAGAGTGAACATTAAGGGCTTTTCTTTGTATTAATTTAAAGTTATCTGTGGAGTTGTCTTTTACTAAACAAAAAAAAATACATTTACATTCAGTGTTTCTCACCAAACAAACTCTGAGGCTTTACAGAAGTGTTGAATGCATTTCCTTCCTCAAAAACCATTTACCAATCCGTTTGTTTGAATATTGTAAATCATGAATTGTTTACTTCCATGTTTGCTAGCTTGCAGTCTTCTTCTTTGCCTTTGCATTACTACATCTCTCCGTGTGTTACCACTGCCAACTGTCATTCAGTGGAGTAGTGTGAAACTGGAACCAGGAATTTGTATTCTGACGCTCTCCATTTTTTAAATAGTTTATGGAACCCACTCATAAAAACATATCACTAGGGCTGGAGCAAGTAACTTGATTACTAAAAATCTAAAAAAACCCTTGTTTAATCTATGTAACTACATACAGCGCACTGTGTTTCACACGGATGATTATTACTGTCGCACAACGCGTTTACGAAATATTATACAAACAAGCCATCAAGGTCATGGATAAAAAAAAAACCCAGATATTACCACCATTGTGGGGCGGCTCTGGCTTGGTGGCAGAGCGGTCACCTGCCAATCGGAAGGGCGGCGGTTCGATTCCCCAGCCATGCAGGGGGATCGAACCCCAAAGAGATACTGAACCCCAAAAATGCTCCCGAAGCTGCGCCTTCGGTTTGTGAATGTTCTCTTATGTAAGTCGCTTTGGATAAAAGCGTCTGCTACATGACTAAATGTAAATGTGCAATTTTAAAAAAGTACAATTTTTTTAATTGGTCTGACCTTCATAAATTTGCCAACTTATGTTTGATTTACAAGGCAATGCATAACTTAGCCCTGGTTCCTCTGGCCGATCTTATCAGCCAAAGAAACAGCACTTTGCGAGTCACTAGGGCCTCTGTGAGAGGTGACTGTGTCATCCCTCCGTGCAAAAGCACCTTCAGCCAGTCAGCCTGCTCTGTGAGGGGTGCTAGTGAGCGGAACAGATTACCAGAAGAAATTAGACAGGTAACTACTTATAAGGCTTTTTCTAAACAGTTCAAATTTTGGCTGACCGACTCGTATATCTGTCAACACTAAAGACTCGAACCTGTTGTGTCTCTCATGTAAACAGTTTGTTTTGTATTTGTTTTTATAGGCTGTTTGTCTCGTGTCTTTTAGGTTTGATTCAGCAGTGTGTTTTGTGTATTTCTCATTTGTAAGTAATGTTTCTCAGATACAGCTTGTGTTGTTACTAACTATGTATTTTTGTGTTATATTTTATTGCTCTTTTAACATCTTGGCCAGGGGACTACAGATGAAAAATAGCCTCTGGGCTAATTCTAGCTTTTTAACTCATGTTTGTTCCTGTGTTTTATGAAATTGCATTGTCCTCTTATAAATAAATTAATCTAAAAAAAGAAAAGAAAAAAAGATGGTTCGGAGAGTCTTTGGTGATTTGACAGCACGGATTATAAAAAGGAGGAAGGAGGAAGAGTACGCTATGCCTGAGCTGTAGTTAGGTTGAAACTTGATGTTCTGAAAGTTAAGTATATATAGCTTTTTATTTTTTATTTTTTTAAAGCAAAATGTTTTGTTTTGAACCCAAAATGCAATATGGCACTTAAATGGGTTTAGTTTTGACATATAATACTATTGTATGCAATTTAAGCAATGAAAAATATAGAATTTTCTAAAAATGAAAACAATTAGTTTTTCATTTTAAGAAACCTGTCTTATTTTCTCTTTTGCATATTTACTATTGTTCACTATTGTAATAGCTGCAGCCCTAACTAGCACTACGAGTGGTCAAAAACCTCAAAAACTCCAGGGATCCTTTTAGTTAGCTTTATTTGATTGACAATTTGACTTCAACCTGGATTTTACTCTTTTTTTTTTTTTGCATCTTAAAATATTCGCTATCACGAGCGACAAGTATACGAGATGGCGTGACAGTGGTGATAACTGATTGGACCAAGTTGAGTCCATTCCAGCATGGGCCAGTTGCACTTGATAGCTGAGTGATAAACTCCCAATGGGTGGTGTTTAGTGATTGTAATAATTTGCCCACTCTTTTAAGAATTTTAAGTCTGGACACAGAACTGTAAATATCATGTAGAAGGACTGAAGGAGAAATAACAGTAAAAAAGCTGGTAGTGTCTATTGTATCGACTCGACACCATATTGTAACATTTCTATCAACTGTCCTCATGTGACCTTGCTTCCTCTCGCTCATTCTTCTGTTTCCGATTTCTCTCACCCTCCTCTTGCTTCCCTCCCATGTCTCGCTCTTTCTGTAGCGTTCTCTCTCCTTGTGGCCAGCTGTGGTGTGAGCTTTTTGCCACAACAGCATGAGATAACCTGACATATTGCCATGTATACGCCGTGTCATTGCTCTGGGTGATTTTAACAGCATTACTGTATGAATGTAAGACTGAAAAAATGGCAGAATCTGATTTTTTACATTTGTGGAGTATTGCACAAGCTGTTCCCCTGAGGTCTAAGTACAGAATGCAGCCGCATCTTTTGCAAAGGCTTGAATAGATGTTTTTATCTTGAGACTGTGCTTCACTTGTGTGGCAAAAATACTCTACTCTTATTTTAAACCTCTCATGTTCTAGCAAGATGTGTATTTTTGCTTTCAAAAAGCCATAATTACAAACTACAGTTATCCATCTGCGTTGAAGCCATCATATTTCTCTGCTGTTCTGTGGTTCTAGTGGGCTACTGAGTGTAGACGTCATTAGCCTGGTTTCTGCTACTAGCCAAACCAGGCTCACCAAGGCTTGCTTTAACCTCTTTTCCCATACAATTGTGATCAATGCCGTGAGTGACTATGATTAGAGCCAACAACGTGAGAACAGTACAAGTGGTTTTCTATGCAAAAGTGCAATAAGGCTTTTTGCCTACAACCCTTCATCCAACCAGTTATATTGTGGCTGCCGTGTCTTTTACTATTGTTCCTTATATTTAAAACGTGTCAGCTTACAAATAATGTGAGAATGCTGTTAGATCTTGGTAGACCAACTCTCATCATGGTAGCAGTAAGGCATTAATCTTGGCTGACACATGCGGCTGCATTTCCTGTAGCTGCTTCACAATAAAAGCCTTTTGTGGTTTTCCAGTGGGACGCTTCATTTAATATGAAGCTGCAGCTGCAAGAAATGTTTGCTTTGCAATTAGCAGCATCCTTAAAGGTGCCCTGAGGAGAGTTCATGCAAACGCAGTAGGTGTGGTGATGCTAGTCCAGAAGTGCTGTTTGGGTTAAATTTTGTAGTGTCGTTCCCATAAAGCGTTACTTCTAAAGTCCGAATTTATGTGTGGATAATTATCATGTTTAAAATTGCGCGCTATTACACACGGAAAACATGATGACAGTAGGATCTTCAACATGTCCAAAAAAGTGACTTCAACTTAAAAAGAGTCATCATCTGCTGTTGGACATAACAGACAACAATAAGATTCCCCTGAGTAAAACACTCTAGAACAGGGGTGGGCAAGTATTTTTTCCATGGGGCCACATGAGAAAGAGAAAATATTTTGGAGGGCCAGGCCGAAAGGCTTAACTCAATTCTGCATAATATTAATTTTTAAAAAGCGGTAAATAGCATTGCTTTGACAAGCTGGTAAGACTGGTAAGAGTATATGATTAAGCGCTGAAAAAATTAGGTTGACTAAACACATGGCTTTATCTCCGACTTCAGTAAATAAATACTTAGAAGTCCATTTTTTGTTTGAAAACCTGCATTCGGCATCTACCTTTCTTTTTTTAGCATGAGCGGACATTTTTGAGGGATAGAGTCGTCGTGTGACCCGCTTGTGCCAACACTCAATCGTGCACACGTCTTGATTTACATATTGCGTCATTTTGTACGTGAATAAAAAACACCTTCAAAATTAAAGCAATGCAGCTTTAGTCCATGCATTAGGTAAAATGACAAAATATGTTTATTTTGTAGTACCTAATTAACCTTACACAGGCCTGTCAGAGTCAACCAAAGGACCATAAGTGGCCCAGGGGCCGTACAATGCCCAGGTCTGCTCTAGAAGAATCCCAGACTGTCAGTTCGTCATGACACGGACGAGCCCTGTGTAAGTGGATGAAAGCAGTGAACGTGATTGGCCATGATTTTCAAAACCTCTAACATGCCCACGTATAATGTATGGAAAATACAGAAGAGTGCGCTTGGTGTGCCGCTGAAGCACTGGGCAGGGCACATTTATACTGCGATTTGTTCTGTGCCGCATGTTTCACGAAAAATAGAGCCATGTCACAATGAAGCTACTAAAGTGCCAAAAGCTAAACATAGCAAGCCTTTTTAAAATGATGCTTTCTCTCTAGCCGCCTGCATGCCTACACACTAATCAGTTTAGTGCCTAAGCACTACCTACCTAAGCAGAACCATAATATTGTAGGTCAGTGTGGTTATCCCCTGCTGGCCTACGGGGGCTGGTGGAAAAGGACAGCGTCAGTTCCATTTTAACCACAGAAAGAAAAGTATCTAATGTCTCAAATTGTAACCAGGTTTTGTGTTGTAAGTACAACTGTTCAAACATGTTTTTGAAATACACTGATTCACGATGATCCTTATATTTTGCATGACGTCCACCACACACATGAACATTTATGATGATATTAGCAAAACAAGCCATTTAAACAGAAAGCCACTCTGGGCTTTATGTGGCTACTTGCCACATCACAGCACTCTGCAGGGTTCTGTTGTTTAATCTCTGCTCATCTTGCATAAATGCTCGATTCAGTAGTCCCCATAAGATGCACTTCCTGTAATGGCCGCTATACATTTGCTCCAAGACAGCTGACTGTATTAAAGGGACTGGATTTTTTCAGCTTCTCTGTAAAAATAAAAAATAAAAAACATAAAGTAAATTGCCCCATTGCCAGGTACAGCTGTCATTAAGCTTGTTGTCTTTCTCTGGTGGGTGCAACTTAGACTCTAGATTACTGTTACCCAACTAAATGTGTGTTGTAGGCCTCTCTCTTTTTTTTTTGTACTATTTTTTTTTTTCCATCTTTCTGCTTTGATCCACAACTCCTAGCTTTGGTCTCCATGGTGATGAAAAAGCAGCTGCAACAAAAAACCTTAGTACTTCTCTCCCTCTATGTCTTTTGTTCCCGCCCTTGTCTATTGTTAATCCCTTTCTCTTTCTTTATTTCTTTCTCTCTCTCTCTCTCTCTTGGTCCTCCATATCAGCCAGGTGTGTCTCATCAGCCACCTACTACCCTACTTCCCACCTTTACCACCACTGTCAAGGTAGCCATGGCGACCAGCGCTTTGCCAAGTGACAACCTGCCAACGTACAAGCTGGTGGTGGTGGGGGATGGTGGTGTTGGGAAGAGTGCCCTCACCATCCAATTTTTCCAGAAGATCTTTGTGCCAGACTATGATCCCACGATAGAGGACTCGTACCTTAAACACACAGAGATAGATGGACAGTGGGCAATACTGGATGGTGAGTAGGAATGTATATGTATGTATGTGCATGTGAAATGAACCAGACAGCAGATGATCATATCTCTCATGCTAATCTTCAGTCAGTCAGTCATTTTCTACCGCTTGTTCCCGTTGGGGGTCGCGGGTGACTGGAGCCTATCCCAGTGACTTTGGGCATTAGGCGTGGTACATAGACAGACAACCATTCACACTCACATTCATCCACTAGGGGCAATTTGGAGTCATCAATTAACCTAAACATGCATGTCTTTGGACGGTGAGAGGAAGCTGGAGAACCCGGAGGCTAATCCTCAATTTTATGTGTTTTGTTTTCATTTTCCTTTTTTCCATCATTGACCAATGAATGAACATTTGTATTTGTTCTTACAAATCTTTTTTAGTTTTTACCTACATTCCTGTGGTAGCTCTTTCCTACCTTGAGAGAATCCTGAAACAATGAATGGCATTTAGAAAAAGGCACTCACTGTTTAGGTTGTATGTGGGAGAAATGATGCATCATTCCATGATTTTATCCTGCCCTCAATAAAGTATTCAATTTATGTTGGAAACATATAAAGCTCTGGAAAGAATTAGAAAATCACCTCAGTTTTACAGTTTATAGGGAGGAATGTTTGTGTGAACTTTTGACATTCTGTTTAGAAATATTGACAACTACTGACCTCTGCCAAGGCTGGTCACAGTTGTTAGGTAAGGGTAGCCAAGGCCATAGGGGGATACACGAGGAAAGATCATTGGGTCACAGGATCACCAAAATCTACAAGTCTCCTTCTCTTAGGATTATGCGTGGGTGGAGTTGATCACACAAGTTGTGGAGGAAACAAAAGAACTGTTATTCTGACCGTGTGCTTTCGGAAAATTGAACAATCTCATTGTACAATGATTACTGCAAACTGGGTCAGTTTATATTCCTTAGTAAATCATTGTAACAGTGCTTCTGGTTAGGATGGGTTCAACCATTAATATTTGGTATAACTATCTTACTTTATCACAGCTTTGATAGGTCTTTGGATGCTTGATAAGTAACCAATTAATTGTTAAGTTGAATCAGGTGAATAGGCGGTGCAACAAGAAATAAAATAAAAATTATATGACATTCTCGAATGAGCAGTTTGCCAATGTGTTGTTTTTCCTCCGTCATCACAGTGCTGGACACAGCCGGCCAGGAGGAGTTCAGTGCGATGAGGGAGCAGTATATGAGGACAGGGGATGGCTTCCTCATCGTCTTCTCGGTGACAGACAAGGCTAGCTTTGAACATGTTGATCGATTCCATCAACTCATACTACGGGTCAAAGACAGGTAGGTTACAACAGCCCCGCTGAGCAATACATACAGAAACCACATTTTTCTATTCACAAACACAACAAAGGAAACTTGAGGTATGACTTGGGAATGATTAGGGCATTCCTACTGTATATAAAAAACACATGCTAATTGACTCCTAAACGATGTCATGCGATGATTTAATGTAAACCACTCATTTACACTGTTACACAGAATGCCTGCTTGAAAAGAAGAACAAACGTATCAAGAACGTCAGCCCAGAGAAACTATTCGAAATGGGTTGTGTGAGTGGTTGTAGCTAAATAAACCCCAAATTTGTCCCAGTTATCTTACCAATATCTTTTTCAATATTTTTCAATCTTTCAATACAATCAACCATTACATTCAAAATCTGTGTGTGTACAACTATGGTGTGTATATAGTAAGCCGAATGTTTCTGTACCCGGAAGCCAAAGTTACAAAAAGAGGAAGTAGCTCTGTCAGATGTAATAGGCGCTTAAAAGATGGTAAAACTGGGGATTTGTTTTGTCTAAAATGTTATAACCAAAAGAAACGTTTTTAAGGCCCAGTGAGCTCCATTGTATCATCATCCGATGTGGTCTGATTTGACAATGCGCACACTAAAATTCTAAATATTAATTCTATTTAGTATTTTAAAGAACATTTATCCTCATTTAAGGCCAAACTTTGTCCGCCAGTCAGGTCAGTTTGAGTTTTGCTGACTCAGCAGAGATGGTAGCATTGTCACATGTTTCAGGATTCTTGCTTCACTTTGTCACTTTGTTGAACTGCAGACCAGTTGGGTACAACATCGGACGTGTTTCCAAAATTGTAATCAGTTTTCTTGTGAATGTCAGTTGTGAGAGAAGAGAACGCATCTGTTTTCTGACGGTGACTGACAGTAGCCAATAAACTGAGCTTGAGATGGAACAAAAATAGAAACTGGAACTGAGCAAACTGTCCATATTTATTGGTGCTCTACTGTAGCTCAATTTTCTACAAGATTTGAGTGTTGCAGAAATCTGACACCTCCCGGACAATTTGTGTAGCACGTGATGCTCTTTCGAATCTAAATCTA
Organism: Coreoperca whiteheadi; assembly: GCA_011952105.1. Taxonomy (NCBI): domain Eukaryota; kingdom Metazoa; phylum Chordata; class Actinopteri; order Centrarchiformes; family Sinipercidae; genus Coreoperca; species Coreoperca whiteheadi. The sequence goes on from CM022488.1 coordinate 21,728,547, forward strand.
TCAGGTCCTTAAAATTGTCTCCAGACCAGGAGGCACTTATAAACACTATTTGAAACCACTGCAAGTGGTTTGGAAATTCCTTATTTAGTTATAAAGGAATACCTGAGATTGCGTGTGTGTGTGTTGTGTGTCCGTCTCTTTCCTCTCAGGGAGGCCTTCCCCATGGTGTTGGTGGCAAACAAAGTGGACTTGGTCCATCTGAGAAAGGTCACCACTGACCAGGGCCAAGAAATGGCTGCAAAACATAACGTAAGTTTCTTTAAACACTTGAACACTCAATGTAGGCTTTTTGCATTAACCGGATTTTAAAAAAAGTATATTTTTTGGGGCATTTTTGCCTTTATTCAACAGTGACAGCTGGGGAGAGAGAGAGGGGGGGGATGACACGCAGCAAAGGGCCACGGGTCGGAGTCGAACCCGGGCCGCAGCGGCGAGGACCGCAGCATCGCACATGGGGCACGCGCGCCATGCGCCACGCTTTGGATACAAGGGCCCCTTTTTTAATTTTGCAATTTTTGAAAGATCATATGCAGCCTGGCGAATAAGTACAACACTTGGGGCTCTTTACACACTGACTAGCATCAGACACAGTTAATTCAGTTAATTAACTCAGTGTCATTTCCATGACTGGTAGGCATGTGTGAGAGAACATCCGCCTCATTCTTTGTCTGTGGTGACATTGAATTAATGATTGTGGGCAATTGTGTTATTTGGTGTTTTCACTGATACGGGTTCTGTCTTCATGTGACTTTCTACTAGCTCCAGGTCATCGGGCAACTGTTAATTGCGACCCCTATTGTTCTTAACCATGTACCGTTGTGTTGTTTTATTCTAAGGGTGAAATGCTTTTCGTATTATGTCTCCCTGTACTATATGTTCCTATACTTTATACAGTATTTTATGTAGTTATTCAACCAAATTGGTTATATCATATTTCAGTGACATGTCAGTAGCAACTAATACCACTCTAACACCACTTATGCTAAGATTTGGAATATTTCTTCTTTTTTTCTTCAGATAACTTATATTGAAACCAGTGCCAAGGATCCTCCAATGAATGTGGACAAAGCCTTTCATGAGCTGGTTCGTGTTATAAGGTAACTCCAGGTTAACCTGAATTGTTTTTTTAATTCATGAGATAAAGACCACGAGGTATTTGCATGAAAAGTAATGTAGGATAGATTCACTAGCAATAACAGCTGTTGAACTGCTCTAGGAGAGTAGGGATTGGCCCTTAAGACTCTATTGTTTGCAAACTAAATACAGTCATTACCGCAAATAAAATTTTCTCAACTCAAAGCGTATCACCCTTTCCCCCCGTTTTCCCAGTGTGTATTTCACTTACTTAGAGGTTAGTGGCACTAAGAGTGTTATGCTGGTATGTGAGGGCAGTGAAAGTGTTTTCAGAAAGGAAAAATCCCAGAGCTATTCCCTTTCTTGACACACGTGTAATTTCAGAAGAATTTGGTTTCAGTCTATGTTTTGTATGAGGTCATATCCTGTTTTAAGGCTTTCTTTCGTTGCGAGAACCCATAAACAACAAGTAGGCATGTCACAGTGTTTTAGGGCTTGTACTCAGACACCCAAATACACAGCTGTATTCACCTCTGTATTTGTAAAAAGGAAATAATCCAGATTAGAGTTCTCATTGTCCACATGCCAGGTCTGTAACTAACTCATGAGGAAACTCTTCTATTTATTCATAAATTACCAAAACTGAGGCGAGTTGATCGATGAATCAACATTGCCCTCTTGTGGTAAGACTGTAGAAAGCCAGTCATACAGTGGGGGGATAAAGAAATACAGATGGTGCTTTTATTTCTGACGGATGCATCAGTAGTTCAGGCAGAAAGTGTCCATCCTCTTCGTACTTCGTATGTTGGCTTAGGCTGCCTTGAACGCTCACCTATAAAACGTTTAGTGTAAAATCCCTAAGAGGTGACATTATACTATTGCTCGGCTGTAAGCTTAGTATGACTCACTTGTATAGCTGCCATTGTAATTTGCAATTTTGCTGCTGGATTTACTGGTGCAGAAATCACAAATGCTGCAAAAACATGTAATGTGGAAAGAGAAAAATAAAACAAAAAAAAGCTCACAAAACAAAGGTGAAATGCATTCAAATGAAGGAACAAGGGACACGTGATGTTCACCCTCACCAGAACTGACTGAAGAGGTACTTAATGGGATAGTTCATTAAAGAACTAATTTGGCATTTTGGGGAATATGCTTATTTACTTTCTTGCTGAGAGTTTAGCCTAGCTTTCCTGGCAACCTCACGGTGACGACAAGACTCCAGGAAGTTACTGTGCCCAGCCAAGAAATAGTCCACGACATAAAACAAAACGGGTTGGTTTTACACTTTGGCTTTTGTACAGATTAAATAAATGACATATGTTGATTAGTGAGCTTAAGAGGTGGTGGCAGGTGTATTTTGTTACCTCTGGACAGAGCCAGGCTAGCTGTTTCCAGTGTTTGTGCTAAGCTAACTGGCTGCTGGCAATATCTTCAAATTTACTGTACAGACATGAAGGTGGCATCAATCTTCTTATCTAACTCTCCGCAAAAACATGTTGGATTATTCCTTTAACACTAGCTTTGACTTTAAAAATAACCACTGAGTTGCATGGACTCCTCTTATGATGGAGGCAGGATTATTGTATTGTTAGGTGTCAGAAAAAGCTTGTAAATTGATGCTGACTTAAGATTATTTAGTCAAACTGTTTCTCCTATGGTTTTCTTTCTCCACACCCACAGACAACAGGTCCCAGAGCGAAACCAGAAGAAGAAAAAGAAGATGAAATGGAGAGCAGAACGTTCCGCAGGTTCCCACAGGTTCCACTGCGCCATATTGTGACCTCCCTCCTGTTAATCATTCACCATGTACACGCACCCACATGCACACCCACTAATGTTTTGGATGTCAGGGAACTCCTCAGCAGTGGTTAACTACTGGAGCACAAAAGGGAGGGGGGGGGGGTGGACAACGAATGGCTGGATGGATCCAGAGGGGCAGAAGGAGAAGTGAATCTGAAATGTTGAACTGATGACCCTCAGACCTTCACAATGCCTTCGAATGCCCCCTCTTCTCAATTTATGGTTCCCTTTCGAAGGTCTTAAGATCCCTCCTGTCTGTGTTCAAGACAGAACTACAGTGTCACTGAACTGTTTCTCAATCAGATGTAATTTTTGAATTTAATATCAAATGTGGCACAAGAGGACAGACTCTTTTTTGGGGGGGGGGGTGGCGGAGATCAGAAGGGAAGGAAAAGGGAGGAGCTAGGTAAAAATGGCGCATCGTGTTTTATGGACTAACTCCCAACAACCTGCTGGTCATCACCTTTCTATCCTCCCACTCCTACAATTTCTGGAAGAAAAGCACCTGTGTGATCTTTAGATACGTTGTCTGTGTTCTCTCTCTTTGCAGAGTGGACATCATAAGGGCACGGCGGATACATATGACAGCGGTGACCGTGATTTTGGTAGTGAAAATAGAAGTTGTGCGGTGTTGTCGATGAGTGAGTGAACTGCGAGTTCTGTGAGCGTAGCGTGCACCCTGTGGTCATGCGATGCTCTGGTTGTGAAATGTCAGTTCAGAGAGAATGGAAGGACGTGTCGTAGCAAGCGAAAGAAATGTGACGTGATGCTGAGAAAATGTGTCATATCGGTTGACAAGTGAACGCTGTGGTCATATCAGCCTGTTGAATACTTGTTTAAATATTGTAATTGTAACAGGAAAGCAAGATTGGTCAGTGTATGTGGTTACACTTGAATGTAAACATAACAGGGTTTATACCAACACTGACGTTTCAGCTGCCATGTTTACAGACACTCTTATAAATGGATTATTTTCCCACTATAAAAACAGACATTATATCAGAGCCATCAAGTATTTGAAAATAATAATGGTTAATTTAGGTTGCCTTTCCAGTCATTAGCAATGGCATGATGAGTGCAGTCTTCTTCAGTACTGTATGAACAATAGCCCTCATATATATATATCATTTCTTTGTCGTTGTAGTCTTAACAGATTCTCTTCAAAACAAGTTATTTCCCATGTTTTTTCTAGCTAAAAAATAGAATTACAATTATATTTGTGATATTAAAAAAAATCTAATTATAGGTGGCAATGTAAACAAATTCACTGCTGTTTTACAAAAGGTTCTTCATGAAATAGAATAGATAAGGGATAGTGCGAGCTTCATGTTTCAGATCCGAAACAGGCTGGAGGAGCTGATTTGCACTGGCCGCTAACCAAAAAAAATGTGATGTCACTTTATTTCAATCGTGGGGCTTTTCAGACTGTACCGCTGAGTTCAGGACAATGTTATAAGAAAAGTGATGGGCTCAGTAAAGGATATCACTCCTTTAGTTTAGGATACATACTGTAGCCCTGGGAATACTTTAGTTAGAAAGCCTGTCTGAACCAGGCAGTGGGATGCTCCTGGGGCTTAAAGCCATGTTAACCTAGCTACAGACTAAGTTTAGTTGTAGGAAAACCACACACTCGAAGCAACAAGACATTCAGTGTATGCATGTTTGTAGCCGTGAGGTGGATAGGAATGTACAATTTAATAACCTATGAAATGGCTTGTACTGTTAACGCACTAAAGTTTCAGTGGACAACTTTTTTTTTTTTTGTCTGGATGAATACCGTCTCTTGAAGGAATACATTTTTGCACTTTTAATACAATTTCTGACTTTCCTATTGGTATGTTGTTTTCTGTTCCAATCTGTAAGTGAAATGAAAGGCACATCAAAACGATTTGAATGCAAAATCGAATAACAAAACAAGCAAAGAGGCGATTAGTGTTGTAGCCCTGTGTGCCTGTGTATGTCTGATGCCTTGGCAATGATTGTAACAGAGATTAGTTGGAATTTAATCATTCGAAAGGTATTTAAATAAAAGTTCCATGTCACTCAGTTCTGAATTAAGAAGGTTGGGTATGAAAACACTCATTTTTTGAATGGCATACAAATTCACCTCAGCATGAAAGTGGAAAAATCAACCTCAGCAAAAGAAGGAATACAGCGTTAATCTACATCTACCGTTAAAGGGACTTCACAGAGTTTCCAGAGCAGGACAGAAAACAGTGAAGGACTGATCATTGAGCCATGAAGCAACAGACTCTGGCGGAGGAGGAAAAAAGAAAAAAAACTGATTGTGTTTGATGAAAATGTTGCATCATGTATGTTTGATACCATTTTGTATTGTTGATATGAATTATTGATATGATTCTTGACAAGTGTTTTTTTTAAACAACTGAATAATTTATTACTGTCTATGTTACCTCAGCATGTCCCAGACCTGGACAAAAAGCTTAACCCCACCCTTTTTTACCCTTTTTTTTCCTTCTTTGGGACTCTCAATGGGTCACAGGCCTTTTGCCTTTGAGCCCTCATAGGAAGAGACCTCTAAGAGTAATGTGTTGCGGACCAAGATGAAGATGCAGAATTAGGTGAAAAAGCATAAGGACTTCTGTTTTACTGGAGCTCATGTGGGTGTGGCCTCACAAGTGAAAATGTAATCACACAAGGGTCAAAACAAGGAAAGTTTGTCATCCGACTTGTAATTTCCTAAAGGGATACTTTGAAATTTTGGGAAATACTCTTATTCCCTGTCTTGTTGAGAGTTCGATGAGATGATTGATGCCACTCTCATGTCTGTACACCAAATATTTAGCCACATCCAGCAGTCGCTTATCTTATCTTAGCATAAAGACTGGAAACAAGGTGAAGCAGCTAGCCTGGATGGAGATAACAAAATCAGCCAACCAGCACCTGTAAAGCTCACCAGTGGGGCATGTTATATTTAGTTTGTTTAATCCATACAAGTTGTGTTTTTATGTGCTGGATAATGTCTTACCTTTGGACAGAGCCAGGCTAGCTGTTTCCCCCTGTTTCCAGTCTGTATGCTAAGATAAGCTAACTTGTATGCTAGCTAGCTTCATATTTAGTGTACAAATAGCAGAGTGGTATTGATCTTCTCATCTAACACTCGGCAAGAATGCGAATAAGCCTATTTCCCAACAGGTCACACAATTCCTTTTAAGCAGACTGAGCTCATGTGCCAGCCAGGTGTCTGCTTGTTGGCTACGTTACTTTTTGTTTTGAGGTCCAAAATACAGTTTGAAATCAGAAAGTTACCTTTCTTGAATTAATAATTATGGCTGGTACAAAGAAACCTGCTGATTTATTGCACCGTCTTCACATTTCAGGCAGACCAAATACACATGCCGAAAGTGAATATAATGTATCAATTATTTGACCCTGGTGTTTATGTGAGCCCAATTGAGCACTTTTGTTTTCATTAATTGGAGATGTAATGTTATTTTTCAAATAGACAACAAGTATTGTTGAAGTTATGCAATTGATTTGAGTTGTATGTGTGTGTGCGTGCCCATAAATGTTGTCAGTATGTAAAGGGCTGTGTAAACTTTTAAGTTTGGATTAAAAAAAACTAAATTTGGAGTTGTCACACCAGTTGTGTAATTTGTGTTTTTGGACAGGTCTGTTGTGTTCTAACTGGCTGTGTCAGACTGAGGAGCTAGACGAGGCACAAACAAACTGTGGCCTTTTTTATCTAGCCTCAGGGGTCGATTATATTTCAATAAAGAAATACAAGTATTGTGACTTTACAAGCTTGACTGCTTTATTTCTTTGTTGGTAGGTGCGTAATTAAAATGCAGAGCCACACACTGCTGAATGGCCTGTGATCAGAACCGTGTACATGGTGAACATGGCTACACGTGTTTTGAGAGTCGACTTGCGTGTTCAGCAGAAGCTCCCCTCATTAATCTTCAGGGCCGTCAAGGACCATTGAGTTCAACGCTGTGAAGGCTGAAAGCTCTATTTTGCCTCATTAATTTCAACCCCTGTGGACGTGGAGGCAGGCCGGCGCACAGAACAGGTACTGCATCTCTGCTATTGATTTACATTGACGTTGTTTTCAGAGTGAAACTGGTAAGGAGAGGTCCTCATCATGAGACGAGGGGCAAGAGAGCTGCAAGATGGTGTTCAGGGTTATTAAGAAGATGGATAGGATTTCTACCCTCCAGTGGTGAATTAAGAGAAACCATCTTCAGAGTTAAAAATGTCAACCGTGGATATACAAGTCAGCTTTAAAGACCAGACAGGGCTTCAATTTAAGCTTCACCTGATCAGGAAAGTTGCAAACACATTAGTATGGTCAGCAATAACGTGGGCTGGGCAGCATCACTAAAGCAGCTGAGAGCCAGCAGAGGGAAACCAGAGTCCTCTTTTAAAAAACTGAAGATTCTTCATCACAAGATGCACCAGGATGTAGACAAAAATGGAACACATTTTGCCTGTACCTTAAACGTTTCTGTGCTATCTCTGAGTGCTATTCGGGGGTCTTTCCACTAGGGGTCAGAAATTTACTGATTACGTGTCCTCTCTCCTTACCTGGGTAGTAAAAGCACAACGTTTGCACTTTAGATCAAACCCATAAGGGATGCGCCTTCAAAAACCTGCTTAAAACAATCCATTTTCTGTAAATCAAATTCAATGTTGGGAACAATCATTTAAATGTTAAACGAAACAGAAATTGCAAAAAGTGTCTCCTGCAATAGCTTGTTTTTAATACAAACAGCTAATTTAAATGGAAATAAGCAGTATGGAAAAGACCTGTTTAGAAATAAGAAGATATGTAGCATGCTAAATACAATTTGATAGGACACATGGCTGTTGTCGAGGGAGAAAAGTGCCAACAGATCACGCATGGCTACCTTGCTGCCACCACACACCACATAGCTGTTGTCATGTGAAATCACTGGGTCTTTTAAAAGCTCATGTACCCCACCATCATGTCACTGCTCTCGCAATCTATTACAGCACTTCTGCATTTCAACTACATGGTTCTCGTTGTATTCATCTACATTTCATTCATCTCTGGTGCACAACTCATGCGTTTCATCAATCTCTCCCTCCCCCATGCAGGCACCTCCTGTTTTTTCTTATTATTGCAACCAAGATCAGGTTTGTTATTAATCATACTTATTTCAGACTTTATAATGTATATACCATTGCCATCCCTTTTAATAATTTAGCTGCCGGGCTCTTGACAATATAATTCCACCAGGGCTGTCTCACCACTATCCGCTCTTTTTTCACTTGTTCAGCTGCTGGATGCTGTCCGCCGCCGCCATTCTAGATCTACTGTAAACATCCTTAGAAGCTCATTGGGTCACAGCTACACTCAGAGTGAAACATTAACGCCTGCTTTTCAACATCTCTTCTGCTCATAAGCATGTTCTGCATACTATCATTGCAGGGTGCATACAGTTAGAGCTGCACTCTTATCTCTTCCCCTCCATAGGGAGAGGTTCCATAGTGTGGCACAGAGGGACGACCCTCCTTTTGCCTTTGTATAATGCTGATTAAATACTGATTTCTATAGAAGAACGTTTTGACAGTGTAGTGCATGTACAAGACTTCTAGGTATGTTACTTCTGAGGGCTGTAATCTCCTACTACTATAATGCATAGATTGATATAGAGATTGTATTAACAGATGTCGATGGCTTTTAATGCATTCGGCCCATACAATAAATCTGACTGCTGACCATATTGATATTGGGTGCTGGGAAGTAAAATATATACTGGAACTGAATGCTGTTTAACACGATAACATGGCAGCGTTCAGCATACATCAGACTGGACGCTTTTTGTAGTCATGGAAACAGTGAGATGCCTGCATTCATTGCCATTATATTCACAATGTCATTGTACTTAGGGAAATGTTTAGTGAGACAGACCAGTCCGATTATGACTCCATTCAACTCTCTTATTAAATGCCACACTGGATAGACAAATGTTTTTCATGCTAAGATAGTCTCCAGGAGATCAGACTCAGGGGCAAGTGGAGAGGAGCTCATTTTAGCTAATATACTGTTGAGGAGTTTAATCTATGGTAATACACCACATTTTAGAAGCTGCTCATATGTTTTGCATATAAAATCTGAATCTGCAAAGTATCTTGAAACTATTTATTTTACCGTAATTTCCTCTGAAATCTATTATTAGTAACTTTTCTGTTCGAGGAGGTACGATTGTAATAAAATGGCTTCAACACTTGTAAGAATGGCAGACCACATATTACAAAGAAAAGTAAACTCTTTTCAGTTTCTATGCAATGCATGTTCTGTTACATTCTATACAAGACGATAATAACTGGGTGTAGGAGTAAAAGCATATAGCATCCAACAAAGCTTTCAAATTACATTCAAGTGCATCATTTTGTGAATGGCACAGTATGTGTTCTTTCACCTCAGCCTTTGCATTTTGAATACAAAAATATTATTTTGGCTTACGCATCTCATGCATACAAACATTCATCCTCTGTAATAATCAGTAAACGATTACCTTCGTTCACTCTATCGCAACGCGTGGATGATTTGTTTAAATATAAGGGATGATTGGCAGATAAAACGTTGTTTTTCATAATATTTTCAAGAAACCCGATAATGAAAAATGCATTTGTGCCAACACTGTTGGCGCCATTCACAGTGGGTCCGCACACAAGTGCAACTATAGTCCCAGACTCAGTCTGCAAATTAAAAAAGTTTGAAAACAATACTGATATGCTCTTTCTGAAAAGGTTGACAGCATTAGACAATTATTCCTTAAACATGGTACACATTTTCATATTCTCATTGGCAGTTGTGAAACAATCTTACTCAGACTAAAGTGTCATTATTTCCCAAGTGATTATACCTTTCAAATTATAGTCATTACTCTGGGTTTAATAATTCTCTTATTTTAGTCCAAGGTTGGACTCAAACAAGGGGCTATGAAGGTAAAAGGTTTATTAATAAATAAAGGAATGATGAGGGGAAAAGGGTGGTGGATGGAAGCCATGGTTTGGGATCGAAGCAGGCAGGGAGGAAGTGGAGTTAATGGCGGTGGATGTGGCGTGGTGGAGGAGAGCGTGGCTGGCAGACAGGCAGAAGAAAACAGAGGGAAGGCAGGCAAGCAGTGATCCTGGGCACAAAAACCACAGATTAGCCGAATGAACAGCAGAACAGAGAAAAAGGTCTGCATGAGCAAATGTTGGCCGACTAGTACCACCAAGGTGGTTAAAACAACGATCTGGCGATGAGTAAGTGAAGAACCTGCGTAGATATAATAGGAGATGAGCTGATGGGAGGCAGGTGTGTAGGCGGCTCTGAGTGATTGGGAGATGAGCATCAGGTGTATGAAGGTATTAGTGAAGCAAAAAAACTGAACACCTGTGACAGTGGAATCTGTAGTTGTAGAAAATAGTCATACATGTGTATCAATAAATTTGAAGTCAGAGAAAAATGCTTTAGGAGGTGCAAACTTGCAGAATGTTTTTCTCTCCCACAAACACAACACAACAGTTACATAATTATTCTCAAATTCTTCACTGCAGGTGCACAAATCCTCTGCTACGAATCCCAAATTAAGAAATGTGTACGCTCACAGTTTTTCTACAGTTGCTTCAGTGAATATGGTGCAAAACACATTCACACACCCGAATCAAAAAATGTGAAGTCATGGACAAAATGTGCACATCCGCAAATCAGTATGTGAATTCATGCAAGGAGAGTTGCACACCTGTAGAACATTTTCTCAAAAATAGATTTTTTTTTCTTGGTTCTTGGTTATTTTTATAGCACAAACACAAGTCAATAGCTACAATTGCTTGAATCTGCTGCTACGAGTCTCAAATGCAGTTTTTTCGCTCAAAAATGACAAGTTCTGCGCACTTTCGCACCGCATCGCTCGGTGAAATGTGGAGCAAAACTGATTTGTGTACCTGTAGAGCCAGGGGCCGGCACTGTACAGAGATCAGAAACCATTCTGGCCAATCTGTTTGGTCGACTGTCCATCTATCATTTTTCCAAACCAGTTTAGGTGAAACCCCGGCCACTTCCGTATAGCTTGAAAACAGCTACATTAATGAATTTGCTGTTTATCATTGTTTTGAGTAATGGGAAAGGTTCATTCTGAAGGACTATGAGTTGACAGTTTGAGTTAAGTTTAGAGGCTGGAAAAACTATGATCAGGCTTGAATAAAAACATGAATGCTGACTAGTGTGACATGAAACATGAACTCTTGACTCCTCCTGCATTGGCACTGAATCTTGGCAGTGAATGTGAATTTCTAATGCAAACTTGTTGTGTGTTAGAGTTACATAATATGTAAGAGGCTGGACCGGTCAAGCCAAGCTGTCTGCAAGATTAAAGGCGAATCAGAGCTGTAGTGTGCATAGTATTATTTAAAGCTTTATTAATGTAGTTTTTTAGTGATGCAAAACAAATGATACGTATTACTTTATCAAAAACTACAATCATGCAGTTGTTGTTTCCTTGTGAGGTTGTAGAAAACTCACTCAGCCGCTCTGTACATCGTTATTTTCACTGTCACTTGTCCAGTAGTTTGATAAACCATTTCAGCTTGCTCTGCTTCCCTCAATATCCCTTTCAGAAGTTACTTTATGATGCAGTTGTCTGTTTTTAGGGCCTTGAAAAGACGGGCTCCTGCGTACCTTCACATGTGTCTTTGTTACATTTGATAGGATTGTTGAAAAATACCAATTTGAACAATACAATACAATAAAATCATGATTTAATCCTCAAAATAATGCACATGACACTGTTTGTAACTTTGAGGACAAGGTATAGCGACAGTAGTAGAGTTAAGACACGGGTAACTCTTTTGAAGAGCACTGACTGTTGTTTGAAGGTTTTGGCAAAATATAATTTCA
>CM022488.1:21740323-21830056 GCA_011952105.1 Coreoperca whiteheadi
ATTATGTTTACTTTTTCAAAAAATGTTTTTTCCCCTAAAGGTATTAGATGAGGTGGTCATGGCATGTTGGTGTGTTTCCCCCCCCCCCCCCCCTTTTGTTCTCCCTGGTATTGTTCCAGCATGCTGGCTGGCAAAGAGTTGGGAAGTAACGGTACAATTGAAAAGGTACCGATTAAACTGTGAGAACGAACACAAGAGTGTTCACCAACCTGGCAGATTGACAAGTGGCTAATTTACACCATCACAACACAAACTCCATGCTGGGAAGCGAGCTGGCAGGACTTATTTCACTGTGTGTCTCAATCAGCTCCTCTCTCATCTCAGGCACTCAGAAGTGAAGCACCAGAGCAGCCACACTCTCTGGGTGTCTGGCAGGTTTGAGTACCAATTTATAAGAGGCAAAACACGAGTTTGCTGGAGAGCTTTTCTGCGATAGTTACACCCTTCTCGTCCGTTATTATTTTTAAATACAAGGCGGTAAGTGAATACTTTGTTCAGCTTTGACATTTAATTTACTGCACGGAAAAACATGTTCACACGCACCCTGTGGACTATTTCTGTATATTTCATCACTAGACAGATGCTGTATAAACAGTTTTAAATCTAACTTTCCAAAAAGAAGTTGTCTCTTGGCACAACTTTCCCCAGATGCCTTTTTTCCCCTCAGCCACAACATGTAAATAGCTGACCTGTTTGTGTCTTCAGTGTTATAATCCCACACATACTTTTGCTTTATACGCCCAAAGAGCCCTTTTTACTTTGAGCAAGTGTTTCCGGAGGTGTGTGCAATTTTCTAGTGAAAGCAAGCAGCTAGGAGCAATACAGTTTTGAGTCCGCACTGAAGGAGCTTTAGAGAAGCTTTAAGTTTTCGCGATGGGGGGGTTACATGAGTGTCATCAGGGTGGAGGGATGGGGTCCACCCAGGCCATCGATTCGACACTGTGCAGAGGTCTTTGTGGGATGCTGAAGAGAACTCATGAAAATACAAGTGGATGACCTTTTCAACTAATGGAGCAGAGGAGAAATAAGCACTGGGTGTGAAATCATACAATAATCATAGCCTATTCAAACTGTTTTCAGGAGAGAGGATGCACGCTCCCATGATCTCTTTCTATTTCTGCAAAAATGCATTCAGATAGTTTTTAAATGTAGCTTTTTCCCCTCTTGTTTGCTCTGTCTTTCTGTCTCCCCTCTCTATTGTTAGACTGCTAACATTACGTTGTAAAGTGGTTTATTTGACACCCATTACATGCTGGGTTAATGTCGGCCCACAAATGTCAATTTGACAGCTGCATGTCATCAACAGTTACCATCTGAACAGGATGCTGTACGCAGTGTGACATCCGTGATGTATGCGTATTAGCTCATTGATGAGTCACCAGGCAGGCTCAGCCCACATTTGCATTGTGCTACAGGCTAGGCAGCATAATGAGAGATTCACACTCGAAGTGCTTTCTAAACAGTTGCAGACCTTTTAAAGAAAACAGTGACGGTTTTGCACCCATAATTAAAGCTGGAAAAGCATGACAATAATTTGTGCTAATAAGTGAGGTGTCATCCCCTCTCATGCCTTCTTAAATCACGACCTAATTAAAGTACAATCATGATACCGGTGCTTGTTCCATGGTTTGAATTGCCTGCTGCCTTAGCCTTGTCAGCACAATGGACAGCTCCTTCGGCACCAAGGTCTCCAAACATTCAGAATGAAAGGCATACACCGTAAAAGATGATCGCAGTGACTCAACATGACTTAACATGAGTTGCGATGGTACGACATTTCAAGCTGAATGGAATGTTATGAATAGGAGGGTCAAAGCATATTAGTTGATCGATTCTAATAAAAGTGTTAATAATTATGTTGGGGTGACTCCATCTATTTCTTGAAAAGGCTCACTTAAACCACACCAAACTACCTTTAATAAAACTCTCTAGTCCTAGTTCTTCATTTCAACCTTTATTGAAAAACTTTCTTCTTCAAAAATACCAAGTCAAACATAGTGACACAGTAAATCAACACGGTTGATGCATATTAAACCTGCCAAATACAGTCAAAGGCTAGTGTGCTCTCAGCTAAATCAAGCCCAAACAAATTGCTCTGTATGTTGACCCATCACAAAACGGTGCTGTCTGAGGTCGTTATCAGTCCTTATTAAGATCTAGTTATCGTTAGCAAATATAATTATACCAGATATACATTATTTACGCAAATTTCTCTTTTGTATGAATGGCTCCAATTTGTTTTTGAACCAATGTAAAATCTTGTGGAAAACTATAAGTCTACATTATTAATTGCATTCTAGTGCTCTTTAGTCTTTATGTTTGTCCTTTGTTTTTAAAGCAGCTATAGGTCTAATCAATACTTTATATTTTGGTTCACTCTCACCGCTCTCATAGCGCCGCTGTTTTAGCAAAAAACAAAGCTCTAAAAACCCACCGTACCCTACCCGCACCAAACAGCAGACAGACACAATTAGGCCTACTTGACTAGCTGGTGAACATAATGGAGCGTTTAGCGGCTAAAAAGGCATATTTTTGGAGACCAAAAGCACAGCTAAAAGAAGAGAGAATGGTAAGAGGAGGCCGGTTGCTATGGCTGCCCTTGCTACTGGACGAGTAATTAGGCCTAGCCATCTGTTAGCCAAGTTCGCCATATGAACTTCATCAGGCTTCGCTGCCTCAAAGTAACCAAAAAAATAAGTTTTTGCAGTTTTAAATGATTTGGTCACAAATATGGGCCCATCATACCTTACACTGTGGAACACAGCTTCTGATAATAATAGGTGTCTGTAACTTTATAAGCAAACAAGGACACAGGAGGATAAAATGGAAAAAGTTTTTCTAGGCTATTTAAATATTCATCTTCCATATTATTTAATAATCAACATTAATATTGAATTAGTCTCATGGCATTTTACTGTCACAATTCATGTTCCCCAAGTGATGGCGATATGAGGAGTTCAAATTCATAAATATGGATATTAGGCTACCAACAGGCGAGACGATTTAGCTGAACTTGGAGGTTTTACAGTGTGGGCCTAGCTACCTACCGACATGTGCGCTCAGGTGAATAAAAAAAAAGAGAGATATTTACATCAAAATCAAAAAAACATTTCGATTTACTGTATATCTTAGAAAACATGTCTGTGCGTCAAAAGCTGCCACATGTGACGCAATCGGCGGGTGCCCCGTCCCCTTTACCAACTGCGCGTGCCATGAATTAATGCGCGCGCGAGAGAATATCTTCATATCCCCTATATGTTCCAGCTAAGGGTTTTCATTATGACACTTGAACTGAAGCCCACTTTTCCTCCCCTCGCGCCCGGGTCGAGCGCTGTTTCCCCGTGCGTCCAGGACCCTTCCCCTGCAGAGGCAGCGAGGACACGGCGCTCACTGCCGAGCAGCTCCCTGAGTGTGCGAGAGGAGGACCCGAATGGGAGCAACCACGTGGAATTTGTGATCTGATGAAGTCCACTGCGCGCCCTTCCCGCTGCGCTGGGCAGCTCATTGTTTGGACACAACTTGCGACGAAACTTTCTGATGATGTGAAGCTCTACGATGCGCCGGCAGCGGAAGGGATGTTTATGCCGAGAGCGTGAATTCAAATGCCCACGATGCTGCAGATGAGGGCAGCAGACAAACAAACTATGAACGCGTGTGTGTGGATATTAGTCTTAAACTTTTTCTTGTGCTGGACCTCGGTTGACGCACAGGTAAGGAAACGTGTATGCACTTGTTTTGTAGGCAAACCTTTGGACACTATACCAGTCGCTATTTATTTTCATTTATTTTTTATGCTGAAGCCACATTTTTACATTATAGCAATACCATCCTCAGCTTGTTAAAAAAAGGCTTAATATGAACACATTAGCCCATTATAATTGGGGAAGAATTGCCGGCAGAAATGCAGCAACGTGGATCCTTTTACCTCTGAGTATAGACGTGTCTTTCTCCATCTTTTATGCATCTTTCCTCAGTATAACAGTGTTGACAGAGCTATTTTCCCTCTACATACAACAGGCACAAGTAGGCTACAAAGAAGTGGTCATTACCCAGGAACGCAACAGGATGAGTCATATAGGCTATTTTGTAGTATCCGATAGTATTTTCTGATAGCACCAACTGGCTGCCTGTACTGTCTGTAGTTTGTCTACAGCTCTGTAACACCTAACCTGTTGCAGTGACATTTGTCTCTCTTTTTCATGGCTGACCTTTGTGTGGCTCGTCACAGGATCGGTGCGGCACCGGCACTGCATGATAAACCCACTGTCTGGGTTTATCATGAGACTGCCTTTCCAGAAGCTGTTTGTTCCCGATCTGAGGAGCTGTATCAATAACCATCGTCTGTCAATTTGTCTCACACTCTGCCCGTATTACATGCTCCACAGACAAATCAATGGCTTATCAGGTCTGCTCTGCATCTGATGGTAGCATGTGGTCCCTAATTAAATTGATAGGTGAGAAGATATCTGGTGCCAACCCCTAAGAGAGTTACACCTTAGAGCTCATCTAAGTGGTAGAAGTACTATTCTTACATAATTAGATTTCAAACCATCCGTTTTAAATGTTGGCAGTGATGAGCTGCAACAAAAAAGTAAAGGCAAGTGACAGAGTGTAACACCAGCCTTGGCTTGAGGAAAAGTCTGGCAAGTGAATCACCAGATTTGCAGGGTTATGAGTCATTGACCTGCGATTGATCCAGAGAATAGAGTGTAACATGCAAAATGGTTGTTGCTGGGGTGTTATTGTTTTACATTGAGGGCAGGAGAGTCTGTCTGCATAATCAGCACCATGGACAGTGACTGCAGCTAAAAAATAGCCCACTGAATGAAAGGGATACGGTGTACATTTTGTTAATCAGTGTGAAAAAAAGTTAACTGCTCCTAGCAACCCCTACCACAGCCTCCACGTCAAGCAAAGAAAACATCGGCAGTAGAGACACGTCACATCGTACCGATTGGTTAGGACACAATTAAAGAAAGCAGCACCCCCTCCCAACAAGAAATCGGCCAACATCAACATGATGTCAGGCTGACTAAATAAAGTGAATCGAAACTGAAATTCAGTCTGGTTATCAGGCTAAAGCCCACTTCACCAGAGGGATTTGAAAACAGCCTTCTAGTGTCAGTGTGCAAGTATCCTTGGTTGTATCCCTACAAAAAAACCAAACATTGTTTAGTGTGTGAGTGTTTCTATAAGTTATATTAACATACAGATCAGACAGTCCAATATTTCATCACCAATCTTTACTCACTCTTACTGACTCAGATATTTGGGGCTTTAAAGAAACTAGAAAAACAACAATATTTGACCGTACCATGTCACCAGAGCTTTTTCCAAACTATGTATTAATCTGTTATTTGCAATATCATGGCAGCACAATGTTAGTCCTTGCAGTGTTAACCCTTTTAGATGAGCTGCTGATAAAAGGCTCCTTCCTGATCGTGCAGATACCACGCAAGCAGGTTTGATTTAGTTTGTCTGGTGATTTGATGAAAAAGAGTTGACTCAGGAATGTATGCCTCTAAAACTAGATATGCTCTAAGCTCATCTTTGAACGTACAGTCATGAAACACACATAAGTACCTTGACTACTGTGAAATGATTTCTGTGCTTTGACTGCAATAGATCCTACAATTCTCAGTGAGGGAGAAGAATTATGCTTTTAGGTTTTTTCCAGTAACATGTGTGGAGTGAACAAATACAGTTGACCCTTAGCTTACTGTCATAAAACAGTCCTAAAACGCACGTGGCCCGTGAGGTTTTACATACGCGTTGACAGAAGATTCTTCCTGAAAGCCAGTAAATTGTGGGGAAACATTTTCCAGAATGTGGCGTCACATCAATTTTTGCCTAAAATATAGGAGTTTTTACTGAAAGTTATAAACCTATTGCACACCACCTCTTTCTATATAATATTTTTATGTAAATAAGTTATAACTACGTCAGAAGTGGCCGCCTCTTCATCATCTTTGAAAAACTGAAACTTGTAGGGTAAATACAGCCTGGCCAACAAACATATTTCCATGATGGAGAAGCAAGCCTAGTGAATTGCTGCTGAAAAGAAGATCTGTAGTCTGTGACTACACACCAGATTCATTTAAAGAAACAATAGCTTGCCTTGCATTTCTGTAATTAAAACCTTGCTCCTGACTCTCTTTTCTCTTCCCCTCCTCCTCTGCCCTTATCTCATTATGCAACCCTTAAGTTTATTTGATTTTGCTTTATACATTTTGGAGGAAATATAGTTGCTGCCTGGATTGGATGTTCAACCGGCAGCATTTTTCTTTGTGTTGCAGTCTTGCGCTGCACAGGAGCCACAGGGAGATGGTTGGAGTGGATGGTGCAGGTACAAAGCACAGACTTTGATTCTAGGGACTGGCTACAAAAATGGTCAGGGAAAGAGGGTGGTTAGTTGATGATTTTAGCTTTGGTTCTAAATATTGAAGACGTAAACACGTCCATTCTTGAGTAAAGTCAAAGTAGTAGGGCAGTGCCCTCCTTCAGTATCTTTAAATTATATTCAGGCATAAATCCAGTGTTAGGACATTCAGCATGCCTGACTGGTATGCTTAACAGTGTGTCAGAAATGTAATTCTACATGTTCTATCAAATTGACTTGGTATTATAAATAAAAATGTCATTCTCCTCGACAGGCTGACAGTTTATGAGACAGCATGAATCCACAATGATGTCTTTATTGAAATATTCAGTGGGAGTATGGGAGTGAAATACCCGAAATAATCTATACAGACAAGTAGAGATGGTGAGAACTTTGAGTCAATGCCTACAAGGCTATTGTAATGTCTGAATGTGGTGCTTGTTTGTTAAGACGTCTACATCTGTTCATTGATCTGAAATTACAGATCTGGTGGCCACAAGGGAGACAAATGAGTTTGGTATTACAGCTTGAACGGACTCCAGGCATTGACATTTCAGCAGTAACTCCCACCTCAGAATGGGTCTGAGTAAAAAAAAAAAATTGAAAATGTCTGTAACTTCATTTTTTTTTTGCAGATCTTAAAAAGACAAAGCAGTGTGGGTTTATTGGTCTGCTACTATACTGTTACTACTACTTCTAGTAATAAAAGTGAATAAGCGAAACAAATTGAGCAGAATTTTAGAACAAAAATGAGCCATCAACAGTAGGTAAAATGTTTGAAAACAATAAAAAAAAAAAGGAAAAGGTAAAACAAAACAAAAAATCACTGAGGTCTGTATGAAAGAGTGATTAGAAAACCAAAGGATAAAACGTTAGACCAATGGACATACCATTAGCCTTTGGGTCTTTAATTACTTCTACAGATAATAAGCACGTTCTCCATTCTGAAAGTCTCAGGGTATTCAGCAGTTGAAGGGCTTAATTGCAGCTTTCACCAAGAAGTCTTGTGTGAAAAAAGGTGAATGAAAGGAGAGAAAGGCAGATATGGATCTTACTTTTGCTGGGACTTAAAATGATAGACAATATTTGATATAAAGACATCATTTAGAACATTACATAAGGGAAAGGACTTTAGATATAATTCTAAAAGATGCATTTATCCAGAGCATTTATGCAGTGGGATAATGGACCGTAATCTCCCAACAACTATTGGATGGATTACCATTCAATTTTGTAAACTCATGGTCCCCAGATAAATCCTAATGAAAAGAAAAACAGTGCAACGTAAAAGTCTTAAATGGACTCTAACTATGGCTTCAGTGACATTCTAAATACATACTCTGAAAGGTAAACAAGGACGATTAGTTTGATTTAAAATAAGGTAAAGCAGCTGCCCCTTCTCCTTCACTTCTCTTTCAAACTACTCGTCAGATGGTCTGACAGATGGAGTTGTTTTGGACGCAGATGCCCTTCTCATGCAATTTCATGGCAATTCACACATTACATCATGTGATGCTAACTGACTGCATAGTGACAGAAATGACTCTCATATGATGTCAGGTTGATGACGAAGCCTGTTTGATGAGTGTCAAAAATGTCTCTGAGACTGAAACAGCCCATCCAGTAACGTTTGACTTCTGCTGTAGATATCCTTGTTTGCATCTTCAAACCAATAGATCAATAGGCTAAACTATGAGGTTACTTTTGTGTCTTTATTGTGCAATCAAACAGAATAGTTTTGGGAGCAAAACTATCCAAAAAATAAAATACATTTCTAAAAGAAATCTCTAAATGTGAGAGGGCGTTCTAAAGTCCATGGAGAAGGCAGATTGGAAGCGGAGAAGACATAAAAATCAATGCACAGGTATGTTTACAGATAAGTACCATCCAGAATGTTATGTTTGAACTGATGCATGTAGATGGTTTTTGTTTAACGATATGTGATATTGTAATGGATTAAAAATGCAGACTATTTTGTCACCCTGTAGATGCTAGCTTAGCTCAATTAGCTAGTCACTCGCTCGTCGTATGTATGCATGTCTGTTACGTGCCCAGGCCGCCTATTAGCCTGCACGACGTGGTCCACGTAGCTACTAGTTTACAGGACTATTTGTGTTCAACAGTCTAATGTTAGTTTATGTTATACTTGTGATGTGCTGTATTATTTTGTCAGTTACAATTGAGGAAGCAGTTACTTTTGTTTTTCTTTTTAATTGTAATAGTTGGGTGGGTATAAATAAGTTTGACTTCTTCCCACTCCGTTTTGAGCAATTTCAATTTTAATAATAACGGCAGACAAAAACATCAAATCTGTGTGGAGCAATGAGGAGACTGTAACCTTCATAATGGCAATGGTATAATGGCAACCGCCTGGAAAATTGGTGCCACCTACTGCTTATCTTGATAAACCAACTCCTAATAATGACATTAGGGTAGTGGAGTGAAGCAAGCATTTATTCGCATTCTTTCGCTGATTTTTGGGCCACCAACCGAAATTACCTTAAGGAATATGACTTTATGGTTACTTATAAGTATGGGAATGTGTAGTGACATGGTATTATTGATGTTACTGGTGGTGAAAATGGCTTAAAAACAAAGCAAACTACATACAATCTACATTTTGTCATCATAATTGTACACTCACCTTAAGGATTATTAGGAACACCTGTTCAATTTCCCATTAATGGAATTATCTAATCAACCA
Source organism: Coreoperca whiteheadi (assembly GCA_011952105.1). NCBI lineage: Eukaryota > Metazoa > Chordata > Actinopteri > Centrarchiformes > Sinipercidae > Coreoperca > Coreoperca whiteheadi. Next base: position 21,749,407 of record CM022488.1, read on the forward strand.
ATCACACGGCAGTTGCTTCAATGCATTTAGGGGTGTGGCCCTGGTCAAGACAATCTCCGGAACTCCAAACTGAATGTCAGAATGGGAAAGAAAGGTGATTTAAGCAATTTTGAGCGTGGCATGGTTGTTGGTGCCAGACGGGCCGGTCTGAGTATTTCACAATCTGCTCAGTTACTGGGATTTTCACACACAACCATTTCTAGGGTTTACAAAGAATGATGTGAAAAGGGAAAAACATCCAGTATGCGGCAGTCCTGGGTACCACTCTTCTCCACTACAAATAGGACAAAGAGGCAACAATTTGCACGAGCTCACGAAAATAAGACAGTTGAAGACTGGAAAAATGTTGCCTGGTCTGATGAGTCTCGATTTCTGTTGAGACATTCAGATGGTAGAGTCAGAATTTGGCGTAAACAGAATGAGAACATGTACCCATCCTCTGATGGCTACTTCCAGCAGGATAATGCACCATGGCACAAAGCTTGAATCATTTCAAATTGGTTTCTTGAACATGACAATGAGTTCACTGTACTAAAATGACCCCCACAGTCACCAGATCTCAACCCGATAGAGCATCTTTGGGATGTGGTGGAACGGGAGCTTCGTGCCCTGGATGTGCATCCCACAAATCTCCATCAACTGCAAGATGCTATCCTATCAATATGGGCCTACATTTCTAAAGAATGCTTTCAGCACCTTGTTGAATCAATGCCACGTAGAATTAAGGCAGTTCTGAAGGCGAAAGGGGGTCAAACACAGTATTAGTATGGTGTTCCTAATAATTCTTCAGGTGAGTGTACTATGTCTTTTTTGTTCACGACATCTATTGCATGTCTGTCCGTCCTGGGAGAGGGATCCCTCCTCTGCTGTTCTTACTGAGGTTTCTTCCATTTTTTCCCCGCCTGTTAAAAGGGTTTTTTTGGGTAGCTTTTCCTTTTTTTTCGAATCAAGGGTCTAAGGACAAAGGGTGTCATATGTTGTACTTATTGTAAAGTCCCTTGAAAATAACTGTAATATTTGTGATATTGGGCTGTATAAATAAAACTGACTTGACTTGACTAACATAAGGTATTATGGCCTTTTCCACTTAATGATAATACTTTCCCTTTTCTTCATGGCAGAATTAAAAACCAACCTGGCAGATCACGGGCACAGGTAGGCTATTTGGCCATTTCCTCAAATTCATATACATTTGGTCATGGTGTTGTCATTGTGGGAAATGAGAGATAAAATATTACTTATTGTCCAGTATTGTCCTGCTGTATTGTACAGCCTGTGTATGCCCATAATCAATTGTTAATGCTTTGTTCTGAATGATCACATTACAATGGTATGCACCTTTATATAAGCACATTATGATTTTAAAAATGATAGATTTCTTGTAGTCAAATTAAGTTTTATGTCTTTTCTGTAGATCTTTTTCCAAGCTGGCACAGAGCCTTTTCATTTAAATGGATCATCATGCACCAGCTCCTCAGTTCCTTGCCAATCTGGATGAGCAGACAGCAAGTCAAGTCCACCATGCCACTCAAATTCAGGCAGTACCATCCAGAGGTGAGGATGATCATTGACTGTACAGAGGTGTGGTGCCAGAGCCCATTATCCCTCACTCTACAGTCAGAGGTTTTCCCAAGCTACAAACACACTACAACCTTCAAGGGGCTAATTGGGACTGCCCCATGTGGTGCTGTGACTTTTGTGTCCAGTTTTTAAACCTGGGCAAAGCTGATCATACCCCCCTTTAAAAATACAGCGCAGTTCAGCCAAGAAGATGCTCTTCGAAATCTTGTTGAAAGAACGATCAAAAGAGTGAAAGAGTTTCATAACTGAGACAACACTCTTCCTCTAACTTTGTCTGGGACAGTCAACTAGCTTTGGACCAACTGCTGCTTGATGACCAACTTTCAGGGTCCACTTGCTTTGAAAGGCCACAGACCTGTTGCATAGAGTATATGTGTTATTGTTAAATGTCGTAGCCACTAATGAATGACACACAAAAAGTATGAATTCATGTTTGATGTAATGTGTTGATTGAAATGATGATAAGTTAATGTGCCTACAGTGATTCTTGGGGTTTTTTTTGGCTGTTTTTGAAGACTTTTGATTTTGCCTTCATATACACCACATAAAAAATGTTTACCATGCCAATGTTTGGTATCTTTTTTTTTTCAGCACATCATCACATATATGACCCGACAAATATTTATTCACTTTGACGTACTATATCAACATATTGGACCCAAAAACACATACAATTTTTATTTGGAAAATGTTTTTTTTTACTTTTAAAAACACAAACATGCTCAAACAAGCATTTTAAAGGTTGCAAATATAAACACAAGTTGCAAATGTGAACATATAAAAGGTCAAATTGAGATAAAATCAAGCTATATACAGCTATTTTCAACAAAACGCAAGTGTGGCCATTGGGATTTTTATTTTTTTTATCTGTGCCACTCCTCAAACTGTTTCTGTACAACCGGAAAAGGTCCATTTGTTGAATGTGTTGAAAGTTTGGGGGGGCAGTATCAGGATTGTCTTTTATGTACTTCTGAAGTAACACAAATACAATAATAGAGTAACTATACAATTGTGTATATAAAACTTGCTCATTCATTTTAGCTAAAATAATTTTTTTTAATATTTGTTTTTATATTGTTTAACAAGATCAGTTGACACCAGTGACAAAAAAGTAAAGGTATTAAACCCATCGTCCATCCAGTCTCTTGCTAGTTCAAACTGGTAACATATTACAAAATGATCATAAATATACAGCCAACACCTGTGCATGCTTGATAGAGTGTTGATTTACAAGATTTTGATTCACATTGATGCATTGTGAATAGTTATGCTCTCAAATAATTTTTTTAGATTGCAGTGTGGAAGGCTTTGCTCTCAAACCTATTCTGTTTGATTGCATAATAAAGAGACAAAAGTAACCCCATACAATTCAAGCTAATTCATTTCAATTTTATTTATATAGCCCAATATCACAAATCACATTTTGCCTCAAAAGGTTTTACAATCTGTACAACATACAACACCCTCTGTCCTTAGACCCTCAATTTAACGAAGGAAAAACTACCCAAAAAACCCTTTCAACAGGGAAAGAAAATGATAGAAACCTCAGGAAGAGCAACAGAGGAGGGATCCCTCTTCCAGGACGGACAGACATGCAATAGATGTCGTATGTACACAACAGATTCATAGCAGAAAATCATAGTACATACAATTATGATGAAAGGGTGGGTCCAGACGGACAGCAGCTCCAGGCGGAGCCCAACGTGCAGGACCCGAGCCACTCGTCCACCCCACCATAGACACAGTAGCACTGCCCCAGCAGGTCACCATACTCACAGAACAATATCGACCTAACTGAAGTCAACTTCATCAGTCACACAACTATATAGTTTGTGAATTACAAAAATCCTCTTGAATAGTGAAGGAATTACATGGTGCTTCCCTTCATTTATAGTGAAGAAAGGATCAACTTTGTGGAAGAAGATGTGCAATTTGTCAAAGCTCAAAATACCTCCAATAACTTACTGAAAGTTATAAACTTGTTGTGCACCACCTCTTTCTCTATAATATTATTATATATAAGTTAAAACAGCATATTCAGTCATATTCAGCGACTGAAATAACACACTGGAAAGATCTTAAATAGAGTTTAAGTAAAAAAAACTCTTGATCAATATGTGAAATGACTTTAAAGTTACAGTAAAAGACAAAACGTGGCTTTGGCTTGACGGTAGTGAGAAAAAGATTGTTAGTACAAGAAGGGCGTGTGTCAACATAAACCCTACAATTTACCTCCCTAAATAATGTATTTGGCATTTCCTGATTGGTCTATAATGCAACAAGACTTAAGTCTATAGCCACACTAGCAGCCCTGTTAGACTGTAATAACCTTGCAGTGCTTGTTACAGGTTACAAGTAAAGCTTAATGTACAGTAAAATCGATAGGGAGCCAATTAAGATTAGATGAAAGATTAAATGAATGCATGAACAATCCTCTCTGTAATTGTGAAACATACAGAATTATATATTAAGCAGTAAATTCTACAAGTCACATAAACACAAAAAAATATTAAATATTAAATAGATATTAAAATGTGCAAAATGTTGTTTCTTGCTGCTTTCTGCCAACGTTTTTGTTGTATCCTCCACTTTGTTGACACAAATGTTGGCCTGGCCGACCCCAAATGTTACTGAAACGCCAAAGGCAATGCGTGATTTACACACACATTTAGGCACAGGGTCACAGATCTGAACTTGTTTGTTGTGCTCCACAGATGGGGTTTGATGGTCCTCTCTCTGCACAGGAGCAGATGTACATCCTTTATGAAATCAAACTGCAGTGCTATGAGAACCTCTCCAACATTGACCCAGGATCCACAGGTACAAAATGTGCACAGAAAGTTTCATTTTTGTAAAATGCTACAACCATTCTGCATATTTGGGGAAGTCTGACTTTTCATGCTCATGTGGGAAGCAAAGCATTTTTAAGGGGTTAAATGCATTTTGGAGCTGTATGCTTTGTGTCTGTTATTTACATTTATTATATATTATTTAGTATATGGACAGAGGATTTATGTAAAAAAATGACTGTTTGCTAAGCCCTGCCCCCCTTTCTTGTTGCTATGTCTGCAAGCTTTCCAATGTGCACTTTACAACAGTAACCTTGGAATATTTATCACTCAAAAGTCTTGGTAATTTGTATGCCAGGAGGTTATCTGTCGAGCGGTGAGGTTTGATAAATGAGTGATGAAAACCAACAGTTATTTAGGGAGTGCTACTGCCCGAATGCTAATAGCACCAGAGTTCTGTGGTCACTTCCCAGAGTTCCTGGCAGGAAATGACCGACAGTTTAAAGGACCAACAGAAGAGCAGCAGGTTTTCAGCAATGGCACTACAAACATGGCCCTGCTGTTCTCTCTTTTTTGCACACAGCTTAAATCCAAAGCTTGACAGGCCTGCCCTGCCTTGTTAAGATCGCTAAGCTATCATTGGACAGTCAATGTTAGTGAGACGGGTTTAGGGGAGGAACAACTAAAGAAGTGTGATATGGCCTGATGTACAGTACAATTTCTATTGGGGAACGTTGGCATCAAAGCTGCAACTAATTCCTATCACAAAAACACTGAGCTTGAAACGGTTTTCAACTGAACATTTTTAGATTTTAAACCTTTACGATGCAGCATACAATTATCACAGTGGCAGCCAGAAGCTGACCAATTACTACATTCAAATGTAGCCTTTTTGACTGATGAATATTTATCTTGAAAGAATGTTTAGTGGTGACGTAAGATCAATTATGTGACTCGATAGAAAGAGCATTGCTTTTGAAAGTTGCACTTTAGAATGTTTTCCATATACTAGTACAGTCATTTTGCGGTTAGAGCAGACAGGAGATGAGTCAGCAGAAGTACAGATTTAGTTTTTGGAGCATCCATTTCGCTTCAAGTTGTGTCCATAAGTGGCTCTCAGATTTCTCACTGGACTAATGGTTTTCGATTTTGTATACATTCTGCACAATAAAATAAAAACAAACTGTTATATTGTTAGTGTATGGAAGAATACTCGTTTGTAAAGAACAAAATACGAATACGTTGATGTGCAGTATATGACATGATTTCTCATTCACTATGTAAATGATCATCTGAAAAGGTATGTTTTAAGATGTAACTTGCGGACATGTATTAAGGTGCCCAAGTGTTTTAAAATCCAAGAACAGATTAGTCAATCTTAAACTTTCTGACATCTAATAAATGGCCATAAAAACAAGTGTTTTGAGCATTCATCTGAACTTTACATTGCTAATTTCAGAGAAAATTGGTTTCTGGGTCCATTTAAAGTTATTTCAGGGAGATTCTCAGCCGAGACAATGTAAGCAATTATTTTCTAATTAAGATGGTTATAATCACTCTAGTCTTGATTTGGTGATTTTATACTATGAAAACACAGCTTTCAGACACTTTTTATATAATTTTATACAAAAATGTTACATATAAAATTGCATTTTATATAATGCAAAATTATATAAAATTAACAAGGAATTTAACAGAAGCTAATATTTATTTGCTCTTGCAGGTAATTTCAATTAAAAAACTACAGAAAAACAATACGAAAATTGCTAAATTGTTCTTCTTCCTCCTCATTTCAGTTTGCGCTACAGTTTGAAAGAGTGTTAGGCCTCATGGCAGCAGCATCCACTGGGATTCCGCTTGGGTTACTGCACATGAGGAACCTGCAGTGGTGGCTTATGAGCACAGGATTTTCCCCAAGGGGCAATCCTTTTCGTCTGATAAAGGTTACGCGCAGGTGCATGCGTTCCTTGGTCAGGTGGAGAGAACGGGTGTTCCTGACCCACGGTCCAGTGCTGGGAATGGCACATCACCGTCGCAAAAAACTCTCGACGGTCTTTTAGCCCGAGGTCTGTGGTCAACGCTGCACCAATGGCAGAGCACATGTGGACCTGTTTGTGTCCCTGGGGAATGCTCAGCCCCTCTCTGGTTCTCCCTTGTGTGTCCAGCGCCCCTGGGGGCCCCATGGTGCAGCCGTGGCCAAGGCTACAGCTGTACGCAATTCCCCCGATTGTTCTGCTCCAAGGGCTTCTAGAGAAAATCTGCCGACAGGGGCCCAGCTGCTGCTCGTGGCCCTGTTCTGACCCACTTGAATCTGGTTTACGGGCATGGTAACCCTCCTGGACGGCCCCCCGTGGGCGATTCCCGTCAGGAGGGACCTGCTGTCGCAGGGCCAAGGTGCATCCTGCATCCTAGGCCGGGGTATGTACCCAAAGTACCCACTGAGGTGGCCCGGCCGGTGGTCCTGCAGGTGTTCCATCCTCCTTCAGTGTCGGCGGAACAGGACGGTAGGCTGCGACTGCTCTGTCTGGTCAGAGCCCTCACGATTTATGTCCAGGAGGACATCTCAGTGGCGCTTCCCGGCTACCAAGCACACCATTAGCAGGTGGATTGTTGATGCTATCGCAATGCCTTACAGTGCAGTGTCTCTTTCCCTATCAGGGAACCATGGTTACATACGTAACCTGGGACGTTTTGTCTCAGCAAGATAATCTTATTGACATAGTTTTCTGTCTTTGTAATCAGGCAATAGTATGAGTATAGTGATTTAATTGCCAACTGAGCGACAGCATCAGGCTGCTCACCTTTGTTCAGTGGAGCAGAAAACTAATCCCTTCTGTGGAATTTAACATATTTACTAGGAAATATCAGCTGTGAGTGAAGCAATAACAGGAAAAAAGGGTTATTATGGTTTCTAAAAACTAATTTTTATCTCTCTGCTTTCTCCGCAGCATGTTTTCCTCTTTTTGTCTGTTGTCATCAGGTGACATTCAGTGGTTACCATGGAAGCACAATATTGAAAGAAACGATAAAAAAATCGAAAGGGTTCAAAGTATTTAAAGTGTTTTGGTGTTATATCTCTTATACATCAAGATTAAAATCTGACACAACAAAAACAGGTAACATCTCTGATAACGTAAAAGAAAAGTACTCTGTTGGTAAGTGTTACAACTACCAAGGGGGAATGGGATTTAAACAATATAGTGTGATGATTAGTGCAACTGAAGTAATCGAGTGCACAAAACGGCATCATGGTCAAATAATGTACAGTATAAGCTGTTCCGTCACTGCTCTTTTTCTTTGCTTGTGTAACAATTACAGGACATTGCAGTAACATTTTCCTCAGCATGGAATACACAATCATGTACATTCAGAATGTTTGTATATTTACTTAAATATGACATTCTTATGTGTCATTACAGTGTAGTATACCTGTTCACAGGAATGCTTTGCACTATACAAGACAAGACAAAGATATATATTATTTTCGAACCTCTTTCGAACTGCACTGTACTATGATATTGTTGTACTGCTGCAAAACTGATGTATTGCAGTTAACATTTTGAGTATGGCATTGTATTATGTACTTGCGTACATGTTTGGGAACTGTCAGTGCTGAACGTGTGCTACTAGAAAAAACCCAGCAAAAACACGACTTTAACAACAGCTGTCTTCACAACATTCAGAGATCTACCTGTATTGAGTGAATAGAAAAATAGATACCCCTGTAACACAATCTAGTACAACAGTTAGTAAATACTACCTGTGGGATACACAAGCACATCAACATATAAAACACTCAAGTCACATCACGGAACTGAGTCAACAGAGACCAATATAGTCCAACAGAAGCGCATATTGGATGGTTGAACAGCATCTAAAATATTTCAATGGAGATGGGAAGACTTATGGTTTAAGTTACATTTTCATGATAGGAATATATTTTACATTAACACAATACTAATTATTGTGTAACAATACAAATACATACTCAAAAGCTTGAAAATGACCATTGACCAGATAGCAGATGACAGTATGTGTATGCTGACTTCCTCTCACTCTCCATCTCTATGCTGTAGATGAGGTGTGCCCTCCAGACTGGGACGGTCTTATATGTTGGCCCCATGGCTCCCCTGGGCTGGTTACCAAGGTCCCCTGCCCGTCTTACATCTATGACTTCAATCACAAAGGTTACAGGCAAAGTTTTTTGCTTTTTTGCAGATGTACCATCACCAACACTGAGAGCAAGAAGATGTCAAGGAACTTTAATTGTAGAGATACATTCAGGCTGTTGATATATTGTGATAGAAGTATTTTTCAACATGACTTAATTTTAAACTGAGCTACCTGAAACATTCAACATCAAAACAGTCTTTTACATTTTTTCAATCATTCAGGCTGATTAGACCTCTGCTTAGGGTGCAGATGGGTGGAGCTATGATGGGAATTATGTGATGTCACCGAAGTCAGGGAGCTATCAATCAAGCCCTGTCTGTACTCACCCACACAGTCCTGAAAAGATATCTAATTAGCCAAAATAATTCAATTCACCTGTGTCGGTTTAGCCAAGGGTATCACTTTGAGTTGAAAAATAGTGGGGACATAAGGAAAAAAAACAATTTAAATAAGCCATAAGAAATTTTAGGAAATATAATGGGGGGAATTCAGAGTAGATTATTGCTGCGGGTACAAACAAACAAAACAAATTGTTATAATAGCACATCAAAAGGGGATAGAGGCTACTCCAGAGTCGACAATACGAACATACTCAGCATAAAACGCAAAGCAACGTCTACCGCGCAAGTAAAAGTCCTCCATGGGATCCACAGCTATAACACCACGTCAGTCCAACAATGCCAATATCACATCTACTGTAGAAAGCACCAACGCATGTGAGTCAGCCCAGCAATGACAATATCCAATATCACTTAGACAAAGTAGAAACAACTTAAGGAATAACGTCAACAAGATGTTGTTGTTTCGATGCTGCATACATTTTTTACATTCGAGAAATGGAGAGTTTGAGTCCCGTTCAACCAATCATGACTCATTCTAAGGTATAAATATTGATATATGAGAACATGACTTAAAATGGAGCAGTGATTAGATTATTTATATTTATTTATCCATGTTAATTTAAAACAAACTCAAATCATTGATTCGATTTTTTGAATTCATTCTTTCAACAAATTATGCTTTTAAAAAGTTGGGCATAAAATCACACATTTCAAAATGTGGTGGGGACATTTCTCCAGCGTCCCCAGTGTAAATGACACCTATGGGTTTACCATGGGAGTGCAGGGCCTTTAATATATCAAGGCTGATAGAAATTTCACTTTCCTAGGTTGGTGGACAAGTACCCAAAATCCACAAGATCCACCTGCATCAAATGCTTTAATCAAATGTCCCAGATCATGTAAAAGTATGTGTTTACAGGACATGCTTACAGGAGGTGTGATGTCAATGGTTCCTGGGTGTTTGTGGACCGCTGGAACAAAACATGGACCAACTACTCAGAGTGTCTGCCCTTCCTTCAGCCCAGTGATGAGGAAGGAAGAGTAAGTATGACTAGAAAAGACACAACACTATTCCAGCCATGGTTAGTGTGTCAGGTAAAGTTAAATGATTTGCCCACGGACATTCAGCTTCCTCTCTAGTTTGCAAAAAGAGGTGATGTTTGCTGTAGTTATGTGAAGCATACCATAAGGCCCACAAGTTCACATCTTACCATATGATTGTCTAAAAAAAAAATGAACAGCCCTTGCCAAACAGTAGCCCCCACCTTATTTTGCTTGTTCCCCCTAATACAAACCAATCAACCAGTCAACTTTTGACTCATCCCAGGCTGCATGTCTATGAGTAGGTGGCAGTTCATTTGAAGAGGGATCTTCCCTTCTCAGAAGAGTTCAAATAATACAGTATTAGTAGTAAAAACACCAATAGAGAAGTCTGAAAAGCTGACATAATTTGTCCAGCAGGATTTAGTTTTTTTCTTTTTTCATACCTCTATGCTTAGTTAGTCATGGAGCCATGATGATATGTGTGTTGTTGAGACTTTTTGGAAACTAACTTTCCAGCAGCATTAATTGATATTTTGGCCACTTGTTTACTAGCTAGTTGCTAACCTTGTGTGTCTGCTGTTTGGCGCTGTGCAGGCAGCGTGCAGTAGGTTTATTAAGGCTTTTTTAATGAAAACCGCTGCCTGCTGGGGATAGTAATTTGATCCATTGCTTATCAAAACTAGACTTGAACGAGCCACACTTTATTCAAGAGTATAGAGGAATACTGTAGTTGAAGTGGATACTTATCCTAATTCTGGTTTACAATCCATTCATTTTATTCATTTTGAGAGGAAACCATGTGACTCTTCTGAGACACATGTATGAAAAGACACATAATAAGCCTTCATCATGTAACGTTCTTCAGTTTAGAAAAAGGCTTTCACGGATGTTTTGAGATAAAAACCCAGGAGCAGTGATTTAGCTAACTCAACATGAGACTCTGTTCACCTTGAAACATATTATACTTAAATATACATACATATGCACGTACAAATCTTTAAAGATGCTTTGATCCACCATTTGTTTCCATCATAAAAGTGTGCGTTTGGTGGGATTTTGGCCATTGTGCAGTAGTAATTGGATGCTCAGCATTTAGATACTGAAAAGACTTTTTGACCTCGACATGTCAATCTCAAAGACTTCAGACTTGACCTTATTCAAAAATATCCATTTGTCATCTGCTCTGTGAAAATGAAAATATATTGCCAGGGACAGAGCTATAACCATCTTTTATTCACAGTATCAGCTGAATCTGACATTATCTGAGATTTCAGTCAAACAGGTGTTTTGGTAAAACTCCTGATGTTGTCTCCAGTTTATAAGCATTTGCAATTCCCTTAATCTGTCAGAGATTAAGGATTTAAGACTGCCACATGCGAACACTTCATAATTTCCGTTTTGATTAACTTTAGACAGAATACACACTGACATAGAAAGAGCTCTGGGAATGGGAAACTGATGAATTCTTTAATTTGGCATATGTGCAGGCTAAATAGCAGCATTAGGGTCAGTTTCAACTTTAATACTCAGTGCATCTTTTATTTCTTCATTTCCTGTCAAAATGCAAATACAAAATAATGTAGCCAAAACATTAGTGGTAAGCGCTTTCTTGTTCTCATTGCAGGCATCCTGTTTAGCCAAGCAGCCAAGCGGCCAGTGATGCATGTGATTCTTCGGCAACTGTGTTTCACCTTAAAAAGTGGACTGAATAGCAAATATTTCTCTCTATGTTCACAGCAAGACTTCTTTGAGCGGCTGTATGTCATGTATACCATTGGCTACGCTGTGTCCTTCAGCTCTCTGCTAGTGGCCATCTTTATCATTGGATACTTCAGGTATGAGAGGATTTTCTAATACTTAAATGATGCGCTCTCTTTATAACAAATTGCAGTCAGTGGAATAACTGCAGGAGGTGGTTCTCTAAAATGTCTGAATCTTCACATACTGCATTGAGCACTTTTCAGGTTATGCAGTGGGTTTTGAAAAGTCTCCAAACCCCCAGGGATTGTAATTGTCATTGTGACACCTGTGCCATTTTCCTCTTTACAGCCGGTATATTTATGTCATCAGTGTCCTGCTCTGTTCCAATTGCATACTACATTTCTAACCATGTTCTGAATATGTTCATAATAACAAAGTTGCAAAATTAAGATAGGACACCAGCATGCAAATTATTTGATTGTGGTGTTGGTGGACACTATTGTCCCATATTGCTGCATGCATTATGGAAATGAAGGATTTGCTCACTAATGATTAGTCATTTTCAGTCAGTCATTTTCTACCACCATTTTCTTGTTCCCGTTTGGGGTCGTGGGTGACTAAAGCCTATCCCGGTAACTTCGGGCCTTAGGCGGGGTACACCCTGGACAGTGGCCAACTCGTCGCAGGGCTGACACAGACAGACAACCATTCACACTCGCATTCATTCACTAGGGACAATTTAGAGTCATCAATCAACCTAAACATGCATGTCTTTGGACGGTGGGAGGAAGCCGGAGAACCCGGAGAAAACCCATGGTAACATTGGGAGGACATGCAGACTCCACCCAAGGAGATCGTGGTCTGGTCCGGGATTCGAACCCACGATGTCCTTATTGGGAGGCAGGGGCGCGAACCGCTCTGCCACCGTGCACCCCCTCACTAATGATAAAAAATAAAATAAAACCAAACTGTGGACAGTGCTGTGACACCACCCTAGACATACTGAAAAAACAATAAAAGTAGCCACTAAGAACTGAGTCTTTGGATTAAAAAAACACTTTGCATGCTATTTGCATATTTTTCTGATTAGAAACTGGCAGTGTTTTGATTTTGCACACCTTGTGTCATTTCCTGTTGTCCAAATCGGCCCGGTTCTTTATCAATACTCTTACCGGTTCATTTTCATTACTATATTCATTTGTTTCTAGTGCAGCAACAGTGAAGTTCACAACAGAAAAGTCACTATAATATCTCACTGGAAACAAATGTCAGTCAAATAAATAGCCTAATATTCCTGACATCAAAATACTGTGTGGAGTTTAATAAGAATGAAGAACAGTCAGTATCAGTCCTCCTCCCTCTGCTGCTGGTGTGATCACGTTTGTAGAGAGAGGAGGGGCTGGTTTGTCTCAGCCAGCAGTAAGGTTACAAGAATTAACACATTTTAAGATTATTGGAAAACTAAGAAACAATTAGGCTACATACAGACAGCTTTCATTTTAGCTTGTCCGTTTCAAATTTGCTATTACATTAACAAGTGGTTGCAACGACAGCAGACAAAGCAGGTGGAAATATCGCTATCCTACTTTTTCCTCAAGTTCAAGTTGGCACCGGATGTAAAGAAAAATAATAGTATCATCGAACATATTTTATTATCCATACAATATGCAGAAGATATATAAATATCTTGAGTAAATATCTTCTTGATTGAGAACTTCATGTAGTGAATGAACCAAACAATGTGATTAGATCAGCAGGTTCAAACGGAGCTGATACTCAGTATACCAAATGTCAGAGTAATTAGTTGCTGTTTTGAGATATTATGGAAACAAATATCTTCTTTTGACATTTAGACTTTTATAAGCAAACATTATGTTACTTGGTCTTAAAGCTTTCAGAAATTTGATCTAAAATATTGATCTTTTTAAAAGTATGTATAGATCTTACAGTATTGTATGTACTGTACATTGCATTCAAAGTTACAAAAACTGGTTAAAAATCAACACCGTTTACTGGCTTTGCTTCAGTCCAAATGGTAGGATGGCAATTCTTTTACATGGCCTTGTAAATAACACAAACAATATTAGCATATTAGCTGAACACCTCAAACCGAATGTTAACTTTGCTGTAAACTCTACTGAAGTGTGGCTGAGTGCACATTAGAAGTGGGACCAGCTTTATGTTACATAGAATAGAATATAAAAGAACAAACTTAGAATTAATTCAACACCACAATAATTGATGAATGATGATTCACTGAATAAATAACGGAACCACGTCCTTCATTAAAATGACCTTTGCCAATGCTTGGAACTTGTTAAGTTTCTAATTGTTGATGCTGCTAATGAATGTGCTACATCAAGTCGAACACAATGTTTCACTAATTTCATGCTCAATACTACGGCTTCACTGGCAAGTCACCATTCTGTCCAGTCTAAGTGGCCAATGAACTTGAATGAATCTGAATGAATAGCTGCTAACACTTTAGTTCACGAGTTAATCATTTTCGAATAATTTCCTAGGATGTTTCCTGAAAACTATGTCATTTACTGCTAATCAGAGGCAGTATTCAATTGGTACACTTCGAATTGAGTAATTCAAATGAATTGCTAGTGTAATCCAGAGAATCTTTCAGTCAGTGGACAGCAGGTCAGATGATCATGCAGTAATGTGATATTGGCCAAAAGGAAAGCGTACAATTCAATTTAGGCTCTATGGAGAATAAAGTAGAGTTTCCACTATAAATGAATAATGAGTTATGTTGGTTTGAATAGAGCTTTTATTTCAAGGAAATTCCTTTTCCCCCTACAATTGGTACCACATTACAAAGTTCTTTCCAGGGAACTATAAAGTAATCATTAGGAAAGCACAGGCCCATAACAAGATTACTGAAAAGCCAGGTAATATCCAAGCAAAAAGTTCAGAGTTGTGGGTTGAAGCTGGAGTCAAAATAACAAAATTCTTTTGAAAAGGATTTATGCTATGTTACCTTGGATACCTTGGATTCAGAGTTTTTGCTTTTGTGCTGCAGATTGTCTGTATTGTGAAAGAATTGAGCATGTTTAAATATAAATTAAATATATATATTTTATTCTGAAAAGTATTTCTTTGTTTTAAGATATTTCATTTGATGTAATTTTAAGCCTCATTAACCTTTTTATAGTATTTCCACAAATCATGTGACATAACCCTTTTTTTCAAATCAAGACACTTAAAAAAAAAAGCTGTAAAAGCGTTACCTCACACCACTTGCACCGAAGAGGCAAGTAAACAGAAGACTGTTTCTCTTCATGCACCACAAACAGTCTTAGTGTAAAGAGCAAATATATTTTTTATACATTTTAAACTGCCTTTAATCTTACAAGTTTGGAAGTATGGATCCCAATGCTGGTTTTGACACTTGAGAGGATAAAATTATATATTCATACGCATATGATGGACCACAGCCATATTGAGCCTGTTAGGTGTCCAAGAGACTGGGAACAGACCAGGGTTAGAAGAAATATAGGAGAGAAATTGAGTTGTGGTGTGAGAACCTGCGGAGAACGGGACAGGTGTCCTGCTTAGCAACCGGCTAATGATAGCTAACGATAAAATGAAACATGATTTTCAGCAAAAATTAAACAGCGTTTTAAATTGATCATGAATAATCAACATATACAAAATGTATACCTATCTTAAACAAATCCTTATAAGCATCTCCCTTGTCATGCCACTGCCCAAGCAGCAAGTGTTGGCTAAATATAAAGGACTGGCCAATGTACAACAGCCGAATGTCCAGCTATGAAGAGGCAAATGGCTGTGATTTTAGACGAGATTTTACACAAGAAACTTATTTTGAGGCTATTCCAACCTTTACACACCCGTGTTACCCACTTCTTTCAAACGCATCTCTACCACCTTCCACAAAAATGTAATCCATCATAGAGAACACTGTGTTAATGAGTACTCCCCCTGATGGGTACTCAGTGTAAAAAGAAACTGTCTTCTGTAAGCTGCAGGATGTGATTAGGAGAGATGGAAGTAGAAAGTCAAGTTTGTCAACAACATCTAACTTTCCAGACAGTAAAGCCCACAAGGTGATCAGAGCTACATGTTTAAATAGGAAGACTTCAAACAGAGCACATTTTCTGGATCAGCTGTGGTTAAAATTTCAAAGAGCCATCAAGATGCCTTTTGACAAACACAGGTCTTATATCTACCTTCATAAGGCACCTATCCGATCTTTGATTTGGGTTGTTCCTCAGCCTCCCTCAGCTCTTTCTGCTCTCTCTGCCTCTGTTGCTTGTCGTAAGAGATACTGTCTACAGTATCTCTAAAGTACATTTACCCTAGTCAACAATTAGCTTATTACAGTACAGAGCAACTATGGGATATCCAGTATATATTGTGCAACAATTCAATTAAATTTTATTTCTATAGCTCAAAATCACAAATCACAATTAGCCTCAAATGGCTTTACAATCTGTACCACATACGACACCCTCTGTTCTTAGACCCTCGATTCGAATAAGGAAAAACTACCCAAAAAACCCCAATTCTTAACAGGGAAAAAAATGGATGAAACCTCAGGAAGAGCAACAGAGGAGGGATCCCTCTCCCAAGACTGGCAGACATGCAATAGATGTCGTGTGTACAGAAAAGATTCACAACTGAAGATTACAGTATATACTATGATGACAAAATGTAGATTGTAAAACATAAGTGAAGAGGACGGACAACTGAGCAGCTCCAGGTGATGCCCACTAAGGCCCTCCAACATAGAGACAGCAGTCACAGATCCAGACTATGCATCTCAGAAATACCTGCTGGAAGTGACAGTAAGAGAGAAACGAGAAAGCACAAAACTGGCTGGGTCATGAGAGAAGATACCAAGTTAGTAATATGCATTAATGAGATAAAAGCTTTATCAAACAGGAAAGTATTAAGCCTACTCTTAAATGGACCTGATTCCACAGGAGAGGAGCTTGATAGCTGAACACCCTGGCTCCCATTCTACTTTTGGAGACTCTAGGAACCACAAGCATTCTGAGAGCGCAGTGTTCTAGTGGGGTAATAGGATACTATGAGCTCTTTAAGATACAATGGTGCCTGACCGTTAAGAGCTTTGTAGGTGAGGAGAAGGATTTTAAATTCTATTCTGGATTTTACAGGGAGCCAGTGCAGAGAAGATAATATTGGAGTTCTTGTCAGTACACATGCCGCAGGATTTTATGTCCTGCTTGGCATGCTTGAATTTAGATAACTGATTATGCCATCTGGCTTGATTGATAGATATAATTGGGTATCATCCACATAGCAATGAAAGTTTATGGAGTGTTTCATAATAATTCTGCCTAAAGGAAGCATATGGTGAATAGAATTGGTTCAAGCACAGAACCTTGTGGCACTCTGTGACTAACTTTGGTGTGCACGGAGGATTCATCGTTAACAAACTGAGATTGATCTGATAGATAGGATTCAAACCAGCTTAATGCTTCCTTTAAAGCCAAATTAATGTTCCAATTTCTGAAATAGGATGTGATGGTCAATGGTGTCGAATGCAGCACTAAGTACAGAGACAAGTCCTTTGTCTAATGCAATTAGGTCATTTGTCATCAACAGTGCTGTCCCTGTATTGCTGCTATGATGGACTCTAAATCCTGACTGAAAATCCTCAAATAAACTATTGTTATGTAGGGTTGATTAATAGGCTTGGGTTGAAAATGGCTAAAACTCCACCTCCTCGTAACCTCGAGTAATGTGAGCATTAATATGACTGGGGGGAGTGGATTCATTCCCAGGTTTCAGTAAGACAAAATAAGTCAATATGATAATCTGAAATTAGATCGTTCACTAGTACAACTTTACATGACAGAGATCTGACATTTAAGAGTCCACATTTGACCTACTTCTTTGCAGCCCTCACATAAGTGTTTTGGATTGCATTTTAGTGTGCTATTAATAATTAATTTATAACATTGAATACTATTTGTTTTCTTGGCAGGCGTCTTCACTGCACCAGAAACTACATCCACATGCACCTGTTTGTTTCCTTCATGTTACGGGCAGTCAGCATCTTTGTGAAGGACAAAGTCGTCCATTCCAGTGCTGGATTGCACGACTTTGATTCTGCCCTGTTGGACAACTTAAAAACAGTTAACATGGAACCACTGGACAAGTCTCAGTATGTAAGCACCAGTTCTATTTGTTGTAATCTTTTTTCTTATTGCCAGTGCCAACAACTATACCTTTGGCTATTAAACCTGATTTAAGAATAAGTGATTTGGGTGCTTGGGCCAAAGAAACTTGCCTTAAAACATTTTAGATTGAATATGGGCTTTACGCTTTCAAAATTAGTCGCCACACGTTTTAGACAAGTCAAATATAGCTCTGGCTGTATTCTTAAATTTCACATGGTTGCTATGTGTGTACATATAATGGCACATGTGTTAGCTTTTTTATTGTTACCATTTAAAAGCATTATAGTTTTACAGAGGGTAATTTATTTCTTCAATTTCCTGGCCCATTTTTATTTACTTATACAAACATTGTATAGATTTTCCCAAATAGTGTATCAGGTTAAAGGTAAATATATCCATATAATGAGACCAGACTGTGTTCATTACTTACACCTTGTTTTTTTTCCATTGGTGTACTTTAAGTCAGAAACAACATTGTAAAAACAACATGGTCAAGTAATATTTCCAGACTTTGGAGGATTGATGAATGTTCCATAAAACAACTGACAGGTGCACAATGGATTGTTAGAAGTTGAGATCCATACACCAGTTGTGTAATTCAAATTCAAGCAAAAGAAGGATGTATTTCAAGGGACCTTTGACTTTGGACAGGCCTTATGTTACCATTTATATGTCTAGAAATACAGACTTTGGAGGAATCAGCCTCTGAATTGGGATACAAAGAGATTTTTGTGCTAAAACGACTTTATATGGGTTGTGATAAGGACAATTTAGCAATCTCAACTCATGGGTTTGGACCCTGTTAACAGTCAATATACAGTACATTTATTTGTGTTCTCATTGATAGCTCTTATTAATAGCTTATTTTTCTCTAAATGGGTCAAAATAACTCTTGAAATTCAGTGCTGATCATCAATAGCATTCTTGTGAAACGACTTTAATGGCCAAACATGAGCCTGGCCTTCAGTTTGCTGTGGCTGAAGCATCTTTGGCCAAAGAAACTAGGAGGTTTGCATAAGAAAAAGATACCCTAAGGCTGCTTCAGCCTTTTGAGTCTGCCACACCCACATTTCATTTTCATACTCACATCCAGCAGTGTGCATATGTATCCCAATGTCCAGTTTTAGAAAACTGAGTAAAGTAGATGACAGTTGTTGGAAAAGACAAAACTTGCAGGATGGGGAGTAAAAAGGAGACATTCCTTTGGGTTCTGAACCATATCTAATCCAATTTTGTTTTCCTGCAGACACCCTCATTGCTGATGCTGTTGTCAGCTCTGTGAAATTAAATGAATGTTTTTTTATTTTCTTTTTCCGTATTTGGCAACCTTGTTTGGCACAATGTTTAGAGGCAACTACTTGTTGATTCTGTTGCACAAAGTGCCTCAAGATCTCAAGATAATACAAATGTTTTGTTTTTCATCCAAGTTATTAAAGGAAAACGCCTCTGCATCATGCACTGAGACATATAAACATTTCCGGAGAGTGTAAAGACCTATCTACTGACTTTGCATCTGTACGCCTGTGTAAGGAGAGTGAAAAGGAAACAGTCAACATAAAACTGTACCTGCTTAGTAGCACAAACACTTTGATCATTAAAACTCTTAAGGCAACAGATTTGTTTCGACAGTCCACCTCCACATCAAATTTCCCTCTGAAAATAGCATGTATATTTTCAGTATGATTATTTATACTAAACTGTTATCCTTTTAATTTCATCAGTGATTTAGCTCCAGGCATGAGACAGGGGATTGCACTCCCTTTTACAGCAACGAGTTCATGTTCTTTGTTGCACAGTTAAATTGAAGTCACTCTCACAAAAATACCACATTGCATTTGACCTTTTCATTTTTAGTTTATCTCTTTTTTTTTATGAATTGAGAGGATCATAATGTTGCTTTTGAATGATTATTCAATTTTGTTTAGTTAAGCTCAGAGAGAAATCTTGAAATCTCTAATTGGCATCAAAGGTCAGGATTGCTTGTTTCGTTCAGGTGATTTGAGACAGTAATAATAAGGGTTACCAGTACATTTGCAAGCCTGAAAGAGTGTAAGCAATTATTTTGATTTGCAGTGACCCATGTAGTTGAATCCTTGCCCTTTAGAAATCTTTGGTAAGATGGCATTAAGAACAAGTGAAAGATTTAAATCAAGTGAGATGAATATGCTCAAGTAAAACATGTTTTTTCACATTATCCCTTGTTTCCCTTGGTGATAGAAAAAAAAAATATATAGGCTATATTCTATACTTTGAAGTACATCCTTTTAAGGGACTTGTTCTGGTGTGTTTATGGACTAAAGTGAGCATCTGCAGTCAGCATGAAGTTTCTACATGTTATCAGCTCCAAGTGTTTGTCACCTTGCCTTCACCATGTGCAGAGAGTAAACATTTTATTTTCATCACAAGTGCATGTGCTACATAGTTAATACCTACATCCCAATGCATTTATTTTCATACACCACATGTTTTAAGATATATAAAAATATATATAGTAATAACTTTGTTTCTGATATGGTTTATCAACAAAAGAAAAATTCAATTTCTGGTTAAAAATGATTAAAATGACATCTGCTCCCCATCAATTGTAAAAAAAATTATAATCCAGAATGTATGAACATGCAAATGTGCTTACACGTGTTAAACAGAGCTTTAAGGTGAACACAGAAAACTTCCCTTTTCAGCAGATGAGTGTGTCTTCTAGCGTCAAACTCTGCACATACATCATTCTGCACAGTGACAGAAAAACATCCAAGTGAAGTAACAATAAGTAAAATACATTTTTTGAGAGGAGGGGGTCTTTTACAATCTGGATCAAGTATATTGAAGTGGATGGTGGAGTAAAGTGCTACATTATGTTTGGACATTAATGTCCTTTATGTGTTCATGTATTTCTTGTGTGAATTCCTCATATTGGTCAGGATATTAGTTGTGGATGACGCAGGTATAGTGGTGTACTTCATGCATAGACATTGTAAGAGAAAGGGGTGTAGGGGTATGCACATCCAAAACACTTTTACAAGTGCTGGATCAAAAGCCAAACTGAAGAGAAGAATCAAACACAAGATCTGCACACTCTTCTAGTAGCTCCCGTCCGTCTATGCTTATTGAGCAACGTTTCGATCTAACAGAGATCTTTGTTTTGGGACAGTGTCAAGTCACTGTCCCAAAGCAGAGCAGACAATATATAGGCACAGACTTATTCATCACACAGGTGGTTGTGATCAGCATGATTGATAGTCAATCTACTCAAGCTGGACCAATCAGAACAGTGCTGGAAAACAATGTCTGATACCTCTACCCTGTCTGATGCCTCTACCCTTATAGAGGCATGTGGGAGACACAGCATGCCTCTATAAGGGTAAGAACAACTACAAACAGCAGGATCAATACAGGCACATATCTAACACACCAAATGGAGATCCAAAATCCTGAACTGATCACAACCATCTGTGTGATGAATATGTCTGTCCCTATATATTGTCTGCTCTGCTGTGTGATGGTGATTTGACAATGCCCGACAAAGATCTCTGTGAGCTCAAAATGTTACTCAGTAAACATTAATGGGAGCAATTAGTACAGTGTGTGGATCTTCAGTTTGATTCTTCTAAACACTGCATACAGATGGCAATTTCTTCATGATTGTGTGGTCAAATATATAATTTTGCATTATTTATTCCATAGTGTTTCTCTCTTTTGCCAACACCACTACTGAGACATAAAGCTGCCTCATTACAATGAATGTGATAAAAATATAATATGGCGTAATATTCACAACACACCCAATAAGGGTCAACATATTGAGCGTGGCGGTGCAGCCAATGCACAAGGATTCTGTTCCAACCAGACTAAACACATACCACTGTGGCGCTGTAAGCCAGTTGCCCCAGTTTACCTGCTAGTAGACACAGGGGTAACACAGTCATTATCATTTACCTGCAAACAGGAGTGGTCAGTGAGTAGATTTTATGTTTTTTTAATTAAAATGAACTTTGTATTTACAGTTTCACTGCTGTGTATTTTTCCTCCTTGCTGTGCAAATATATATAGCAAGGAGCTTCAGATTATCTACTCTCTTAGAGGCACCTGTGTTGTAAGAATAGTTTGTGTGAAGTAATCACAATGTGTCAACACACAGGCAAACAAACAAGCAGGTAAAAATAGGACATGATAAAAGTGTTAATGTTTTGTTGTCAGATTGGCTGCAAGGTGACAGTGCTGCTCTTCATCTATTTTCTGGCCACCAACTACTACTGGATCCTGGTAGAAGGCCTTTACCTCCACAGTCTCATCTTCATGGCCTTCCGATCAGACTTCAAATACATCTGGGGCTTCATACTCATCGGATGGGGTAGGCAGAAGAAATACACATTTCTCACTTCACATCTATGACATAGTGCAGCATGACTAAAGCATATGTTGTAAACAATCTTCCAATTACATCAGCAAAAATTTAGCCACTGCTGAAAGCTTTAGATAATACAGAACTCAAACTTGCACTACAGCCACACTTGCCATGTCAGCTTATCATTAAATATATAGACAATACAATGAATTATTATATTCTATACAATGCACATTCATATATAATTGCCCTGTGGTCATTAATATTGTCTGATAATGTCTGGTGCACAGGAGAAATTAAAGGCATTCTCTACTTAGTGCTACACTTGCATTCTGGAAGAAAATACATTTTCTGGGGATCAGAGATTTAATACTCAGAACAAGTGTCATTATCTTACATATTTACTGTTTTGATTATGTAGGCAACTTAAAAATATTTATTATAAAAAAAAACATGAGAGTTGATATTCATAATCAAACAGAACTGCTTGTACTATTTTGAGTTTGTGTTCTTTTCTTGCACACAAGCATGTGAGAATGTTCAGACAAGGAGATGAAAGGTGTTTGTCCCTCAACAGAAAGGTTTTGTGTTGTTTGCATTTCTGCACACAACACCATCATTTAAATGGCTGCTTTGGTTTGGTTTGATTCTATCCCAAAGTATCATTAAGTGTTGTATACTGTACTGTATTTAGATGAGTGAAAGTCCACTATGCTTTGAATGACCAGAAAGAAGAACCAAAAATAGAAGTTGATGGTTATCGTGGGCTACATGAATGATGCACAGGTAGCATAATTTATGATGGAAAGTTTCCTTTTACTTTACTTTTATAGAGTGTTTTCAGAAATGCAATGTTATTGCAATCACTGCTGACTTAGAAGTAGAAATTATGTTAGTGTTGTGTTAGGGCTACTGCCGACTTTATGGTCAAACCTTCCATGTTTAATCAACCATTCTTTGTAAGATAATTGGAAACACAGAGACAGTGTCTTTTAATTACACTCAATGTCTGTGTTTTTATAGCTAAAAAATAAACCATAGAGACTTATGTTTTTACATCACGAAAGCATAATTTGTAAACGAAAAGTACGAGTTGCAGCGTTGTGTGATGACTGAAGCGTTGGTATAACAACTATTCAGCTTTTCTTGACCTGCCTTCTGATTGTGTTTTTTGGACTAGATCCTAAAGACCAGTGGGGTTGAATTTACCTGCAGATACAAAACAGAGTTGTGAGTCAGTCAGTAGGTGGACATGGCACCCATGAGTGACATCAACAAAATGCCTAAAAACAATAACATACTTTAGCTCAAGCTAGCAGCTCACAGCTTTTTAGCTCGCTAATTGATGTTGTGTTTTGAATAGTCATAACAAAATATAAAGAGTGACATGTCTGGTTATGGGGATTCTAGTGAAATTTTGGAGAAAATTTGGTTTGTTAAAGGGGCCCTGTGGAGTTTTCTTGTAAACACTTTCTTTTTACATCCAGTGCTCCGCACCAAAACACACATGCACATCCTTGTGGACAAGAACAAACTTAGTTGTTCGCTCCATAGCGCTAATGGTGGTATAAAACTCCACAGAGCACCATTAACTTGCCTTGTCTCATCAGCTCACATGCATGAGATTGGATGTGTTTCTTAACAGATCCAAAGTCAACTCTGTCAAAGGATGCATCCACCCCTTCAAGAACCAACTTATTTTTGCAGCACACATTTTGTGCTACTTTGGTTTGATAGTGTGAATTCAGCTGGAGATAAGATGGGAACCATTTGCTAGCAGGTGGAAGAAATACTGCAGAGAAGATATGTTTGATAGATTTCACTGTAATGTGGATGAAAAGCAATTCACATTCATTAATAAACATCCCCTGAACACTGACAATGTGAATGTAGCCATTCTGACATGTTGAATAGCGGTAATTTGCAAACATTTTACTAATAATTCTAACTTCTTGCTTTAATTAATTATTTGTTCGTTTATGTTAACATGGACGGCAAATGCCCAAAGGGCAGGAAAAAAATGGTATAACTGGAAAGCCAATGCCAGTCCTCTGACTAGCTGGTAAAATGGATGAAAGTATTATTTTCAATAGTAGCTACCATCAAGCTCATTGACTAAATATAACCACTTGCTGTTCCAGTGCTGTGCTCCGTGATTACCATAAGATTATGGTTACATCCCTGCACTTTGTTCTACTCTCACACTACCATAATGCTCTCTCAGCCTCTGTTTCTCTTTCTTTTCTCTTCCTTTTAGCTACAGATAAGATACAGCATTTAAAATGTGTCTATATGACCGAATATATATAAAAAAAGACAGGGGAACACTTCTTCGGCGTGAAGCCGGTCAAATACATCATATTAGATGCGACCCCCTGTTGATTTAGAGGGTTGGTTAGCAACAGATGATGTTAGAGAAAATAATTCTGTTACTTTTAATTTCTGAATTGTAAATATGAAATCTCTGATAATAGTAGTGGTGGCAGGTCTTGATGCAACGGTGGTTTTTTCCCTCCAAGATATTGTTTTAATCTTTGCTGGTACAATTCTATCTATAATCCTATTTATTTGAATGCTTATTCCTAAAGTTGAAAGAGGCCTGTATGTGTAACAAAAAGCCTGGACACATCAAAGCCCGTTAATCCACACCTGTGTGCGAATTCTAGTTGAATCCAAACCCTGGATTCCTACTGGACGAGCCACTACTGGTGCACAATAAATTTCGGCGCTCCGGTCATGACGTCATCATCTCTATAAAGGCAGAATGCACCGGTTGCTCGCCGTGTTTCTACTGTAACTCAATTGCTACAAGAGATGAATCACGTGAACTTTAAACTCATTTTAGATTTTGGATCCTGAATTATTTTTTGGATTATCTTTTGATCCTGAGATAGTTATATCCCACATAACAATCCTACGTAAGGAAGATTTGGATTTACCTTTTTCTTCACGGAAGAGAAGGAACTGCCGAGCCTCTCTCGTCCCTCTCTCCAACTAAAGCTTTGTTTCTACTCACGCGAGACGCCGTGGCACGGGCCTCCACAGAGCTGCGAGCATGCACAGAGGCGTTTATGCTCGGTGCTTTGTTTGTTGCAGTCGAGCACTAACCAGGCTTTAGAGGAACAGCTTTGCTATTGAAGCCGTTAGCGAAAAGGTGTCCCGGCCAACAGTTTGCTTTTTTGTATGTACTCATTATAAAAGTTCAAAGTAAAATTGGAAAAGAAATCCCCAGTGGGTGTGGATGTTCTAATGCGAATCATATGGTGCAAAGGGACGGTACAAAAATGATTGGGGACCATGCACCATGGGTGACTAAAAATATGCAGAGGATCATGTGAAGCCCAGACAATCATGTGTCTGTGCGTCAGGGCTGCATTTTTTTCCCATTACAATCAACTAGTAGCTTATTGGACCAATATGTTAGTTTTAATTAACGTGGATCTGTATCCAAGGATGACAGTAATAGGTCTGGGGAGAGCCTTGTTCTTTTAAAAAGTGAAACATAAGTTTTAGCCTCCCTCCCCCACCCGTCAATGATTTTCATACAGTCCCTAATGGAGTTAACGCTCATCCAGAGTCTGGTTTCTCAGTGGACATTGCCCATAAAAGTGGGTCAAAGTGAGATGCTTCATTACATCTACTTCCTTAATATCATGTATAGGACATGAGATGGGAATGTGACCTAGACCATGAATCAGTATAGTAGTACGTGACATCATTGTTTGTTTTGTGCAATTTCAGGTGTTCCAGCTGTTTTTGTGGCAGTGTGGGCGTTTGTCAGGGCAACGCTAGCAGATGCAAGGTGAGAGAGCAAATCACACCATGTAAAAAAGCAGGTCTTCGTTTACACCAAAAACATTTGTAAAAGGTCATCAAGTCTAAAGGATAACCTTGAATATCAACATGAAAAGATGCTTAATTGTGGTGACATTTGAATCATCAGTGAAATCTAATTAAATATGCATGATTTAATTTGCTAAATAATGCTGAATAAATGCTTCTTAGAGGAGCTTCTCATTTTATAAGTTGTCATGTCAGGTACACTTTATGGCCAAAAACGTATGCGGACATCAAACATTACACCCATATGTGATTCTTAAACATCTCATTCCAAAACCATGGACATTTATCTGCAGCTATAACAGCCTACACTCTTCTGGCAAGGCTTCCCACATAATTTTTGGAACCTGGCTTCAGGGATTTGCTCCCATTCCCATAGTAAAGTCGGCTGCAATACAGCATGGGTCGCAGTGGGATTTCTCAAAAGGCCAGTCACATTCTTCCACACAAAACTTAGACAAACATTCCTTTTTGGACCTCACTTTATGCATGGTGGTATTGTCATGCTACAAAACAGGAAAGGATATTCCCCAAACTGTAACCACATCCTATTGTCTAAAATATCACTGCATGCTGTAGCATTAAGATTTCCCTTAACTGGAACAAAGGGACCTCGGTCAAACCATAAAAAGCAGCCCCAGACCAAATGTACACAAAAGTAAGTACTGTATGTATACAAACGTTTGGCCTGAATGTGTATTTTAGAAACACAAAAAGTCAAATTTGCAGGAAAATCAGAGTTGAGCGCTGATGTTCATAAATTGTGATGTATCTGACAGATATGACCTCCCTCTGCCTCTCAGTAGCCTCTGATGAAAATTATTTGGTTCACTCCTGCCTGTCAATGCACTGCAGAGAAAAACACAATGCCCACCCCCACAGGCATTCTCTTTCTCTAAGCTTTAAAGTTCCTCCAGACAAAGCATCAGCGAAATATCTAAATCTAAATATTTTAAATTATATTTTGAATCTGTGTGAACATTAGTAGCTGATAATTTAGTTTAATTTAAAGGTCCAGTGTGTAACATTTAGGAGCAGCTATAGGCAGAAATGGAATATAATATTTATGAACATGTTTTCATTAATGTTTAATCACCTTAAAATAAGAATTGTTGTGTTTTCATTACCTTAGAATAAGCCGTTTTTATCTACAGAGGGAGAAGGTCCTTACCCACCATGTTGCACTGCCATGTTTCAACAGTAGCCCATAACGGACAAACCAAACACTGGCTCTAGATAGATAATTGTATACACTATGATTGTCTGTTGTGAATGTATTCTGTACACACGACATCTATTGCATGTCTGTCCGTCCTGGGAGAGGGATCCCTCCTCCGTTGCTCTTCCTGAGGTTTCTAGCTGGTTTTTTTTGGAGGTTTCTTCCATTGGGTAGTTTTTCCTTATTCGAATCGAGGTTCTAAGGACAGAGGATGTGGTAGGTTATACAGATTGTAAAGCCCTTTGAGGCAAATTGTGATTTCGAGTTTCAAGGCTGTTTCTCCTGAAATGCTTGGAATGGGAAGGTGAGACGAGCGGTATTCAGATGGTTGCAAATTGCAATTTCAACGCTAGATGCCACTAAAGCCTAAATACTGGACCTTTAATTTCCATTTTGTTACTTATGAGCGCTTCTTCTCAGTGACAGTCACCAGTTTAATTTATCGCTATTACAAATACTTGTAAAATGTCATATTGCCTTAACTACAGAAAATTATGTCACCACCCAGGGTCTGTAAAAAGTCTGAACGGAATACAAATGAATTTAATTAATCTTCAGGACTTTGGAAAAACTATTTTCTATATCTGCCCATTAAGAAGAAACACCCTGTACAGGTCAAAGGGATCACCACACAAAACGTCAAAATGGGCAATTTAGAACTTGGGACTTAAGAAGGGCAACCAAAACACGGTTCCAACCACAACCCTCTTGCTATAAAGCAGTAGTGTTGACATACATAGTCAGTGTAATTTTGAGTTTCATGGGAACCTTTGGTGTAGTTTTACACATCAAAAGTGTGCTAACTTTTAAAGTTTGGCATGGTAGCCTGAATACAAGAGAAAATAAAATTACTGGCCTCTTCTCTCTTTCTTCAATTTAGAAAGTTCAGCTGCATCGGAAGGCTCCGAATATTGTTAAGGATAATTCTCATCCAGCATCTCCCCTCTTTGAAGAAAATGCCTCCTTGACGATTCTATGGACACATTTGTTTTAAATCTGAGTAGTTCAAAAGAAGCCTGTTCCCTGAGGATATTGAGACTGGTGGTGACCCTTTGGCACTATAACCTAATGTCTTCTCTGCAGTTATTTATGGTATTTTGATCTATTTTATGGGGGCTTTATTGGAATGCTGTGTTGAAAGTTTTCCCATCTGTTCTGTTAGCACTATGAGCTTTTCTAAATTAGGTTCCTAATACAGTATATTTTGTAGTATTAGCATTTCACACAACCATGGCACAAAAAAAGTTAAGGGATTACTTAATCTTATTAGTCTTATTTAGTTTTTACATTTGCTTTTTTCTGCTGGTTTGTAGCTGCCTACATTCACCGTAAATCTCAACTTATTCTTTCTGTGCCCAGTCGCAACCTGTGTGTCAACATTTTTCAAGCCATATTATTTACTTGGTGCTCAGGAGCATGTCCTTGTGTCTGTAGCTTTGTTTATGTGCAAACAAACCACCACAGGGCTTAGGGGAATTTGCTCCATAAATAACGGTGAAAGCCCTGCATGTGTACTGTTATTCTCCTGGCAGAACAGCAGAGGTCAATTTACACTCAGTGACTGGAAAAATAGAAGGTCTGTGTACATAAAGCAGCAATACAATAAAACGTATATTTACGAAACATTGTAGTATTTTTGCTGACATTGTGAGTTGAATTAACTTTTGTTGAGGCCATGGTGAGTGCTGATGTATTAGATTGCATTATAATGTACAGGGGTTGCTATTTTTAGTTTTTGGTTGATGCACAGCTATGAATTACAGTCAGCTTTGCACTGTAGGAAATTAGTGGATTACACATTTAGTTCAGTGTTTCTTTTAGTTAACAACTCAGTGCTACCACATTTAATCAATGATTATTGATCGAATACTACTATCAGATGATCACATTTGACATTTTAGTAGGTGTATAGGTGAAGTTTTTAAAGCTGACATAGTTTCACTGTTTATCTCCTCGCCTGAACATTTAGAAAATACTTGTATTCATGAAAGTTTGGGAAGTATTTGTGTGAGATGCCCTGCGATTCTACTTTCATCCAATTCCCCCCACATTACATTGGGGATGTGTTTTTGAATGCAATATGCAAAGTACACACTCTGGCAACATTAATACAACTGCATAATCATGTATGCATAATCCCCTGGAACATCCACAAAGCGGAAAGCTATGTTTGCGTAACAATGCAAGGTTTCCTTTGAAGGATTTTGGTTTACCAAAAAAATCCAAACTTGCAAGAGTGATGGTTGGATGGAACAAACTCCAAGGAAATGAGCTTCATGAAATTCTCACATTATGAGAATTACATTTATAATGGAAATTGAAACAGAAAAAAGATGAAACATCATAATGAAAAAAAATTGATCAAATGATCAAAATTAAAAAGCTAACTTGAAAATGTAGTAAATAAAATTTAAAATAGAGGAAAAGGATAAAGGGAACGTCTTCAGAAAACTGAAAATGGATATTGAGCAGAAAAACATACATTAGATTAGATTTGTTATCTCTTTTTTGTTTAACTTCTTTCCTTTTGCATTTGTCAAGCCAAATGCTTGGCTTCATAAGCAGTATGTAAATGAGGTCACCCCTCCTGCTGGTTTTCTCAGATTTCTGTCGTCCATCTTTAATTTCCCTTTATTTCTGCAACTGTTTTTATCTGTTTTCCATTTTCCACCCTCTCTGCTATTCTTGGTTTCCTCTCTGAGATCCCTTCTCTGATTCTTTTGACAAACGTTTGTGACAATTTCATTATTTCCAACTAAAATGTAACTCTAATCTCCCCTTTTCTTTTTCACACTGAACATACGGTTACACTTGGATACTCTGCCTACAGATAGTTTATAGAGTATTTGTAACATTTCAACAGCTAATTAGTTGAGATTCAACGGTTTCACAAATAAAGGTTTGGTTCGGTTTAGGAACAAAACATCTTGGTTAGGGTATGTTGCTGAATTGTCACATACCCAGTACTTCATTAATAATCTGTTCAAAATCTAAAGACAACAGCGAAACAGTTAAAATGTTACAAATACTCTAAATCTGTAGGCGGACTATCCAAGTAAAGTGTTACTGAACTTACTACTACTTACTACTCAGTCTGTCTTTCTCAGCACCTCCGATGTGTCACCAACCTTCTTCCTAGCTGTGCTCCTTATTTTTCGTGCTACTCTAACTTTATCCTCTCCTTTCCTCTTGAATGTATTTGTGTCAACGGCTGCAGGTGTTGGGAGTTAAGTGCTGGTAACATAAAGTGGATCTACCAGGTTCCCATCCTGACAGCTATTGGGGTAAGCGTGTGAGTGTGAAATGCAGAGTGAGCTTTTGTGTGCAGAGTTAGATTATAAATCCAGCAGGTGAAAGCCAAGTTAAGGAAAGGGAGATAGAGATGCCTGCTGTGATAATGTTCAGAATTTATAGAATTATTTTGACCTCATTGTTTGCACTCAACCTACAATACTGAAACCTGATGGTGGTATGGTGAAACATCTTCAAAACTAAAATGTCACCTCATTTGTGTTTTGACATTTGTGTTCATTCCTGACGTGGATGACTGAAGAGTCTTACTGTTCTGCATGCCAGGCCTTTTTCCACACAATGGCCAGACCTCGGATCATCAGATTTCTGCCTGTCATATGCATATTTTTGTTCTGTCCATCCCTGAAATGAGAAACTTTCAACACTGTTATAAGGGATATATACTGTAGATGTATGACTTGATTGTATCCAAATTGCAACCCAGTATGTTATTTGAATGTCTACAAAAGCAAACCTAAGCTACTGCTCTGAAGCTTTGATCTTTGTCACCATGTTTGCATGGTTACTTATACTGGTGAAGCTTGATTATATTTTATATTGCCCTTTAGTGTGGCTGGATATCACACTTTAATACTTTTTGAGTACCAACCACATTTAAAGCTGTCAGATTCTTGGGCTTGTATAGTTTTTTTTTGTTCTTCTTCTTGATTTAAACCAGGAAACTCTGCTGATGTAGCCAGGGTGTGAGAGGGTCTCCTTCAAAATTACATCAGACAGAATTGTCTTATTTTATTTCTTTTTCGGCTTCATAAGGAAGCTCTCCATTACTGTTTTTCCTCTCGGCGCCCCATTTCATGCTTAGACACACAAACAACCAACCTTATCACCTAAAAGAACATCAACATTGGATGATTCTACAAAACCTGGGATTACATTCATTGGCACAGTTTAAACATTGATGATGACATTTCTCATATCTATGCAACTTCAGTTACCGTACACAGATAACTCTTATCTGTGATTTATCAACATAGAATGGGCATAATAGCCAACTTACCAAAACCACTGATTTTTAAGTTATAGAAAACTGAAAATAGCTGCACAGACGGCCGTGTGGATGCACCAGTAGTACGAGCTACACAGAATGGGCAATTATGAACAGCATCCCTGCCAACATAGGTCTCAAAGTAGTGGCAAGCTAATAAAGATACTGTATATGGACGTGTTGTATGTGGTTTTTAAGAAGCAATTAATGAAGAATCAAAACCTGCACCAGACCAGGGCACAGCCAACTAAAGCAAAAACCATCTGAGCACAATTAACCCTAAGACAGAAAGTAACCTCAGATTTGAACGTGCATCTTTTTAATGATCTCCAGGTTATTCTAAAAAGGAAGGAGCAGCACAGAAGCAGTGCTGAGATACATTAACAAAGAAACGGAGAGGAGCAGGAAGGACAAATCATTAAAAAGGCTGAGTCTGACTTTCCTTGTCTGTTACTGGGATAAATCCTGCAGACATTGTACTTAAAATGAGAAGTTTTTCTTTTTTTCAGTCTACTAAACATGCATAACCGTTCACTACAGGAATATGAGCGATTAGAGATTTATTCATGGCAACAGAGCGTGTATATCAAAGTGCCCTGTATAGAAGCATCAAGTAATTGACTAAAATAACGAATGCAGTATCTGTGCACAGAAAGTGTACTTTCATGTTGTTAAATTATCAAGTGTGCAGCGATGAATATCCACAACATGCTTTTTCTCTCATCTCTGTCACCTTCTTCGATTTTAAATTCATATGAGCTTTATGGCATAAAAAAACAGTATCAATGAGAATCAACAACAGTCAATTTCAATTCAATGGAGCTTTATTGGCATTGGAAACAGATAACATTGCCAAAGCAAGTGTTACAACATACATAAACAGAAGAAATATGCTATTAAAATATATAAAGATAAGTAAGATAAGATAATCATAATAATAATACTAAACTTGCAGTCTCTCTCTCTCTGTCTGTCTTTTACCCTCTATACTGTGCACAGCTCTGAGGAATGAGGATTCTTTTAGCATGGGAGCCTGCCATGAAAACACATATTTGTTCACGCAGTGTCGTGCTGTGAGCAGCACTTTTGCAAAAGCTCTGAATGAACGACCAAACTACTGAAAAATTAACCGTTTGTTGAAAGACATGTTTTGACTTGAGTAGTGTGCTGCATGAGTTAAGTTGCTACCAAGCTGCAATTAGAAAAACCTCCCGCAGATTCTAATCAGAGAGAGCATTGCTTTATCAGGACTAATGCGCTGCCTGCTGTAACAGATTATTTCCCCAAGATACAGAGAGTATCGACCCGGAGAAATAAGACCTCATGCCATATTGTAGATTCCATTCAACAATCCTCATGCACTATTGCAGTGAATTACTTATAATTATGTTGTGATTCAGGTAGGGTAGGTTTGGTTATTAACATAAAATATCAAATATTATTCATGAATATTAATAAGACACTTAATGTTATTACGTTATTAATATAGATCAATAATTAGGGGGCACCACCTGGAATCCAGGAATTAATAACCAAACGTGAAAACAGTCTCAAAGGTAGCTGTCCACCTAAAATGTTGATACATACATACATTACATTACATAATGGACAGTGAAGGGTGAATCCGAGCACTAGCTATCGCAACAACCTTATCATTGATTAGCAATCAATAACTTCAGCAAACAATCACTATAGTCTAAACTAAACAAACAAGCATATACAATCAGCAAGCCCATCAAAGAGTGTGTTTGTGTGTGTGTGTGTGTGTGTGTGTGTGTGGGGACAATAGAGAGGGAGAGGAGGGGTTGCTAGGTGACCCCCAAAAACAAGATGGCGGCAGCCCGCGAAACTGAACAAGGGGAGGTCCAAACAAAATGGCGGTCAGCCTGGTCTGCTCTTGTTATAACGGTTAGCTTAGCTACGCTATGCTACCGCGTTATTTGAGCACCGTTTGGGGCGTGTACATGTGCATGTAAGGATATGTGAGTTAGTGGAGGAGGAAAGAGGGAGAGAACTCATACAAAGAAAGGCGTGATCCTAGCGCTGTGGCTGAGGGCGGTGGCGGTCTCAGTAACAGCGGCGGGCGAGACGGGGGATGCGCTGTAGACGTCGGGGAAGGCGGGGGCACTAGCACTCTTGGCTCTCTGGCAGCTGTGGCGGGGCTCTTCCGTGAGCGGCGGCTCGTGATGAGCGCCGGCTCCTTCTGCAGGAAAGGCGTTCAGACGAACGGCGGGGATCCAAATGTGTTTCTCGAAACACTGACAGTCTGTTAACTCGTACCAGCGAGCAATCTGTCCTTCCTAGGGAATTTAAAGTCATCTTCTCAAGGTAACGTGGCCTTAACCAGAGAGAGACGGATGTGTCCCTCTGTTGCAACGAGTTGCGATGGGGAAAGAACGATGGCGGAAGTGCGTCAAGCCCTTTTATGAACTCGGTGATGTCATCGTACGCCGGGCTTCCGGTTTTAGTCCTGTGCGCTTCCCAGCCAATCCCAGCCTGTAAAGTTGGGGTCAACTGAGGCTGCTTTGGTTCCGGGTCGAGTCTGAGTTTCTGTTCACACCTCATTACGAACAAACAGGCTTTGTCTTTTATAGCAGGCCCAAATCTCCACATGTCCACATGGCAGTGATGCTCAACCAGCCTTAGCAAGGCCCAACAATTAGTTCTGATGTGTCAAAAGATTTTAAAACTTATAATTTCTGTCCCTGTAAAATATAGCTTGTGGAGAAACGGGCTTCTGATAACTGACAGTGGGCTGGAGGGCAAGGAGGGGCCTTGTGCCCTTTTTTTCTGATGGTTTCTTATTTAACTGAATTTTTATGGGCATTTACTAAACTATAATAATTATTATATGATAGAATTATTACTATGTATTGTTTTGTTTCACTTGACAAAATAACGAGAGAACTGCAAAAAGAAAAGTTTATGACCAAGAGCACTTTTGGTCCAAACTTCATTTCATTTCAGACCCGGTCTCTGTCATGCTGCTGCCGCACTTCTGCTTTAGAGAATATAGATACATTGTTGAGAATCATTCAATCTTGAGGGAGCATTACTATTTTAACTGGCGCAGCTTTTCTAGCCTCTCTGGCACTGGTTTAGAGGACCGCGAGTCGAGTCAGAGCATTAAGGTACACACACGGAGAGTAGAGTAAAGGCGAGATGGAGAAATAATTTCACATGGTGTGCTCTAAAAATAGAAAAGTAGTGACCGAAACTGGGGAAGGGGTGGTGGATGGATGCCAGGCTTTGGGATCCAGAGCAGGCAGGAAGGAAGTGGAGGTGCTCAGAGCTCCCTGTCTGGGCAGAGTCAGCTAGGGTGGCCATATGTCCAGATTTTGGCCGGACAGTCTGGATTTTAAGCCCCCTGTCCGGCGTCCGGCGCAGCCTCAAGCCGGACACTAAAATGTCCTCCTTTTTGGAGTTGAATAAGTCTTAAAAAAACCCGCTCTCGAAGCTCTATTGGGACGCAGCAGCGTAGCGTCTAATCCCGTAAGATCTCCGGTCAAACAAATGATTGGCTGAAAGCGGTGTCAAATAAATATCTGCTATATCATTGGTTAAAAACATAAACAAGCCTCCACGTGCTGGCTACAGGCTACATCATATCATCACGTTAACATGCCGAAACGTCAGACCTCGTTTCATCCGGAACGGACAAAAGAGCACGAATTTATAGCAAATAGCAGTAGAGACGCTAATTCTTGGTTAAGAACTGAAATGTGTGTTTTTTTAGCATTCATTATTTGTTTATTTATGTATTTCTGTTATTTCCAGAAGTCCAGAAATCTTATGTTTTCGGGCACTGTGCACTTTGCAAGACTGTTTTGAAACAGACATCACAATGTCTTGAATAAATACAAATACAGTGAACAAACACTTCATTGCCTCTTCTGTTACACATAGGTCTACATCAAATCAATGAATAGATTATACCATCGATATGATGGGCAAAATTGTATTACGAGTACATTGTAGTTGCGAGTACACCAGAGTCCTATGCAATTATTCTTGCCTCACTAAATGTCACAAAGTAAAGCCATCTGTCCATCAAGAAACTAACTAACTTTCTAATTAACCTGAGCAGAGCTGTCAACGCACTTAGACTGAGCAGCTGGATGGCTGCATATTTAGTGGGCGTGCTGTGCCTGCAGCAGAGGATGAGCAGATGACCTTATAAGGGCATCCTTGGTGAGCTGACTTCAGCACAACGCAAAAGAAAAAAAAAACACATTAGAAATCTAGTGGTCAGAGCAGTCTGAAGCTTAGCTCTTTGCTCACAGGGACTATTTTGACATATGTTTACCATTATTATTATTATTTTAATATTATATTATATTTGTGTTGTTGTTAAACACGAGGCTGGATTATGGACCAGGCCAGTGCCCTGGGGCCTTGGACTGCCAAGGGCCCTCAGTGCGCCATGGAAATAAAAACCTGAACAAGTCTGCTAAATGCACGTTGTGGTTGTTACACACTGTTTTGTGGTTGTCATTTAATATCGTTGTTTGTACTAAAAACAAAATTGTCTAATCTTTAAGTAATCTTATTTAAATTGTGTGGGGGGGGGTTTATACCACATGACCATAACAAAAAAACAGAAGGCAAGCTTAAACAAAGGCAATACTAAGGGAAGTTTTGAAGTTGATGTTAAAAATATGTAATTCCGGAGTAAAATAGGATCACTGCCCAATTATGGATTTCTGGAATCTTTTTTTCTCCATGGAGAAAATGAATTGGGACTCTACATAGTTACCTACAGCTCTCTGGAGTTCTGTTTATGTCAGATCAGGTGACTAACAGTGATGTCGTAGTGGAAAAGGTAAATGCACTCTCAGCTGCATATCCAACCTGGACATGAACATAGCCAATGAACTCATTCAATTCAATTCTTTCATGTCTGACTGAGGGTGAGAAGTGCCTCCAAAAGACATGTGCCCAGGGGCCTCATTGGACCATGATCTGGCCCTGATTGTATTTCAATACTCAATAGCACCAACAGTATTTTCTTGGTTTCTATTCGTCAAATATATGTGGGGGGGGGGGGGGCACAACACAGATACATTGTTGATATTTTGCAGTGCAGTTTGATGACAAGCTCTTCAAGATAAGATGTTGTCATTTATAGAAATCTTTAATGTACAATTGATTGCAATTGCACATATATTGCACTAGTTCAGTTTACCACCGCTCAAATAAGATTCATACACAGGCAATTTAAAATGGAGAAATGTCGCTGTATATTATGTGCCAAACACCTGTCACTTAGTGTTAATAGATTCTAATATTGGAAGAGACATCTCATAAGTGTGTCAGGTTTGTTTATTTACAAAGACGTGATCATTCCACATGAATGATGGCATTAATAGTCATAACCAATATTTCCTGGTAAAAGTAATAATATGGCGCTGTATGTGGGCTCACAGTCTAAATGGAACTTTTTCCTGTCGTCACAAAATGTCATATTTTATATTCATAATGTCAAGCATACCCACTATAGTATATTTTCTATTTTGTATGTATTTATGTATGATAATAACGAAGGAAATATGAGACGGAGATAGAGAATGAACAGAAATTAATTTCACTCATGTCAAAAGTGTGCGACTGCAAAGGAGCTCTGGATTTAAGTAAAATCAAAGCTCTTTAGGGTTTGTATTATATCTATGTATATAGAACTGTTAGTCTAGGCATGTTGTGTATTCTGGAGCTGTATTTGTTACTATCTCATTGAGGCTCATCCAAGTGGCATATAGGATTGAAAGGATAATGTAGATTCAGGGGTCCAAGTCTCTGGCTGTGGAAAAACATAAGCCTCAATTTGCATCTTTCAAATTACTTTGCCTCATGCTCATTAAAGTCACTGAGAAGAAATCCCAGAACCTGGCAAAAAATGTTTTAATGCTGAAATCATTTTTTCATTAATATGTCTAGTTTACAATCTGTAGGTTGGAGGATACTGAAACAACACAAAAACAGGCCTGTGATTGGAAACAGTCCATAGTTTTCTAGTGAGAAATGCTGGATTAGTGACATTTCACTCTGCTATATACTGTAGCTTGATACTGAACAATGAGGTGATGATTGGAAAAGCTCCAAACTTGATGATACCCTATCTTATTCACAAGTCGACAACATGGGCAAATCTACAGATTTCAGCTTTAATAATGTTTTCTTTCTTTCTTTCTTTCTTTCTTTTAATTTGATAGAATTGCAGTACCAATATGTCTTTTGTGAATAGTAACGAATGACAAGTAAATAGCAGTCTTGAAAACGTTATTTCCCATGGTAACAATAAAAAAACATTTCTTATTTTCCATTTATATCATTTATAAGTAACAGGAACTAAGAGCACATACACGCACTGCTGAAATAAGAGTTTCCCATCTCTGTTCTTCTGTTTCAGCTCAACTTCATCTTGTTTGTGAACATTGTTCGAGTGTTGGCCACTAAAATTCGAGAGACAAACGCAGGGAGATACGACACTAGGAAACAGTACAGGTTTGTACTCAACCGACTGTATCTATAAAACCAGCGGTTCACTTTATGTCCAGGGTTGGAGTTTGATGTAAATTGTGTGCTGCAGAATTGTCCAACCTCTTTCTGTGATCCCTCATTTTGAATGTCAACACCGCCTATCACACAATACTGCTTTTGTCATTGATCTGCAATCAATTTAAATTTACATTTAGCCATTCAGCAGACGCTTTTATCCAAAGCGACTTAGACACTCACATACCCCAACCATGTGTCTTGCTTCGACACATGGTTGGGGGAAGCTGGGATCAAACCGCCGACCTTCCGATTGGTGGACGACCGCTCTGCCACCATGCCACAGCCGCCCCAATCAATGTGTGTCTGTTTATGTTGTTAGGTGCCTCTGCGTGCATGAAATATTTACAGGCAGGAATTTACGCAACGCAGTTAAATCGCTATTTTACATTAGATAGGAAAAAAAATATATCAATTATAACAAAATGTTGTGTTCTGTAAACACAATGTTAGGTGGAGTAACTGGGATATGTCAGTTTCATTCCTTGCCAGATGATTGCTGTATGCCAGCCCAGTCACCAGAACATTTTATCAATTGTACATTTTTGCAAACCACAGATATGTGCAATCTTTACATTTTAATACATCTAATACTTATCATATCAACATTTGTACAAAAAGTATCATAGTATCATGCATCTCATTCCCACGGTCCTCTCCCACCAAAAAAACAATGGGGACTGGTTTGGAAGTTGAGGTGACACAATCCAAAATGAGAAGTATGGAAAGTATGCAAGTACGGAAATGGATTATATAGATGCCAAACTGACAAGAACACTGTCGACATATGACTCCTTTATCTTGTGTTTCTAGAGTTATGTGTTTTTGTGGACACGTAAGGAATTGTTAATATGTCATGTTTATTAAAGGGAGTTTGACGTAATATTTTCCCCGAGCACGCAGGGAGCTTCAGTTTAATTCAAACTGCAATCACTGTGTGTAGCCTATATTTTTTAATGTTTTGTCACCACTAAAGAAACACTAAGTAACTGCTAAAGTATGATAAGGTTGTCTGAAGTAGACTGCGGTTAGTTATTGGTTTGATTAATGGTTTACAGTCCCATAATGTGTGTTTGTACTGATTACTGGTGGTGGACCATCATGACGTTCACATTTGTGAGTTTGAGTGAATTTTACCCACAATTCCTGCATGGATTGCAATGAAATTCAGTACAAACATCCATGTACCCCTCAGGATGAACTGTAATAACCTAACCCTTAACCTATGATCTTGTGCGACCATTTTTTTCCTTTTTCCAATACTGAAGGTTTATCACCAAGTACCTGCAAATTATCTACAGTTAACTAACTACAGCTGTAGTTAGTGTTTAGGGCCAATTAACTAAAGTTAACATTCTAACACACTAAACTAAGATGGGTTAGCATTTAGCTCTCTAAGTACAGCCTTACAGAGGCTTATCCATAACCACTAAATGCCCAATCCATATTCTGTAGTCCATCTCCTAATCTAACCTTAAACCAAGATTAAACCCTAAAATGAAATGATTTATGTTGTGAGAACTAGCATTTTGTCCTGAAAAGTAGACAATTTCCTACAATGTGACTGTGTAAACAAATGTATGTCCCCAAAACAGGAGTATAATATAACATAATGTTCAGAAACACACACACACACACAGATATGTGTTCTAGGATTTTCAAATCTGCAATTATCATCATTATTCTCCCCTGCTGGTGCTGGCATCAATGTGTCAGATAAAAACATTCTAATTACAGTGTATTTTCCAAGAAGAGTACCATATTGAATGCTTTAGGAGAGGTTGCTTTGTGTTGATGAGCAGTAGTCAGAACAGATGACAGTGATCGGGTGCAGTACACTGGAAGCCATGCTGGAAGATGTCAGCGAAATACATTGAATTTCATACAGATAGAAAAATCTAAGTGAAATGAGGGTACCCAGAAAAGAAAGTACAGAGAAAGAAAGCAGCTGAGGGAAAACAGCTGTTGACAAAATTAATTTGAAAAAAATGCAATTGAATAGAACTTGCAAAGACAGAAATAGATTTTTTTTTTAAATGGTGATTAAACCTAGCAACTAACTATGCAATAGCTCTAATAACTTGCTGTAAATTGAAGCAAAAACTTCAATGTATTACAAGTTGTATTTTTATTTAAATACCTCTGGCCATCTGTTTCCTCAGTTCCCACTAGTAACCAAAGTTATTATAATGAATACATTTTGTGTCCATGATTAAAGAAATTGTTTTGCAATTGTATGTAATTATACATGGAATTTAGTTACCGAGTACTATGGTTGCTTAAGCACATAGCATGAACATATCACTTAATTATAAAAAGCCAAACCAAATAAGTTCTAATGATTTTAAATCACAAGCCGTCAAGCTGTTTACCATGGATGAAACAAGGGAGAGGAGGATAAATAACATCTGCCAATACAAGCTTGGATTTAAAACTGAAGTCATGCAGTTAACGTTGCATATACGCAACATATGCTCCTGTTTATCTAGGCTGAACCTTGTTTGTTCTTTAAGATTAGCAGTTAAACCAGAAACGGTAAAGAGGGGGAGACCGGGAAGGAGATCACTGTTTGACCTCTTGTTCGTTGGGGCGAGCAGTGTCTTTTTCAGGCATGCTTGAAGTTTAGTTTACGGATTAATTCAATTCAAATATGTATATAGCCCAGTATCACAAATCACAATTTGCCTCAAAGGGCTTTACAATCAGTTCAACATACGACACCCTCTGTCCTTAAACCCTTTATTCGAATAAGGAAAAAGTACCAAATGGAAGAAACCTCAGGAAGAGCAACAGAGCAGGAATCCCTCTCCCAGGACAGACATGCAATAGAGGTCGTGTGCACAGAACAGAGTCACAACAAAAGATCATAGTATATACATGTATAATAATTCTAAATGCTGTGCAGGTGTTGTCAAATTGGGGAAGATGTTTTCTTAATTTGGCTGTTTTTGTCTATTTGCATGTGTTCTCTTAATTTGCAGTGCGTTCTCAGCTCTCAGGACCACCGTAAGATACAATCCAGATGGTCTTCATAAATTGAAAGGAGGAAATGAAGCTCTCTGCATTATTTTCTCACGAGGCCTGTCTGGTTGATGGCTTTGTGGCACTGGCATTGAGATTTTTTTGAACATGAAAGGGATTTTCTGTCTGTAGATGCATGTAAATCAGTCAGCTAGGATGAGATAAAGTTTCCCATTGTGTGTTTGTAATGCTGGTCTATTTCAGATATTACTTGAAAGGATCACCATGCACTATGTAACACATAACACACACACGCGCGTTACCTCCTTCAGTGTGTTAATATTGTATTCTGAATGTTGGATAGCAATTAACTGTAGTCTGCAGTTTTCTTATTTGTAAAGGCTGTAAGGTATTTCACATCCAACTGCTCACAAAGCAGCACACAAGGCTCTGTAGGATTATATGTATATGTATTCTAATGCTCTGTAGAATTTCCAAAACTGACTTAACTGAAACTGACACCTCAACTAAAATATATAAACACGTCAGGAAATAGGCCCTGGAGAAAAGGTGTTTTTACAGAACAAATTCAAACATCTGTCACTTCCTGACTGAGATGTGTAGATTAGCAGACAGATTCTAACTGAAGTCAGCCAAATATTAAAAAGCTGCTATATGCTTTGGGAAATAGAGACCCAGAGTTAGTTTGCAGGATTGATAATGCAGGTTCCCCTAGCACTAAACCTGAACAACAAGCTGAAAAAAGTCCCTGCACTTCAGTGTAACAGTCTACTAGTTGTAGTATTAGATTCTCTTTAAATGAATATTCTCACAAAGTTTTAGATCTTTTCCTGTACTTTTGTATCCAAACCAGGAGACTCCTCTCAATCTGTGACAGGAATGTGAGCTTTCCAACAAATAATTACTAATCTCAGCATCTAGAGTGTCAGAATGAATCCCGTAACCATACCAAAGTAATTTGCTGCTAACTTATCTCCCTACAGCAAACACGGTTGCTCCCATTCTGTTTTATGTGAAACTCAAATCGCCTGTTTACAAACAGGAAACTTCATTTCACACATTTTTTGTTTTGCATTCACACATATGAATGTGACCAAGTTCATACATACTTAAAAGTTATGCCATGGGATGTCGTGTCTGCAGGCTCTTCTCTGACACCCATACCGTTCCTTATCAAACTGCAAAATTTCCAGCTGCACCCATTAAGCCTATAGTAGAGCCAGTATTATTTTTCCAATACACAGATACACAGGTATGTTGGTGTACATGTTGGTGGATATGCAAACAGAGTGCAGTGCAGTACATGGCAGATATACATGTTTTAAATTGGCTGTCAATTATATATATTTGACCATAGTTGTTCTTCATATAAAGTATTTTTTTTTTTTAGTGTTTTTATTTTCCAGTGATATTTACTGTTAAACCCTGGGTGGAGTCTGCATGTCCTCCCCATGTTATCGTGGGTTTTCTCCGGGTTCTCCGGTTTCCTCCCACCGTCCAAAGACATGCATTAGGTTAATTGGTGACTCTAAATTGTCCCTAGTGGATGAATGTGTGCGTGAATGGTTGTCTGTCTATGTGTCAGCCCTGCGACGAGTTGGCCACTGTCCAGGGTGTACCCCGCCTAAGGCCCGAAGCCACTGGGATAGGCTCCAGTCACCCGCGACCCCGAACGGGAGCATGCGGCAGAAAATGACTGACTGACTGACTGATTTACTGTTAAAATTATCTTCAATAATATATCCTGCCACCGCACGTGTCACTTACGTGTGTGTCTTCATAGGAAACTGGCGAAATCCACCCTTGTGTTAGTGCTTGTGTTTGGCATCCACTACATCATCTTTGTTGGGATGCCTTACACATTTGAGGGACCGAGCTGGGAGGCTCGCATGTACTGTGAGCTGTTCTTCAACTCCTTTCAGGTACTTTCTGAGTTCTTTTCAATTATGCAATACACAATGAACGTTTTACATAATGTCTTGAAAATCAGCCCTGAAATTTGCTCAGCAAGCAGTCACATGAGCCATCTCAAGGCTGGTTCTCGGACATTCACAGATCAGATGGTTCCATGATTCTCTGTTTCGTTTTACAGTAGTGGCTGAGTCGTGCATAATTTAAAGCACTTTGGTGTCAAAAAGTCAAAGTCAGCACGATAACTCTGTCCAACTCCACGCACCACCATTTAGAGTCCATGGATCCCACTGTGGGCTGTCTCATTGTAACCTTTAATATTTTCATTTCACAGTGTGGGTCTAACCACAATTATCTTCGATAAATGACTCTCGGTGACTGTCAGTGTCAGAATCAAGACTGCACTTCATTATTCAGGGAAGCAGCTTGATAATGAGATTGATGCAGTGTCAATTCGCCTCGGCCTAAATTTAAATGTGCAATTTCAAATAATGTGTAAGTATGAGGGCGTGACCTTTGCCATATACTAACTAACTACAGTCCATACCTAATCAGAGTTTATTTTTGACCTTTGCAACCAAAACACGTGTTGAGTACATGTTTCTGCCCTGAATGAGCTATTGTAATGAACTAATTCTCAGTTTCCCCTTAAATTGCTTCAGTGTAAAAAATTAATACAGCAAATGAGCTCTTCCATGGAAAAACTAAAATGCATGGAGCAAATCAAATTACACTACAGGAGAATAGTCACATATGCTCTTTAACCAATTGCTCATTTCATGAATTTCAAAAATCTGGTAATCCATTTTCTAAGTCTGATCTAAATAGTTTTTTCTCCTGTGTTTATGACTTAAGAACAGGTGAAATTAAAACTCAGGAGAAATTAAAACTCGCCTGGAAGAACACTTGAATGCATTCATGGATGCTTTGTGTTGTTGTCTATTTAGACAAGTACAAAACGCCATGTACCTGTCTTGTTAGATGACTGTGGAAAGATTTATCATTTTAATGAACGTAACCAAAATGTGTGTGACCCATGTATAATTATGCACAGCAAATGCCTTAAATTACAGACGGCAGATGGAGCACACATAATTCTTGTTGAAATCTGATGGGTACAGGTATTTAGTCAACCATAAGGGATGGAAGTTATTCATTCCTCAAGCAATTAAATCACGTCAATTTTATTTTTGATGTGCATTTAAATGTGTACTAGTTAAAATAAGTCATTTCAAAGTGAAAAGGGGGAATTTAACGCACATGAAAGGTTGTTTGTGGTATTGGAGAGAG
This sequence comes from Coreoperca whiteheadi, assembly GCA_011952105.1. Classification (NCBI taxonomy): domain Eukaryota; kingdom Metazoa; phylum Chordata; class Actinopteri; order Centrarchiformes; family Sinipercidae; genus Coreoperca; species Coreoperca whiteheadi. Next base: position 21,793,651 of record CM022488.1, read on the forward strand.
CTGTGTGTCTTCCAACTAAAGCCAAAAAATGACTGTGTGCTCACACTTGTGATGGTGGCTGGAGGCACAACAAAAGCACAATTTCAATGCCAAAACAAATACCAAAATTGCATTGCACGACCTGATGTGCCAAAAAAAATAAAGAAACTACATCACTCCACCCACCTCATCATGAGCAGAATTGTTTGAAGCCACATTATTACTAAACAGACACAATGGCAAAAACATGGATGTGCCTGTTGAAAATGGTCTTAGAAAATAACATAGATCTTAATTATATGCATTATGGTATCTAAAATAACTATATAATAACCTGCTGTTCCTAGTATTTAATTAGTTGTTGGCTACTATTTCTATGTCTCCTTTTAACAGTTATATTTCATATATGTTATATTTCACTTGCTTTGTGACATAGGCGCCAGGTTTGTAAAACAACTCAAATTGAAACAACAATAGTATAATTGGAATTTGACCTGGATATTTCATTGCAGGTGTCCATTGCTTTGCAGATGCACTTTGATTTCAATACCTGCCACCTTTACAGAGAATCAAACTTTAATGAATCTATTGGGCAAGTAATTACAAGCTCTTAAATCCCTAAATCAAATGGAAGAGGACCCCCAACAGTGTCTTATAAGACAATCTACTTTCGGAGGCCGGTGCTCCTGCAAAAGCTTTCTTATTTGAATAGAAGACAAAGGGAGTCAAAAAGGATAGAGAGCCACATACATGATGGAACCGAGGCTCTAGGACATATTATAAAAGTATTGTAATGACGGCAAAAACAACACAAGTAAGACCAGGGTTATGAAAATAGATGTTAATAGTGAGGAAAATCTAGAGTCAATGTATTGCTTCACATGCTTCTTCTTACACACCATCACAGATGAAATTTGGGGCTATTATGAATCCAGACAAAAGAAAGAGCAGGCAGCAGTATTTGGTTATTTATCTAATGTCTTTCATCCAACGCATGCAAAACGCCTAGAGATGAGAACTGTGTGTGCCCTCATGAAAAGATTATAATGAACAAACCCAATAATGAACAAACCCACTCATTTGTGCACACAGGTGCTCAGAGATTCCTTGGAGGCTATTTCTAATTAATGTTAAAATAAAGACTTTTTTTTACATACAATATTTACCAAACGATTTAAATCAACTTTTATTAAAAGTTAAAGTTGAGCTACAAACCAATGAAAATATAGATTACAAAATGAGTATAGTTAGGTTCAGTCAATGGGTGTTGAGCAATACACAGGGCCAGACTAACCTGCTAGGATGCCTTGGAGCTTTCCTCCACATGGAGAAAAAAGTATATAGTCCTGGGTCATGAGCCTTTTTAATATAAGAGCCAGTCTTAATGAATGAGATTCAAGCACTTTGTGCTGCGCTTTTGAATTTATCACTATTGCCATTTCACTCACCAGTAAATATAACTCCTAATGAGAACAGTGATAATGGGCGTTGGACTGAAGAATTGCTGTCGGGTATAAGTCTTGTAGTGGAGCTCTTGTTCATTGTCATAGAGAAGAGAAGATGTTTGTTCACATATGTTAGCCAAATAAACTGGACATCCATTTGCCATGGCGCCTCAACTGGGGAAATCTGGACTTTCCAAACACTGACAGTGGGAGCTGCTGGTGGACACTTTAGAGTACATTATCATTTTGCATTTCACTAAGCTCCAACCACATGCGCTCTTGTGCTCCTTCCACATCAACAGAGAAAGGCTTGGAGAACAGGTTTTGAAAGCACTGGTTGAATTCAGTTATCAGTGAGGCGAGCACAGTCACATATTTCCCCATTTTCAAGGAAATTATGGCGTTTGGGAGACTGGAGATCATTTTCCTCATGGACAGCATTGCCGTCACAGATTTGCCTCTCATAAAGTCCAAGCTTCAGAACAAATTATTTTATGTGTGCATACATTTGCGACACAAGCCCAAGCTTTTGTTCAATGTGTTCAGATAGACAGTGAGATCAACTAACAAAGAAAGGTTGGCCAACCAGCTCAGGATTGCTCAGTTCAACAAGGCTGTGACCCAAGGCTGTGAATTTCACATCCGCTCCAGAACTGTCCCACAACTAATTCAGTGCACATCTGAGTGATCCATTATGTCCATGTATTGTGCATTGATTTCCTACAGGAAAGCCTGAAACTCCTGCTGATTAAGTTCTCTTGATTGGATGAGATTAATAGTTTTCACCACAGGACTAATCACATCGCCCAGCTGACCGACTCTGGCGCACAGTGCTTCCTGTGACTGATATTCCCATTTTGTGATCGTAACACCTAGCATTCACAGTATGAACTGAATTTTAATGTAGTCATTACGTTTCCCTCAAAATGTATTTGCTGTTGCAAATTAGCTGTAATCATAATTTCTAGGAAACAGGGCTGTACAGTAATATGAATCTATGCAGGTTTGCTGTCTTTCTCTTATGTATTTTAGGGTTCCAGTCCATTTTCATGTTGGGGACTTAAATGAGGATTAAATAGCAACATTCAGGGTGTTCTTTCCAGAGTACACTGTGTTGATTTCTCAGAGTCACTGCTGGTTGTCTCTCACCAGTTAAGATGTGCAGCAAGGCACTCACACACACACACGCAGGTTTGTGGCACTATCTTCGTGGTGAGATGACATAATGCATTCCCTGGCCCCTTATCCTAACCTTAACCATCACAACTAAGTGCCTAACCCTAACCTAATTCTAACCCTAAAACCCAGTCTTAATCCTCAAACAGCCCTTTAAACTTGTAGGGGCCAGCATTTTAGCCCCACAAAGCTGTCTGGACCCCACAAGTATAGTGGGCTCCTGGTTTTATATAGTATAACAAGCCACACACACACACAAGCGCTAAAACACATACATCGGCACACACCTTCCGAAGTTCCCATAAATCCAGCACTTTCACAAAGTCTCTCCTTTAACTTCTTATTGTAATGGGAAGCAGGAACACGGGGTGAAAAAGATCAGAACAAAAACACCCAGAGAGAGTACCATTTCTGTCTGTCTTTTTTTCAGCAGGTACTCACTATTTGAGGCAAAGAGATTTGAGTTGTGACCTGGAACATCTTTAGAACTTTCATTTGATAATAGATTGCATTTGATAAATGATTGTGATCATCACGCTGTACTGTATATGATGTTTGTTGTCACTTGACTTGGCTCCCACTGTGATCTGGGATCACAATTTGTGTGTCATCCTCTTCCTTTCAGGGTTTCTTTGTGTCCATTATCTATTGCTACTGCAACGGGGAGGTGAGTGGATCATTATTTCCAAATGGCGTTGACCACACACACAGAAGTACAAACATTGCAAAACTAAAGCAAATAAAAAAGTTAACAAAGTAGTTAAAACTTTTGTTTGGTTTCAAATTAATCATAGCCACTGAAAAAAGGGTACAAGTTCTCGGGAGGATAAAAAAGTGACATTAGCTTCTTCTCATACACTTTATCAGCGCTCTCAACTGGCAATCAGAATTGTCATTTCTGGCAGTTTTATCTTCACAAAAAACCTCTGTTGTTTATGCCTTTCCTCTCTTCCCTTTTGTGATCAACATTGTATCCTGTGGAGCACTCCTTTCATCCCCGAAAGGATCCAGTGACTGCAATTAAAACAACTCAAAATTAAACAGGAGTTTTATTTTCTCTTGAATCTAATTTTGTTATTAACACTGATCCAAATGACTCATGTAATGTGAAAGGGTCTCAGCCAACACCTAGGATTAACATCCTACTCTGCAGCTCTACGCTGCTCTTAATGCATTGCTTTAGTCATTCAGCCTACACATAGAGGGCATAGTTGAATCTTACCATTTCATCAACCTGCCAGGTTAAAACAGTAGGCAGGTGCATCCAGAAAACAAGTTCAGACAATCTGAGTGTTTATGTGCCATAGCATGAAGCGGCACAGATCGAAAATACATGTGATGCTGGTGAAGACAAACATCTAGCAAATTCAAAACCTTGATATTGTGTTCTCCAGAGTTGGAGACCAAAATAGAGCTAGAAGGCAAGTGAATATTGGATTTTCATTAGTCAAATAGCCAAAAACATGACTCCAGTGGGATACTTTTGTTGCTCTGCATTTGCTAAGGCAATTGTTTGCTTATATATGGACATTTGGCCATAATGCAGGAGTTTTGAAACTTTAAATTGGCTGAAATATATTTTCCACTTATATTGAGATATTTGCAATCAAATAAGACTGTCTATTCTGCACTCTTTGATAATGTTATAATATAATTCTTGATATTTAAAGCCTTTGTTCTTCCCGTCCCAACAGGTCCAGACAGAGGTAAAGAAAACATGGACACGCTGGAACCTGGCCTTTGAGTGGGAGGGCCCGGTGGTCTGCGGCCGCTACCATTACGGCTCCGTCGTTGTTGGGATCAACAACAGCACCAGCAGCCAGTCCCACCTGGCAGGGGGTGGCACTTCCGCACGCTCCACCACGCTCGTTTCAAGTCGTGTTTATCGAAGCACAGGTCCCCCCGGGATCAGCATGCACTCCACCCTCCCAGGATACGTGATCAGTAACTCAGACCCTTCCATACCTGAAGAACCTGAGGACAGCGGCCCCAAGCGGGTGGACGATATCTCGCTGAAGGAAAATCTGCCTGTTCTAAGTACCAGTGTAACAGCTGAGGATGAGGAGGAAACACTGTAGCAGTCATCCAACTGTCAAAATGTGGACTGATGGAAGAGTTTGTAGGTGGAGCTGTACTAACTATCACTACTACTTGTTACACTACTAACAATCCAGTCCCGTGTAATTTAAAATCTAAAGAGGATATCAAAGGCAAACAAAAAGCTTTACTTTATGTACAAGAAATGGAAAAATATCGTGGACCCTCCTATGTAAAAGAACTTTAAAAATAAGTTATGAAATTGTCATGCCACAGTGTCTCGTTTGATACAAACGCTGTGAGCCACCAAACTAAGAAATTGTCAAAATTACTTGATCATGAACATGATCATGGTTAAAAAATAAAAAGCATCAATTAAGACCGATAAGTTGACACTGGCCATAAACCCGACCTGCCATTATTGAAAATGTTTCTTACGTCTGTTGACCTCCTCAACCTCCACAGCTAGTCTTTTCACTCGCTATGTGAACCATTAGCGTGGCTGCTGCACCGACCCTTTTACTGAAGGCAGTTGAATAGAAATGAAACAGAAATGTGAAACTTCTCCAGATGTCCGTGGATTCGAAAAGGACTCAAACTATCAAATAAAAGACCCCTTATTTTTTCCTCCAGGAGGGCAATGCCATAGTGCCCTCTCTTGCCATTAATGCAAAATATGCTGTTGCATAGACAGTGGTGCTCTGAATTAATGGACATTTATTTCTGCGTTTTCAGTAAAGTGCACTTTTTCTGCTGTCATCTTGAGATATATATATATATATATATATATTAGGGCTGTCAATCGATAAAAATATTTAATCGCGACTAATCGCATGATTGTCACGAGTTAACTCGCGATTAATCGTAACTTAATCGCACATTTTTATCAGTTCTAAATGTACCTTTCAAGTTTTTGGAAAATTTTTCAAGTTCTAATCAGCATGAGTATGGCTAAGTATGCATGCTTTATGCAAATGTACGTTTATTATTAGTGAAACCATCGGAGCATGAAGACAAGACATGTATCAAAGGTCACAGATGTTTTTCAAAGAAATTGTCTCTCAAGCCTAAGCTTAAAAATTCTGAATAAGCAGTGATTTCTCTCATTTTAAGAATATAAATAAAGGCAGTTATTACACTGGCAGTTTAGTTCAGAACGGGGCACAGTTCGCATGAAAAATTGGTCATGTGAAAGCTGTAAATGTGGACCTGGGAGCGCACCAGGGTACCCGAGACTACCTGGAGGAGCTGCTCTGAGTTCGGTTGCACTCGAACTGTGCTGCGATTCACGTGAGCAGTGTTAGAAGCACGGCCTCGGGAGCGGTCTTCCTCAGAAAAGTAACCTGCGTATTCGCAAACGGAGAACTATCGCGCTCGGACTTGGACTGCAGCAAACGTGCTCAGTGTAAAAACACCCCTTTCTTTTATTTCGACCTGGAGTCTAATAAAAGTTAAACAAAACATGGTATCTTATGTAGCCTATATAACGTCGCTTATTTCAGAATAGTAATGTTAATGTTAGCCCAATTCTTTCCCCATTTCTGTTTGCTGCTGCATCCTTTATGTCTGTGGCTGCTCTCGATTTCTTCAACTACGGGCTAGGCACGGATCAAACAGAAAATGCGCGCTGCGTTAATAAAATTAGTGCTGTTAAAATAAGTTTGGGTGGAATACTTTTGCACGCCACACTTTTCAGATCTGTATGTGTAAACATTTTTGTAAACGTATCATTTTCCTTCCACTTCACAATTATGCGCCACTTTGTGTTGGTCTATCACATAAAATCCCAATAAAACACATTTACGTTTGTGGTTGTAATCTGAAAAAATTTGGAAAAGTTTAAGAGGTATGAATACTCTTGCAAGCCACTGTAAAATGTAATTTACAGGAGTTTCTAACACTCCTGCTGGCTTATAGTAATAACAATTCCAGCAGATGACCGCATCTGTCACGCAAGAGGAGGATACGTCCTTGTGATTAATCCTTTTTATGGACACATTCAGTGTCATGGTGAACTAATGTGCTTGCTTGTACAGTCAGCCCAGTCTGTGAAGAATCCTGCATTTTGTGAGGAGTAGCTTGCCAGCTACAGCTGCCAATAGATTAAAGGAGCATTGTGCCGGATTTAGCGGCATCTAGCGGTGAAACTGCAGTTTGCAACCATTTGAATACAATTAGCCTCTCCCTCCCCTTCGAAGCATGTAGGAAACTATGGTGGCCGCGAAAATAGAGAAAAACGCGAAAGACCCTCGCTGACTTTCATTAGAAGTTCCACCTCCTCTTATTCCCTTCCCCTCAGCCCTTAGTATTCCAGAAGTGAGAGTGGGGGGAGGAGGAGCGGGGGGTTTAAATAGAACCCATCTGCCCTTTTACACTTTCAGCCCAAACTATTATGGATCAACCTTCAGCTTAAGGCTATACTGCTTTTTATAAATCATCAGAAATACCTGTAGACTCATTTCAATGAGGTGAAGGCATCTTCTGCAGATAATTGCAATATGTAGACAGTTTGTGATTAGCTGCATCCATTTCTGATTTAGAAATGTATTTTTGTCATCTGTATCATGATAATAATAACTAGGCACTTTTTTGCTATGGGTTTATACTGTATCTAACAAAACAGCAAATTATCAATGCGTTTATAGATAATGTTGGGAATAGTGAAATCACACAATAAACCCAACACTACAACAGTCCAAGTAAATTTTAACTGCAATTAGTTATGACATTTTTCAGTAAAATATTAAGCTATCAATGAGATTTTCTTAAACTATCTGCTAATAGGTTTTATGAGTTTTATGTAAATGACCGCCACCTAACCATGGATGTATATGGTCTTTTCTTGCACCAAATGCACAACTGCAATGCATTGTGGGTGACCTTCCCTGAAGACTCCCTCCCTTAGCCCTCCGAGGGTCGTCTGAGGGCAAGTGCCGGTGGGAAGTCAACGAGGGCATGTTGAATGACTAATGAAACGCAGCCCCTATCTAGAGCCAGTGTTTGGTTTGTCCCTTCTGGGCTATAGTAGAAACTTGGCAGTGCAACATGGCATCCTCCCTCTGTATATAAAAACAGCTTATTCTAAGGTAATGAAAACAAAACAATTCTTATTTTCAGGTGATTATACACTAATGAAAACAAACTAATGAATATTACATTTCTGCCAATAGCTCCTTTTAAATGTTAAATACGGGATCTTTAAAAGGAATGTACTGTATGCAGTATATTTTTTTATTTGTGAAATGAAATGAAGATATCGCTCTCTTGTCGGGACATGTATTGATGTACACAGGCACAGACAATTTTGACCCAATACCTTGAACTGACGACATCTGTGGATTCACTTGTTATGTTTACTGATTGTAAGCAGTAGCACATGCAGTTTTTAATGGTACACTACATGGGACATTAAGACAGCATTCAGATCTTGTTTTTTTTCTCATTTTTGACAATTAGCTATATTATGCTGACTGTGAAGTGCTACATTCGGTGACTGCTTAAGGGTTTTGTGTCTGCTTTCTGCTTAAGGGCTTTGTGTCTGCTTTCTGCTTAAGGGTTTTGTGTCTGCTTTCTGCTTAAGGGTTTTGTGTCTGCTTTGTGCATGCATGTTTGTCAGTGCATTGGATGGCGTGCTTGTCATGAAAATAGAATCTTTATTGTACACGTGCCTCTCCTACTCCAGCAGAAGCTTTAAAAATGGACTTGAAAGGATTCTTTTTAATCCTGTCCTGGTCATGTTCTAAATGGATTTGGCAGTTTTTCTCAGTGACATTTGTTTGTGTCTTCCTCCCCTTTCTTTGCCTTCGTCCTCCATTTATCCTCCCTCCCCTCTTCCCTGGTAACTGCTGATTAATGTTTAATGTTTTCAACAACTACCTGTTGAGCTCCTCTTTGATATTCCAGTTGTCAATTAATAGGATGTGTTTTTAAACAGTATTTTTTACGATTTACCTGAAACAAACAGTTACCCCACACAGTATGGCACTCTAGCAGGATCATGTATAATATTTGGTTGAAAATGACCCGTTTGTCATAAAGCTCTCACTGAAATGTTGTTTTCATGGCCTTCAACAGTATCTGTCAGTGTGACCTCAAAACAGAACCTAAAAGAATGTTTACGGTTTCCATGAAGCCCTTACAATAATACAGTATATATTCCTGTGATTGGGGTGTGTTGCTTGCTAGAATGAGGTAGCTGAACGCTGTATAATATTTAATTCAAAATGACCCGTGTGTAATAAAGCTCTAACTGAAATGTTGTTTTCATGGCCTTCAACAGTATCTGTCAGTGTGACCTCAAAACAGAAACTAAAAGAATGTTTACGGTTTCCATGAAGCCCTTACAATAATACAGTGTATATTCCTGTGTATGGGGTGTGTTGCTTGCTAGGATGAGGTAGCTGAAAGAGGCTTGGTTGCTGTGTTTGGTGGTTTGAGCTGCATGCTGCTGGTGATGACAGCTAGCCTAAGATGACTCGACTTAACATGATGATAAGTTGTTGCTGGTTGTTGTTCAGCTAGCATGCAGATAGCTGATGTTGGCTGGTGATATATTCAAAAGTGAATATAAACTAATGACATGAATCCTGGGCTTCCATAGTAATGATCACCCAACTTTTGCCACATTTTATTGCATATTGATCTGGGTTCTACAGATAGCTGGACAGCTAATGCTAGCCAGTGGTAACCAAAAAGTGAATGGTTCGGGTTCAAATTGGTAGGTTACCTTAGTAAGTCACAGTAAGTCATGTGATGTAAATCACGTACATAACTTAAATTACATAGGCTACATATCTTAGGTAAATAACTTAATTGACGGTATGTATGTAACCTAAAATAATTCAACATTGACTTTTGGTTTGACACGGGACACAGACCCTGGCCTCCCAGGTGAAAGTCCTTTCTAAAACTACCTCACGTGATTTTCTCCTTTGCTCCCGTCATAACTACTGAGGCCCCTAGAGGTCGACGCCTAAAAATAAACACAACAGCGGCTCAAGATTCCGTGGGTTATATACGAATTATACTTCATTACTTTTCATATCTATATGTACTAACAGCGAATGAGAACAGCCTGGTCTTTTGAATTGTTATCATTTACACCTTTGCTTTTCCTGTTGACATGCCAAAATGTCTGCTGTGAAAGTCTCTAGCAGAGGACCTGAGGGTGGAGGGAGGCGGCTTACGTGTTTGGAATTAATTCGGTGGGCCCACGCGCCTTATTTGGAGGAAAATTAATTCATGAATGAAGTTCAAAGAAATGAAGGATCCAATAATTAGAAGATTATGTAAGTGAGTTATAGAGAAGAGAGACTGAAGTTTGAGTAAATGGTGTCATACTCAGCTTCACCATCAATCTAAATATAGGTAATTTTTTTTAGCGATTTACATGACCCCCTTTGCATCCTAAATATGTGCTTCTTATGCGAACTGTACAGTGCTCTTAAGAGGGAATAAATGCATTTAATTGAAGACAAGGTTAAAAGGTTTCCATGAATTGCTCAATATAGGAAAGTGGGCTGAGTTGTGCCAGTTTTTACTCAAAGTGAGGTTTAAATGAGGCCATGACAGTAATGCCTTCAACTTAAGAATGTATATATATTTCAGGATGTGGTGCATCCCTGAGAACAATAACTTTGGATCTGTAATAAACTGTTACAGAAATATAGCTTTTTGGAAAAAAGTGGTCTTGTGGCACAACTTACCCCGCACTTGGGGTAAGTTGTGCCTTTGGGGAGAATACGTTGGGGTAAATTGTGCCAGTGATTTCTGAAGTAAAAGTACCCAATTTTGCTTCTCTGTAGGATGTGCATAGTGATAACTGATAATGAGCATGTCCTGTGAAAATAATTATTAATGTTCCCTATAACTTTTCCTTAATAAATGCACACTCAATCTAACCTGCTTTTTTCTCTCTGATCCAGCTGGCAGGGATATCAATGCTATTTCTTCGTGCATACTCAAAAGCTAGCTCATGGCATTTCATGGCACTTATGCTGTGAAACATTGCTGCTAGTGCCTTTATATGGTCTGCCAGCTCTGTCTCCATGTTTTCTTTAAAGACTTGGCTGACAAGTCCTGTTTTATACCCTGTCTTTGTTACTTCTCCTATCTTTTTCTTCTCCATGAATCTTTTCAAGGTCATCCTGCAGATCTTCATCTCCCTTGCCACCTGACGAATGGTCTTTCCCTGTTGCACCTCTTTCACTGCTCTGTCCAACTCCACAAGAGGAGTTGAAGCTCTGTCTGTCTTCCTTTTATGAATGTGTGGCATGATGGGATTTGGTCTAACATAAAGAATGTCACATAGTTTAAGTGGTAAAATGTAAGAGTACAATGTATAATTACAAATTAATAATATGTTAAAAATAACCACGAGTTGGTTTGGCACAACTTAACCCATGCCCTTTGGCACAAATCACCCCACACCCACAAGTTTGAAAATCTGGCGGGATCCAGCAGTTAAGAGCTAATATTATGCTAACTGTATAGACTCATTGTGTAGCCTGCTAAAGCACTAAAACATGTGTGAAATGTTTTCAGACTTGTCTATAATTGTTCAGACACTACAATCAAAAACCCTTGATCATAGAAATTTTACTTTGAAAGGAAAAAAACAGTTTTTTGAGCTAAAATATGCTTATCTCTCATGCCATGTGTCTCTCTTCTTTGGAGGATGAGTAAAATGGATGGCTTTTCAAAATGATGACAAATTTCTTCTATGGTTTTCCAGAAACAATGGGTGGAACTACTTCCCCCCTGGCACAAATCACCCCACTCTCCCCTAATGTGGTTCTTAATTCATCCCTAATGAAATCTTCTTTTCATTCATTGTCTTACTGAAGAACATTTTAGCAAGGTGAAAAGAGCTGGTTGATGCTTTAGCCGCATCCTCTGCTTGAGGAACACTCACTGCTGTAGTCCATAGAGTATAATTTAAAGCAAATAAATTAAATTATACAGTATTTTAACACCCTTATTCACATTTTAACCCCGTGTGCATATGCTCAGAAATGATCAATCCAGCCTCAGGCTCCAAGGAGATCTGGATAAGTTCTACATTTTTTACTGCCTTCATCCTAGTATGGGGTGGCCCAGAGCTGTTGCATCATTATATCGATTCATAAACAGGTAACTTCACACTTAAAATTAGTAAGAGTCAGCACTTGATGTATGTACCTGCATCCTGAAGAGTATCTCACTCCTCCAATTATTTCCTTCTGACTTGTACATGTAACTACATTGGTAGTGCATGGCACTATGAGCACTGTTCTCCTGAGTACACAGCAAAACTCTGGACCTGTGTGTTGCTTTACCTACGTGACCGGTGTAGACAAGGATTTACTGTACATTACAGTACAGTATGCAGAAAAGGTAAAACAGTACTGTTTTTTATTCACAAAAAATAAACAATTGCATATCTGCAACACAAGATAAAAGGTTGATTCAGTGTTTGTTACATGTGTAGGTCTTTGATGAGGGTCCCACAATTAGTCTCAGGCAGCCTCTCATAACTATAAATTTGAAGACATGAAGACATGCCTGCACTGGGGCTTGGATCCTGTGGCTAAAATAATCCTCCGTGCTACAAAACCAAAAAAGGAAATGCAGAATGGCATATGGCAGTGTATGGTAGACCAAGACAAATACTATGAATTGGGGGCTGTACTCACAAAATAACCAAAAGTGGCAGTATACGAAACAAAATGGCATGTTTTGCAAAAGCAGTATGGCTGGTTTCCAAAGAAGACAAAGCCCTGCTATGGGCTTTAATTGCCACATTATGGACAGGCCTCCAATCAGAACCTCCGGATTGCTGCAATTGCTCAGCCTTGTCAAGCAATTAGTTGCTTTTTGCCATGGCCTTATTTCCAGATTAGCGGATTTCTATCTCCACCTGGAGTAGATGGGAGTGCTGAATCAATCCCTGGTGAACTGAGAATACATTCTTCCTCTGTGCCGGGCCCTTGTCCTAATGCACAACGACCAAGAATCAAGTTGTGTTGGTACATAACGTGTCTGAACTAGCTTCATTTATGTTTGATTCATGTATTAATCTGAGGAAGTGTGATGGGCCCCCACAGATCTCACATTTTTGTCTGGTGCAATTTTTTGGCTTTTCAGTGGAGCAGAAGCAGTGGGTTCCCTAAGTCTGTTTCCATTGCACTGTCGCATTTTGCTTTTATGGATAGATCTTTTCCACTTCAGTCAAGCATAAAAATCGTTTTGCGATATTACGTCTTTCCCCCCAAAATTTTTGGTTTCCACTTAGATAGATCCAAACATGTGGATGGAAACGCATCGCACTTTAAAGTATTTACATTTTGATTGTTGCCTTAGTCTTCCACCAATTGTAATATTACAGACTAGTGTATATTATTTAAATACCTGGTGCCACTAAAAGCCCTAAACATTAATACTCTTTCCAATTTATTTTTAATATACTGTATAGCGGTGTAAGCATAAAAGATATTAGCAACAGAACAACAACCCTACACAACAACTGACAAGTAAATATGACAGAATAAGAAGTATCTTGTGCCAACATTAAAAGACTGCTCTGCTGGAACGCAGGCCATTCAGTACTACGGTCCCTGCCATGGTGATTCAGATAACACTGAAGGAAGTATTAGCGTCGACAACAGGAAATGTATTATGTATGATGTTACATGGTTACAACAGTTATTGTGCATGCCTAACAGGACATCACAGAGCCTATATTATGTGTCATTTTGTGTTGGGATGGGACTACATTACATGAACAGATTGGAGCGTTCAAACGGTGCCTATTCATGAAAGTAAAAAGTGTTTTATCAGTAAACCAAAATGGGAAGAAAAGAGAACTGATAATCTACCATCATCGCTTATGCTCACATCACTAATTGTGGCTTTTGAGGCAAGAAGCAAACAGCGTCAGAATAATTACATAAAAGGTTTACACGTGCCTCGGTGTAAGATCAGGCCATTGTCTTTATCTGTCAGGGTAACAAACGGGGAATAACAAAGTATGTAGATCAGTTCTTGGAGGTGCTAAATTGATAAACAACTTCAGAGATGGGAAAATAGGAAACATCGGCGGAGCTGCAAAAAACATTGTGCTCACTAGGATAGAGGGAGGGCAGATACAGAGATAAAGAGGCATGCGGATAGAAAACTAGGTGCTGTTTTGAAATAGTCAGGATCATGGCTATATAGGAGGCAGGAGATAATTAAAGCTTAAATAAACTGACAAGCTGAGAAAATCAGGAGAAAGGGATAATGGTGTGAAAATGTAGGCCCTCAAATGGCTTTTGTGGGTGAAACGGCCTTGGAATGGAATTTATGTGCAGGTGGATTATTACATATGCACCTCCAACGTGGGAAGTCCGATATATAGAGAGCCGAAGTCATGACCAGCCTCTGTTTCACTAGCATCTGTTACTGAGTACTCTCAAGCTCAATCTCTCATTCAGCATGAACCATGTTCCTGGAGTTACCTTTCCATATTCTAAGACAAATCAGCATCCAGCACATATTAGAAACTGAAACCTTCATGATTTTAAAAGTGTCACAAAAGTTAAATGATTACTTTGTGAGCACAGAAGAATAACACAGCTCCTATTAAAAAAACGACTTAGATCATCACAACTGAGTTTTGTCCCTGTCCTAAAGTCATTTTTTTCAACTTTGTAATTATCTCTGCTGTCTGAAAATGTCTGTCACTCCTCTCTGTCCAGGTGTTATAACCGACATGTCTGCACTGGCTGCGACTCCCCCCGACTCACTCGTGGACTCGCCTCTCCTGTTGAGCCGTAACGTTTAGCCCGCGAACGTTTAGGGCTTATGGGAAATTTTTTTTGCTAAAGGACCTTTAATAAATGTAAATTTTGAATAAACAACGATATTTGATTGTTTTTCGAAAAACTAGAGTCACATGAAGCGACCCACACAACACCAGAGAGGCTCTGTTCCAGGGCTGTATTTTGAGGTTTTCTTACTTCTGGAACAGAACCCGTAAGTCTCGGATTCACTCTCTATAGGCAAACCCATGTGCAGAACTGCGTACTACATAAGCTACCTATGTGTGTGACATATTGGTACCCAAGCAGGTACATCAGTGGTATAAGTATGGGCATTTAAACAAGAGCTTATTTTGGCGACTTATTATGTCAGTCAGTCATTTTTCTACCGCTTGTTCCCGTTTTGGGGTCGCGGGTGACTGGAGCCTATCCAAGTAGCTTCGGGCCTCAGGCGGGGACAGTGGCGACTTATTATGTAACCCGTAGAATTAGATGCCACACAGGACACAATTACTGTCTGGGGTTCTTGTTGCTTAATGTTGTTGGTGAACCCTTTTTAAGTGCAGCACATCTGCTTTCACAGTTCTATGCAGTCTTTCACAAGAAATTATTTAAAAGACAAACTATTTGTTAAAACAAATACTGCAGAGGGCATCGTCGTACTGCGCAGTTGACAGCACGGTGGTTGGCAGCTTTCTGCCAAAATTCTGGGATATCAACACCCACTTTGCAACAGATTTACGGTCCACCGTGCAAATCTCCAGAATTGTACGCACAAGTACAATAATAATAATCTTACTCAATTCTGCCACCTTGTGACCAAAGTTAGTATTAGCAATGGAAACTATGCAAGCCTACCTTTAATCTACTTTACATAATAAAACAATGTAACACTTAAAAGGAAACAACAATGAACACATGTATTGACATTTAAACTTTTTTTGGGGCGGCTGTGGCTTAGGGGTAGAGCCTTATATATATATATAGAGTCACATACAGTAATACTTACTGTTGTTGGGCCTCACCACAGAGAACAAAGAACAGAAGCATCCATGTTGGCTCTTTCCCTTTGTTTGAGTTTCGCAGGCCTACCCGCCATTTTGGATCTGTGCATGACGACCACTCACGTTGTCACGTCCGCCATCTTCCTTGCACCCCTCTCTCTAATGTCCCCCACGCACACACTTTACATGCTTTGCTGAATTTCCTTTTGCTGGTTTACAGTACCTCTGGCTAATGTGACTCTATAAAACATCCACATTTGAAAAATTTGAGGATGAATTAAGATCCACTTAGTTCACAGCTCAAATATAGGTCAGCTACAATAATACAATAGTATACTGATCCTTCCCACAAAGCAAATAACATCCACAGATTGGCTTCCTCTGGTCCAGGTCTGGACCAAAAATCATATTGCAATTATTTTGACAGATATAACGATTGTGAAATGATTCACGATTAGTGGGAATGATATCTTTTGCATCACAATATTCATTTTCACTAAAAAACTATGAAAATCATGATCATGTGGTTTGTTGTGACCCCATTTGTTGGGGTCTGTAGCAAACGAATATGTTTTCTTACATCTTGAGAACAAGATTTGTAGGCCAGGGCATCTCTGCAGCACTACAGTACCTCTTTATATTGCTGTTTGTCACACATTTGACCTTTTTTACCAAAGCACTGCAGCTTCTGCAATTTGGATATTGCACTTGGCCATATTGCAATTTTCGATCATATTTCGATTAATTGTGCAGCCCTACTCTGGTCTATACATCATAGCTATCATTAAACCATAAAGCAGTCCTAAATTTGTCTTTGTCACAGTAGTTAGTTGAACCTCTTCCTCATTGTAAGGTCTGGCCCACAGAGAGAACCACCAGGGAGCTATTTGAGAAGAAGGGATAAATGTCTTGACCTGCAGAGGCTCTTTGGTTGCAACAGAAACCTAACAGTCATTCACGCCCACCAGTTGAGCTGAAGTGATTTTACCCAGGAGTATCTCTTCTACCCATGGACTGAGAGGGAGAGACAACCCTCGACTCCCCATGACAACAGCTGCCCAGGAAGTCTTACCAGGAATGTAATCATGCGTTTTCTTCTCTGCAGGCCCCAAGGCTGCAACACCTTGGGTGCCCACAAGCTGAAGTACAGGAGGAGTTTTGGCACGAGCAGTGCAGGTGCACACACACACACAAAGATCACAGCAGCACATGAACCCACACGGAAGCAATGTCCCTCTGTGTGCCTCTCTCCTCCTCTCACGTCAGTGTTTCACTTTGAGTCAATAGAGCTATGAGTCAGTGACTGTAGTCATTCTATAGTTCAGTTTCCTTTTAATACACTCAATCAATTTCATCCCACCTTGTCTTCTCACCCTTGAACCTGTGAGCCCTGGCTATGTCATTCCCTATTGATTAAGTACACAACTGAAAAACTGCACGAAACTTTTTCCAATGAAATCTCTCCGGGCTTTTGCCATAAGGTCAAACAATAGCCTTTTTCTTTATGACACTTGTTGCTGGGTGATGAATGTCCTACAATGCAAACTGCGTGTTTGTGATGATTTCTCATGAGATCCTTTGTACCCTGCACTTCAGAAACTTCATAGAATAAAATACATTAAATATAACAGGATGAAGTTGTAACCTATCTCAAAGAGTAGTAGCAACAGGGGAGCCCCAGGGGAAGAACGTGTTCTTTCCTCAAACAAGAAGAGAAGTGAACATTCTACACGTGTATCCTAAGAAAATAAACAACAATTTCCTGCAGTACATCATAGATCCCCATGAATAAGTTTCATACTTGTGCTGTAAAATGACAATCAACGGAGACCGTAACACTGTGTAGCATAGCAGCAAGCAGGAAGTGAAGATTTGATTGCCCTTTCTTCCACACGGCCAATTCAATTTGTATGGTTACCGTGCTGTCTGTGGATTGAACCTCTCAGATCATACATGGCCAAACACAGGACGAAAGAAAGAAGCTATCAATTCAATTTATGTTCAATAATATCCAGTGATGTTTTTAGTTTGGAAAAAATGGTGAGGCAACGACTACTTTGGATAGATGCAAGACCAGAGAATTACAATAAGTTACGATTTGGCATAATGCTGCATATCCCTCCAAAAACATGAATTAATATTTTGACTCATCTACAGCATTACTACAGGAGAGTGCAGGACTAGGTAAACTGAGGCAACGTGATAGTCCTACAGACACTGCTTGCACGCTGAAGGACAGCAATAGAAGGAGAAGAGGAGCGGCATTTGGCGCTAACATGTTTGAACTGAATGCGAGAGGGAGGAGAGCAGAGGATGACTGGAGGACGAGGGAGAGCATCCCCATGAAGAAAGGCAAATAGGTATGTCACTATTCACAGGTTTAAACATTTCAGCAGCAGTGAGTTTTGCACCAAGCTTTTGCTTCACCATAAGACCCCTGTGTGGCCTGATGTCAGATTACAAATGCATAGCGTGCTATAAAGGTGAAGATAAACTAAAAATCTTTCACTCATCAATTCAAAGCTCACTTGGAGAGAAAGGAGGTGTTTCGTCCTCTCTGCAAACTTTTCAGTGACTCTGATGTTTAAATGCTGTAGCTGCTCAATCCGCTCATTCTCATTTGAGAGCATAGCCAGCGCATCGAGTCGACTTATCCCCTAACTTTAGTGGCACCAGTACATGTTCCGTCACTGTGTTGTTTGGCAGAATTTACTGTATCTCGATGCAAGCACCAGCAGGGATTTGCATGACACATTAGTCGTTTCATCCGCTTGCACAGCAATGTATGTATGATGTCCCAGCCCCTTGCATAGCAATTTCCTCCCTGTACACCTCCTACATGCAGCCCAACAGCTCGTTCTGAATCGTGCTGGAGGTCCTTTGAAAACTGGCTGAGCACTATAGAGCCTCGAGTCGCCCACACACATGGTTTCAAATATGCATGGGAAAATCCCAGGGTTCAAAATATCAATTTTTTTTTAAACTATAAAAAATTACTTGTAAAAAGTAAGAATTAATGATGAAGTTAAAGCTTCGCTTCACACTCACTGTCAACATTGACAATGTCGGAGTTCGGCCCTGGCATTTGACCCAGACCAGCCCACTACAAATGTGTCCAGCCGGACACCCATACTTGCACGTGCCTTCAATGCATGTGGTGTTAACTGTTATGTCTTACCTTGTCAAATAGGGCTTCTTGGCCCAAGAGGGGGGGTGGATGAGGCACACTGGAACAAATCCGAGGGAGAACTGCTCCTCAAACAAGTGAGGGCAACCTGTAACAGAGGTTACCAATGTTTTCTTACATCTGGAGAACGAGATTTGTAGGCCGGGGCCTCTCTGCAGTGCTACAGTACTTCATTATAATGCTGTTTTGTCACACATTTTACCTTTATCAAAAAATTGCAGCTTCTGCAATTTGGATAATGCACTTTGATACTGAATATTTTATAAATGTATGTAGCCTAAATATAACTTTTACTCACATAATGGCACTAATCTGCACAAAATATTGTTTTTGTTACAAAAACTGCAACTTACATTCTAATAACATAAATCAATGGATTTACAGCCAAAAGGTTCCTGCAGATGAAGCATTTTCAAGAACAAAGTTGCAGTAATACTACGAATTGTAGTGCATGATGACCACTTTAGTGGACAGATGATTAAACAAAATGTCCTCCCAATATACAATCAATACTTGGAAAATTTGACAATCATATTACTCCTTAGTTGTTACTTGAAGTGACCACATTTTTTTTTACCTTCAAGGGGCTCCTACTATAGAAGGATTGGCAAGATATTCCTGAGCACCGCAGCGTTTCTGGCCGCCCGTCGGCCATTTTGGTTATGATAATATTTTGTTGCACTTACAATGGCTGTCCTGTGGGTGGCAGTGTACGGGATGGCACGCTATAGAGTCCACTGTATACCATCAAAACCCATGCATGTACAAGAGAACGGCTTTTGAATAGCTGTCCACTGTAGTGACCACTATGCGTGAAAGGCTTAAAATCTACCTAAATGCATCATATGGTTGAACATGTATCTAGAGGCGCATGGAATTGGTCATATTTGGTGAGATGTGCACCCCTAGTGTAGTGTGCCTCTTTATATTACATAGGTTACCTAATTCCACTTGCAATCAAGACACCTTCATATAAACATGACAGAAGGCTGAGACAAAGAATGTCTTGTTATGTGAGAAGCACAGCAACTCTGAGATTTTCAAAGAATTGTAGTCTACACTTGGCCTTAGGAAAACTGTGCATGCATGTCGAAACACATATGCACTATAAGTCACTTAAAATGATCTATGCATAAGTGTTCAACATGCTGTCGTTTTATCTTTTGTTTCATTTTGAGACAGCTATTGCTGAGACTTCTGCCTCCCTTAGTACAATTGAGGTGAATGGAATTTAATTTGGGGTGCTTAAAATCATTAAGCAGGTTAACAAAGTCCATGCTGTGAACTGCATTATTATACTGTGGAAATGTAACACTCTTATATCTAATCCTGTTATCTGAATCATCATTCCATACAGTATGACTCAAAACATGTTTTTCTATATGTTAATCTTTCAAAGCCAAAGGAAACTCATTTTGTCTGCACTGTTACCATGCCAACTCTAACACACAATTTCAGTGCCAATTTCAGAAAGACACAAGATGCTCAAACAAACGAAAAGATAGTGGTCTTGGGTATGTACTGAAAATGTTGACACTGACATGTGGAATTTTGTCAGTATTTCACCAAAACTATAACCTAACCTTAAGGCTTTTCGTAGCCTGCCAACAACATGTTGGACAGGACATGATCCTTAGTTTCTGGTGTTTTTTCACCCAACCATCCGCCTCATCCTACCTGTGACTTCTGTGCAGTGTATGAATGTCACACACTCTTAGATTAGAAAAAACACAATTACAACAATTACATTGGAAATTGATTGTAGTATATATAGGATGAAAATAGGATTGTTCATGAGGTATATGACAATAATCTACACGGCCACACAGAGGACCTCAAAAATAATCCACTTCACCAGTTCACTGGGGTTTTCCTTAGAATAGGAGGGGTCATGCCATCATGTGTTTTGGATGAAAGTGTTCATGGACATAGTTTGGAGGAAGAGGAGCGAGGATGAGTTGCTGGAGGAGGAAGGCGGCAAATTTTTCACCAGGAGAACTGGAAGTAAACAGGACAGTGCTCGCCTTTCCTCAGTGAGAGATAAATAATTGGACTGGGGCACCCATTGAGTATGATGACGGCTTCATGCAGGCTGAGTAATTTCTGGAGCTTTCATGTCACTGTCACAGTGGTTTCCTTCCTCTAAAGTGCCACCACAATGTGGCTATGAAAGAGCCAAAGAAAGATACCGGTGATCCTGGGTGAGGGACAAATGTGACCTTTTATTTCTGGTAATTCTTATACTCACTCATCTCAAGAGGAAAAGATTTTTCAATTACGGAGACTGCAGACTCAATTAACTATCAAGTGCCTTTGACAGCCTCAGGCCTTCCTCTCCTTGAACATATGAGAAAGACAGACACAGAGAGGAAAAGAGAGGCCACACAAGTTCACGGAAAAGGACTGCCAAGTTCAGGCGACAGTCTGCACACCTCCAACTCCTGGTGTTGCCAAAATGATCACAACTGAAATTGTAAGGATTACTATTTTTTAAAAAAACACCATCGTCACTGTATAGTTAACTAACAGAAATGGAACTAGAGCATGAGCCATTACTTCCATAGTGCTCTTTAACTGACCAAAACACAAATACAGTACTGACAAACATTTGATGCATAACAAAATAAATATTAATTATACATTATATCATGTATTAAAACAAACCTATAGGTATGCATATTTCCTTTTATTTAATTAAATATTTGTATGGTGTAATTCAGGATTAAGTGATACAATATTCAAATATATTATTTTTCAAGCATGCTTTAAATTCATATTGATTTGTAAGTTTTTATTATGGAGTTTATGAAATAAGTAATCCAATTGCCACTTCTACTTGTAGGTAGGAGCAAAACATTGCTGTGATTAAATTATGCTTTAAATAAACATCCTTTTCACACCAACAATGTGCAGTGTAATTCTGTGCAGTGTGATAATTATCTAACACACCCTATTGGCAGAGCAGCACACCAAGCTCTGACCTCGCCGCAGGGAACAAGCAAAGAATAATGAACATGAATAAATGAGCATGTGGATTAGTGCATCTAAAATATTCAAACACTCAAATATAATACAACAGAATAAAGATGTTCCTAGGGTTTCCTGTGAGTTGTCAGATGTCTGAAATATTATTATTATTATTTTTTTACATCAATTGAGGAACTGTTAAAAATATTTTTTGCTGTTAGGGTCAAGCCACTGCCCTCATTCACATCAGGTCCCAGGGTGTCTTTTGTATTGCTGTATCCGATCCCAAAAACTCTGCAGATTTTCTTCAGCATCAGGTCGACAATCTCCTCCTCGTCTGAGGGCTGGGTAAGAGAGGAGAGATGGCAAAATCATTTTGGCAAGAAATATTTGAGAGATGCTCCTGACACTACTCATTGCTAGGGCCATATCATGTAAGGAGCGCTTTTCATCCACAATCTCTATTTGTATCTTTTTGTTTTCTTTGAGGCCGTGTGAAATACAGACAACTCAATTGAAATTCAGTTCTTGCACAGTTACTGGGGAACACAAAAAACCCACAGAGAATGACAATGAAACAATTGTGTTTCCTCTGCTACAGTGACGTTTTGGAGGTGTACCATGGTTTTTGGTTTCTTTTTCATGCTGGGACTGAAGAGAGGCTGTCAAAATCCTGTTCCAGACTGACACCCCTTTGGTAATGGATAATGCTCTCACTGCTTTAGAACACCATTAAACCAAAGCTGTGATGAAAGCCTCATTGTCTAAATGCAGAAGATATTAATAGTTAATATTGAGAATTGAGATTGAGGACAAAACAAAACGTCTTCACACATGTCCTTCCCTGAGAAACATCTTTAGTATCCCAATGCTGCTGAGGCAATATGAATTAACCAGCTATCTTGTGCTGCTAACACTGGCTCTTCATTCTGATGCTGGGTATCAATGCAAGCTCACAAGCCAACCCCGCAAGTTGGCTGGCTAGGTGCGTAGCATGTGCAGCCTGGTTAAGCTAAATAAAAGGCAAGCGTAATGTGTATTTGCAGCAGTTTCTCTAGCTAATAAGAGCTAGCTGGCAACATTTTGGTGCTGAAGCCTGCCGGGTGGCTGTGATGGCTGAGGGGCGAGTGGGTGGGGACTGGTGACCACTTAATTGGCATAAAAAGCTACATTACATACTGAAATACAAGTTATTCTAAATAAAACAGGTGTTGAATGGAGCAGAAATATCTTTTTTAAATAAACATTCTATAATGAAACAAAAATAATGATTTAATAATCTATTAAATTACTTCACAATGTATTAGTTCACTTACATATTTTACTCTATTCATATGATAACGCTATATATTTCATAATGTTTTATCTATATAGGCTATTATTGATATATTGATTAGTTGCTTAGAATAATGACACGTTATAAGTATTACCTTGTGATATATTCGCTCCTGTTTGAATGCCACGAGGATCACTGAGATGAGGAGACTGAGTACCACGAAGGTCATGAACACAACACAGGAACCAAAGAGTAATCCACTAAGCAAGGGGTTGAAGTCCAAGACCTGGCAAACAGCGCATTAGTGAGATATCAATATCAGTTTGAGCTGACGCAGACCACATCAGAAAAGAGAGGAAAGTAAGGAAATCCTTACTCATGCACATGGATATTGGTTAGAGATTCCCTTCCTCCCCAGTATGGCCTTATTATTACTCCAGGAAATCTCATATTCAACTAATTTACACAGAAAATCTGTAAGCAGAGGGAGATCTCACGTACCTCGTCATAGTTAAAGATGCCTATCTGCAAACTGATGATGGTCAGGAGAGCATCTGCTAAGGTCCTATAAGAGGACATCTTCCAGCCATACATCACGTTGCACTAGAAAGATTATGATCATAATATCAGCAGGGGAACCACTAAAATCATTTATGTCCATTTAGCTTTCAGTTTTGATTAAACAGATAATTTGGGAGATAATGACATGGAAGATTAGGCCATTAGTATTTCATACATGCTACTCTACTCTCCCAGTTATATTAATTTGAATTTGAAGATTAATTTCAACTTCATTCACTTCATAAGTGCCTTAATTGAGCAATGTATCCCAGGAGATACAGGAGAACCTTAAAATAAAAATATTGAGAAATAATCCTACAGCATTGTATTATTTAAGCCCTAATGACCCAAAAAATAGTAGTTACTTAATATTACTGCCCATGTAATGAATAATACCCAGAAAGAGATTGATCTTTGTAAAAAGGGAAGGTCTTGGTATAGGGGCAAGATACTCACAGCAATGGAGTACGCCATGAACATGATCACAATGATTACAAGGAAACCAGATATGTCACTCCAGGCCCGATGCAGTGCAGCAGTGATCAAGTGCATCTTGGGATTCAGTCTGAGCAGGTGCCACAGTTTGATGGTGGCAAGCAGGACCAGGAAGGCAATCAGGTACTGGAGCACTGAGTCTGCTCTGGCTGTCTCATAAAAACTGGCAAATCTACATACACAGTAAAGATGTGAGCCGTCGCAAATAGGAGAAAAAGAGTGCTATCAAAGAACACTGTAAAATAGTGTAAGATTACAGAAGGAGAGATTAGAGCTAACACATATACAACAAGACTAAAAGTCTACAGCCATGCTAGTGGCTCTATTAGACTGTACTGTACAGCGGTGCTTTGAGCGAAATTAAAAGGTTGACCTGATGCTGCTGCTTGACGACCAGCAAAAAGATAACAAATCATTCCTGAGAGAGACGTGTGTGTGTCTACCTAATTTCATGGCAATCTATCCAATAGTTGTTGAGACATTTCACAAATCTCAGCCGCAAAGGAAAGGTCAAGGGACCACCCAAGGATTTATTAGGATTAGGGTTATAATCGCCTGGGGATCATGAAATTCTGCACAAAACTTCGTGGCAATCCATCTAATAGTTGTTGAGATATTTCAGTCTGGACCAAAGTAGGGGACTGACAGACAGACTGACATTGCCATCCCTAGAGACATGCTGCTGGCTAAAAAGCATTAGAAAGCAAACGATTAACTACAATATAAAGCCCACTGCACATCTTCTACACTCGTGGAGGTGTTGGCTTGTTTTTTCATGCTCTACTAACTAAAGATCCAACTTAAGGTTTAGTTCAGTATATGTTAGTCTCACTGGTCTTTGTGGCTGTGATAGTAGGTCATATCGCGGTTCCCAAGCAGGGTCCTATTGATGAAGACAGCCACGGCGCTCCAGCTCAGTAAAATGATAGTCAGCTCAAAAAGGTTCCACTTGCTCCTGAAGTAACCCCACCGCTGCTGCTTCATTAATTTGCCCTTCCAGGAAAAGAAGAGAGGATTTTAGTAACACAAAAGGAGACAGTTTGTTCCATTCATTTCATAAAGGGAAAAGAAACAGTAACATAAGTAAGAAATATGTCAAAAACCACATCTGAATGTTTGCACAAATAGAAATACTGAATTGTGTCTGTTGCCCAAATGCTTATTTGTAATATAATGGTGATGGGTTGACAGCTTCCACTCACTTTCTGTATATAGTCACAAACATATGTTTTCATGTTAATTTTCAGAATTTAATCATTTTTAATTAAAAGGCAAGGTGCTGAAATTAGTTTTTTTACCTTTGCTGGTCTCTTATCACAATTAGTAGTTATGCAACATTTATTTGCGTAATTCTTAACGGTGTCAAGTCAAAAGTCAAAAGAACAAAAATAAATAAATGTAAATAACATTAATCAAAATGGAAAGATAGATTTTGTTTATTTTCTGCTTTTTACTTGTTTATAAGTCAGTTGACACTTAGTCATATGGTTGGTTGTAGAGGCTTAACATTAACTGCAATGTGCATTTACGCAGTCTGATTTAATATACAGCCTTTCTGAGGGACTCCTTAGGAGACTTTGATCTCAATGCTGTTTGATATTCAAACTTCCAGGTGAACTTCAAAGGTGCGCGCAAACATTTAAAAAATCTCCTACATTTTGTCAAGTACAGTGGGACCTTACTGTTTTAGAAAAGAACACCCATGAACATAAACCAAAATGGCTCTGATGAAAGTGGAAAAGCATAATTGAGATATGACTCAGCGCTGTACTAAAAAAAAAACAGCTGTGAGGAAGAAAAAGGAACAGAGATTATGACCCGAGTAAGAGCCGCTATATAAAAGAAAATCACAGAGAAGATTAATGCTACTACATCTTTACCACATCAACATCATCATCGACACATTACTGCTAATGTCTTTGTATAGTTCTTTCTTTATGTAATAACTTAAGAGGCGTACTATCAAATCGGGCAATTTAACGTCCTGTTTAATTTATTAGGGTGAAAGATCACAGGAAACATGAACTGTGGAGTGTAACTCGGTGCTCTGAGTCAGCTGTAAATTGCTTTTTGAATTTACAAACAAATCAGTTAGTGAGAGTTTGGCGAGTTAACTACACGCACGTTTTAAACACGGCAGCTTCATCAGCAATTCAACCTCAAGTCAATCTCTCTAATATTAATAATCCTCCTGTTAGATGGATTCTCGCCAGTCACAGTGGCAAACAGCAGTGGTATCTTCAAAGCCGGGGTGACTGGGTTCATCTAAACAGGCGAATGAGCCCAGGCTGCATATTATGGGGCTAGTCTGAGTTTGGGAAGCCCTCAGTAAATATAGAAAGCCCTGCGAGTCTCATTCAACTGAATCCAAATAGATGCATGGATAACACAGAAGCAATCAATTAATGGGACTGAAACCACATTTGGTAGTAGTCATGTTTGTATTTACCTGCAGGAACATATAATAGAGGATGAAAAGCAAGTATATGACCTCAGCGGCCATAACAAGGCTGTGAAGTCCACCAGTTAATGGGTAAAGACGAACACTATGCAGCTCACTGTGGAACTGAAATGCTCCTGTAAAATCAACAGGGACAATTTTATTCACACATGCAGGCAAGCGCCTCATTCATATAATGTACTACACTATGTATATCAATGTGAAGGTAGGAAAAGTGAATAAAGTCACAAACTGAAATTACAGTTAAATTGTAAGAAGCAACCAAAACTGACAGTATGTTCTAAGATGCACAGCTCGGTTGTAACGATAACATTATATATCCTCCTGAAAATCATCGTAACAAAGCTGCACTCACATCGGCATCTTTGACAAAGTTGTATTAGCATGAGGATTGCAACCCCTAGGAAACACTCAACCTTACCTACGGCTGTGGTCTCCAACAAGAGTGTGACGATGCAGAAGAGGTTCACATTAGCATTGTAAACTGTGAACTCTGCAATGATCGCCCTTGTGTACATATCCAGCCATTTGTTCTTGAACAGATAGTCAATGGAGCTGTAGATAAAGCGCACAAGAATATTTTTACAATATTAAATCTGAGGGTCACACTGAGGACAATGTAAACTTTGGTTCTTGTATTGTTGCATTCCAGTTAGCCAATGTACATACTTGCTGGCATCTTGTAAATCCGGGCCGAGCTCCGATACAAAGCCACCTCCCCTGTAGAGCGCCATTTGGCCCCAGACAGGGTACGCCCTGAGCTCAGCCTGTGTCTGGTACTCCCACGGGCTGGGGGTGCTCATAGAGATGTTATCCCTCACAGAGTGGTTCCACCCAGGGCCATAGGAGCCCATGTCCTCCACCTCCCATGAATATGGAGCGTGACAGTCTGGTACAAACTGGAGCATGGGGCCTTCAATCTGACAGGAATTCTTCCGCACTCTCAATTGACGAAGACGAGCATTACCCACTAGCATGGAGTTTCCATCTGTGATAAATCCTGGAACACAGCATTTTACTGTTTCTCAGTGTTTTTCTCAGGCAGTGCTAAATGTAAGTAATTTGTGGTCTCTGCATGTTACACATTTAAACACTTGGCCAGTTAGTTCGGTTTCATTTCAGGGATGATTCACCCAGCTAAATCTTCTGAACTAGGGTTTGTTTGCATTTGTATACAACATATTCACAACTATCGTTATTTGTCACTTGTGATTTTAACTTAAGCGTCAAGAACCGTGCTACACCTGGTTTACTGTCTCCGCCGCTACCCCGCTGCTCTGCTACCCCCTGTGTGTGTGTGTAGGAGCTGAGCTAGTGTCAACATAAAATATATTTTTTTACGGTTCTGCATGATTCACGTGGGTCACAGTTTCAGGTCAGAAAATCTGGAATTCTGGAATAATCTGGAAAAATCTACACCTTTGCTACACATTTCCACCATGTTTCATGATAGATCGTTTTGTTTCCGCAATCCTGCTGACAGACAAACAAACAAATTTCCAAATCCAAAAGAATACTAATTTGGGGCTAAAATTACGCTCGTTCATAGTGTCTGTAGCGTTTTAGCATTCAAAACTGCAAAGGAGGCACATTATTAGAAATCAGTAAGAGATCGTGACGTGTAAGTTTATAAAGAGAGTAGATAGTTCACAAACATACCATAGCTCAACAGTAATGTAAAAAAATAACACTAACAAAATTAATTGTCTTGGGTTGTTTTCTACCCTTTGGTTCTGGGTAAAGTTAACCCAGTATTTTGACCCATTTGATTTTGTGTGTGACTTAATTATGTCTGGGTGCGAATACAGTCATGGTGTAGTGTCTTTAAAGACACACAGTTATCCAGTGAGATGGTGGGATCACTTGAACTCATCTGGCACCTGTTAATTGCTCCTTCTGGGATTAGCCTACTGAAGTACAAATCCCAACTGTTAGCTAAAACTAGAACAAGAGATTTGGGCAAAATGCTCCCGTCAGTATAAACTGCAATTCTGTGCTGAGGAAGCCCTGTCCTAGCTGAGACACAAAGACTATTGATATTTTATAAATGTAATGTAAATAACTGCTTGGGGAATATAAGAATACAGAAATACTGAGAAACACCGGTAAAACCACAAACGAGGTTTCATGCAGCTCTGACCCAAAAGGTCTTTGTTACTAAGGCTAAAACAACAGGCATTGTTACCTGGATAAACTCCAAAAAGGTTATTTACTAGAGATGTGTTTGCCCAAGTGAACACATCTCCGAGACTCACGCTGCCTGAGATCTCTCCACTGAAGCTATTCCGGATGTGTTGGTTCAGGAAAAAAGCATTGGGATCTCTCAGGCTGTAAGCCACGAACAGCAACATCCACAGGAACCCCATGTAGGCTGCAACAAATGGGCACATTATAGTTCTCCAAATTAACCATACGATAACAGCGCTGGGGATCAAAGCAGATGCTGCAATTTCACATCGCAAATTTCACCCTCAGTGATTAATAATAATTAATTTGGTATTGTACTGAGTTACTATAAATGCACAACTTACACAGGAAAGCAGGCTAGAAAGATGGCAGGCTAAGAAAAGCTGGACTTACATTGAAAAGCTTGACTTCACTTTACCAGTTGGTTCAGTTTAAGCCATTTTGATTTAAAGAAACAGCTGTGATGTTTCCGTTCACAGAACAGCTGATATTATACAGTATATCATTTTTATGATGATAAACCACAACCCTAAAGTCAAAGTAAATATTTAGTTGAATAGTATGGACTATCAGTGTGGAATTAAGATAATAACGAAAAGAATGAATGTACCCATATATGGTCACAGATCAATAGATAATTAGTTAGTTATAATGGGATCAGCAAAATAGTGTGTGGAATCTATGTTTGCTTTAAATTTTACCTTGTAGCCTGTGAATGGTAGACTATTTAATTGCATTACATTAATCAATTACATTCATTATACATATACTTTCTACTTACTCAAAATCTCCCTGATGAGGGCAAAGGCTTTCTGTTCCATAATCTTGTTCCTTCTCATCTTTTCAATGTCTGCAAGAGGAGGAGGCTCATAGAGACAGCTATCCCGTCCGATTGTTTGTTGGTCCTTACAATCACCTGTGCATTAAGAGTTGCTTGTTTGTTTGTTGTAAAACCTGAACATGTCTGATGATGAATAAATCACAATTTGAGACCAAGAAAGTGTATTTTGGGAGTATTTATCTTTTACCTTGATTTCTGTCATTTCCTACAAATGCCACCTTTTGAAAATCTTCCTCATCAACTTTCTTTATTACAAGTGCAAAGAAGACTGCAAGACATAGCACCTGTGGTAAAAGGCATGAACATAGGTGAAGAGATGATCTTTCAACATTGATGTTGCATGTGTTCATAAAGAATGTTTAAACTATGAGAAAACTATGAAATTAAGCTTTCTAAAATACAAGAAATGAATTGTGTTGGAAATAATGAGCTGCTAGTGAGGTGGGAGGTTCTTCATGAAGAGGGGAAGGCACCTTCTTCTCACCTTCAATGGCTGAATGATGAGGATACTCTGAAAAAACGAGACTATCATGGATACCAACCAGCTTACGGAGCGTTCCTTCCCAAATTTCAACCCATAAAGCATTGTGAAATATCCTGCTACAACACTGGTTGCGATCACTAGTAGCCAGCCGACAAAAATAAACCACCAGGGTAGCCCTCCATGACAGCACAGCCTTTTCTTCTGACTACCATCGCCATCAGTGCTGTCAGCAGGGCTCAACCTGCAAGTGAAAGCAGTGAAAAAATACAATTTACTCAATATACAAAATATATAAAACATAGAAAACAGCTCTCTTTTAAAGTGCAATTACTGAATTTCACTTGAGAATTATTATAAACGACATTTAAATTGAATTTGAAATGGAAATGTCCTACATTAAGCTATAAAACATTTACTACACATTACCAGTTAGGATCTAAGTTTTCATGTGTGATATGAACTGTTTGCATGTCATTATTCACAGATTGCGTATTCCTTAATGAATAGTTCAACATTTTGAGAAATAGGCTTAAGCGCTTTCATGTATCTAGAAATAAAGACATCAGAGTGGTAACTCTTGGCAAGAAAGTGAATAAGCATATTTCCCAACATTTTACTGAAATTACTGCCAGCAGTTTTCCTAATTTACTCATCAGTTGGATTCCATTCATTTTGGAAATGTGTAATATTTGTAATCTATCACAGTGAACAATTTAAAGACTCCAGACAAAGTTATACTAATGTCAAATGGTATCACACTTGTGGGCAGGGGACA
Organism: Coreoperca whiteheadi; assembly: GCA_011952105.1. Classification (NCBI taxonomy): domain Eukaryota; kingdom Metazoa; phylum Chordata; class Actinopteri; order Centrarchiformes; family Sinipercidae; genus Coreoperca; species Coreoperca whiteheadi. The sequence goes on from CM022488.1 coordinate 21,824,305, forward strand.
TTTTATTCATAACCTGTAAACACAATGCCTTTCAGAAGCTACTTTCTTATCTTGGATATTGGAGTGCCCTTGAAAGTACAACCACAAACCAAAGTGGTCATCAATAGTAACTGCATTATCCTGTTGTGATAAATAACCATGAGAGAATACGAAAGATAAACAAAGACACACATTAATAAAAAGACAAAGAGAAAATTAACATAAAGGTGATTAATTCTTCACTTTAAAATATCAATTGACTTTAAAAGCTCTGGCATAGTTTGGAAAGTAAAAATAAAGACACAATTTGTAGATAACGAGCTAACACATGCAAATCCACCAGTGTGGTCTTTTTAATTCAAGTGATTTCTTTACTTCTTCTGGGTAAGTTCATCTAGGTTGACACAGTTGAATTTGAAGAGCTGATCTTCAAGAAGGCCCTTCATGTCCTGAACTTGCTGCAGAGCCTGGCTGTAGCTGTGTGGGGTGGGGAAGCCGGAGGGTCCCAGCAGACTCAGCTCTTTGTCAATGTGACACAGCTGCCGGTAGAGATAGTGGGTTTTGTTGCTCTTCTTTTGATTCCCCTCCACAGTTGACCCAGGATGCATACTAGCACTGCCCTCTGAAAATGTACAGCATGGTAAACTCTGTTTGCCTTGAACTGGTCACATTTCTGAAGAATTTAGGCACATGAAGCATTTTTTCCATTGACTTCATAGCCACTTGCGAGTCCTTTAAAGCTAAAACATAATGAGATTTTCTGTACACATTTTAAGCTAAAAAGATACTATGTGTACTACTGTTCTGGGAAGTAAACATTTTGCACCTCTTCATTTTCATACTGATAATATGATTACTTGTTAGCATTTAACAGAGTTGCAGAATTTTGCTTTGTTGTTTTTCAAATTTTACATAAGAAAACTGAAAAGTCTGGCACTTGAGAAGTTCTAGCCTCAGTGCATGACATTTCATAGAAGAAGAGGATATGGGTTGAGTGCATATCTTTACATTGATGTTTTAATATAAAAAAATAATTAGGTTTGCTACAGGCAAAATAATTTATTATTTTCCTAAAACCTTCTAGAGATAAATTGAAGCGAAGTCAGTTGAACTGAATTTATAGTGCATTTATAGCTTAGAATGGGGACCCTGAAACCCTGGGTATCGAGATTCTTTAAAAGACTGTTGAAATAAATCTGTGAAAACTATCATGCTTAGCCAAGTACAGACGTCGGCTTGGAAAGGGGGACAGGGCATCAGCTCTCTATTACATCCACCACACCCCATACTATTAGAGCACTGTACCTAATAAAGACAGAACTGTATAAAATATTACAGTATCCCCTATCCACAGCAGGTATGTACACACCTGGTAGCTGAGGCTGAGCGAGGTTGTGAAAGCTCTGCGTTTTTGTCTGGGCGGTGTCACTGGTTTTGTTGTTCTGTTTGATTAAGTCCTCCACCACAGAGAGGACAGCATTGATATCAACTTGTTGCCCAGGCCCAAACTCGGACTCTGTGCATGATATGTTGCTTTTCACAGTCTTAGACAGTGAATGGGCAATTCTTGTGATATCCTGAAAGAAAATGTACAAAAATGTTTTTTTTTTAAATATAAAATTGTATACAATATGCTGTATGTTGATTATTTACATATTTGTCACTATTTTGAACATGTATAATGGAGTGTCATATTGCATAAAACATGGATTAGTATATCATATGGATGCTGCTAATTTACACTAGAAGCCCTTAAATATTGAGAGCAAAAACTTGAAATGAAAGCACGAAAAACATGAACACGTACCTTTATGACAGTGTCTAAAGTGACACTGGCATTCATGTTGGTGGTTGCAGAGACAGAAGTCTGTTCAAGGGTGTCTGGTTTTTCTGTTGTGCACTTGCAACAAGATGTCTTCCGGGGACGAGTATTTCTGAAGACACTAACAATAAGAATATTCACGGGAAACATGATGAGGGAACTCTGAACTCCAATCATGAACTGTTGCCAGGTAAACTCAAAGTGACCTGGAAACAGAGAGCGCGAGAGAGTGGTAAAAGATTTTTAAAAATGTTTTTGTCGTCCAAAAATTGATAAATAAGTGTTCTGTCTTAAGATGCAGCTCTTGGACTCCTTATTTCAACTGGTAATCACACAAATGTTGGTTTATTTTTTGGTAACACAGGTATACAGCAAACAAACAGAAGCATCATAAAGCAGACTAGAGACTAAAGAGTTCTGACATCAAAGCACCAAAAAGCCTGATACTAGTACATCTAAAATATCAATAACATCACTGGCCTTTTTTCATAAATAGAACTGAAAATGTGTTATACCCAGGTCCATGGTTTGCTCAGAGGGATCTGTTGGGATGCCATAAAACATCACGCTGGTCAGCATGGTGCAGAGCAGCAGGGAAAAACAGCAGGAAACTCTCTGAACACACGTGAAGGTGCTGCTCGGTGGTCGACTGATCACAGAGTACCAGAGGTGTCTGTCGCTGAAATCCTTTGTTGTCTTCATGAAGAACAAATTACTGGAAAAGAAAAGCAACAAGGGGTAACACTGTGAAATGAAATCATTTTAAACCTTTGTGACCAACCAATTAGTCACAGATTAATCATCACAATTTCAATCTCTTTGAAATCAGATTTTAGGATGCCTTTTGAAAATCTGGCCACGGTAACAAAAAAAATTGCCTTCTAGGTCTACTCACATTTACAGTTTTTCTATTCATCAACATTTTGTTCTCGGAAATAATTGTAATAAATAACTAAAAATACATTTCCGGACAGCCAGGTTTACTGTTGCGTGTTTGAAGTATTGCTGTAAATAATACTTTACTTGTCTCCATTTGAGTCTTATCTCTGCTCTCATGAATCAAAATGCACAAGTGTTGGAAGATTGTTCATATGTTGCAAGCCTCATAAGCGTGGAAGTGGGAGCTCAATTGAAAGCTACATCCTGCCTGCCGGTTTTCATACGAGACTTTGTCATAAAAGCCACGCTTGCGGTTAACAAGCTAACATCCAAACCAGCTATTGCATTCCATTTGCATTTGTGCCCTCATCATTCAAATTCAAAAGAAAAATCCCAGTTTGTCTTTTACATTCAGCCTTTAGACGTCAACAGTGTGCTTGTGTGTATCATTTTGCTGCCTCGATGCCTTTACCTTACCTGAACCTCTTCAAGTCCATCTCTGTCGAAATAGGAAAAACTTTATCGAGTGAGCAATCACCCATGTCTATGGCCAGCCAGGAGTTGCATAGAAAATGCCATTTCTGCTCCGTCTGTAAATCCTGCACCATGACATTGCCTACATACCTGAAATAAAATAGTGAAAATGTAAAAACTGTGACGTTTAAATTACAAATGACCTTTATTCATGTGACAGTATGTCTAAAAGGTAATAGTTATGCCACAGTTGCCATGCTCAAAAGTCAGCCTTGAGAAATTACACTAAAATGATGAAATTGTTTGCTAAACCGACCTCAGAGGGCTGTAGGAGCACTAAAATGACAATTGATTCATATTTGATGACTGTTTTCTCTTGAAAAGAAGAGCAAGTAATGATCTGTAAAGTCAGGATAATTGTGAGCAGAGACATAATGTACTCACATTTATAATTATAAGTTTTATTTATAAAGCAGCAGACACAAAGTGCTTCACAATAAAAGGCAGTAAAACAAATACATACATTACTGTATGTTTCATGTTCCCAGTGTTCTAGGTCATAACAACAAATGCCATGACTAATGTTTAGTGGTTAACCAATCTTTGGCATTTTGAGATAATCGGTGTGGGTCGATGCCTGCGCTCACAAGGCCAATTTAAACAAAAGAAATGTCTGCTGACACATGTGCAAGCAGCCTTGTCAGAGTGGCTGCTGTGGAACGATGTTAGCGCTTCCCCTTGTGTTTGTTTCGCCATTCTACGGTCAGGTGTCAGTGGGTGCTGGGAAACGGTGGAAAACGTGCCAATGCTGGATGTAACTTAACCTGAGAGAAAACGGTGAGACTTAAATGCCTAGCTTTCAAAGCTCATGTATATTTAACTGGCCACTCTTAATAACATATACAATGTTTACTGTCTGTATAATTAGCTTGATTCTGGTCTTTTAGTGAGAAAATGTGAATAACGTTTGTTGGGAATTAAACCAGCTAAACTAACTTACAGGGTTCAAAAAAATGGGCGTCCCCAGCCCCCACTCCTACTCCGGGGTCGTAAAACATTTATCAGATTTGTTATTTGGGATGGTTGTGGCACGGTAAGCAACTGTAACTGTGAAGGCAGCTGAGGCAGAGGATGAAGACATGACATGATGAAGCGCTCCTCTCGTCTTAAGTCAACAATCTGCCATCGTTAGCAATTGACTTGATAATTATTAGCATATGTGTGTGTGTTTGTCTGTTGTTCAACACACCAGACTAATTTGGCACCCTATTTAATGAGAGATAGCAGTGGACATAACCTCCGCTCTATCACATTGTGTTCACCTCTAGTCACTTGATGATATGAGCAGGCTGTGCAATCCGAGGGAAAAAAGTTATTCTTTTTGAATATGTTTGACCACTTAGATTGGCTATTTGGCTTGTAACCCGAGTCTGTCGACAAACAAACAAAAATATGCTTCGGGACAGTTCTGGGAAGGTGGTGAAAAAGTGAGTTACAAGCCCTGTATTACAACTCTCATGCATCCTGCAGTAAACGTTTGCCCAAATTCCGTCGGTCACCATTGTCTTTTCTAAATGTTAACACGTTTCTCCCATCCTAAATGAAAGCTAAAACACTTACTAGCTAGTGTTAAATATATGTATAGTATAATGTATTTGAATGTCGTTGCTTCTGAAATACTGTACCCCTATCTCTCTTAAACAATCGTCCCATTCTGAAATGCACAGCATAACCCAATGTATTTTTCTATTCCAATAGTTAATAAATAATCCAAGTAAAACAACATGTTACTTGCTAAGACAACCATTAGATTTTACTCTGCATGGAATAAAGGAATTACTGTATCCATGATTTTTCTTAGTTTCTTTTTTAATTTTTAACCCAAATACTGACCTTGTCTTTATCTATTTTAATAATTACAGATGGCTGGACAAGAATCTAGTCCCTTATGTCAGTATTTCACTAAACCAAGAAAAACAAAACAAACAACATGATATCTGCATTATAAATGCTCTCTAAATATCGGCATCGGCCAACCAAAAACCGGTCAACAACTACTAATGTTATATTATAATAGTTTCTAATGAAGCATAAAATACATATATTTTGAAGATGTATTTTTGAGTGGCTCTGACATTTCTGTATTTGCCTACCAGGCAGGATGGCTCCCTGAGTTGTTGTGCCACAGTCTGATGCCCTGCAGGTCTCCCAGGGAGAAGGGTGTAGTCATCAGGAACATATCCACCGCACCTCTCTCAAACACACATTTCTTTGGATCTGTCAGATGATGTGGTTCACCGTTTCCCTCTGCACCTAGCAGAGATATTGTCACCTAAAACAGATCAATATTCAATAATACAACAACAACAAAAAAAACTTTACTAAAATGTATACAGGGTAATGGATGGGTGGGGTGGGCGCTAGGGGTGGACAGTTAAAATTAAAAATCAAGACCTCCACTTTGACTAATAAACAATTAGAAGGCTTAACAAATATTGCAACACACACATTTGGCTATTTAGTGCAATGAGATTAAAATGGCAGAATTTACAAATAGGAAAAATTATATCATTAAGTTGCATGAAATGTACACACAAA
>CM022488.1:21830748-21863094 GCA_011952105.1 Coreoperca whiteheadi
GCTTTCCTCTTCTCTCTCTGCCTACGAACACAGAAATGTACACACAAATAAATATCATATATTCTCTTCAATACAGCCAATCAGCATGTAAATGTTAGAAATGTCAGAATGGCACACATTGTTACAAAACATTTTCTCAAAATGTAATTGTCAAGATAATTTAAAACACTCAGCTAAGTACGGCTCACTTATGGTTTGGACTAAACAAACTGGATTATCAGAAAACCAATGCAAACATTTTAAAAGCTAATGATCTACTGGTAAAAACACTTCACAAAAGGTGCACAAATAAAAGCAGCCCCAGTCACCTGTAAAAAGAACCTTCTAAGTTAAAACCAAAATATAAATATATCTATTTTTAATTAAAGCTGTAAATGGTAAATGGACTGCACTTGTATCACCCCATTCACACACATTCATACACTGATGGCAGGAGCTAACTACAGGTAATCTAACCATTCACACACACTCACAGTGGTTCAGTGTCTTGCTCAAGGACACTTTGACACGTGGGCTGGGGGAAGCCGGGATCGAACCACCGACCTTCCGAGTGATGTTGACCCGCTCTTCCACAAAGCCACAACCGCTATAATAATTGATGTTTTGGCCACAATAACCAGAGCAAGCTGAAAACACATTATCCACTAAGTTGTTATGGCTAACGTGTTAGCAACACTAAAATATCTGGGTCTAAAGCTGTTAAATGGTCCACTGTGTTCACCAGCTAGTGGCACATAAATAAAGGGTAGCTAAAAACATGAGTGGGTGATCTGCCATTTGTGTAACAAAAGCAATACAGAGCAGATGAAGTGCTGCTTTTGAGTGGATTTGAGAGCAATGAAGCAAACAGATGAGTAGCCATGTGTTTTCCAGTTAAAGGTTTCCAGCCTGCATTGTAACCTGACATCTTTATAATTCCGCTGTATGGATCTTTATAATTCTGCTGATTTGCTCCCTCAAAGAGCAGAGCCTTTTCTGCCAAATCTAACAGTTTAACTATTGCTTTGAGCGTCTCTGACTGAACAGATAACACATTTACCTGAGAGGAAGTGGAGGCTCCTCTCCGATGTCCAGTGCTGACACTCAACAGATAGCGGTACTCGTCCATGGGGTCGTTGTCCTCCAGCACAGTCACCTTCACCTGCAAACAAGCCAACAACATAAAGCGTCTTTCTAAAAAGATGCTTTTTGTAACTGGGAAACTCACTACATTTTGGTGAATGTTACTTTATTTCTGAATTATACTATACTGGTTCTGGAGATGTACCGTACCTTGGCCATGTCTTGAATGTCTTTTCGTCGTGCCCACACAACCACCAAGAGATATGCCACGAAGAGAGCCCCCACGAAGCAGACAACCACAGGATTCTCAGTAAAAGTCCCAAACAGCTCAGCAGTGCGTGACGGGTCGACAAGGTTGGGTGTGACAAAGAAAGAGCTCCCGAAGAAGGTGAGGTGGTTGCAGAGGCACTGGGTGACTAAATGTGTTGTCTGAACACCAACCTTGGAAGACAACATTTACGGTCATTAAAGTTTGGTCAACACGTTAAAAATGACAGGTAGATCGAATAACTGTACTTACTTTGCATCCAAAATTGCTCCAGTCCAATATTGATTCATTCCAAAATTTACATGATGTAGTGAAGGAGGTAATTGATAACTTGGCATTGATGGATTTTACACCCGGACCTACAATGGGCCTCACTACAAGATAGTGCACTCCAGTGTTTCCCTTTAAATGCTTAGGGTCTAGTAGCCAAGTGTATCTCTCCTCTGTATAAGACACACACACACACACACACACACACTATTATTCAAGTAATCTATCAAAAATCAAATTTAAAAGCCATTAGAGTTAAAAACATACCGTGTCCACCAGTAACAAAAGAGGTTTATTACCTTGTGTTGTTCCCTGGTGAGGCATCTCTGTCATCGCTACATAATTGGTTTCAGTTGGGTACTTCATATAGCCGAGGAACAGTTTGAAGGGTAAAGGATCATTTGAAGGCACCATCTTTAAAAGGTATATCGACAGCAAAATTCTCAATGCATCCAAAGTCGGCGATCATTATTTAAATACAGTTTTCTGAATTTTTTAGCTTCATGATGTCAAGTGCCGGTACTAATAGTATCAAGCAATTAATACAGTTCGTAAAGTAGACCAAAGCTGATATGAAATTAGTTTTGTGCAACATCTTACTGGACCTTTAACACCAGCGTAGCGTCAGCTGAAGCAACGTCTATGACCGTTGTGCTGTAGTTCCCCAAGTCCAAAACAGAGGTGTTCACCTGCTCTTCAACGGGCCTTGGCAACAGAATCTGTGGACCAGGGAAGATGCCAGAAAAAATATGTAGTTTATTACATATCATATGAGAGCGTGTGATGTAATTGTATTTAATACTGTGATTTTCATTATGTTAATTAAAATTATATAGGAGGGAAAGTATCACTTTTTAAATTTTCTTGTGTGTTAATAATTGTAAAAGTTTAAGTACTAATAAACAACTTATCCACACTGCTAACATGAACAAACTGTAGACTGTCTGTCTAGTTCATGTGAATTCAGTGACTCATGGCTTCCATACAGTAAACCCCTGGGGTGCTATTCTCATGAATTAAGGTTGGTGAATTGAGGACAAAAAACACAAGTAAGTTTATGCTCAAAGCAGCTCGCCTGAATACAAAGTGGGATGAGTAATAGTTTCTTCTGATGCGTTACAGGTGGGTGTGTTATGGACTGGTGACAATCATAGCCGACAACGTCGACTCCTCCAATCCTCTTTAAGTGTGGTGCTCTCCTCATGGAGGAGTGGAGAGTCCTGACCAGCACTTCCTAAAATAGCTAACATTCAGATTCTGCCCTTGTGATTCAGCACACATCAACACATCACATAGGTCATTGCAGCCACAACTGCCTCTTTTGATGTAAAAAAATATGGTTCTTCTTTTGCCAGACCATGTAAAAGAGCATGGTGTACACAGTTGTTGCCATGGTACCAGGTACAGATAGAATTAAATTAAGTGGAGATAAAATAGTTGGAGACCCTGCAATTATTCATGGAGCTAGCATAACTGTCTCCATCACTGCACTGCATAAACAAAAAAAACTGTAAAGACCTTTTAATCATAACCCCGCTGATATGCACAAGAGCAGTTCTGGGTGTTTAATCACACTGTAATGATGTGACCAGGTAAACCCCCAGATTGAGCACATACAGTAATCACTGCAAATTCTTATCCAAATTTGACATGAAAAACAGGTGCTTAATTCAATATACTGTAAATGACATGTAGATGTACACTATAAACTGTTATTTCACAGAGTGCGCCTTCTAGTACAATGTCCCTCTGTTCACTGTATTGTTGTAGCCTTTTTTTCTTAGAAAGAAGGTAGAGATTCGTGCCCACAGAGAACATGCTCTCGAGAGGAGCGCACAGTATAGCTGCACAATACTGCACTGACCTCAATATCCTCAATCAAGTTCTCCACAGGGATACCGGAGCCATCTTTTGTTGTGAGGGATAGAGCACCTATTAGGCCACTGATGTCCCCTCTCTCATTCCAGGAAAATGGGTTTTTATCAAAACTCAGCATCTGTAAATTAAAGAGCAAAGTAAGTTTATACCTGCATTTGCAAGTCAGACACTCTGGAAAACATGGGATCCAGCATGCACACCACGCTCTGTAAAACACTGGAACCTGCACGCACTAGGGCCGGGACTGACTAGTCATCAGTTGAAAAGACCCAGAGTTGTCTCGCATTTTGTAATTCGTATCACTGCACTTTCTATTTAGCTGTGTCATTTAGCTGCGTCGCATTGAAGAAAAGACATCAGTTATAATGTTGAGTGTCTATAAAAACAGACAAATTAATAGACTAATAAACTAAACAGAGACGATGTGTAAGTTTGAAGTGCCAACTCTGAAAATGTTACTCGATTCAGGGACACCAGTAGCACACACAACACCCACACGTAAACAAATCAGCGCTCAGACTGACTTACTCGTATATCCACTGGTTCATCTGAAGGAAATGTATTAGATGATAGCAGTGGGAGAGAAAACGTGGGGCAGGAACAGTTGGGAATATTTATAGACTCTGTGTGCAAACTTCCCAGTGTCACTCTGAGGGAAAAGATATAAAGAGACTCATATTAGTTAATTGGTTATTAGTCAGTTATGCTTTTTGTTTTGAATTTAAAATTCTAAAAGAATATGAAAAGGGACAAATTACACACACAAAATTTCAGGCTTGATAACATTAGCCATTTAAAAATACAGGCATGAAACTGTACATTTTTGTTTTGGTAAAAGCAGTAACCAACTGGTACCTTCGAAGTCGGATCACCCCATAATTCTAAACATTTTTTTAAATCTCCCAGTTCAGGGAAATACAATTATAATTCACTTTCTTGCCTGGAGTTAGATGAGAAGATCAATACCACCTTCACGTTGGTCCAGCAAAGATTCAGCTACAGCCAGGAGATTAGCGTAGCTTAGCATAAAGACAGGAAAAAGGGAGCAGGGAAACAGTTATCTCTGTCCAAAGGTAACAAAATCTGCCTACCAGAACCTCTAAAGCCCACTAATTAACAGGTAATTTCCATTTCAAGTAACTTCCCGAGGTCTTGTCATCAACATAAGGTTGCCAAGCAATCCAGGAGGTTACTGCTCCAGGCCAAGAAACAGTCCAGCACATAAAAACCCATTTTTAGATATAAAGTGTTAATTAGTGCTTTAGAGGTGCTAGTAGGTACATTTAGACAGAGCCAGGCTAGCTGTTTCCAGTCTTTATGCAAAGATATGTGAACCAGCTGCTGGCTGTACAGAGGTTCCTTCTCATCTCTCTCAACTCTCTGCCAGAAACAAATTAGGCATATTTCCCACCATTTTTAACTATTGCTTTGTCACAGCTTGTGGCTGAAGACGAACTTACCTTTTAACAAACACACCAATATGAGCTTGTTGGATGATAGCTGGCCCCTCGTTAACATCTTTGAATATTAACATTGCGCTCTGTGTATTGGTCAGAGCAACGAGAAGGGCCTCAGAGATGTTTTTCTGCAAAGGCAAACACAAGACATTGAAGAAAACAGAAAGCTTGCTTAATATTTTCAGTCACCTGTCTAATTTAGAATGCCATTGGTAATAGACAAACATATTCCCCAGGAATTAGGTGTGTTTGTTGTCCTTAAACTGAGAAGCCCCTGATTCACCTGCAAACTCATAGATACAGTTTAAACTACAAAGTGCCTGTCTGAATTGGACATAAATGGGAGGACCAGTGGGCATGCTGAAAAACAGTAGGTGTTTTGGAACTGTAAATGTTCCTGGTATGAGTACAATTGCACCCATACTGTATGTGCTCTTAATGGGTTACAGTCACTGATCAGCACATGTAATATTTAAATCATCCAATCTTCTCTAGAGAAGTAAATCTCTACTTCAAGGTTAAACGACTCACATTGGAAGAATAGTCCAGGATATTGCTTGCTCCCTCCACAATGGTGCTAGCTGCAAAGTATATTTCTTTCTTGTTTTCTTCACTTTTGTTCACATTCATATGGAGAAGGGATGAGCTGAGGTTTGCAAACAATAATGAAGCCTCTTCCTGGAGGAGGGAAACTCTCACAATCACAGACATATTTTTGGTATTTGTTATGCCAGAAGTAACCATTTTTTTTGTTATCAATGATATTATAACATACTCCTAATAACTCACCTCTAATATCCGGCCTCAGATACACAGAAATTACAAGGCTGACCTAAGGCAGTCTTCACAATGGATATAAGCAGCAAACCTTAGTGAAAGCAGCCCTTTATGATTTTATACAATGGTGACTGATTTATTCCTCTCTTCTATAATATCATTTTTTACTCACTGTATAGTACCTGAGCAGAGGAGCTGAGTTCAGTGCCTTTTTGGACGACAGCAGTAAGTCCTCTAGCTATCATCTGAACTTCCTCTGGAGTGCTGGCGGGAATTTCTTTTACTGTGTCAATCATTATGTCCAGCATCTGCTCACGAAGCTTCAACAGACAAAAGCATTAAAGTATTTAGGATTTTGTTATTTACATTAGTATTTAGTAGTAATATCTTTTTACTGAATGAAGAAAATCTCAAGTACAAACAGATGATTTTTGTTTCCAATGTCAGGGCACGCTCTCTTTCTGTAAGTTTGTTTTATTTTTAATTTTTAAATTAGTTTATTTAACAGGGACATTGTACATTGATGAACATTTCTGTAAATGTACCAGAGTTAGCCAACAAGCTATTTTTCATCCCCGTAGTCCCCGGACAGAATGTTATAAGTCACCCTATATAAGACAAGTTATAAACAGTCAAATACTATGTACAATATGTATTATGACGGAATGCTACAAAGACACCGAACCTCAAGGGCAGGATCACAGTAGCATACACGCCTTTACAATCAGTCTTGGGCACGTTAATTGAAAATGTAGTCCATTACTCATTACATATTACTCCTTATAAAGTAATTACATTACCTTATTAATTACTCAATAGCAAAAGTAGTTAAATTACTTGTTACGGTATTTGCATTACTCAGCTCAGCTCCGTTCAAGGTTGGCCATCCCAACATATCACATCTAGCTGACACGTCCCAGACCACTTGGTTTACCTAATGCTCAGGGACAATGTTGAGATCAGCCCTCCATCCAGCTTCTTGGTAAAACACCAAACAATCCAAAATCCCAAAATGCCAAAGCATTAAAACTGCGATACTGGCATTAGTAAGTGTAATTTGATATCTGGATTTCAAATTCACTACACTGCTATGCAATGTATATCATGCCATATCTAGAAACTGTAAAAAAGTTTAGAAAGGTTTAAACTCACTGCTTGAAAGCTTGAAATCTAATTTAAAAAGTTCTGCAAGATTGATAGTAAGTTTCGAAGGCTTGCATAATGTTTTGTTGGCTGAAAAAAAATTAAAATCTCTACAAACATTATTTTGTATTTGAGTTTTCCTTTCTTCACAACTGCAATACTCTTTATACAGCATTTATACAACACATTTTCGGAGTTTCAAATTTGTCACTGTTCTCAGTGTATTAGTTTAATTTCCAGGTTTGAAACCTTTTAAATGTTGATCTGAAATTGGTACGCATATGTTGGGAAAAACGTTGGGAAATGTTAAAACTTGAGTTTCTAAAGGGCGAATCTTTATTTTGAAACTTTTGTGGATATACAATTGCACTCATATTGCAGACTGTCCTTTCAGAGCTTTCAGAGATCTGCCCACCCAGTTGTGAGCTTGCATGTCAAGTGATTTCTGGCAACATTGTCTCCCAGCTCCTGGTCTGAAACTCTGAAACTCCAGAAGTCCGAAACACACCCCTCCATATGACGAAAGCCTTGATGGCTTATGACAGCAGTGGGAAGGCTCCATTTCAGTGCACCGGTGCACCACTTAACAAATGTACTGGCGAGGGCTGGGAAAACTGTGTGAATGGAGTGTGATGTCTGTCAGCCGGCGGCAGCATCCACATAACTGTCAGCTGACAAAACAAACAACAATGTCAGCCTACAGGGCAAAAGCCATGGTAGCTTTTCTAGTTGACAAATAACAATTTAATTTTATGTGAGCCTGAATGAGATTTATAAGTTCTGCCTTATCAATCTCCCTTGACCTTTTAATGTTTGAATGGGCCACAGGGTCTAGGTAGGCATCCATGCCGCTTTTGCAGTTTAAATTGAGTGGGGCATCCCTCGTGTGAGCCAGCGGAGAGCCTTTTAAATGGTGTGCAGACTCCGCCTAGTCGGTGCGACATGGTAATGGTGCAGAACCCCTCTTTCTGCTGGCTGCCTGAGTACTTGATCACCTGCACACTGGCCTGATTGTTTACACACCTGCCATCCATCAGCTCATCAGCCCAGCGTACCCAGCATCCCTGGCGATTCACCCAGTCTTCGCCAGATCGCTGCTTCAGCCAGTTTGGTATCAAAGCTCTCTCGGCTGCCTTAGTATTGCGTATACTAAGTTTACCTCTTCGTGTTTGCCTTTCCCTATGCTTCGGGATAATCTCCTGCACTCCTGCCAGCCTGCTTGACTCTCTAGCAGCCACGCTCACAACTTAGCACATTGAGCTCTTGCCTTGCCTCGCCTGCCTGCCACTCTGCCTTCACTCCCTGCTCTGCTCAGCTCGGCCATCCTCTATTTTCCCTTACCCTCCACAGTCGCCAGCCGGAGCTCCCCCACATCGTCTTATCCTTCATTCCTCATCTTTTGTAATAAAGTCAATCATCTAACATCACCTCTGAGTCTGTGTTCTGCATTTGGGTTCACTTGTTTAGTGCGACAACAAATGAGACAAGAATTGGTTGGAAAAACCATAGTGTTTCTGGGGACTGGGCCTTACTGATTAATATACAAAAACCCAACTTTATAACTTTATTCACTGATTTTGGTGAAAAGGGATCATATTTAATGGAGAACATATTTTCTGATTTTCTCTCCGGTGTCGTCCGGCTGCCCTTCCTCAAATCTTGGAGATTAATGGAGTTTCTTAATGGACAGCTTTACTTGATGCTAAAGTAACAGCTAACGGCTGCTAACTGTAGCTGCCGTTAGCAGTTGGCTGTGCAGCTAGTGGTCCTATCAGCTGGCTCTGCCTGGACTGGGAGCTCAGTGCACCGGGGGAGTGTTGGTGTTACACCTCTAGCACAGGAGCTTTGGACCGCTGGGAAGAGGAGGTTTTCAGGCCCGGAGCGGTACGGACCCAGCAGGGAATGCTGGGTCCGCACCGCATTCCCTGCATTCCCTCTTTGGCAACAGAACCGGTCTCAGCAGCTTCCCAGTGAACAAGGCTGGTGTACATATCTGGTACCTATACCCGACCGAGACCGATAGAATGATTGCTCAAACTGATAGAAGAAAACGTGTATTATCTGGAAGCTTAAGCCCTGGCATTAGTAACAAAATGAAACAAGTTGAGGGTGCAGAAAGCAACTGAAACAGTGAACGCCATTAGTTTCGAGCCACAGATGGAACTTGGTCTCACAATTTGAAATCTTATTGTGACTTGCAATAAAAAGTGTTGTACAATGTAGAATATTTTATTCACAGATTCTGATGAAGACCCTGGTGCCTCCAGCAAACAGGTTGAGGTTGGAGGGGAGAGCGTTTCAGAGTTTCAGACACTGTTTCACTCTACACTGTTACCTAGTGGGTGAGAGGCAATGCTGGAAAGTAAATAAACAACGTCCCCTTATTTTACTCTCCTGTGACGGAGGAGTCACAGGAGCCTTTGTTTCCACTGGACACTTTGAACATTCCATAACATATTTATCTCTTGACTCAGCAGCAGCAAACCATGAGTTAATGTCTGTGATCGTTACATTAACATCGCAATATTGCTGCAGATGACATGTTTTGATTATGAAGGAAAAAGCGTTTCTGATTGGAGTTCAATGACACTGAAATAATGGTTCAGTATCGAGACAAAGCTGTGGCATGAATCTCAGAGCTTCATAAAGTAAGTTAGAGAATATGTGGTTTAGAAGAGAGCAGTGGCGGAATGTAATTAAGTACATTTAGTAGTGTACTTGTACTTTACTTATTACTTTACGTATTTCTACGGCATTTTCTGCTACTTCAGCAATTGACTGATACTGAACAGTACTGATGTTTATTTAGCTATTTACGTTATATTTATTTATTCTTTATTTTCTCGGTGTTCATTTCCAGAATTGGACTATTTAACTTAAATATTCTTTAATAAGGTTATTTGTTTAAGAAAGCAGCCTTCTGAGTGCTTTTGCATAGACATATCGGTGCAAAATCGGTGCACAATCCACAAAGAAAAGGTCTATTTTCATCCCAGCTCAAAATTCATTATATCGGCCGTCGTATCAGTAATCGGTGACGGTATCGGTATCGAAATTCCCGTATTAGTTGGGCTCTAGTTTCCATTACACCGTTGCAAATCAGCAAGTTAAATTGTGAATTTTCATGGATGGATCTAAACCACTGAGGTACTGTGCCATGTACTTAATATGCAATGACATTTTTCCAGTCCAAGACAATGTCTACACCAGTTTTAGTAATCTATATCTACAATCTGAGAGTGTATTTACCTTTTGCTTATCGTCTTTTTTCAAATTATCAGATTGACCGTTCAGTATATTGGACACAGAATTGAAGATTTGTCCCACATTTGATCCTGACAGTAGACCGTCTTTCTTTAGCTGAGCCACAGCTTTCTCCACTGAAGCCTTAAGATCATCTACTGAAGAGCTGGAGGCCGCTGTGGAATCCAGCACCTGTGGAGAAAAAGCCATGTTATTTGTAAAGGAAAATTAGAGCATTTCTATAGGTCTTGTCCTGTTAGTACCCCCATTTATTATGTTCATGTACCCCAGTCATTGTGTTGTTGACAAACCTGTGCAATGATAGTGGTGCTTGCTACAAAGCTGCTATTTTTTGCAGTTGCTTTGATAATCACGTTGTAGCTGAAACTGCTGTCTCCGAGAGGAAGGAAAAGAGACTTCACTTCATTGTTCCAACTGCAACGCAGAGTCTTACCTGACAATTTTCAAACAAGAAAACAAGTCAGATTATTTATTTTTGGGTGATTACTCTAATAGTGCCCTCACACCAGAAGCTTCATGAGCTCAGCTCTGCTCAACTTCAATGGTCAGCTCCCATTGAAATTCAATGACTGTCGGCCGCTGTTGTTGCTCATGAGCTTCTGGTGTGAGCTCACAGTAAGAATTATTATGTGATAACTTGACTAACTTAGATAACTTAGTCCTCTTATCACCGAAATGTTTGCCAACCTGGATTACTTACCATCATGAGTCTTAAAACAATACTGACAGTTAGAACAAGGAATTTCAGTATTGCAAGTTATTTTGAAAGCATCGAGGATTGTTCCACTTGGTGGTAATATGCTACACTTAAGGCTATCAAAATTGTTGGTGGTTGCTGATGAAGCTGTATCACCGGTGGTAGTAGTGATAGTGGTGATAGCGATGGTAGTGGTGAAAGCGGCGATAGTGGTGATAGCGGCTGTAGTAGGGATTGCGGTGGTAGAGGTGATAGCACTAATAGTGCCAGGTGATATTGTGGCAGGACCAGCAGCGGTTGTTGTTTTTTCTTCAGTGACTCCAGCTTCTGCTTTCGTAACAGTGGTAGCTGGGTTTTTGGTGGTAGGAGCTGGTATTGTAGATGATGATGCCCCTATGGTGTATTTTTTGTAAAGAGGTACGACATCCGCTTTTGTACAAAAGGAAAAGGACAATGTGTATTATTTCCAAGAACTAATGGGGATATTTTGGAAAAACAGGTATAAATAAAACAAAAAAGTGTAAGACCTACAACATTATAATAATTGCTTTAAATGGAAATAGTACTGGTGGTTCGTCAATCTTGTGGAGTTAATTTCCTTGAATATATTAAAATGTATCTTTCAGTTAACCAAGGACGTACCAGAATAAACTCCTCTCATCATCATCACCACCATTAATTACTTCTGTATTTTTGCAACATTGGTACAAATTAATAATTGGTCTGGAATCCAAAAATGATTAACAGACATTGGCAAGATAATTCACAGAGCAGCTTTAACATTATTTTACTAACTAATGTGTACGCACCAGATGTTATCACCACAGTGATATCTCGACCCCCTGACTTGGCCAGTGCAAGCTGGGTATGACTCACAGTGCATTCAGTCCCACCAGTCTGTATGTTTATAAGGGGCCATTGCTTTGCATTTTTGTAGCAGTCCTTTGTCTCATCCTGTAAATATATTCACATGAAAAAGCATTAAGTCAATGGCAATAGTTTTTGTTTTTTTTAATAACATTTAACAGTATCTGATCTTTTAGTCCCAAACAATTAAGATTCTATTTATCAGACTTACTGGCCAGTCCTTCTCGTCTCCTGGGTCCTCAATGTTCCACTCAACTTGTGGACATGCATGTGCAATACAATCCATTTTAATTTTTGCATCTGTGTTTGCCTTTTCTGGGTTACAGCCTTCAGTACAAGTGAGACTATGGTACAACAAATACATAGATAATTTGGTTAAAAAACAACTAGAATGTTTACATCTCAAAAATGCTGTCCAGTAAAACCTATTTATACTTTACTCCATGACTGATAGAAAATTTTATTTGTTTGGTAACTCAAACTTTAAAAATAATTTTTGTTCTAAAATGAGTTAGCTCCTTAACGAGGCAGTTTAATTTCTTCAGATAATTTTCTGAAGTCAAAAGTTAATTCAGGTACTTCACCTCTTTGGCAGATATTGTAAGAAAATCACAGTTATACGTGAAAACACAGATCATCAATCCACTTTATTTATATACCACACTTTAGCACAGATGAGAATGTCAGGTTCAGTGCTCCTAGTGATCAGAGCAGATCAGTTACAAAACCATTGAGTACCTTAGCCAAGTTGGACTGTTAGTCTGAGGTGGGGTAAGGGTGATGCATATGGATTCAGTTTGCTTCACTTTATCATCTTTCTGTATCACATTAAAATGATAATTATAAAATTGAAATGGATCTGGTAGGCATTTTTCTGTAATGACGTGAGTCAGTCCCTCGAAATCCCCTTGGCAACGACATGGATTTTCTGTGAATCAACAAGGAAAGGTATTATACTACTGCGATAACAATTGACATGCTGATGCAAAACATTTTTAAAAAATGTCGAGTCTGTAAAACGTGCTGATAGTTGGATTTGGACCGTGCATCTAAATATGGTCTGTATTGGTTCGTCTGAGAGGGATAGATACACATCCCTCCTTATTTGGCAAACTCGAAAGGTCTGACATACCCCTCATATTAACAAGGTCAAATACTTTGTAAGCGACAACAGTTTCTTTAACCATATTGTAAAAAGGCATTCTCAACATCTCACTCCTGCCAGCCTTTGGCCTGGTTTTGTGTCTTTGGTTTAAGGATAATGAAAGCTTTTCTTTTTAATGATTACAAGGTAACCTTTGGCTAAGCAGATCCTATTTTTTTACTGATGATCTGAAACAGCAGAGCTTGGACACACAGGGAGATTTTCTAAACTATTCCAATGATTGTCTGGTCATAGCTTGGCAACTGTATCTGGGCACAGCAGGCCTGTCCAGCTTTTTCCCATGCCGATGTGTAATAAGAGTGAAATTCTCCTTTCTACATTTAAAAATGTATGGAATGGTGTGGGGATTTTTTAAATCATCTTTCCATAACATAAAATCAAAAGTGCTAGGAATTAATAAAACACTGTGTTTATCGGCTAACAAGCTTACTGCTTACAGTGGTAAAAAAGTATTACTTTCATGGCCAGGGAGCACATCATTAACTATTTTTGTATATTAGATAAGGCAAGGCAAGGCAACTGTTTCTATATTAATCTGTGGGGTCACAAGTTTAAAAAAAAAGACATTGATGTTTGGCTGACCTAAGGTTTGGCTAACCTAACACCAACACTTACTAAGGGTAGTAGGGCTTAGCAAACTCCTTTACATGTAATGTTCTGACCTAATATGCAGCTCAGACAATCAACATATAAACAACAAATTAAAATACGTTACTTTATGAAAATTACAATACACAAATATGAAACTTACAAAATATTTAAATAAAAAGAGTAGGAAAAGCATGATTCTTACTGCAGGCCCACTGGAAACGCAAGTCCTTGTTAGTTAGTTTGGATGGGTCCTCAATTGAAAGCGTGATGTTTACATTTTTGGAAGGTACTGAATCTGAAGGTGTTGCAATTAATGTTATTGGAGATCTGATCACTCTAATATGTTTCTTTCTCTGAAAATGAACAAAAGGATTTATAAATAATGCAGTACACAATATAAGATGAGAGGGGGGAAGCCAATACATTAAAAATTATGAACAAAAGTAGGAGAGCGGCAGGTGGTAAGTATTCTTCCCCTTACAGATATGTAAGTATGTAAGATTTAGTGGCATCTAGAGGTGAAATTGTAGTTTGCAACCATCTGAATACTGATCACCTCCCACTTTTCCTCATCCAAGCGTGTTGGAGACACGTTCGATGGCCGCGAAACAAGTAACCAGTATAGGCGAGTATAGGCGCATCCTTCTAAGGCTATCGCTAGTGGGTTTATCCCTCGGGCGCACACGCAACACTGAAAGCATTTAGTCCATGCCCACCTGCTGTGAGGGCTTCACCTCGGTCTCACCCTGTCACCACAAATGACAGGTGTTCCATGTCCAGCCAGTGCATCATGCATAATGACACATCACAAGACCCAATATGCGCAAAGGAGGTGCATCACAGTGGAATAATCAATATTCTCCATGGGGTGGTGGGCTGGGAACCATAAATGCATGGGCCAGCGTGGAGCAAAGTAGGGACAGAAATGCAGCAGGCAGGAGGGAAGGCTCATTAGCGTGTCTGAAATTGCTCTCTGTAGACCACAAACAGACACTGAGCACAGCGCAGGGTGGCCGTGCGCGCAACATAGCAAGATAGCTTGCGCACCGGGCAGACGAGATGTGACGTGGCGTCCTCCTACGAACTGTGAGGAGTAATAACCCTGGATCTGAAAAGACTAGTGATGCTCTTAGGTATAAAAGCCGGATTTGGGTGTAAAACATCCGAGCTGCCATCACCTTGGATCCTGAGGCAAGATGGTACTACAGAGAGAGCTGACTCTTTTTGCAGACGTCAGAGCCAGAAGCAAAGCTGTCTTGGCTGACAGACACTTGAAAGAAACCTCATCCAAAGGTTCAAAGGGGGTTTGAGTTAGCACTAAATCCCACTGAGGGGCGAGGAAACGTGACGCTGGTCTATGTCTCTGTACGTCTCTCAGGAAGCGTTTCAAAAGAGGGTGGCTAAACACTGATCTGTCACCAAAGCCCTCATCACAGGATGAAATGGCGGCCACATAAGTCTTAACCATGCTGAAAGCTACGTTCCCATCCACTAAAAATTGGAGGAATGACAGCACATGAGGTAGGGAATGCACAGAGGGAACCAAGGCTCTTTGCTACACACCATCGCTGGAAAGTTGCCCATTTGGCTGTGTAAGACGCTCTGGTAGACGCAGCCCTGTGCTCTAAATAGTGCGCACAACGGCCTGAGAGAGACCTAGTGTCTCTAAACGTTTCAGACCCTCAGGCACAGATCTATCATTGGGAAACTCCTGACCGCTCCCCCTGAGAGAGTGTCCCCCCACCACGGGAGGCTCCACGGCCAGCCTGCAGCCGCTGCAGGCACGGGAACCACAATGCCCCCCCGCGCTCCAGTGCTATCAAGACTGCCGATAACTGCTCTTCCTGCATTTGTGCCAGGAACCAAGGGTTTAGAGGGACCGACTGGAAGGCGTACAGGAGCTTCCTCGTCCCTGGCTGATGCGCAAATGCATCCACTCCCACTCAGAGAGAATCAGAGAGGCATTGTGTGTTGCCGCGTGTGGAAAAGAGATCCCAATTTTGCTCTGCCGAACCTGATCAAACCAAATCTGTGATCAGGTCGGGATGGAGACCCTGGTCTCCCTTACAAGGGCCCCCCTAGACATGATAGTCGCTCTTCTGTTCAGCTCGCCGGGCATTTATACTGCCCTGAAGGAGAGTAAGTGTGCGCTCCCTGCGCAGCAGCCGTCTGGCTATGTTCAAGAGCTATGCCGAACGCACACCTCCCTGGCGATTTGCGTGAGCTGCAACAGCGGAGCAAAATGCCTGATTACTTTCCACACAGTGAGAAGTTCCAGTGCATTTATGCGGAGAGACATGTGAGCTGGCCACTGTCCTCCCATCAATTGTGTCAGACACGTTCCTCCCCACCCTGAGAGAGATGCGTCTGTAAACACCGAGATGTGCGACATAACTCTGCCCAGAGGGACTCCCGCTGACAGGGTGTGAGGACTTCCCAGTAAGCTAAATTTGAACCTACTGAGGGAGGGATGGTCACCATTCGCCTCTGTGGACACACAGGATCGATGCCCTGGCGAATGAACCACCTCTGTAGCCGTCTCATGCGGAGGAGGCCCAGGGGAATCACCATGTGATTCACTGACATCATGCCCAGTAGCTGCATGACAGAGAGAGCTGTCACAACACTGTGGGGCGTGACACGACGGAGGAGAGCTATCGAAGCCTGCGCTCTCTGCTGCGAGAGTCGCGCTCTCATAGGAGTCCAGTTCCACTCCCGGGTAAATGACATGCTGGGAGTGGCGAGGAGAGCTCTTTTTCCAGTTTATTATGAGTTCAACAGCTGCATCACGTGTCTGTGTCTGTAACGTGGCTTCCTCCATGGAGCCAGCCAGCAACAGCAGGTCGTCCAGATAAAACGATAGTCTAATCCCTTATCTGCCAAACGGCTCAATTATATTCTTATTTTCAGGTACACTAATGAAAATATACTTATAAATATAATATTCCATTTCTGCCAATAGATCCTGTTACAAATGTTACACACTGGACCTATAAATATAAAATATCACTACTGCTCAATGTAAAAAGAAAACATTTTACCGGTCTCTGGTTAATGCTTAACAAATAGTCATTATGACCATTTAGTTGAACACGTGAATCCGTGTCACAGGAAGCAAATATATCCACATCCAGTTCCAAAGAAGAGAAGACATTCCATGCTAGGAGTTTCACTTGTACAGGTCCTGTAGCAAAACATTGAGTTATGAAAACAATGAATATTCAGTTCATATCAATAAAATCTGTACATATACAGTACACAGCTAAAACATGAACATGTTGATTAAATACCTATAATGGCCTTTTTTCAAATTGTTGTCAAGTTTCACAAATCATTATATTACAGTGGTATTTTGCCTCATATGTGGCCATACCTTGAATCAGGTGTCCAAAATGAAAAATTTCCTTTCTTGTATTCATTTTTCTGGTCTCAGAGAATGAGCTGTTGTCTCCAGTCAGGGAGAAGAGGAGCAGCACAGGTGCTCCATGTTCGAGGGAAACACCAATGGTAATATCTGGAGAGTCTAGACAGTCATCCCTCTCTGTCAACACAGAGGCCTGAAGCCCGGCTACTTTCTCTAACACACACATCTGCAGTACATGAAAGATTTACAATACAGAGAAACATCAATTTTGCCTTTCTTATCTCTTGTCTATGGAACATATCACAACATGTAAACATGGCTGTAAACAATGCAGGTTTTAAAATTTTGGCTTTGCAAATGTTTTGTAAGAAAGGAAATGCATCCAACATTTGCTGGGCCTCAAGGATACACATAATGAGTTTTGGTGTGAAAACAAGAAAACTTCACAGGGTTCCCTTCTGTTCATTTAATCTCGTAGTATCTTTAGTAGCTATGTGAAGAACATTTCTCTTCAAGGCAGTTTCATTTGTTCCAAGACACAGTGTGGTAAATAAAAATTACTATAGATTTTTTAAAACGGTGACATGGCTGTAACACTTTAGGTGCCTTCCACAGTAACATTGTCACAGAAGATAGAATGAATCATTTGTATTCTATTCTCTTTATTGTTCAAATCATGCCTTGGATGTAAATCCTATGATTTCTATTTATTATGTATTATCAAAAAAACAAAAACACACAAAAATGCTTCTTTCTAGGAAAACATCAGATACGTTTTGACTTTCTATCCCCTATCAACAAAATTAAAATTGGTTGTGTTGATCCATCATTCAACCTGTTTAACATGGTAGCATTACAGATGCCTTAAGTCTAACTTTGATATACTTACCTACTTTAATCGCTTATACAATTTCACACCATCTTCCAGTGTTTAAATGTATAACACTGAGCAGCCTAGAGATCCAAATTTTTATCTCAGAGGTGATATCTCAGGATGCTGATTTGGATGAAATTCAGAGGGGTGATGAATCCACTGTGTTTACAGATATCCCACTAATTAGGTGATGGGGTTCTATAATTAAAGGTTCAATTTAATTTCTAATTTAGAGAGGCCTTAATCCCTCAATCAACTCCTTAATGATCAAGACAAACATGAAAGGATGATGCATCATGTTACTGCTTTATTGATAGAAGAGGGGATGTTAGCTTGATTAATGTTGATGTACCTGCAGGTCTGCGGACACTTCAGGGAACGTGACCAAGTTAGATGCATAAAGGGTCAGCTGGTGGCAACCAGGCCCAAGCTGCTTCACCATTTCTGGAGTCACTGTGACGTTCTGGGGAACATTTCCTCGGACCACAGATAAACCGGACAACAACATTCCGTCACTCTGGATTCTGAAGGTCACGTTTGTACCTGTAGGAAGAAGAGAGAAAAAAAGAAATGCGTTTAAACAGAGACATTCAAACAACACAATACAAACAAGTGAATAGAATACAAACACCAAAACCGGATGCTTTCAAGCAGCGATATCAAATTGGACAGGGTGAATTATGGTATATTATGGTCATCTTGGCACCTACCTGCTTTTACATCCATTTGAATTTGAAATGGCTCTCCATAAAGGGCTTTGCAGTTGGTTGCATCAAAAGACAGTTTCCCAGCACAGCACCTGATGACACCAAACCTTGTGATGGGTTCTTGAATGGTAATTATTTTCTGAGCTGTAATGTGTATGTCACTGCTGGTGCATTCAACTGCCACAACAAATGTACTTGGATGAGTATACTGGTGTACCACATGGCTCTCCAACCTGAGAAAAAGCACATAATAGAATCGGTTAGGAGTGACCACAGTATTTAGCTCTTGCTTAATGAGGAAAAATAAGTAATTTGGGTTACGTATGTCACACACGTACCAGTCACTCCTTAGAAGTCAAATCAATAATTTTCTTAATGGAGATTTTGGTCTAATTTCATGGCGGTATGGGCTGGCGATTTCGAGATAATTAAAGATTTACCTATGTTTGCTGGGAGACTTTCTTTAATATACTTGGATTCTTGTATGTGATTTGTAATGTTCCTATAATATTTTTTAAACGCTTCTGAATTATTATGATATTTCTTAGTCATCAGTAATGTATTTATACACTGTGACTTAACACACTTGAGCATACTTAAGTATTTCATATACAGTAGTGGCATACAATCTATTGCAGATACTCAATAGCATTATTGGCCAGTACCGCCGTAGATGAGATGATACAGGCTACTGTTTTGTAGCAGGCTGAGATATCCTGACTTTTAGTCCCTTGTGTGGAGCTCCAAAAACACTGGATCACACATTTCCCATAATGCAACTCAGTAGGGTCTTTTGTGAGGCCTTCCTTGACTGTTAAATGCCTATGTCTTTCAGACTCTGGCCCTAACCTTTGCATCATCAGGGTTATCTTCTCAAACTTGACAAAGCCCCTCCAGAGCCACACAAGTCATTATACAACTGTTTTCAAGGGCTGAGTAGCGCTCCTCATGAAGAGTAAACGGACCTTGATGTGGAAAATCAGTGAAATGGCGCTTTATATGTTTGATTTTCAGATTAAACCCTCATAGTCAGTCATAGTCAGTCTCAGTCAGTTTGTAGAAGTTAGTACTCACCCCTCTATACTGTGCAGATAAATAACATGGCTATCTCCGGTACTCAGCTTGCAGCTGAGGTTTCCCTGGGGCAAATGTAAGAGCCACTTCGCGCTAATGGTGACGTCATTAAAAACAGCAGCCACAGTGCTCACTGACAGTGTGACCCCTGGGGGGACAAAATTACCAGAAATGTAGCAAAGTGCCAGTAACCAACTGGGCTTCCGTAAAAACAGACATGCACAGATCCTTATCATCTCAGCAGGCACGGATACTACAGGGGTATTTAATACAGCAGCATCAAGGCAAAGACCAGAGACCATCAATGTGATCCATCTATTTTTCTATTTCCTTTTTCATTTTGATATCCTGAGATTTCATTACTCTTTATCAGATTTGAATAATTATTTTGCATATTTTTCCACATGACCATGACCCTGGGTTGTGCTGAAAAAGTGCAGTTGATGGATGTTGCCTTGTAGGGTTTAATGGGTTTGATAGACTTGCACATCATTACTGTAGAATATAATTAATGCACCCTTAAAGGATACAATACACTAAAACATTATGATATGCTTTATAATGAGTACAGAACATTAACATAGAAATAACATTCAAATGATAAAAGTCAAGTAAGTCTTTGAAGGGAGCATAAAAGAAGTTAATTCTTTCATTTAGATATAATTGTGTATATTGGTGTTTTCTGCCCCGTAAAAGCACTAACTTGAAGTCAGAATTTAGTTGTTTGCTTAAATTACTGTAGAACCGAGCAGATATTGTATTAAAATACAATAGCCTGTGAAACATGACACACTTAGGTTTCTGAAAAAAGAAGAAGAACATACACATAAGGGGGAAGAGAGAGGTTGTCACTTTTTTGAGTGGATGTCTGTGAAGCCAAAGGTGGTTTTTGGAGCCGGCATCTACTCTCTGTAGTTATCATGGTGTACATTATTAATTGGTTTTAGCTTTTGACCATGGATGCATCCACTTGGAGAAACGTGGATAGGAAAGAAAGAAAAGGTAGGAAAACAGTCAAACCTGCATGTCCTCTACTGGAGAAAGTGTGATTCCCACTTGAAACATTAATAATTGAGCCGGGATTATAAAACTGTGACCTACCATCTTCACAGTGGTAGTCCAAAGACAGGTAGCTCCCCAGCTGAGGACAGGGTTCACCAAAGGAGTCCACAACTTCAGCAATCTGGCAGACCTGATGGCCGTGGCAGAGAGCTGGGAAACGCATTGAGAACATAATCAGCTACTGATAACACACAGCAATGCTAGTGACATTATGTTAAGTTCTACCTGTTACCACTTCATATTTAGCATTTCTAGTGTTCCAGTGAGAAAGCTTTGTGCTCTAACAACAATATGTTACTCAACTAATGACCCTACAAATAACAACTCCTCAACATTCATCATCATCATAAATAGACTTCACTTGTGTGATGCTTCTAAAATGAGCACAGAGCAAAGCACTTCACATTTACCTACATACACATTCACACAGGCCCTGGACAGCTCATGTTCCGTTTCTTGCTCAAGGATGCCTTGACGTGCAGACAGGAGGAGCCGGGGGTCGGCCACCTGAGCTGCAGCCACCAAATCCTGCATGGTTATTAAACCAGGCCTGTATTTCTGAATGTTATTTCTCTGAATGATGTCGGGAATTTGTGCTATGTGTATTATGTGTATGACATCAGCATCACATGTTGTGAACATTTCTGAATAAAACATCAGCTAATGGCAGCATGGTGACTCAGCAGGATGGACCTGGCTTTGAACCCAGCAGAGCAGCTGGGCCCTTTCTTAGCAATGTTGTCTTTGTGGCCTATACGGGGTTAATCATGCATGTATAAAGAGAATTGGATACAGTGTCGGAGGCGGGGCCCCGTTTAGCCAGGTACCTTCCGGTTTAGCCCTCCTAACTTGAATGGGGATAAAATTATTTAATTGTGCAGCTCTTCTAGGCTTTCCAAATGTTATCGGACCAAATGGATCAAATTCTGATAGTCAAAAAAATGTATCCACCGTTTTACGGCCACTTCTTTCACAATGTAAGTCTATGGGAAAAAGTATTTTTGGGCCAGTGTGCATGACATGACAGACTCGAAGTTGTAATTCCATAGTTTGGCCACTATGTCAAATTGACTTCACTGCCCAGTGCACTTCCTGGAGGCCTGGGGTTATTAGACCAATTGCACGGTGCATTTGTGATGGGCGTTGCATCGCAGTATAGTGTGAAGACTGGTTTAGAAAACACTAAATGCATACGAGAAGCCCATTCCCTTTCAAAACTAGAAGGGCACTGAGAACATTAAGTGACATTTTGTGGTTTAAAAGGTTCTTTATATGAAATTATGAACATTAATATAGCAGAAAACAACTATTTGCTATGTAAAGCGTGGAGTGATGGCGTCCTGAGAAGAGGATGACATCACGCTTCCTCTGTTGTTATCCCAGCCGTGCTGTGTTTGTACAGCTGTGCATGTTAGTGCACGTGAGTGTGAAACTGTTGGCTTTGAGGAGAGCTGCTTCTTTTCTCATCTATGAATGGTGAATTTACCGACCAAACCATAGTTGGTGATTGTTTGAACAATGAAAAGACTAACAAACACTTTGTCTCTGTCCAATTTGAATGAAGTGCGTTTTCTGATGATCTGCGAAGGTAAAATTAGTGTTTTTCTCTGGTTAATGTAGACCAACCCCATAGTTTGTTCAGTGTTATTTTATGGATTTTACTGTGACCTATAAACGTGTTTTTTGTATTTTGATTGTGTAAAAGTTAAGAATATTGCCAATAGACAGACAGTTAATGTTAACATTAGTTTGCAGAGTATCTTGCTCAAGGATACTTCGACACATGGCTGGGGGAAGCCAGGATCGAAACCACCGACTTTCCAATTGGTGGACAACCGCTCTGCCACCAAGCCACAGCCGCCCCATATTCCAGTAAGACATGGCAGCTGGTAGCAGTGATGACGCTGACACAGATCACTCAAAGTTAGCTCTACAGGTAATGGTAGTGAGAAATGTGTCCCAAAACATCAGCTAGCTTCACTGGTTAAAAGCACAAAAGCGCCGTTGACACAAAATGGGCTTTTATTCCTGCAGTTTTAGTGCAAAACCATGCACAGCCTTCATAAAAGCCAACGTTGCTGTGACCAGATCACTGGAGCCAAAAGCTACACTTTGTGTATGTGTTGTGTTAGCTCCAGATGTGATATTAACTGTGTTGCTGACTATTCTCATAAATGTGTTTTGAACAGCTAACCCCTGTAATTAAGCTTGTTGCACCAGTGTTTCATTTTTAACCCGTAGCATCTGTCAGAGTTTCCTGCCTGTTCAAGGACATGAAGGTCAGGTGAATATAAAATGATAAGTTGTTCAAATGTTTGACTGTGTTTGATTTCTATGTGTGTTAGTTCTGTGATGGACTTCTGACTTGTCCAATGTATGCTGGGAAAGGCTGCAGTGTCCCAAGAATGAATGTAATGAGCAAGTTTAGGAAATGAACGGGTGGATGGTCTGCTTTTGCCATCAGTAAATGCATGAGTTAATATTTACTCTAAAATGGATGGATATCACTGATGTATCTTTAATGCTATTAGGCTTTTAAGCTACTATTGTGTGGTTTTTCTTCCATAAATGTCCTGATGGGCAATCACTCCAACCAAATAATGGTCTGCAGTGAGACAATATGTGCTTTGTGATATCTGGCAATCACTTCCTTCAAAAAGTGGATTGAATTTCATCACGCCTTTCATCCATGCAGAACCTTTTCATGAGGCATTTGTTTTCCTATTCTGATTTTTCCTTTCTTGTGGAGTTCAGCATACTAAACTATTATGAAGCTGAGAGTGGTGTTTGAATGCGCTGGATTAGCATTCAAACATCAGTTATCATAACAAGATCAACAACTAAATGATATGGAAATAAATCATGTTTTTATTGCACAAAAAAATTATTTGGCCATGTTTTACCTGTTAATGAGTCTACAACATCCACCCAGCCACACTGATGTTGTGTGGGTGTTGTTGGTGGGGAGAGCGTGGATCGACAGTAATGAATGTTCTTACGACCGTAGAAGCCGCCATCTATCATTAAGACTTGACCAGAACCACACTGCAGAGTGGTGTTACGACCTGCACACACAGTGGATCTCCCAGACTCTGGAAAGAACATAAAAGCAATACAAAGTGGTAATTCATCATAGAGTGATTCAGTATGCTGTTTTGTCTCAAGGTTGGAGTCAGAATACATACCAAACTGGCAGATAAAATCCAGTTTTTTATTGCAGTCTCTTGTGGCTTTCCATTGGAAGCCCGAGTCTCTCAGTATGTGTCCACAAGCTGCTCCTGGCTCAGGGCTGCTCACCCAGTTTGAATAGGTAATTTGTGAACCATCCAGCCAAGAGAGAGGACCTGAGGATGGAACAAACCACTGCTGAACGAATGATCAGTTTGAGCTGAGGTGGCTGTAAGTGCAATGACCTTACCTGTGGTAATAAAGTCCAAAATTACTTTTATTTACATTTAATTTATTATTGCATGTATTTTTCCAACATTACATTTATGGTGCTTGTGTGTATTTGGTAGAATTAACAGGTTTTACTACAACTTTTAAGGACAGTTCAAATATACCTCTGACCTTCAAGGGCCATCCTACCGGCCTTTCACTCAAAAGAGGCAACATATTAAATAAACTAGCATTCATTGGCCTAAAGGATAAGGCTGGGGGTATTACTGCATATATTTTTCTTATCAACAAATCTCATCAAATGATGAAACCAACAATAAGTGTATCCTACTAACAAGGATTGCCTGTGTAGCCAAAGCCCATATAGCAGACCTCCATTGTTGTTCAAGAATTATGTTAAAAAATAGATATGAGCCACATTGTTGCAATGGATGCAGACCTGGGTGACATGTTTCTTCATTAAAGTGAACATAGGCATTGTAGTTTATTTTGAGTTAATCCCACATACACCACCGTTCTACTGCTGTAAATACTCATTAGCATTAGAAGTAAAACAGTTGGGAAAAAAGGAAATGTTTTCATGTACATTTGGATATACTCATGCTAAACACTGAATCCCTGGCAATTCAAAACAATGTGATAATATGCCCTATTACCACTGCTGGAGGATAGTGAACAATGTGGAGATGCCAGCAACATTTTGGTATAAAACCGCTTGCATTTTTCACCAGTTGGTGATCTTCTAAATCTCTAGATTAAAGTGTAATATTATTTCAAACTCTACTCCAGTTAAAAGAAGCATTAAGAGGCAGTACAATATATCCTTACTCTAAACCATGCCAAGAAACAATTGGAAGAATCATTTTTAAATCTTTATTTACTTCTACAGTTCCCACATTGGTTATTTGGTCACCTTTGTTGTAAATAGAGAGACATGGGAGGTACAAACAATTTTTAAAATCTTGGAATGTACGTTTTTCACTTGTTGCAAAAATATCTTTAGTGTGTGAAGTGATTTCTCACTCCACTGAGTGAGAGAAAAGGCTTTACACCAGTTAAAAGGCTGTATTTATTGAAGAGAGGAAAGTAAGAATGATATGAACTTAATTTTTTTTCGAGACGGACCAAATTGAGAATAAATTGGACACGATTGCACCAAATTTACAAGACAATAATCACCAATGTTTAATATTCTCTTCAGCGGTGCGCTAAATTGCAGCATTTGACGGATTGAAGCAATGCGCAAGGGACTTATTAAAGACCAAAACAAATATAGTGGTCATACACTTCCTGATACCCTGTCTCTTTTTAAAGTGCTGTATTTAATCGGAGTTACCCTACGAGATATAGAATTCATTTTCTGAATTCTGTCCCAGAAATGCAAGGAGGTGAGAGCAGCACCATCATGCTGTAACAACTTCAACTTCAACACTTGCTGACAAAGATTTGGAAGTGTTAAATCAAATTACTGTTATTACTAGTTTCTGCCAGAGACTTGCTCATGAGCATTTTGTCGCAAATGTTTAAACTCATCTGTCTAAGGTGAGTGGCATCTGCATGGGAGCACAGCAGATGGCTGTGTTCCACATTTCAGCCTTCTTACCTTCAACAGTTGGAGAATACTGCAGGTTTGGAAAGGCAGACGGTGCTACTCCAAGCCACACATCCTTCTTGCTGTCCAAGTGTCTTTGAAGGAAATGTTGAGTTTCTTCATCTGGGATAAATGCAAGGTGTCCACCACGGTGCTCACACCAAGCCTGGGCACTGGAAGAAGTATGGCGGAGACCCACAAACTCATAGCAGGAGCCTCCGAGGGCCCTCTGGTGTTCTGGACAGGAAATCGTAACCTTCGTCTTATCTTCAGCACAAGACAAACAGTTGAGTGACATCAGGATCAGCAGGTGCACAATTGTCCGGCACATTGTTTCCGTTTTCAGTTCAAAACCAAAAGTTTGTGTCACATCACCTTTTTCAAGTTCTTAGTGCTGTTAGTGCAGTGCACTAATACGGTTTCATCTAATGTTCTCATACACACCCTGCTGACATTGTGCTTTTAGCCTCTCTCACACACCTTGTTCTGGGTTCAGCAGAACACTGTTTACCTAACAGGCAGGCTCTCTCAAAAACCAATGAATGCATTCTCTTTGTCCAGAGACAGAGCTGCAACAAAGGAAATCTAGGAGAGTAGCTTCAACCAGATGGCAAGATAATTGAGGTTAGGGTTAGGGTTTACCAATACTACCAAAAGGATTGAAAAGGATTTATTGATTTACGTATATTTTAAAAATAGGCATCTAAGAGAGTGACTAACTGAACCATTTTTCGTTGTGACAAATCTAAGTGCTGGTGTACACGCTGAGTCACAACCACACTTTATTTTGGAGATGCTAAATGATCAATAAAGAAAATGCCATCCCAATTCAGGAAACAAACCAAGGCCACTCTTCCGTGTGATAAAACATTCAAAACTAAGAGACTCTTTATTTATTTTTTCTGAAAGTTTCATGTTAGTTAACCCCAGACACAAATTTAATTATAGGTAAAATACAATCAATCCAGAAAAACATTCCCAATAAAATGAAAATAAAGATACAATGCAGATAGAAGCGACAAATTATAAAAATGCCATTCTAGGTTTTAGAGTGGCTATAATCAAAATATCAACAATGGATGACATGACAACTTGTAATGAATCCACAAGGAATTATTACACGACTGTGTGCAGTTCCCCACAGCTCCAAGGAACGTTTTAGCATCTTTCAGCTCATTGTTTTGGTTTTCCCACCTGCTACTTGACTGTTTTGGCTCACTGTCAAAGCTTTCATCAGTGTCCTTTCCAGATGCAGCAGGCAGCTTCTAAAAAAAAATAAATAAATCACTGACCTCTACCTGCCCAGGACCAGATAACAGGATAGTGACTAGCTGGTGAGGAGCATTTAGCAGCTAAAGGGCCAAATAGTTTCTTCAGGAGTTGCTGGAGGTATACATTCAACAGCAACTGTTTGCTAACAGGTTCGCCATATCAACTTAACTTAGGTGATGTGTTTATAGCTTGTTTCGCTCTTTCCGCGTTCTCCCTGAAGAAGCAGGTCTAAATAAAACAATTCATTTATGACTGTGTAATATATGACAGTCCCAAAATATCCCACTCAATAAAACATTACGTACAATTACTATTTGTAACGTTTTACCATGACAACTTTTCTGTGCCTTTCTTCGTAAGAGAAAAGAAACCTTACTGACAGGATCCCCTTAATGAGTCCGTATTTTCATGCATGTTGATAATGTATAACATTTGTGAGTTGAATTTAAATTGCAGTAAAACGTTAAAGACCCAAAAGAAAAAAAATCTGTATTTCTAGTACTTCGTCCGGTCTTTTTAGTTGCTTTGCTGCTGCCGGAAGCACCAGTATGTAAAAACATAGTCAGCCTCTCGCTCCATGACAGTGTTTTCTAAGATTAAATTTTATAGCTTAGATATCCCGCCTTTTTCATACAAGTATGTATATACATCTGCACTGTAACATTGCACTTAGCCAAATATACAGTATACTGTAGCTGACTCATGTCACACAAACACACACACACCACAACACTCTGTATCAAATTGCGCCGTCAGTACTGCACAAAGTACTTCTACTAAAAGCGTCTGCTCTCTGTGATGCAGTTGTGAGGGTTTTCTTGGCGTGCTGTGTAAGACAAGAAAAAGAGGAATATGTGATTGGAAATATATCCTGTGGTTTAGCCACTGTAAAACTAGCTTGGATCAATCGGTGCACTAAAAGCAGTGATGCACCATTGTGCCATTGATTGCACAGCGGGTCTAAATTCAACCAAATGGCAAACAAAGCTGTGCATACTGGCCGCAGTCTTCAGCCATTTACAATGCTGTTGCCACCTGTCAATCCAAGAGGTACGGCAATAACAAGAATGAGTTTCTGAAGTTAGTTTTAACAGAGTTACAAAATGTAATATGTGCAATAAAACTATAAAAGAACAAGAATAATAAAATGAACAGTTTAATAACTGGTAAACCTAAATTGTGCAGGGGCTACTTAGGTATTGTTTGACTTGAGCCTCACTTAAATAGAATTCACAATGAAGTTACTGCTCCTAGTAAAGGTCTCAGTGTCATACAAGCCTGTCCATCTGAAGTCATTAAACACATCTCTATCGGTGTATTTATAATATCCTTCTTTCAGTCCTCATTGCTTCTCATTATACTTATACATGCGGGACTGCAGCCCTGTACCAACAGTCTTGTTTATTGTGATATATAACGCTGTGAGATAAAATAATGCATTAACATCAGGCTGGGCGTGAGTGAACAGCAGCAACCACAGGCACCTACAACCAGTGGGCTTTGTAAAAGGCTTTTTAAGACAACAAAAGAGGGTGACTGTTGTTATCAGAAGACCAAAAATACGCTGGTCTTTCTCAGTGATTGGCTCTACAGAGAGAATAACTACGCCGAAGTCTCTTAGACATCTGGACACTCTGGCTTCTTTGTAGTACCTGTTGTTTTTATGGCTTTATGGTTTTGTCTGTATATATTAAGGGCCTGTTCCAAGAAAGAAGGTTCACTGAATGATCTGAATAACTTTCTAAGTAAAAAACAGAAAAGGTCCTTTTAAATCTGGCCAACTTCCAAACTTGAGGGTATTCTGAGTATTATCAACACATTCATCCGGATAACTCAGTAAACCTGCTTCTTGGACCAGGCCATCTAATTTGCAAGGTTTCGTCATGCCTTATTCTGTAAATGGTGCATTTGCACATCATGTTGGTTTTTCTGTCCTTCCATAACATTCGGAATTGACTGAAATTTGATAAACCACGCTGGGGTTAATAGAAATAACATTATTGCTGTCATTGTCCGGCTGTGCCTTTCCATTTTTTCTTGTTATCAGCTGTTCTCCCGCCACTTGTGTTTCTTGTCAGTCCCCAGTTTGTGGTATCTCTATCTGTGTGTGTGTGTGTGTGTCTGGCTGGGAGTGGCGCTCCAGTCATCCTCCCCCTGTTGCAATCACCTGTTTTCCATACAGTAATCAGACTCTGCAGTATGGTACTATGGTGCGGTACTAACGCAACAAGCTTACTCTGCTTCTAGTTATCCAGTTTTTTTGCGTTACCTTTTCGCTAGTGCCTGACCGTGTTTTCTCCTGTGCCTCAGGTCTACTCATTCTTTCCCGGATTCCGTTTGACTGTTTGCCTGCCGCCTGTCCAGCTTGCCTCCCTGTCCTGCTCTCCCATGAAACCGTAGATCTTTCACTCACCACTTCATCTATCATTCCTAAAAGAAACTTTTGTTCAGTTTTTCATCCAGCGTCTGAGTCTGCTTTTGGTTCCCATAACTACTGAACCTTAACAATTACTCATGGTAATATTGAACCCTGAGCATTTTTCTACTCTTCTGTTTATTAGTTATTTTAAATGTAAACTATTAAGTTTGGAAGAAGCATTTACCGAATACAAATCTAAATTTTCAAACAGTTTTAAAGCTCCAACACAGTTAGCAGAGTGAGCAACAGTCCTCCAGGTACTGTCAAGAAAGAGCAGGGGTGTCAAAGCGTGAGTTAAAACATTTTGACATTTAATTACAGAAACTAGCTATCCCCTGGAATGCAGGGTGAATGGATAGATGGAATAACAAGCTACACACTAACTAGTGGCTCTATGCCTGACAATAAGCGAACTACATTTTTGTGGCCTATTTCTGGAACAAGTGACAGTAATATAGACTGGTAAAATGTGTAAAAAAATGGATGTGGATGCTCTTGAACCTGGGGTTCAGCTAGTGGGAAATGCAAGGGAAAATGGACATACAGTGAGGAGCTATAGCAATAAAGCCTATTCCAACCAGGTTTCCGCCAACTCTGCCAGGAGTAAGGTCAGATGAGGTCGTTAAACATGCAAATGTTGCATGCAGTCTTAATGGGTTAATCCATAGAAGTAGGTATATTCCATATGCAAAGACCGTCATATCTCATGTGTTTACTTACACATCAATCTATTGAGAACCACAGATTAAAAAAAAGACAAGTTGATGTTAAAAACCACATGAAGTTTCCAAGGAAGACAACTCCTACATTTTGTGTGAATGAAAAATAATATTGAAGGCTTTTAGCTCTAAACCCAAATGTAGCATCATAGTGTTTAATGTCTTTAATAGAATAGGGAAACAAAAGTTACCATCTTTACATGAGTCAATCCATCTCTGTGGCAAAATGTATTTACATGTAAATTGACCACATGCCAAACTTAAACAAAAAGCTTTTTCATGTGCCATCAACGTCAGCCACAACCACTAAAGACTGGCCTCTAGTGGACCCTGAGTAAAGTGCCTGAAGACCTGCCATACCCAGAAACACATCAAGGGGAACAAAGAGCTGTTTGCCCTTCAAAACATTTGTGTTTTAGTATATGGAATGTATTTTAACACAAGTCGCCCCCTTTTTACTTTATATTGACTTATTCGTGAAGAGAATGGTACACCCAGACTTTAAGGAGTAGAAACGTGACAGAGCGAAAGTGGGAAATGTTGGCAAATAAATGTTTGAAAATCTGTTTCATAAGTCAAACCTTGATGAGATTTGCACAGTGGCATGTATGTGAATGAATTCTAAAGAATTTTAAATAAAATACAATATGCAATTAAACAAATTATACAAAATCGCTGGTTTTGGTATTCAGTAATTATAATATGTGAGTTGCACCACTTGATAATTGTCACAGTTCAAAATGTATTTTAACAATATGATGGCATTTAGAGCATTTTGTGATTTGCTTAATTGAAGGTTTGGCATGCTATTTTATAAAATTAAGTTAATTTCTATTATAACAACGTACTGCATATCAAACATACGCTTAATTACAAAAGTAATCAAAGTTTTAATGTTGTACAGTTCAAGAGAAGTCAAATGGATGTAATGTAAGTTAAGTTAAAAAAAGTAGCTCCTTCCGTTTTAACTGGGGCAGTTTTTTCATCCTAAGAAATTAGCTATTTTCTGTGCTCACATCAGACAAAAGGAGGAAGTCTTGTGCTTTTTTGAAAGCAACCATGTACCCAGCTGACTAAGACCATAGTAGATTAGAGCAGTAATGCACTGAAGAAATTTAAAGCAACCTATCTTTCTTTGAAGGCTGTAAAGACACGTTTTTATCATGAGAGACACTGCAGACATGCAGGCAAACAGTTTGGCAAAGTGATTGTATCAGAGAACATTTGCATGACACTGCATACGCTTCAGGAGCTATCCTGTGTGCCGAGAATTGCACCTGAGAGATCCTGCGTGTGCAGAGTCAGAGTCTATAGGCAGAAGTTTGATTCTCATGGAATAGGGATTACATGTATAAATTACAAAATAATAATTTGGTTATATTGGAAGGATTGACCCACACTTTAAAAGGTAAGTGTTTGAGTTATTTGTTGTTACTGTGGAGATTAGAACTATCTGGAAAACAATGTCAGTGTGTTATAATGAATAAGAGATGCACTACGCGAGAAACATAAAAAGCTATGACGGTATGATGATGATGAATAGCACAACACTAGGAGACTTTTTCTACTAACTCCACACTTAATTTAGCGTAACACACAAACACCTAATTTATACAATTATGTATCGGAGTGCGCTAAATTAGTTTTCTGGGTGTTTTTAAATGACATTCATTTTATTAAAAATGTGACATCCATGCCACCCAACATCTATCTCTATTGCATTAGGCTGAGCCCATTTGAATCATGAGAAGACCGAAACACACCCTGCGGACGACAGTGTACGTGCTACTGGGCATTGGTTTCATCTGGTGTCTGTGTTTACCATATTTCATCCTGGTCTGTATATTCATTCATTCACCGTTCACGTATGTTCCCATTGCCAACATGCAGTGTAGTAAAGCATTTACCTGATCCTGGGATACTCATGATTAGAGCAACGGATAAAAAACCCTCTTTACTCTGTGTGATGTACAGCCACTGAAACTCAAGATTACAATGCACTAACAATGATTAATGTCTCGTGAACCACCAGTTAGTTAAATTCAGCTCACTACTGCTTGCATTATGCACACATCTTCTTACATTCAGAATGGTCCTAAATATCTTTTAATATTAGCTCTTTTTTGTTGCGTAATGCTGTGTCTCTGTCTGTTTAAACTGGTTTTAGAGCAACGCTGACCAGGAGGGCATCAGTGTGACCGGTCACAACGGACTGAGGCTCCATGGCAAAGTGTGGATGGAAACAAGCAGGACTGAAGGTGAGAAGAGAGCAAAGAAATAATGAGAGGAGTCAGAAGTAAAAAAAAAAAAAAGGGGGGGGGCGGGGGGAAATCAAAAAGTGTCTTAAAAAAACACCCTGTGATGTTTTAACCAAAAACCCCGTCCTTCTCTCCCACAACCCCATAATATTTTTTCAAAAAACCCTC
>CM022488.1:21870963-21991741 GCA_011952105.1 Coreoperca whiteheadi
CACACACACACACACACACACACACACACACACACACATACACACACACACACACACACACACACACACACACACACACACACACACACACACACACACACACACACACACACACACACTCCCTCGCGTGTCATGAAAACGAGATCATCCCTGGAAGCGTGGCCTCGCCTATTTGGTGCAGAGAAGAAGTCTGGCGAAAGTTCACGAAAGGTTGGTATCTCGTGAACACCCCCCGTGGATCTGTGGGAAACACTGCTTCTAAATAAGTGTATCCATTCTTGTGTTTGTCTTTCTCTCTCTCTCTCTCTCTCTCTCTCTCTCTCTCTCTCTCTCTAGTTTTCTCGGGATGAAGACAGGTGGCTGCCCACTTCCTCATTCAAAAGTGAAAGTGAACCTGATCTATACAGACATTATCGGCCTTAAACAGATTCAGACAACACTAAAGACATCTTGGATCAAATACAAGTGAGCAGACACATCGTGCCCAGTCATGTTTTTGATATCAGGATTTTTTACATTTTATTTTATTACTATTAATATATAATACATAGTTATGATCATTATATATTATGAGTCAAATGTATTCTTCTAATTACTTCATAGATCATACCTCAAAAAGTCACATACCCCCTTTCCCTATTGTATTGGTTTCTTCCAAAGGTTTCAGGATGAAATTGGTTCGCAACAGCAGGTAGGCCTGTACAGGACGCTGTAGGCTACAGCTTAATGATGCGTTGCTGTTGTGTTGAAAATACATCTATTAACATGTTGGCAGGTTCCTTTCATCTGTGCCTTTATTAGCTATGTTCTCTAAATTAAGTTGCATTGTGGATATACTGTAGTTCATTTATGCTCCTCAAAATTTTGGTGTGAATCAGACAAGATTTACCAGTGTAGAAGTGAGTGCCATTTTCAATAATTTTAACAACACATTTACAAATGACATGAAAATCTCTAAATAAATATAAAGTATTTGCCCTAATATAAAGTGGGAGATCACTGAGCTACCAAAACTGATTTAGTTACGTTTTAAAATATCCTCCTTTTCTGGGGAATGACCCCCATGGTTCCT
Source organism: Coreoperca whiteheadi (assembly GCA_011952105.1). Lineage (NCBI taxonomy): Eukaryota > Metazoa > Chordata > Actinopteri > Centrarchiformes > Sinipercidae > Coreoperca > Coreoperca whiteheadi. The sequence goes on from CM022488.1 coordinate 21,872,036, forward strand.
ACTCTAATTGTGCCCCCACCCCCCAAAAAAATTCTGGCTTGCCTGATGCCCCTGCAAGTGAATAGCAGGAACCCATTATAGTAAAGTATTTGTGAGTTTTATAAGAGCAGCATCCCCATACGCTAACTTTATCTTCCGCTTATCTTTGATGTGTGAATCTATGCTTGTCAGTGTGCATACGCTTTTTACCCCAGAGAATGTGTGCAGCAACTGTAAGGTTTCCCTTTGATCATTTTACGACACAGGGTTGTATTATGAGATGTTGATTGTAGTTCCCTTTATGCTAATCAAAAACAATGTGCAAATATTATATAAAGTAGTTTGTTAATATATATTAAGTCAGTCATAGAAATAAAAGAAAAATTTACATGGTGCAGTGCTGAGGTCTCACAACCTGAGGGAAGAAGCTGCTCTGTAGTCTGGTACTCTGGGACTCTTTCAAGACAGCAGCAGGGTGAAAAGGGCTGTGGCTGGGGGGGGGGGGGGGGGGGGGCGCTCCTGTCCTTTGGGCTCTGTGTAGGCACCTCGCCGCATCAATATCACTGATGCTCAGTGGGTTTGTACCAATGATCTTCTGAGTGGTTCTAATCACCCGCTGCCTGGGCCAGGCACGTGGCCGATGATGGTGGTGTCAGCCGCAAACTTCACAACAGAGTTGTCTCAATGTCGAGGGCGGCAATCATGGGTGTACAGCGTGAACAGCAAGGTGCTGAGCACACAGCCCTGGGGGGCTCCAGTGTTGAGCACCAGAGTGGAGGAGGTGCCAGCTGGGGGCGCGCACGTAGGCGGATCATGTAGTGGCAGGGCAGGTAGCCATGGTAACGAGGTAGAGTGGCAGTAAACCAGCCATTCATTGCACTCGGATTGGCTGAGTTTACTGCAGCCCTGTGACTCCTATACAGCCACTCAATTTTTTGCCTCTGTTTTACAGAGCATTTCTTTTTTTATTATTATTTGTATTGGTACATAAATACAGTTTCACCAAATATGACAAAACATGTCTTAGAAAGACATTGCCTACCCTAGCCTACCCTAAGAATTGCAAAGAATTGGAGATGCCGTCACGTCGGAGAAGGATGTAGAAGGCTGCGGTACCTGTTATGACCTCTGCAGCTGCAGTCTTGTCAAAGGAGGGCGTAGATGTCCTAAAGACTGTGACAATGTTCCGTCAGCAGCACTCATGTCAGCTGACGGTCCTTGTGCAGCGGAGATTGCTCCAAAATATTTCAGTAACGCACCTGAAAAGATTATTATTGCTTCTTTAAATATAGTCTGGAAGACTATAAAGGTATCTTCCAGGCCTATTTATTAACCACACAATGAGTGCAATTTTATCCAAATATGCAAATGACTTAATGATCTAAATATGTCCAAAATATGAACAACAAAAATACTATTTAACATAAAAGCCAATGGCAAGGAATCTAGCTTCTTCCAATGAAAATCGTTTCAGCTAAAATACATTCATCGCTTTATTTCTAGCCAGCACTGCATGCTAAAATGATTGTGGCTATGTTCAGTGTCACAGTGTTTGCTCAAAAACACAACTTTAATGTTGCAAGAAAACATTGGTAGGCAGGTACAACGAGGTAATTCGATGCTTCCGATCCCACTCAGGTTAGCTGACGTTAGCAAGCAGTGAAAAAAAGCCAGCATGTTTCAGATGTATCAGCATCCAAATGTTCTAATGCATTTATTATTTCTAGCCAGCTTGCCAGGTTACAATTAACTGTGGCCTATGTCTTCTGCTAACTTCGATTTCGTTCAAAAACACGACATTAACGTTGCAAGACAAACTAATCAGAATCGCATAACTTTACCTTTATCCTGTGTTCTTTTCTTCAACCTCCAGGTTCCTCTTCCTCCGCACTTCAGCGCCACTCCCAAATGTGCTTTTAGGAGCCAGCTGTCTAACTTGACTCTGCGTCGGTTCATCAAAATAAGTTGCGGGATGGATTTATTGCTGCGCCGACCAGCTGACTCACGTTGACCCCGCGTTACCCACAATGCCGCCCTGCGTTACCATGGTTACACAGCGAGTCGGTCTAGAAATTGCGAGGAGCGGGTGCGACGTTTTGTACCGTGTGTCATGTCAGTTCGATTTGCATATGCTGTTGCTCTCCATCTGAATTTTTGCACATTACCATGCTGTTAATTAAAAAAAAAAAAAAAAAAAAAATACAGCAACACAGAAAGTCTGATCTGTTAGCCCCCCCTAGCGGTTGTGGCCCTAAACAACCGCATAGAGTTTTTATGCCAGCGGGCCACACTAGGATCCTGCGTCGCTGTTGAACGATCAGAGTTGGTTGTGAAGGAAGGCATTATGAGCTCATCTGTCCCAAAATGTTCTACAATATCTTTTATAGGCCTAAATCAAACCTCCCAAACCTCCAGTCAGGTTTTCGAGCACACCACAGCCCTGAGACTGATCTTGTTAGGTCTTCAAAGACATCCCCTTAAACACAGACAGTGGGAGAATTTCAGTCTTGGTATCATTGGAAAAAGGTACTTTGGCCCATTCAGTGCTTTATAAACCAACAGTAGGCTACTTTCTTTGATAGAAAGGAAGTCAGTGTAAAGACCTCACAACTGGAGCGATGTGATCCACCTTTCTTTTCTTAGTGAGGATTCAAGCAGCGGCGTTCAGTTTTAATGCACCATATATCTGGAACAAACTCCCAGAAAACTGCAGGTCCGCTGCAACTCTTAGTTCTTTTACACCAAGGCTGAAGACTTTTGTGTTTGCCGCTGACTTTTATTAAATCGAATAATGATTAATTTCTTACACTGCACTGTAACTTTTACTCACGATTTTTCTTGTTTTTATTTTCTATTTAACAAATTTTAACTGTATTCAAATGTCTTTTTCTATTGCCCTATGTTGTTTTTATGTTTTATGTAAAGCGCTTTGAATTGCCTTGTTGTTGAAATGTCCTATACAAACAAACTTGCCTTGCCTTCCGGGTTTGGTGTGTAAACACTTAACTCGCCTGCACAGAGCCCTGACCTTTGGGATGAACGGGAACGGGAACGCCAACTGCGAGCCAGATCTTATAGCCCAATATCAGTGTCCGACCTCACTAATGCTCTTGTGCCATAATGGGAGGAAATCCCTTCAGCCAGGTTCCAAAATCTTGTGGAAAGCCTGAAACAGTGGATGCTGTTAGAGCAGCAGATTAATACCTATAGTTTTGTAATGACATGTTCAACAAACACAGTGTTCAGTGTCCACATGCTTTCTTCAGGTGTCCAGTGTCTACATGCTATTGGCCATCTTGTGTATCTTTTACTTTATGCTGAAGTTTTTCCAACTGTTTTACCTTAACTTAACTTAGGGAGAGCTTACAATATTAAATACCTGTTTTGATGTTATAGCATGTGAGTGTGCATTTTGCTGCCAAAAATACTGTATATGTATGATGTGTGTATTAACATGTTTGTGAGTGTAACTGTGTAGCCTACATCTGGCTATCAATCAGGTGTATGATTCGTGTGTTGGACTCATTTGGAACCGAGCCAGACTTCAATCATGCAGCTTGGGCCGCAAGGCACAACCTCCAGGGTCCATTTGGCAGCCTCAACCTGATCCCAATGCAGTTCTACACCATGTTCCGTATGTTTCTGTTTCTTTTTCTTTTCCAACAGCTGATCAATGAAACTCTTGGCAATGAAATCATACAGTAACTGCACGATTTTAAATTAATATGTATTATCTTACTGTGAGCAGCTCATACACCAGACAACACATTCCTGGGCTTTGTGGTGCAGCATCAGCTGAGCTCCGACCAAAGTGAGCAGCTCAAGTCTACCAGAAGACAAAACCAGGCTCTTGTGTATGGCAAAAGAGCCATGTTTTGGGAGGTAACAATGGACAGCTTGAAAAACCAGTTTGCCAGAAATCTTAGAAGTATGCAATGAAATATTTATTTCCTGAGAACACCAATAATAATTTCAGAAAGTATTAAGTAAACAGGTTCTACAGTAGTTGGCTGGCTCATGTTCTCAACATATAGTTATAAAAATTGCCGAGCATGATAACTGGCAGACAAGTATTGAAATTAAGAGAAAAGGATGAAGGCCCTTTTTTGTTTTACTTTTTGGGAACAGTTTTGAAAATACTTGTGTCACCTCATTTTACCCTTTGGGTGCTTAGTAGTCTGTTGGTTTCATTCAGACATCCCCACAAAATACGCACTTGTCAAGGGAGAGGTCTAATATGTTGCCATGGCCGTTAATTGCCCAGCAAGTCACCCTTTGCTTCCTCTGCTGTTACACTTGCAGGGTAAAGAGGCTTATCTGGACGTCATTCACAAGTACTTGGAGATCCATGGGACGGTTGATCATAGTGCTTCGATTCCAGGTTATGTGAAGAACCACGGCATTATCAAAGGCACTGAGGTACAGATCCTCTTGAGACAGAGCAAGGTGAGTGTGTGAGGGATCAAACGGATCGATCAGTCACTTCACAATCAGTTCACACAAACCCTTATGTTCCACATCCTTTAAATGAACCCTTTTTTGTGTTTTGTTGACTTTGCCTTTACTACCTCACTTTAAAACCCACTGTTGCGTGTGTAAAATAATGATAATAACTGCAAAAAAAAAAGTTTCTCCTAATATTGTTTTTTTCTTTTAAAACCCAATATGTAAATAAACAGTATTAAAGTGGTAACCTTTCTCTTTGCCACAAACTGGGCTTGCACATTTAAGGAAGGTGACAAAATAAAGAAATTACCAAAAAAGCTGGAACTAAACTCTTGGGTATAGTACTTAATTAAAAAATGGGCGTATGGATATCCGCTATTGAAAGGAAGCTTGCAGAAGCTTCAGTTCCGATTCGAGTAGCACGTCTGGTCCTGAACTTTTATTTCACACAAGAGGTTGAGGGAATGGATGTTGGTCTGCCCTGGCTGGTGTTCAGTCATTTAACCTTCTTCTGGAGCCAAATTGTCTTTTCTTTTACCAGAGATCAGCATTATTACAAACCTTGACAAGTGATAATTGATATGGTAGCTCTTTCATGATACAGAACCACCGATTGATAGAAAACTGTTTTGTACACGATAGCCATTCATTCAAATAATCTATCCTTCTTTAAGAGAAAATTCCTGAATAGGACTACTGCGTTGCTGGGATCTTGAAACATTGGGGGCTCAGCCCAGCCCAGAAATCTTTAGATTTTCACCCAATAACTGCACCATTTTGAAGTGATTTCAGAGTAAAATGAATATAAGATGTGAGACACTGTGCTCTACCAAAAGGTTATTGTCAGGTGCGTGCGCTGGCCTCTAAATATCATCTCTGAATGGCACGCTAATGTGTAGGGAGAAATTAAATACATATGCTTCAGGGGAAACAAATTAAGGCTTGAAGACTTGGATTCTACAAAGGCAAAGTTAAGTCATCACACTTTCTTTCTATGCTTAGCCCATGTTCCACATTAATATCACAGTGAGTGCAGGCTAACTAGACTAAACCATTTGGGCTGTAGCTTCTGATGCCCAGGCCTAACGACGTCACCACAGTGGGAACTGAATTACAATGTGTATGCTGCAGTACTGTTGATTAGCCTATATAAGAAATTTGTTCTGTAACTTGTTTTATTGTATTTTATTACCTGTTATGTCTTGGTGTTTGTATGTAATTATGTAAAGTAGGTAAAAGCATGTGTGTACTATTAGTTTCATTTTTGTTTGGTTCACATAAGCTAATAACTGGAAGTTGCTGTCGTATTGTTTTTCCCACAGTCCTCATGAGTCTCTGAGACCCCAAACAGAACCTAGCTTTGAAAGTGGATAAAATTGTTTTTCACACTGTTCAACAATATCACATATTCTGTATATGCTTCAGACACTATGTAAGCAGCTTCAGGCTGAATTCTTTATGTCATTTTACATCTACGAGAAAATGATGCATGCATCCTTTTATAGACTTCTTCCCTGTTATTCAGCATGTCAAGCGAATGCTTGGTCTGTAGGAGCATAGCTGAATTCAATTATTGTCCTGGTGTTTGCTGGCACCATGTGGTGGCAGTAAAGAAGTGCATGTGGTTACCATATACAATACATCTTCATGTGAGCTTATCAGTGTTAGGAAATTCTGAACAGTTTTTTATCCTTGGTCTGTTGTAGGTTTTTGTGGGATTGTCATTCCCATATGAAGGCCCCGCCGCATTGGAGGCCTTAGCTAATGGCTGCGCTTTCCTGAATCCCAGGTTAAACCCTCCGCAGAGTAGCCTGAACTCAGAGTTCTTCAAGGGAAAGCCCAACATCAGAGAGGTCAATTAAATGCTTTTACATGTGTAGAAACTCACACATGTACAGACATCTTTTTCTATCTCAATCAAATGAACGACACAAATTAAGTAATGAGCTATATGATTCAACAGTGCATTAATTTCATTGTCTGTATAATGCTCAATTTCACTGTTGTTGTGTTTGTGTTGCAGGTGACATCCCAGCATCCTTATGCCGAAGCCATAGGGGAGCCCTATGTATGGATGGTAGATATGCACAACTCCACAGATGTGGAAAGAGCTCTCACTTCTATCCTCAATCAGAGTGTAAGTACCTTTAAATATGGTGTCAACCTATTTCCCAAAGAACACAGTGGAAATACAGAGGAAGCTCAGATTGATGAATACAGAACTGTTATGTTGCTATCGTATATCTACAATTGTAGTTTTTGCGTGTACATTTCAGATTGAGCCCTACCTTCCGTATGAGTTTAGCTGTGAAGGGATGCTCCAGAGGGTCAACATCTTGATTGAAAAACAGGTTAGAGGAATGTTGGTTGGCGGGTTGTATAATGGATCAGATTTGTAATTGGAAAAAGAGTCCTTTCTTCTCCTCTCTTTCCCTCTCTTGTTTTCATTTTTGCCTCAGGACGTCTGCTACAGTACAGGGAGCTGGCCCCCACTGAGCGTGCTCCAGGTTGTGAAGGCAGAGGCGGGCACTTCCTGTAAACAGGCATGCCAGAAGGCGGGGCTGATCTGTGAACCTGCATTCTTTCCGCATCTTAACAACACTGATAATCTTGCCAAGTAAGTACGCACGTTACTTTGCATATGCATGAATCCAGTCCCATGAATCCTAATTTACTTTTATGAAGGTAATTCAACTGTAAATAAATCCCCATGTCTGCTCATTCATGGATCTTAGCACAGTATGTTTGGAGAGCTGCCTGTTTTTTTGCAGATGCTCTCAGAGTAGGATATCTGCTCTATACTCAGGTCAGCTTTTTGGTCATTGTTATTCTAAATAAAATCTTCCATAAAATCTACTACACCTGCTATAAATTTGAAGAGGTTTAGCAAAATTTTAAGTATAAGCCTAAATCCATTCTGTTTACCTCCCTTTTGGAAGATTCACCACATATGTTGAATAATACATTGAATAATTTTTCGCCCATGAGCAAGAGTTTGATATAACAATGGTGTGCACACCAGACAAAACTGCAAATCAGAAACACAATTCAGACATTCACTTACACATTTTTCAGCTGTTTGAAACGAGCCAACACATTAAATTGGTCTTGAGTCATTTGGAGTCTTTTTTTTTGTGGGAAACACACATATTGTCATGGTTTGGTGTTTGCATGTGGTTATTTCCTGTTTTATTTTGAAATAGTCTCCTTCCCTCATGTGTCATCCTGTTTTGCTTCCTGTCCTTGATTGCTTTGAGTGTTTTCACCTGTGTAGATTGGTTTCACCTGTGTCCTGTTATCCTGCTCTCACCTGTGTATTTAGTCTCTGCTCTTCCTTTAGCTATTCTTGTGTCAGTTCGTAAATCTGAAGTTGTTGTGTTGATTCTGTCTTCCTGTTCAGTTTTGGATTTGTGCCTGCCTGCTAGCTGTTTGTGTACTACCACCCATTCATTGTATGTAAACAGAATAATTTGAATGGTGTAGTTTGCTGATGATGGTAGTATGGTACACAACCTTACCCTGACTTAATTCTGAGTCCCTGTAGTATGAAGTGCATTCACTCTGTCACTGTATAGTTGAACAATTCCATCACCATTTGAATTAGATGCTTTATGAATTAATGATTTGATACACACCTGCTGCTGATTTCTCCTCCTCCTTGTTTTGTTTTCCAGCTACCGTGTAGATTGCCAAACATCAGAGCTTTCTGACAATCACATGGTGCTTCCAGCCTACAACATCAGCAGTAAACACTGTCTGTTCCAGTCTGACCCCCTGCTCTTCAGCTGTGTGAGATCACACCAGTCCCTGATTCGCATCTGCCCCTGTAGAGACTACATTAAGGACCAGATAGCCTTATGCAAGGCATGTGTCTAACTAGATGGAAAACAAAAACCTATGGACCTGCACATGAAGGTCAATCAACTCAGCAATCAAAGTATGACTAAATGGCCATCGAGGGTTCGATTCTTGGCCTTGTTCCGTGTTTGTGATGTGACTTTCAGATCACAAGTATATAGACCACAGTAACTTTATTCACAAATGCAGTTCGTAACACCTGAATAGATGAATACATGCAATGAACACAGTGACAGAAAATTAGTTAATGAAGCAATGAATACCAAAAATAAAAAAGCGATGAGTGATAACTTGGCAAGATGGCTTAATTTGTATGAACAAGAGAGACCACAACATGGATGAAAACTTTAACGTTAACCCGTGAAATGAACTCAATGCACCATTCAACAGCTGAGATTGTTGGAAAGTAAAAGGGAAATATCTGAAATTATCTTTTCTATATTGACATTCGACTTTACCAGTGATGGAAGGAGTACTCAGATCCTTTACTTAAGTAAAATGATCAATACCGTGCTGTAAAGATAGTTCATGACAAGTAAAACTCCTGCATTCAAAACCTTACTTAAGTAACAGTATGTGAGCATTATCAGCAAGATTTACTTAAAGTATCAAAAGTAAAAGTGCTCATTGTGCAGTAAAAGGTTCCCTGTCAGTGTTTTATTATTATATTTGATGTTTCTGGATTAATATTACTGCTACATTAATGTGTATGTTGCATTTCACTGCTGTAGATGTTTATGGTTGAGCTAACCTTAACTACTTTATATACTGTTGAGTAGTTTGATCTACAGAAATGCATCATATTCTGTAAGATCATCACGTTTGTAGCGTCGCTGTCCTGTGAGAACCATGTATCTCTAAAAACACAACTTTTCATGAGTTGAGAAATACAGCCCTGTTTTCAGCTTTGGGAGGATACATTTTCCAGCTAACCCAACGGGGGGTTCAAAATGTTTATGTAGCTTAAGAAGTGAGAGAATTTTCTCAACCCATAAAGGAACACTTCATCCTTCGGTTTATCAGAAAAAACTCCAACTCAACATCACCAAATTTGGAGATACGTTTTTTTTCCCTGGACAGGCAGGGAATGAAAAATTGTAATCAGAAAAGTAACAAAACCTGTCACGTGAATGTTGTGGAGTTGAAGTATAAAGTTGCATAAAATGTAACCCTAACCCTAAGTAAAGTAAAAGTAGCCTAACTCAAATTTCTACTTAAGTGCAGTACTTGATAGGCTACATGTGCTGTTACATTATATGACTGGACATTACATCTAACCCAACATCCCGTAATTGCTCTTACATGGTAGCATCAAAGCACCAATATTTATTTACAAATCTTTTGTGTGTGTACTTTTTCATCCTCCTAACAAACTGACTCCATGACTTGGAGCTAGTACAGATGGGATTGGTGCCATGGACAGTTGACTCACTGTCAACTACTGACTGCTACATGGCTTACAGATATGTGTCCCCAATCTATGGATTATCTTCTCATTGTACATGCTTTCTCTGGGTCATTTGTTCAGCAGCTGTCAAGACGTGTCATATCATTGTTGTGCCGATTATCTAGGCTATTTCTCTGCCAAACCCAATAACCCGGATCAACTGTGCTCCCCATGATTGCTTAAAGATTGGATGTCTCTTAATTTCCTCCACCTAAACCCTGACAAAACAGAAGTTCTTTTAATTGGATCTGATAACTTTTATTTATAAGTTTATTGGACAATTTCACTCTAATATTAAATCTACTGCTATAAAAATATTGGTATCATCTTTGGCTAGCAGCTATATGACTTTTGACCATCATGTTACCAAGTTGGTCCAGAGCTGTTTCCTTCAGCTAAGAAATATGGCTCAAATCCAATATAGCTTGTTGTGTACGGCTCTCGAACCATTAGTTCACACTTTCATTTTCTCCCGTCGGTAATTATTGAAATTCCCTCTACACGTGCCTCAGTCAAGCTGCTCTAAATCGTTTACAGTTTGTCCAAAACGCGGCTGCCAGGCTGCTAACTAGAACTAGCTCTCTGTTCCACATTACACCTGTTCTTGCATCCCTCCATTGGCTTCCTGTAAACTTCTGAACAAACTACAAGATCCTGTTGATTACATATAAGGCTCTGCATGGCCTTGCCCCCAGTTACATTTCTGATCCCCCCCCGTTCCTCATTCCACTTCTCGACCACTCAGATCCTCAGATCTCGGCCTTTTATCCATACCCCGCTCCCCGCACCTCAAAACAAAAGGTGATCGTGCATTCGCTGTTTTAGCCCCAACCCTCTGGAAACACCTTCCACAATCAGATTTACTGAATCTTTGGGCTGCTTTAAGTGGCTTCTAAAAACCCATGTTTATAGGCAAGCCTTTTTATAGATCTCCATCCCAGTCATATGTTTTGGTTCATTTAAGTTTGGTTTTGTGCTGTGTTTTATATTATATTATCTTCATTTATATTTGTCGTGTGTGAAACACTTTGTAACTGTGCTGTACAAACAAAGCTTTATTTATTTACCTACTTACTTAGTACCTTAGTGGTAGGAAAGCCTTCCATGACAGCTGTGTGCTTGAAAAGACAGTAAAAGACCATGTCTAGACATTACTGATGAATAAGCAGGATAAAACTTTATTAATCAATAAAACTTTGCTATTTGACAAAGACATACCGCATAGTTCTTTTACATAAATAAATTGTGTTTACATCATCTGTAATACCACTGTTGCCATTACTGCACACACAGACAAAGAATAATTCTGTTACATAGTCAGACTTATGAGAAATTCAGTTACCGTTTCCATGTATGTTTTGTATGTGTGTGCGTGTGTGTGGCTGCAAGGCATTTGTAACCACTGAAGCTGTAAAGTTTTTTTTTTTTTTTTTACAAGCCCATGCAAAGCCTATAGCAACAGAGAAGTAGGTAGTATTGCTATCATAATTTTGTGAAATTATTATTAAGGTTGGTTTGGTGCCCCTTATAGGGCAATAATAATAAGTCAGTTCATCAATTATGGTACAATTGAATGATACCGTGGAAAGATGTTTTCAATGATTTGGCACAGTTCATCAAGCTGGAGAACTGGACATGTTTCTGAGATATTTAAATGAAACAATGAAATGGATTCAAATAGTATACCCCCTGTCAAACAAATAGAGGTTTTGTATTTGTGCAAACAAGTAAAAATAAAGTAAGTTCAGAGGTCATTTCTTCAAAAACCTCTAGCAGTGTTTTAGTGAGATGGAGAGTGGGGGTTGAAACATTTAATGGGGCAGTGTAAAAATCACATTTTAGATGAATGAAATGCAACTGCAACTCTGGTGATCATAGAATTCCTGTTAACATTTTGTTTTTGGTATTCAGCTGTTGCACTTACCCAGTGATTTAGAGTGAGTGCAACAGCTTCAAAGATCACTCGTTACTAAGGAGTGTAAGGGGGCCAGGGCCACAATCACAGCACCCGAATGACATTTTCTGTAGCATGAATGTGCACAAGAGAGTTGGCATGAAAATAAAACAAAGTGCAAAGAAGAGAGGTAGAAAGGATTTTGTTGCCAAGATCAAAATGGTTTCCAGTTCATCCAAACACAATATAGTCAACCATATGAGCCATAGAGCTAGTAAAGCATATCTTTACTAAGACTGAGTTATCATGAGTTTGTTCTGTGCCGTATGTGGTGGTTTTTAGTGCATGTAAACACTGTGCTTTGCTAGTAAAAGTGATTGTAAAGATTGTCTTCTATGCATAGGGGGGTAGGGTGGCTGGGGGGGCATTACAAATCAGTGTGCTGTTGGTGAGTTGAAGTGGTGTGAGCTGATTCACGTCTTCAGTTTATAGCTAATGCTTATTCTTCACACAATGGAACTAAAGATAATACCAATAATTTTGCACCTCATCTCGTATGTCGACTCTGAGCTGATAATTACAGTGTAGAGTGGATGTACAGCAGGCCCCTTCAGAATCACTGTCCAAGGCTTTGTCTTCAGCCTGGGATAAATTTAGACTCTCTCCCTCAGATCCAGTGCACTGAATCCTAATTAAAACTCTTGCCATGTGGCCACCTACCACAAGGGGGCTCACAAGTACTCTGGATCCACATTCGCAGGAAGAAACCAGGCTAGTGATGTACAGTTTACACTACCTTACCTAGGGTAGTGAGATTTTTGGTTGTGGCTAGTGAGCTCGTTCAATATCTTTTTGTGCGCCGCATCTATGAATTATTTATAGCAATTTATTTCTCATCTCAATGAATTTGTATAGCATCTATCTATTCATTTATCTCAATTTCACAAATCTAATTGCTCATTTTGAGGTGCTACTGTTCCTCCAAGTATCCTCCAAGCGGATGATAGCACAGGTATTCCTCTCAACTTCATTAAATCCACACGATTCATCACAAATATTCTGGGTGATCTTATGTTTGAGCTTATGACACCCACTAAAGTTTAGGAAAATAATACTGATTTGTGCCAGCATGTTAAGTCCCATTTCAACATAATAATGATTTGCTTCGCAATCAAGTCTTCTTTTGACAGCTTCTAATAAGTGATAAAGGAGCCTTGGACAGCGCTGTCAGATCACACCTTTTGTACATCCAATCTTTGATTTTCACTTACAGTGATAAAATTTACAGTAAGACTTGTCATTTAATTTCACCAAAAATCTACAGCAATATGTAAAACAACATTTACAGTATAAGCACTATAGAGTAAACATTTTTAACCATATGCAACACTGATCATCCTGTACTTTAACTATGCTGTCTACTCCAAAAAGCCTGTTATGTCGGCCATCAAGTACAATGACTATATTTGTGACACCCAAACAGTGTAATAAACATATTTACAGACTGTGTGGTTTGTATTTACATTCTGTTCATTGCACATATTAATGAATTATAACAATGGGAACATGCAGAACAAATGGGTGCAGGTAAGCAGACACAGGAGAAAACACCGTCTCTGCAAAATGATATGCAATGAAAATGGAATTCCCACAGGCTGCTTTGTCGTTGTCGTTGTGCTTTGTTTCATCTTAGGTTTGACACTTTGTCTTATCTAACTATCCATATGAACTTTGCAGTTAATGTGAAGAAATAAAGAAGAAAATATAAATAAAATAATATTAATTAATGTAAGAAAAACCCCTTCTAGATTCAGTACAACATTCCAGAGAAAATGATAAGTAACAAGATAATAGCAAGTGGTACAGGCAGGTTTTAGTGCTTTTACATTTATTAATTATCTAAGCCTGAAAAGGTGTTACAACAAAAACACAAGATAAATGTTGATGTATTTTTTCCATCTTACCCTTACAAAACGTTATTACTATTCTTCAGTTGGTAGCTGTACAACTTTACTTTGTCAAAGTACGTTTCAAGTAAAAAACAAAAGATACTGAATGGATTTCAGTAAATAACTGACTAAGGTACTCGTGCTTGTAAACAAATCAAAAGATATGTAAAATATATGGCGATGAAACATGTACAGTCAGAAACAGCAGTTAAGACAAAACAGGCTAAATACCTTCAAATTATTTCCTAGTTTTTAATCACCCATTGTGTTAAAATGGCCATTGCGCTAAATCTGTCAGCAAAAAACACCAGTGCATAAAGGAAAGTTTGCTAATTTATGCAATGTAATATAAACTGGTCAAATGACTTGTGCACTCTTAGGTTAATAGCCATTGTATGGCAAATTGCTTTAAGTTGTAGAGTTTCTAGATCAAGGCTGACCTCACCGTGTTCGATCTTGCTTTTCACCTTATGGAGAAAGTGGTGTTTGCTGACTCAGTATATGCTCTCTGTCTGACTCCCTTTTTTCTCTGCTTTCCACTCCTTCTCTTCATTCCTCTCTTGGCAAGAAAATAGGATGTATAGTGGCTGCTGCTGTTGAAGGGAGGAGGCTGGTGAGGTTTTGACAGGAACACCTCTTTGTCTGTTTAAGGAAAGGAACACCTGTACTTGTATATAATAATAATAATAATAACTATTAAAAAAAACCCAACCTAAAATTAGTGGCCAGCTCAACATGGAGTTTGTATTCTTAATTAAGATACAAGACAAAACAAATTCTTAAAAAGCTAATTTTATATGTTTTTCAAGTAAAGTACACCAAAAAACACACTGTATCTAATGTCTATGCCTAATTTAAGTAAGATCTACACCATTAGGTACATTTTGATCCCCATTATCCCCACCATGACAACAGCTGAACCCACTGTAGTCTGTGATGATGTAAATAGTGTCATCTAAGCAGCAACTACAGTACGTCTAGGTTAAATCCAAAGCTCCAGTTGGTAGACAGGAGTCTCAGTTCTTGAGCCTTTTATTCTAGGTGTAATTTTGGTTTCATGGACAAAAAACTGAAGAAGAGTAGAAAAATTTTTTTTTAACTCAAGTGTTTTCTTTCCAGGAGGTGGTCTTCAATCATGTCCTTGTCCCTCAAAGTCTCTCAGACGTCTGTGTTTGTGTGTGCATGCACGTGTGTCTGTTTATGTACTATGTACAGTATATACAGCATGTGTGTATATATATTCATGTGTATGAGAACATTGGTGTGTAGAGTGTGTATGTACTGCAGGTGCAGGTGAAATGTGCATTAAAGTGTGTATGAAAGACAGAGAGAAGTGGGCGGAGGGCAGGAGGCAACCAGATGTGTGTGTGTGTGTGTGTGTGTGTGTGTGTGAACCTGTTCGTCTGGTCAACACACAGGTCTCTCACTCAAAGCGTTCGTAGTTCCTCGTCTGTCTCACACGGGGCACCATGTCCCTCAGGAGTCTGTGGAGACAGACACAAGGTCTCATTGGAACGTATGTAAATGTGCAGAAATGACTGAACCCCAGCTAGTACAGCGCTGTCAGGTCGACATGTGAATCTGGCATTAATAGAATGTGGACTGCACCTAAATGGACCTAATAGAAAATATGAAATATTTCAAATCAATAGAAGAAATGTAGACAGGGGACTGTGGTTGGTTTATCGCTTACTTAACGCCATATGCCAAAATGATGAGTCCAATTAGAACTCCGATGGTGCCATCCAGAAACCAGACATCAGTGTGGTGCTTGAAGACTTCGGCGCTGATCAGAATTGAAAATCCCATAACAGCACCGACCAGAGAGTTAAACCCTGAAAAACATAAATATGGGAAAAAACATTGCGTCTGTTAATGCGTTGTATGTATGAGTAATTGAGTAGTTTCAGTTGCCTAAACTTACACAGACTTTGTTAATCCTGATAAAGGCCCAACGCAGACTTTATCAGAAGTAGGACACAGATTTGAACATGCACAGTAATCTGTTTATGAGGTCTTTGGGTGAAAAAGGAATAGTTTAGACATTTTGGTTAATTCACTAATTCGCTTGCTTGAGAGTTAGAGGAGAATATTGAAACCACTCTCATGTCTGTACAGAAATATGAAGCTAGAGCCAGCAGCCAGTTAGCTTAGTTTAGCACAAAGACCCATTAACCTGGGTATGTCAGTAACAAAATACACCTACCAACACCTCCAAAGATCATTAATTAACATGTTACATCTCAGTTGTTTAATATGTACAAAAACTGAAGTATAAAAATGGGTTGTGGTTTTACGGGGAGTTATGTCGCAGATTACTCCTGTTTCCAAGTCTTTATGCTAAGCTAAGATAGCCGGCTGCTGGCTGTAGTGGTTCCTCTTGGGAGGAAAGCAAATAAACATTTTTCCCAAAATGTGGGATTCCTTTAAACAGAGCTTTAACACAGTGGCGGCAGATGAGAAACATTCACAGGAGTCGTTTTTGACACTCTCAAACAAAAATGTCTTAAGCCTACATAATTGGTGGCTACATCTCCTCTATTTGAGTTACGCTGTATACCCCTGTATACCCTGTATTTATAATTACATTCCTCCTTGTGTGAAAGCCAGCATAGTAGGTTATTGTCTCGACTGCAGTGATTGTATAGTCTTGTGGGAAATAAATCCAGGCTCTGAGAACAGCAACCTCAGGTTTATTGGATTGATGCCCTGTGCGTTCTGAGACCTAGGGATAGTAGTGTGTGTGTGTGTGTCTGTGTGTGCTTTTGCTCACATGTGCATGTGTCTATGAGCAGCCAGTGGGTCATAACCTATTAGTTCTTTCAATTCAGTTGCGTGAGCAACTTTCCCTCACACAGAAACACACACACACATACACACACACACACACACACACACACACACACGCATATACTCTGTTTTGTGGTTTGGTTTAAATGCTTTGGATTCTGTTTAGTTTTGTTTATCACGCTTGTGTTGCATTTGAGGTTTGAGTGCCCTAACCTTAACCATGACCTTTAACACTTGGTTCAGGGTTAGGGAATTTCATGGTATATTATGCTACTTTATACTTCTACTTCACTACATTTCAGAGAGAAATATTGTACTTTTAGCCCCATCACAGTTATTAAATAGTTACAGCTTCTAGTTACTTAGCTACTTATACATACTTATGTATTAAATTAACCAACAACATATAAAATAATCAAATTGGCTCCCTCTGAACTGGCTAAAATACTGAAATGGCTCTGACAAGTAAATGAACTGGAATAATAATGATAATAATAATTCAGTAATAATATAAAATATAACTCTGACAGGGGCCATTTTGCTGCATAAGAAGCAACAGTCTTCTACTGTTGTTTGTAAAATAATTCCAACATTACTAAGATATAGTATATCAGAAGTTAGTGTTTGATTTAAACATTTTAATTGATGTAAATATACTATAATACTGTATACAATTAAATGCACATGGTTTCAACTACATTTTAGTTTCTTTTGTTTCCTGTTGAGCACCATCTAGTTATCTTTCTCTATATACAGTATCATTCAACACTACCTCCTTTCAAACTCCAAATACGTTTAAGGCCATATTTTCTCCCTCAAAACCAACACAACTATTGTACGTAAGTCGGTTCTGTAACTGTTGTGGTTGAACTACTTGTCACTTGCAGGAGACAGACACAGACATTGATTATAGACACTGAAAGGCTAAAGAAATGGCTTATGAGTTATGGAAAACCAGATCATTTCCCTGAGCATGTTTCTGTACTGTGTGAATCAAATACTATATTCTTTTACTCGACATCATTGTAAATGAGGTAATATATTGCTGTTCTATAGACATTTTTAAGCTTTGTAAAGAACACTTAGTTTGGTGTGCTTTTCATTTATTTACATTTAACTGTGTGTGTGTGTGTGTGTGTGTGTGTGTGTAACCTACCGTCAGTGATAAGTGCCCTGCTAGTCAGCACTCTTCCCAGCATGAACTTGGCCACAGCCAGCACAGCACATGTGAGCCCGCTCACTATAGACACACTGAAGAGGAAGTCATCCTAAAGACAGACAGGGCAGAGAAGATAGAAAAGCAGATTATTTGTATAATAGGTCGTGGTATTGCGTGGTGGCTGACATAAAAAGAGGAAAAGCTAAAGATAAAGCATAAAAACAATTTGAGAGAAAGCTACACACAGTGGCTGAACAGCAGACACTAAAAGCTCCAACATAATCAGTCAGACAGAATGACCCAAAAAAGCTTTTGTCAGCCCAACCATTGATAATATACTATATATACAGACTTGACTTGGTGCATCAACCCAAGGTCATACAGATGACAACTCTAAGTGATGTGAGGGTTTTAAAGTTCGGTTTCAAACAGACTCCGCACTTGACCCCTAGAATTTCTCTCTATCAGATTTAATTGGCCCAACGGGGTGGGGGAAGGAGGTTGACAGAAAAAAATAAAAGAAAATAAAGGAGAAACTGGGACAATAAGAGACATATGTGAGAAAAACCCAACTCTATTGTTTTTGTCAGACTTTACCTTTCATCACTAGACTTTTGGTTGGGGCTATTTATAACATATTTGTATCAAATATACTGTAGCAGCATACATAGCAGTGGTGATTGGTGTGGGACTCTCACACAAACTTCGACTGCAATTATACGTCTATTTACATACACACAAATCAAATCGTAAAAAGCAAAAACACAAAAGTAATTTACAAGTATTTGAACTTCTCTGTCAATTTCCGCTTTGCAAAAAGTTCTTACATGAGTGATAATTTTAACCTAACCTGCCTGTATTCTTCGTAGCCTCTCCTACAAGTCACGTTGCTGCCATCTGTTGGACTGAACAGTGAACACATGAACTACTAATGTCAGACCTAATAATTGTATGTTTTTAAATACTATTCTTATATACTGTTATTTAATGTTTTGTAGAACATGTCATAGCGTAGCATCGATGCTACGCTAGGTTTAAAAGGCGCTACACACTCATGGTCCACCCACACAGATATTTTCACTTATTTTGCCTGATTAGTCTCTTTGTAAAGACTGTGCTTGACTGAGATCTAATTTTGTTGCAACTGCTGGGTGGGAGAGGGTACACCTTATTATTCTTATTGGATCGTGACATTTGGTGACAAGCCAAGTTATACCTGAGCAAGTGGGCCAGAGCACGTTTAGATTGTTAGGCGTTGTTAAGTGAGGAAGACAAACTGAGATCAAGTTGTGAGAACAAACTGCATGCATGTACTGTGCTGCATCAATGTGTGTTGAGCTCTCTGCGTCCAGCACGGAGGTAGGGCGAGCCAATCTCAGCTCGCCTGTGTTTAATCAGGCACTAGACACTGACAGCCTGCCATGAGAGCAGCAAACCCAGGACGTGATGGGAATCAAGATTCCTGATTTTCTTCACCCTCAGTCCACTCAATGAGATACAGCCCTATGCTTCAAGGTAGCAACATTTTACCATATTCACACTGTATTGCGGCTGTTATCTTCTGGCAGCTACATTTACATGTGAAAAGGAAAATCTCTCAGTTTGCACATGACACCATCAACAGAGATTCCTTTCCCTCTTAAATGTTCCATTTTCTTTTTCTTTTCATAATTTCTATCTGGCTCTCTCAGTCACACGCGCTGTCCTGCAGGCACGTACTTATAGGGCACATAAACAGATCACTGCTGGTAGGATAAATCACCTCTGACTGCTGCTTGATGAAGACTTCAGTGTACAAGCCTGTTTCTGCCAAAAAAAAGCCCAAAGGTTTAGAGATACAGAGATAGAGAGGCAACAAATGACAAAAATAAGAGTCCGGAAACAATAAAGCACTGACAGACTTGCCAATGGAGGGAGACAGACTAGGTGAGCTTGTAGGGTGAGGTTAGAGAAAGATACTGGGTATGTTGATGAAAGTGAATGAGATGATCCTATCCTTTAAACTCTAGCATCTACAAATTCAGCCAAGCCAAATGAAAATATTTTAAATAAAAAGACGGAAAAAGATGGCTGAGATCACACAAAATGATAATCGATTAGATGTACCTTACATGCCAAGAATAACCCACCACAGGACTGTACAGAATCTGTAGTTGAATACTGAATAGAAGCTTAAGATATATGTTTCTATGCAGAAAAACATCAATTTTATGTAAAAATAAAAAAGCAGCAGAGCTAGGTAAGACAGAGAGGTGTTGGAGCCCAGACTGAAAGAGAAAGTACAAAAATGGAAGCGAGATGGTGAAGAAAAGCGAGAAAACGTCAAAGAGAAAGGCAGTGGTAATAGGCTCTTGCTGGTGTCAGGAAGCTCCTCTGAGACCTAACACCCAGTTTCTATTAACATAATGCCACTGGAGCATCAAACACAGTCTGCAGAATAGCTGCTGCTCTCAACTAGCTTCAGTCTCTTGGCTTTAACTCTTTTGATTTGTGGTCAAAGGGACATCAATGACTTCTTTTTTTACACCATCAAACATGCACATAGAAATGCTGAAGAAGACACACGTTGTTAGTATAGTACCGATACTTATAACATCCTCTACATATTTGTCCTTCCCTTAAATCAGCCACACGAATGCCAACGCTCTGTTTTCCAGTTTTCTCCTCACTTACACCTTTACCTATATCTGCTCTTCAAGTTGCAAGTGGGCGAAAATAGAGGCTAAGTTCCCCGGGGGTGACGCGGCCTGAGGCCAATATTCATCCTCACAAGGTGACATTGTTTCAACTTAAATTCACGCTTATCCTGAAGCTTTATGAATCTTTATAAAATGTACAGAGACAAGAGGAGTACATTGGTCGTTTGGGGTGACTAAACACAGACTGCACAAAAGATCTAGCAATCAGATTTGCTCAAATAACGCAAGGCGAAAATCTGCTTCACTTTCTGTGGAAAAAGAGCTTAAAATTACTTTCTGTGGATATTTTACAGCGATTATTAAAACAGTCATGGTCAAAAATATGTATTTACTATATCATCATGGCATATAGATCACAAAGTACTTAATCTAAACTTAATATAACTTGATATAAAATAGAGATACATTATAGCTACATTGAAGCATGAAAATAAGATAAAGAATATTCATATTACAATAAACCATAAGAAACCAGTTTCTTTCATCTTTAAAGGCTCCCTATGGAGTTCTGGCCACTAGCGGCACTATGGAGCAATGTTTTCATAACTGGGTACACGTTTTGTTTTTTACCTTGTGCACACACACAAGGACATGCAGCACATGTACTAGCATGCCTATGGCATCCTTGCTGATGATATTTAGGCCATTCCACTACTCAACAGTTGGCAGTAACACACCAAGAAACGTATAGAGTACACCAGAGAGGACATGGAAGAAAAAGACTTCTAGCCTATAAACGTGGATGTGAACAATGCAGGTTTGAAAATATTAAAAACATTGGCTTTGCAAATGGTTCATGAGGAAGGAAATGCATGTATTAGGCCTCAAAGTATGTACACAATGCACTTTTGTGTTTGTTTACAAGAAAGCTCCACAGGGTACCTTTAAGATATGCTTCCTGATTTTGTGCCCAATAGTGCCCCGGAGTCTCAAAATTCCTCTCAGCTCAGCGGTTTTAAAATTGTGAACTGTGTTGAGTTTAAAAACATCAACAATGAAATATGGCGATATTTTGGGATTTGGGAGCACTGCTGGGCTCTATAACAAAATCAAGAAGTGCATCTTAGGGCTTTGAAACTAAATAATAGGAAATTTAATGAGAACCTATGTGTTCTTGGAGTGAAAATATCTCTCTTTCCTCTCTGCCTCGGGCCTCACTAGTTAGTGATATGGACAGATGGTGAGGGTTAAATCATTTACAAACCAAATACGAGGGTTCAAAGCACAGAACTGGAAAGGATACGACAAGGCACACCCCAAACAGTGTGACGATGGAAGAGTTGGGCCGTGCCCCGGCAACAGAAAGATGAAACTATTTTGGGACTTTATTCATAGTCTTAACACCTCCTGAGAGACGATGGAGGGGGAAGTGATGTTGACATTAAAAAAAGTGTGTGTGAGTGTCTGTGAGGAAAAAGGAACAGAAGTCAGGTGGAGGGAGACAAAACCTCTGACGTCAGAAGAGCCACAGCAGAGGGCTATAAAAAGATACCTCGCTCACAACAATGAATGGTGTGTGTGCGTATGTGTGTTTGTTACTTTGTGTGTATGTGTACTGTATGTCTATGTATTGCCTAAAATTGAGTGCATATGGAACTACAGGCTCTTGTACATTTTTGTTGTATAGCGAGATTTTGTTATGTAGTTCCCTTTATGCTACTCAAATAGAAATAAACAAATAAATGAATGATATACAGTAGATCAGTGAATAAATAATAAGTAATAGAAATATTAAGTCACAGAAATTATTTTACATGGTGCTGAGTGCTGAGGATGAATTTAGCGGACTTTAGAGGGAAGAAGCTGCTCTGTAGTCTGGTGGTACGACAGCAGATTCTTCTGTATCTCTTACCAGGTGGCAGCAGGGTGAACAGGCTGTGGCTGGGGTGGGCACTGTCTTTTAGTATCATTTTGTCTCTGCGCAGGCACCACACCTCATAGATATCACTGATGCTTGGTAGGTTGGTACCAATGATCTTCTGAGCGATTTTAATCACCCGCCGCAGAGCCCTTCGGTCCCAGGCTGTGCACATCCCATCTCAGTTTGTGATGTTGATGCTTTCTATTGCTCCTTTGTAAAGGTTAGTAAGAACCTGGCATGGGAATTTTGCCTTCAAAGTTTCCTTAAGAAATACAGCCCTTTCTGAGCTTTCTTGACCAGGGTGGAGATGGGAGAGATACATGACATGTTCTCTGTGATGCTCGTTCCCAGGAACCTAAAACTATTCACCTTCTCCGCGAGCCAGTCTGTGCATTCAAAACAGTCCTATAGAGCTGCTGTAGCTTCATCTCTCTGCACTTTAACTGTTTTTACTGATGGTTTGGCCCTTTTTATCAGCTGGGTGTAAGTCGGCAGGAAAAGCAGGGAAATATGGTCTAATTAACCAAAATGGGGGTGACGGAGGGTACACATGGTCTCTGGGCAGATAATATGGTCGACATCGTAACAACAAAAATTCCACATCTGGCCAACATTGTCCATTCACCTTAACTGCGTTTGAGCACCAAGCATCATTGATGTAAACACAAAGACCGCCTCCTCTCGTCTTGTCGGAGTCTTGTGTTCTGTCAGCACAGGTCCACCCATCGAGTGCGATGCAGCCAGGTCTCATTAAAGATGAGGGCACAGCGGCCTCTGATTTCCCGTTGATGAGTTAGACTGAGTCTTTTCTCATCAATTTATTTATTTTCCTGCGACCAGACATTAGAAAAGTAGACTTGGTAGTGGAATAGCCTTTTGTCCGACCTGGGTTAGCTTAGCTCTTATGCCGCCTCTCTTTCCTCTCTTCCTGTGTCGGTCACACTGCTTGCGGTGACATTTGGCCCGGCTGGTCTAGATGTCAGGACGGTAGATGCTGTGAGCAGTAATGGTCTCAAGCTCCACTCCAATTACTCCAGTCCTTGCACTCATTTTGATGAACATATTACTGTCATAAGTAATATGTACTTCAGTAATGAAGGCGAGAAAATAACAAATTAAAACAAAAATGTAGCAAAGTTTGAGGGAGCTACTTGCCGCCGCATCTACATGAGCAGCTGTTGCCATGGTAATCCAGTTTGTATGCATGTGAACATGCGTGCAGAGTATGTGTACTCACACACACATGCACCTGTGTTTGCCACTATTCTCATAAACACATTGTTTATATTTTTGGGTTAATTGCAGCAGCTAATGAGTTGTGCCTTCACAAAGCCCAAGGTAAGGTTTAAACAGATGCACTGTCGTAGCATTGGCAATCCTTGAAAATGTTTTAACATTGAATTAAACAGCAGCATAATAAATAAATAAGTACTGCCCTAAGCAGGATCAAAACTGCTAAACGCAAAACTTTCCCCCTGTAATACAATGCCATAATATTATAGGCAGAAATCAGAGGATTCCCTTTTTTTACACATACGATTTACAGTCTGATATCAGTTTAAACATTTCAATATGGGGTATTCTTCCAATTTTACACATGAAATTCTGTTTACTTGTCACAAATAGTACTACACAGCCTCTGAAAAGGGTTGTATGAGATCTACTTTATTTAAAAAATATATAACCCTGATCATCAGGGTTGTCTTGACACAAATGTATAACAACAGCCCGTGTTACAAACTTCAAGTGTGGAGTTTGAAAGAAGTGGGCATCTGGGAGGGAGGAGTGGGACACTATTGAGTTGCATGATGGGAAGTGCAGGATCGAGTCTTTTTGAAGCTTGAGCCATACTAAGGACTACATGGTAAAGATATTTCTGCCTCTGATGCACAGATTTTGACCATTCTTTTTCACATCTGTCTCTTTTGAGTTCCAAATTCCAATACTTAACGCAATACCCAATCTCACCAAGAATCACTAAAAAAACAAATATTTGACAGTTTCAAAGTCCTGGGCGTTTTCAAATATCAATTAACTATATATACAGCATATATATGTATATATGCGCCATTTTATTGGAGTGTCCAAATTCTGAGTGAGAAATTAATGCATTATATAGTGCCCTTAAAAAATCCTACAATGGAACAAAAACATTTCCATGGCATGTTCACTATTTTCTACTGAAAATCCCACGATGCAATGCGCCTAATTTTATAGATGCACAATCTTTAGTCTTGCAACACTACAGCTGTCAGTTATGCAAAATGATGATGATTAATGTTTCCTTAATCACAAGTGAGTAAACTAGTGAGTTTCTGTTACACGGAATAGTGAATGAGTGAAGAGGCAGTGATTTCTGACGTGGATGATGTTCAAAGGCAATGTCTGAATTATTTATTCCTATCATTTTAGTGCCCATAATGACCACAGCATGTATCAGATATAGTTACGGTTAGGAAACAAAAATACTTGGTTACGGTTAGGTACAGACCCAAAATGTTACTGGTGTTAGACAGGATCTATAGCATACCTCCACACTTACATTTATCCAAACTACATAGATGTCACAAAGTTCTTGTGTTGGCAATTTATGTCAGCATTGGACCTCAACCCTTTTCCTAAAATATTGTTCAATATGAACATAATTCCTACAAAAGAGTGGGCTGGTGTCTGTGTGTGTGTGTGTGTGTGTGTGTGTGTGTGTGTGTGTGTGTGTGTGAGTGGTCTTACCACTTCCGGGGGTACCCTGGTAGCCAGATCATGGATGGCCTTTCCAAGGATGCACAGGGAGGAGAGAACGAACACAATCCCAAGGACTACACATGCTCTGCAGACAGACCAACAGACAGTGAGCAGAGTGTTAGGAGTTCGCTTCAGCCAGTGTGATCTCTTTGCTAAACCTGCCATGAGGAAGTTACGTAAAGCTGAACTAATGCAATAACCTAAAGAAGCTGACACTAGAGCAGTCAAACTTTCTCCCAGTTCTTGTGTTTTTCTCTTGCATTGGAATCAGGATCATTTATCATTTTAGTGCTGCACCGAAAACACAGATCCTGACATAAACGGTTATAAATGATACTGGTAGTGGCTTATGGCAGTCTGGCAAACCTATCAATATTAAAGCAAGAGTTGAAAAAAAAAAAAATAATAACAATTCAGCCATTAACAACTCCTGCCCACTGTGAATTACGGTCCGGGCAACCCTAGACCTTTGTAAATAACACTATGAGTGATACAGCAATGTAGTGGTAAGCATGCTGATGCATCAATTCCCTTCAATTACACTAATGATTCAAGTCAATTTCACAGGATAATGATAAACTTAGCCACTTGACACTGTTTATAATGTTACAGCAGTAACTGAAGACTGAAAGACTAAGACTGAAAATGCACCTCTTTATGCCTGATTTGAGTGATAATACATACATCAAATCTCAAAACCAAATTTTTCAAAAAACACAATCACGGTGTTTGGAAGATGTCAGAAGACTGTTTACAGTCTATTTGGGGCACTGTGTGCTAGCAGAATAAACAATTTGCTGACTTCCATCAGAGCGCTTGAGGATGGCACTTTGTGATGTTTGTTTATGAAAAAAATATGGGGGATAATGAGGTGAATATTTTTGGAGGGCGGGGCCATAGGATGCTTGCATATGCACACTCCCTTGCTCTGGGAGCAATGGAATAAGATATGGTTATTGAATATCTCGCCATTGCTTGATCAATTACAGTCTCACTTCCCCTGACACATCTGCTGGGCACGAATTACAGTATCTGTGTCCCATCTATCTCCCTAGAGAACAGAGACAGAGTGTCTGACAGGTGCAGTGAAGTGGTGTTCATCTTTTACTCATTTGGATGGTGGTCGGTCACAATGAAACTGCCACTATTCACTGAATAAAGGCAACTTTTAAAGTCTGCATATTTTTGAGAAATGCTTCTCATTTGAAAATGACTTTTAGTCACTGCGCATTCTAAATTGAGTTCCAGCTATAAAATGGAAATGTTACTGTTGGTGCTAAAACATGCATTCATTAATAAGACACTGGTACATCAACAAGACACGGAGCTGTACACAACATTATCTGCGGATCCCATGGCCAAAAATATAATGGAAAGATTGAATCAAATTAAAAATAGCGTGTAAATACAAATGTAGTCTAAATACACTCTCCATCCAAGACAGTCTTTATCGATTTGCCTAACCTAATTCAAAATGGGTGTTAATGTCGCCCTATTTCTCTGTCTCTTTTGCCTCTGTACCTACTCTCTCAGTCACATGTACTGTAACCTGACAGTTGTATTCTCTCATTCGTACATTTTTATTTTGTTTTTGTAGGTGAATTACAGGTATTAAGATCCACGTTTTGTCTTTTAATCCCATGTGGGTTGTAGATGTACCAGCCTACAGGGAGTCTGAAACATGGCCCTCCTCCACAAGGGTGAGCACAAGCTGCATTGGTCAAAATCTAAATGGTCCAGTTTCTGTCTGTTTACAGCAAATGGGACGTGTATATGAAATGGATGGTCTCACTCATCTATGCATAATCTGTTGCCTGGGTTTGTGTGTGTGTTGACTACATATAATAAGTAAGTAGTAAAGTGTGGAAAAATCTTTTGTGTGTGCTAATGATTTTGTGTGAGTGTGTATTACTGGATGGTAGTGGCAGCTCGGTCTTTCATCCTCTCTGTGACACCTTTGTGCTATACAGAGGTACTGTTGTAAGAAGAACAAGGCTCTGTGCAACCTGACAGCCACTTGATGAACTCAGTTGAGTAGCAGCAGGCGTGAAAACTGATGGATTTAACAGGCTTGTGTTTAGCAGTGATGTACGATGACATATAGTAAGTAGCGTTGTACAAGTAGGCATAATGTTGCTCCACTCGCTCCCATCCTCCAACGAAGAAATAGAGTTTCTAAAATGATTTAATCTGTCCAGTTGGGTATGGCCAATATGACTGAAAGCCTAATAAGACAGGGCTTCACATCCTCAAAGCCACAATTACGTGAAAAGTAAAATGCCAGTAATATGACAGTATCCCATAAGCTGATAAAGATTTATTCATCCATCTAACATGCTCTTGAAATACTATTTTGCTGGGCGTAATTTGCTTTACAGATCTTTTATTTCTGTTGAAAAATATGTAAACACAATGGATTTGTTTTTTCCACCTTTTACCAACAGAATGAAACTGCTAGGTTATTCATTTTTCAGAAAAATATCAAGACATGAAATGAGTGGATTCTAAGTCAAAGGAATGAAGCACTTACACGCTACAGTACAAGAGCAACTTTCAATTGTACCCATACTTTCACTCCTATTCAGTAAAAACGAACTGAATGGTTTCAGTATGAAAATGAAGTGACTCATTATGCCATGGCCTTCACAGTCACCAGATCTCCACCCAATTGAATACCTATGTGAGATTTTGGACCACTGTGTCAGATAGCACTTTCCACCATTATTATCAAAACATCTCTGTAAAGAATGGTGTTTATCCTTTCAGGAGAGTTCAAAGACTTGGATAACCTATGTCAGGGAGCATTGAAGCTGTTGTGGAGGCTCCTGGTGGACCTACAGCTAAGACATTGTATGTTGGTTCTCCCTTTGTCCCCATCTGTATTTTCTCCATCTCTCCTCTCCTCCTTTCTTCAGGTACCATCTCGGGTAACAACACCTGGTAGGGTGAGGTAACAACACCTGAGAGACAGATCCCCTGCACTAAGTTTCCTAATATGCCTCCTCCCTCCTAGATCTATTAATAGTCAATGCTCCTGGCTAATGTCCGGTCTGGACGAAATGGGACTCAGGCTGGCCAAGCAACGGGAAATCTGAGATTGTTGTGCCCTCATTTTAGCAGAGACCTGCTCCACCAACATCCTGGATCAAGCACTCAACTGGCGGACCGTGTTCCGAGCTGAAGGGCGCAGGACTCCAGTGGGATGAGGGGTGGCGGCCCCTGTGTTTACATCGATGGTGCTTAAGCGCAGTCAAAGTGGATGGAACAGTTCGTGTATCTTGTTGCAGCTGTCTCGCACTCCCTCAGACGCAAATTCTAAAAATGCACAGAATTATTTCCTGGGTGTAACCACTTAATTATGTTAACACGCAGCTCCACTTGTCACCCTGACGATTCAACTGTCTCTGCTCGCATCTCAGCATGCCTGAGTGACATCTCGCTTTGGACGAAGGACCATCATCTGCAGCTGGACCTCGACAAAACGGAACTGCTTGTGATCCCGGCCAACCCAGAGATTCACCAGAACCTCTCCATTCAGCTAGGCTCATTGACCGTTACACTGTCCAGCACAGCCAGAAATCTGGGGGTGGTAATTGATCAGCTAAACTTCAAAAGCCACCCGGTCCTGCAGATTCATCCTCTACAACATCAGGAAAATCAGACCTTTCCTATCGGAGCAGTCTAAACAAGTCCTAGTCCAGGCTCTTGTCTTGTCCAAACTGAACTATTGCAATGGGCTACTGGCTGGACTCCCTGCTTGCACAACCAAACCTCTGCAGATGATCCCGAACGCGGCGGCAAAAGTGGTCTTCAATGAACCGAAGAGAGCGCACGTAACCCCTCTCTTCATTAGGTTCCACTGGCTCCCTGTTGTCGCCCGCATCAAGGTCAAAGCGATGCTTTTGGCTTACAAGACCACCACTGGTTCTGCGCCATCATATCTTCGCTCGCTAATACAGACCTATGTTCCTGCCAGATCACCGCGCTCTGCAAACGTCGTCTGGTGGTACCATGCCAAAAAGGAAAAAAAAAATCACTCTTGCGCACCTTCTCTGGATCCGTTCCACATTGGTGGAACAATCTGCCTGCTCCTACAAGATCAGCAGATTCTGTAGCCACCTTTAAAAAGCTCCTGAAAACGCATCTCTTCCATCAACACCTAACTGACAATAACAAACTTCTTCTTCCTTTCTATCTCTTTTCATAAAGCAAAAACAAAAAAATCCTTACTTTGTATACTGTGCTGGGATTTAACAGAAGTATGCTTTTTGTTACCTTGTGTTGTTATAATTGCTTCCATTGTCTTCCTCATATGTAAGTCGCTTTGGATAAAAGCGTCTGCTAAATGACTAAATATAAATGTAAATGTAAATAACGTACCTTGTACTTCTTTACCAGTGAAACTCACCATTACAATATTGACAATATTGAAAATAATATCATCAGTGATGTAAACACATGTAAACACGTAACAAAATCAGAGAACATTGCATAATGAAATTTTTTGTTGTCACAAGGACAATACTCTGAATTAGAATTTGCATCTTGGGAGGGATTCGTAGACAAAACAAACACAAGTGGAAAGATAAATGTGAAGAGATAGATGGATGAATACTGTAAATGAATATATAAAGTGAAATGCAGAAGCTCTCTTGCTTTGATGCAGGTGGAGAAGAGTGACCCAAATTGCATCGCACCACATAGATTCATCATTAATAAAAGCATTAATTAAACTCAGCATATTGTTTTGTACTCACATATACTCTCTGTGTGCAGAGTGCACAGCTGCTGCATTGCTGTAGCGCCAGAGGACAATGACAGATGACAGGACGTCCAGCGTGGCATCAAACTACAGCAGAAACAGAACAGTGTGGTGAAAAAATAATAATGTAACTTATAAAATTCACTTAATAATATATTTACTTGAACAAAACAGAATAAAGAGGCACTTGATCTTATGGGAACTTATTCGGTTATGTATTAATTAGGATGTGTCAGTGGTTATAAAGATCCAATGAATGCTTGCCATGGTGCGAAACATAAAGGAACTGCTTTAAAATGTATTGCATGACCAAGAGACATTTGATGTTTTATGGCCACAGGGGAATCAGGGTGATAAACATTATCATCAACATTATTTATGATTTTGTGCTGTATATGACATGATGATTATCATTTAATTTTGAAGTCGCATAATGTTAAAGCTAAAAGAAAAATGTCAGTTTTGAACATGGTAGCCAAAGCAACTGATAATCAGTTGCTGTGATCTAACCCCTTTGCGTGGGTTATATCAACTTATTGTCTTCTTGCTACTTCAATAAAAGTGTCATCGACAGCCCAGCACTTGTTAATTAAAATCCAATCTTTAATAAAGAGATAGCTAGCACTGCAGATTATGGTTTTTTTTTAAAATCACATTATGCCAATCAGATTTGCCCTTCCAGCCCTAGGCTGTGTATTATTTCATTTTCAATCTTATTAATTCTTTTTTTTTTTAACTAATAACACTCTCAATCACTTCCTCTAAATAATAAGAAGTAATAAGAAGCTTTATTTTGGTAAAAGCCAACAGATATGTTTGGCAAACACAAAAGGAAATTTTCACATTCAACCTGAGCTCTATGTCAAGTCCCTCTTCTCTGCCCTGTTACCTTGGAGACAAAGGAACCAATAACACTTTGGTAACAGCAGTCATTAGTAAATCCCAGAGACCAAACCTATGACTAATTGATCAATGCAAATGGTTGGAAGAAAGGAGTTGGAACTCACGGCAAATCCAAAGGCTGATGCGCTGTGTCTCATGAATGATACAGCTGTGGAGAGAGAGAGAGAGAGAGAGAGAGAGAAGGCAGTTAGTACTGACTGATTAGTTTTCATTTCAGTAGTCAGTCTATTGGTATGGTTATGTGTCATTAGTGATTCCAATAATTTAGAAGGTGCTATATTATTGTTACATGTTTCCAGTTGCATTAATGATGAACATTGATGTTTACCTGTACATACAATGCATCATGTATATTAAACATGATGCACCTTGTGCATAGAAAAACACAGGTTAATAATGCAAAGCAATTACATGGCGAAATATTACAGGATTATTAAGTGTTTCAACTTCTTTTTCAATTCTTTGCTATTGAAACAAGTGCCACTCTAATAGACAAAATGACAATGTAGAACATAGACAAAAAAACAGTAAACAGTATCAGCACTAATGGGTGAGTATACTAAATATATAGATTATGAGGTGTTAAACTGTTAAATGTGTGATTTTGTTCACAGATGAAAATACTATTCTGTTTAGCTCAACCGACTCAATGCTCCGCTATGTTCTCCTGGTAGTCGCTAATCGTTTCTGTCTGCTGTTCGGCGCTGGGCAACTGAGTTTATCAGAGGTTTTTGTTGAAAACAGCTGCCTACTGCATCTGTAAACAAGGTTGATAAGAGCCGTGAACCGAAACAATAAAGTTGCGGATAGGAAAACCAAAACAATGAGCTGAGGGGAACTGTTGAGTTGGGTAATGATTCTCTGTGGGCTCATAGGAGCGACACATTACACATAGTCATGTGATCCATTGTTCATACAAAAATATTGATTTGTGCACCTTTAAATTTTGCATAAGTTTGTGTTTTCATTTGAAGTAAGGCTTTAGATGCTGTTCCATATAGGCTAAGAGTTAGGTGAATGATCCCTGCTGCCTGATGAATACATGTGTGTCCATCTGGCTGCTATTCCAGACAGAATATAGAATAACCTATAACATGTGTTAACATAACATCGGCATTACCTGAACATTTTGAAAATTTGGCACAATTAACTTTTTTAACATTTAAAAACCTTTTGAAGGCTCCATCGAGCCTGGCTAGATGCATGACGGTTTCCCGAAAGGGGTTGAGGATATTGTACATTCATTGCAGTGCAGTCCTTGTCTAGCACACCTGTGCCATTTTGCCCTTCTGCCTGTCCTTGTGCTACTCTCTCTCTCTTTCTCTCTCTCTCCCTGTGTTTTCAGGACGGAGTCTCAGGGGACAGCATATCAGCAGTTAGATCACCATGGTAACAGGAGATTTGAGGCAAAGCTGGGTTTGGTTTGAACTACTGAGCTTTAATCTTCCTTCTCTCTTTCTCCCCTCTTCACTTTGTGTCTTTGTCGCCTTCCCAATCTTTTCTCCTGGCCTCCCTTTCTCTCGCATGCTCTCATATTCTGATTTCCTTTGACGCACATATCTTTCTTTCCTTTCCTTCCCTTCCTCCCTATCTCAGCGTCTCTCGTCACATCTTTGGGTGGTGGCCTTTTTGGCTGCCTTGTCTTTTATTCATTCTGGTTAGAGCTCACTGCACCACAGTGGCAGACATGGAGTAACGCTGCATTTTGCCAGGCACGAATGAATATTTAAAGATAAGGTTACAAATAACTATTCATTTCTATCACTAATTTGAAAAAGAGCACCCTCAGCCTGAACTACAGGTACATTAACAGGGAAGCACAATAGAGAGAAGAAGCGAAGAAAAGCACTGAACAGGGGAGAAAAAAAAAGAAACAATGGAGAGAAGGTGAAAAGGAGGAACTAAGGAGAGTGGAGAGAAGGGGCAGTCCCAG
Source organism: Coreoperca whiteheadi (assembly GCA_011952105.1). Classification (NCBI taxonomy): domain Eukaryota; kingdom Metazoa; phylum Chordata; class Actinopteri; order Centrarchiformes; family Sinipercidae; genus Coreoperca; species Coreoperca whiteheadi. The sequence continues at coordinate 21,904,458 of CM022488.1, forward strand.
ACAGACCCCTGATACAGGGCAGATGGCATTAGTCAGGCTGGGTGTGTAACACATGACTGCCCACACACTCACACACATATGCTGTCCCTGTGTCTTGCTCTGTCTTGGAGACCGTCATCCAGAGTCTCCCTCTCTTTCTTACTAACACGTCCTCTTTCTTGATTGTCTTCTCTCTCACGTACAAACTCTCACTCTCTCGCCAACAGAAGGTGAGCTGAATCTTTGGAGCTCCACCGGGCCTCCGACCCATCTGGAGAGTCCAGAAACTGAGCCAAACCGAGAGTGTGCCTGCTTTTACCGTGAATTGCAGGATGAAATATCAGACAGTTTGAGACTCCTCACTTTACAGTACCTTTGTCACGCTGTTTGAACATGCTTCCTTTTGTCAGTTTGAGCAGTGTCAAATTAAGCTGTAAACTGCTTGTTTGCTGATCAGCCAACATTTAATAGCAATAGAATGTCGCGTAACATTGTTCTGTTCTTGGTGGAAGAAATTAGGATAGATGATCAATAAAGTAAGCCAGAGAGCTGTAATTACATGCTAATAAACATCATATTAATTATGTCCGTAAGTCAATACCACAAATGCACCGAGACTGTAAAGAATCTGCTCCGTTACTGCACTTTCATTTCATAAGAGTTAACTTCCTGAAGAAGAGTATGTAGCACATATCAGTGTTGTGTCATTGTGACAGATTTAACTAATGAGCCAAGTAACAGTAACAAGCTCCAAAGCCTTGTTTTATTCACATGGAGATCCATTTTTACCAAGAGAGAACAATCCTTACGAAAGTAAAAAATGCATCTTTACAGTTTTGATGTGAACTGTGTGGTTGAGGCCAGTTCATCAGTTAAGATATCCTCTTTTCAAGATTTCAGACGTAAGTTATAAAAAGTTTTAACTTGACCATACTCTTACTCTCATACTCTCTTAAATCATTCAGATCCTTCTTGACTTGAACAATTTGTGTTTTGCTGGGTTCTTCTTCTTCTTTTCCTTTCGGCTGTTCCCTTTCAGGGGTCGCCACAGCGAATCATGCGCCTCCATCTAACCCTGTCCTCTGCATCCTCTTCACTCACACCAATTAACTTCATGTCCTCTCTCACTACATCCATAAATCTCCTCTTTGGTCTTCCTCTAGACCTCCTGCCTGGCAGCTCCAACCTCAGCATCCTTCTACCAATATATTCACAGTCTCTCCTCTGAACATGTCCGAACCACCTCAATCTGGCCTCTCTGACTTTAACTTTGAAACATCTAACATGAGTTGTCCCTCTGATGTACTCGTTCCTGATCCTCTCCATCCTCGTCACTCCCAAAGAGAACCTCAACATCTTAAGCTCTGCCACCTCCAGCTCTGCCTCTTGTCTTTTCTTCAGTGCCACGGTCTCTAAGCTGTACAACATCGCTGGTCTCACCACCGTCTTGAACACCTTTCCTTTCATTCTTGCTGATACTCTTTTATCACACAACACACCTGACACTTTTCTCCACCCGTTCCAACCTGCTTGCACTCGCCTCTTCACCTCTTTTCCACAGTCTCCATTGCTCTGGACCGTTGACCCTAAGTACTTAAAGTCCTGCACCTTCTTCACCTCTGCTCCCTGTAACCTCACCGTTCCACCTGGGTCCCTCTCATTGACACACATGTATTCTGTCTTACTGCGGCTAAGCTTCATTCCTCTGTTTTCCAGAGCAGACCTCCATCTCTCTAGATTCTCCTCCACCTGCTCCCTGCTCTCACTAAAAATAACAATGTCATCCGCAAACATCATAGTCCATGGAGATTCCTGTCTAACCTCATCCGTCAGCCTGTCCATCACCAGAGCAAACAAGAAGGGGCTCAGAGCCGATCCTTGATGCAGACCCACCTCCACCTTGAACTCCTCTGTCACCCCTACAGCACACCTCACCACGGTCTTACAGCTCTCATACATGTCCTGCACCATTCTAACATACTTCTCTGCCACTCCAGACGTCCTCATACAATACCACAGCTCCTCTCTCGGCACCCTGTCATACGCTTTCTCTAAATCTACAAAGACACAATGCAACTCCTTATGACCTTCTCTGTACTTCTCCATCCTCATCCTCAAAGCAAACACTGCATCTGTTGTGCTCTTTCTAGGCATGAAACCATATTGCTGCTCACAAATGCTCACCTCTGCCCTTAGCCTAGCTTCCACTACTCTTTCCCACAACTTCATTGTATGACTCATCAGCTTTATTCCTCTGTAGTTGCCACAGCTCTGCACATCTCCCTTGTTCTTGAAAATTGGCACCAGTACACTTCTCCTCCATTCCTCGGGCATCCTCTCACTCTCCAAGATCTTGTTAAACAAACTAGTCAGAAACTCTACTGCCACCTCTCCTAGACACTTCCATACCTCCACAGGTATGTCATCAGGACCAACTGCCTTTCCACTCTTCATCCTCTTCAACGTCCTCCTCACTTCACTCTTGCTAATCTTTGCTACTTCCTGCTCCACACCAGTCACCTCTTCTACTCTTCGTTCCCTTTCATTTTCCTCATTCATCAACTCTTCAAAGTACTCCTTCCATCTTCCCATCACACTCCTGGCACCTGTCAATACATTTCCATCCTTATCTTTAATCACCCTAACCTGCTGCACATCCTTCCCATCGCTATCTCTTTGTCTGGCCAACCTGTACAAATCCGCCTCTCCCTCTTTAGTGTCCAACCTAGCATACAAGTCCTCATATGCTCTTTGTTTGGCCTTTGCCACCTCTACCTTCACCTTACGCTGTATCTCCCTGCACTCCTGTCTACTCTCTTCAGTCCTCTCAGTGTCCCACTTCTTCTTTGCTACCCTCTTTCTCTGTATACACTCCTGAACTTCCTGGTTCCACCACCAAGTCTCCTTGTCCACTTTCCTCTTTCCAGATGACACACCGAGTACCCTCCTACCTGTCTCCCTGATCACATTAGCTGTAGTGGTCCAGTCATCTGGGAGCACTTCCTGACCACCCAGAGTCTGTCTCAGCTCCTCCCTGAAAACTAAACAACATTCTTCCTTTTTCAACTTCCACCACTTTGTCCTCTGCTCTGCCTTTGTCCTCTTCATCTTCCTCACCACCACTCACAACATTGAACATCACCCCTTCAATTTCCAGCTTCAGGCTCATCAACCTGTCTGACACTCTTTTCACCTCAAGAACATTCCTCACAAACTCCTCTTTCAGGATAACTCCTACTCCGTTTCTCTTCCTATCCGACCCATGGTAGAACAACTTGAACCCTGCTCCTAAGCTTCTAGCCTTGCTACCTTTCCAACTGGTCTCCTGGACACACAGTATGTCCACCTTCCTTCTCTGCATAGTCCCAACATTCAAAGTCCCTACTGTCAGTCCTACATTCTTAGCTTTCCTCTTCTCTCTCTGCCTACGGACACACCTTCCTCCTCTCCTTCTTCGTCTTCGACCAACAGTAGTCCAATTTCCACCGGTACCCTGTAGGTCAACAGCACCAGTGGCGGTCGTTGTTAACCCGGGCCCCGACCGATCCGGTATGGAAGTCATTGTCATGATTCGCATTTTTAGTTTGGCATGTGTTTTACGTCGGGTGCCCTTCCTGACACAACCCTCTGCATTTATCCAGACTTGGGACTGGCACATGAAGACACTGGCTTGTGCCCCCCTGCGGTTGCATTTTGTGTTTTGCTGGGTTCATGTAGTAAAATAAAAGTCCTTAAAACAACAGTTTTTCTTACTATATTAGCACATAAAGAAACTGTTATTTCTGCACAAACTAATAGCATAAAAGAAGGATAATTTGAGTGAATCACATCTGGTTAATCTGCTGGCTTTTTATAATATGTCTCATGTTGAGCGACCTGCTTGGATGACACACCTTATGAACAGACTTGCTGTTGTATGCATATAATGCTGAAAGCTCAATGAAAAATGGTATACGTGAGGGTTTGACTCTTGAGTATTGCGGGTAATCAGATCTGGTCTAAAAAGAGTATCACACAGGTCGGCCCTGTGTTGAGAAATACAGGTTGGACAGGGCTCACTGCTGTAATAGGGGCATACGTAGAGATGTATCCAACATTTTATAGAGGAAACTGCAACCAAATTTTAAGTAAACTAAATTACTGCATGTAGTAATACTGATTGGCTCTTTGTATATATGTGGCTCTTCTAATCTTACACCCTAGAATACACCCTATTGACCATCTCCATACAGGGTCTACTTTACTTCAATACCAGTTGGAACCATTCATACAATATGAGACAGCTGTAACGTGATAATCTCTGGTTGTCTCGGATCAGGATTGGGAGCAAACAAACCTGAACAGGACATTGTCTCTTTTGATTTAGCTCTTTGACTTTTGACTTTCCTAAAATAAATGTTAATAACTGTCAGTACATGAAGAGCCAGTGGCAAGCGAGTACACGGGCGAAACTGAACGGACAATTTTTTGGCCCTAAGCATCTAACTAGTTGGCCACCCCTGCTCAAAAGATCTACCTTGGAAAACCACAATCCCATCCTAGAGGGTAGCTTTTAATGCTTAGTGCTTTGCTCAGGGGCACTTAATCACCTCCCTTGTACAGATTTTCGCACTTGTTAGTTGTTAGAGAAGTCAAGCTATTACTGTCTTAAAACAGACATAATTTGTTATACAAGTGTATACTATAAGGTTTCTCATTCCTTTCTTTCTTCAAACCCACAAAAACATAAATACTGTTATATTAACTGTGATTTAAGGTTACTAGGGGATATATCCAGGGATGTGGTGGGTTGTGACCTTGATGATAATTGGCTCTTGGATCTTAAAGCCTCTATGTGTGGCCATCTACATTCCAAGAGAGCCTTTAATTAGAGTTCAAGCCTGCTGGCTAAGAAGCACTGACCCATAAGCGGTCATAGGTTTAGCCTAGTTTTGTGGTTTTTATCTGGTATAATGTGTGCACCTCAAAAACACATGCAACTCCAATTTACTAACGGATGATCGATTATAGGCAGATATAATTTTGCTCCTAATGTTTAGTTAGTAGAATATTTATTTCCTTTATTGAGAGAAATTCAAATCTTGACGTGGCTTACAAATGCATATATATTCTAAAGTCGAGACTACTTTTGATCGGAAAACCAGGTCATTCTTTTGCAACTTCACACCACGTGTAACATTTCCCCTAATGCTGTAGATAACATAAAGTGGATGACATTGTCACACAGACTCAACATTACTAGGGAATTAGTTTTAGTGATTAGATATGGTGATTTGTGCCATAAACATCAAATAGCTCATACTGAAACTGTTGCATATTCAGGAATACACTTAACACTTATTTAAAATCACCAAAAAACCTCTTTAAGATGCATGTAGGACTAATGATTTACTGGATGAGGGCAAAAAATAAATAAATAAATAAATAGAATAACCTAACTCAAAATGGAAAATTAATAAAATATTTACTGCTTCTCTGGTTAAAATCAATCCACGTGAGTCTGACAGTTTTCTCAGAATTTCTCACTGTATATTAAATTGTTTATCTGACTCGCAATCTTAACAAGCAGCGCAGTGAGTCAGCTGGAACGCTAATCAACACTTTCACTGAGGAAGCACTTTGTGCACACACGCACACACACACACACACACACACACACACACACACACACACACACACACACACACACACACACACTGGTATGTTTAAAATGTATTCAGTTCCAGAAAGAACAGATGTCCTCTCTCTCTGTCTGTGTCATTCATCTCCTCATTTGGGAAGTATTTAAGACTCCTCAGCTTCATCACCAACCTTTACCTCATGTCTGCCCTAATTTAAACATGCAGTAATTACAAAACCACAGTACAGTCTTTGTATATATCAGGCCATATAAGCTACTAATTTGGGAATATAGGTTTTCCTCTTCCAGCAGTTATTCATTTTTCAAGTTTCTGCTCTCAAGCTCATTTCGATGTGCCAGCCGTCTGTGTGGTTACCGCCTGCCAGCAAATCGATGCCTCTCTCGGGGAGAGCAGACACTATTCAGTGTAACATCCTTTGGGTTGTTAGTTAATCAGGGAAGCAAGCATGCGTGACCAGTGCTAACAAGCATTGGGAAACAGGGGAGAAAGGGGGAGGAGGTGGAAATGGAGTGGTAGAGGGAGGGAAAAGAAGAGGGCAGCGGGAGACAAAGGAAATGGAGGAGGAACTAGAAAAAGAAGGAGGAAATTCAAAAAGGGGGAGGAGGATGAAGAGAAGTAGAAGCTGACAAGGAAGAGAGCAAGAAAGACATGGATGTGATGATCAACGAGGTGCTGGAGGAGCAGAGAAGGGAGACTGGAGTATAAAAAGATCAGGATGAGCAAGAAATGAAAAGAAGGGGGAAACGCTATAGTATGTATCTCCAAATAAAGTAGTTGTTTGCAAATATACTAATAACTAGTGTATCCAAATAGCTGGGAGGTTGGTCAGTTCTTTGCCTTTATTATGTTGCTTTATTTAATATAAGAAAAAGCTAATCCTATAAGCTGATTACATTAGTTTATGGCTGTCAAACATGAGGCCATTGTGCATATTTGGTCTATTCTATTCTATTCTATTCGATGTTCCCCATATCCACTCAGATGTCCTGCCAACACCTGCATAGCCATAGCAATAGTTAAGACTTGGCAGCAGTTAAACCCTAATTATCAGTGAGTTATGCAAGAACCAGGGCCAGTGCCAGAACTTAATACCAATTCTCTCTCCTCAGTGCTCACTTGGCACTGATTATGAGCAGAAGATTGATAAAGCAGCATCCGAATGGACATTAATTCCAGACCAGACTTTGAACTGTTGGAGGTGTTGAGAACCTGCAAGCAAGAGAATATAAAAGCATTTATAATACTCATGTAAGTATTATTAGTTCTTCAGTTATTGTGTCTTGTGCTTGAGGCGATGAGCATGTTAGCAAGCTAACATTTGCTAAAAAAACACAAAGCATAGATCTGATGATGGCAATAGATGTAAAGTCCGAGGATCACTGGAGTTCTTACAAATGATGCCAAGGGGTACATGTTTGAATCAAATTTTATGGCAATCCATCCAATACTTGTCGAGACATTTCACTAACAATCAAAAACGTCAACCTCAGGGTGATACTACAGGAAATGTCAGGCGATCACCAAGGTCAGTAGAATTCATCCTTTAGGGATCATGAATGTCTGTAGAAAATTTCAGTTGATGAGATGTTTCAGTCTGAACCAAAGTGGTGGACTGACTGACTAACATTGCCATCCCTAGAGCTATACTGCTAGCATGGCTAAAAATACAAGTTCATGAACAAAAACTATTAATAAATGTAATCCCATTAATCTACAAACAAGAAGAGAACAGGAATGGAGGAATTGGACAGCTGTTTGACGTGCTATTCTTTCATCAGATACAGTGTGGGCCAGCGTTCTTTACTGTTCATCATGAAACAAAATCATTGAACTATCCAATAAAGCTAAAGATAGCACAAAATGCACAACCATGTTAACGAGCTATTTATTCTAGCATAGATAGTATAGAAAGCATAGAACTGGCAATCTAATGGTGAAAGACCCATTCTCTTACCACATACAGCTTCAACTTACAGGGCAAGAGGGGCAATCACCTTTTGACACTGCAAAGGGAAGAGATCATTATGGCCCTGCTTCAGGTAATTATAGAGGACACCATGTATACCAAAAAGATAACCATCCCAACCACTGTACTGATGGTACCTCCATCCGTGAGGTGCTCCTCCAGAGAAGTCCTAAACTGAAACTAGTATTTGCAACTAAAACAGCTATGTTTGTTTTGCTATGGTTATCAATGACTAAAACTTCTCTAAATCCAATACTGAAGCAGCTACAATATCGCTGAAACAATAAATGTATTTAAACTCGTTAAAGCTAGCTGCCAAAATCCACACTGATAAACTGGTCTCATGCTTGTCCAATTGGCCTGTACTGACAGGTACAGTAGGTCCAGACAAACAATTTCGACGCTGGCTCCTTTCTATCCAAACACCTGTCAAACCAGCCCTGCTATTGACTGTATGAAAAAAGGCCATATCAAATTAGAAGAATCATTTTTAGCCCAACAGAAATGTAATTACGTCCTCCCTCTCTGTTCCTCAAGGGCGAGAGCTCAATTCAGGGATGTGAAATTCAATTACATCACAAGGAGCAAAGGAAAAATCTGGGAGATAGGGGAATGAGGAGGAGAGCGATGAAGAAAGAGGCAGACAGAGCAGCAGATGGACAAACAAACAGAGAGACTAGAGCGAGACGGAAAGGCAATGTGGGTAAGAGAGCAGCAGAGACAGAGAGAGAGTTATTGATGAAGTGAGAGAAAGAAAGACAGAGAGAGAGAGAGAGAGAGAGCGAGAGAGAGAGATCTGAGCTTCCAATCTAAATCGAGGTGACTCATCTGTGTTAGTGCTCTAAAAAAAAATTCCCAAAAGACACATTTATTGAAGTTGAGGAAAACCACTTAACAGTCCCAAGATGAGGAAAGGGAGTCAAAGTGTTTGAAGTGTAATTGTGTGTCTCAAAAGCAGTTCATTATATTTCTGTGCTATATGGTGATGGTAGGTCTTATTTAGGTAGATGATTTGCACAATGTAACGATGAGAAGGGAATGGTAATCAGAGGCAGCTAAGGAGAAGGCCAGAGAGGGGAGTAAGAGAGCTGGACTGGGAAGGGAGAGAGGAAGGGAGGGGAGAGGTTCCGACAGTGAAGGAGAGGACAAGGAAGGAGAAGAGCAGAGGAGCAGTGAGGAGAAATTATGCATCATTAAAGCTGGACTAAACAAGATTTCTTATGCAAATACACCAGTCAGGGCTGAAATTGCGCAGCAGGGCTGCAATGAAAAAGAACACCCCATTGCCCGAAATCTAGACATTGTAGGTGACAAGACTTCATAATTGGAAAATCTTGCACACGAGAAATGACATTTTCTGCCAGATTGAAGTCTTCACTCCCAGCTATTTTTGACTGAAAAGGGGAATTCAAAAAAGTCTCTAATATGGAATATGAAAACAAAATAATGCAAAACTATTAAAGCAATCACCTACAAATATGCACGCATTGTGTATTAATATACATGAATATATGAGTAACCATATGACCTGGGAGGATCCGATAGCTATCGGATATCAAAAAACTACTGCAATGCACTCAAGAAGCATTGAAGTTGGACCTCAGGAGATGTGTGAGACGCATTCTAGCCAGATGTTCATAAGGTATAAATATATCCGTCACACTAAAACACACAACAATAAGCTTTAATACTTTCAAGTGTAAATACTGTACGTCAGTAGGTTCTCTGCGGGAACAGCCACTTATAGGGTCTGTCCCCTATGATGACGGCAGGTCACGCTGAAATGAAACTGAAATCAACTGTTTCCCAAACCTCTGTCTCATTAAGGCGACAGGAAAAACAGCTCCAACCATTTCACATATACGATCATATAGAAGGAGCACCAAGATTTTGTAGTGTTTATCTTATCTCTGATCAGTGCAACTACCTGATAATCTGTCTGGGTAAGAGAGCATTGATCTGTGAGGTGAGGTTACAAGACACTTGAAATGACACAATCCTCTCTCCTAGAAATCAGGTGTATATACAACTAATGTGCAACAGCATATCCATTTTGAATGAAACATAATACCGGCTGGATTGTATTTGCAATTAACATAATGAGAAAATGTTGTTAATTAGCGTATCTGGCAAGCTGATACTCAACGTATCGGTAAAATGTTCACTGACGACACATTTTGTTTGTTTTCCACCACAATGTCAGATCTTGCAACACAACATCCACTCATATTGACTACAATATCACAAAACCTTTTATGTTTTATAGTTATGTTTAGGTAACTAATTATGTTTAGGGACAGATCGTGTTCTTGGTTTAATATAAAAAAAAGGTTCCCAGTGACTTGAAGCACAAGACACGATGTGTAACATTTAACTAAATTCATGATCTTTCCCTAACCTTAACCAAAGTGCTTTTGTTGCAGGTTCATAAATATTGTGCTTCATTCATTAAAACAAAGTTGCCTCTGAACACAATCTAGGCAGTGATTATGTTTTGCCCCACAACGTAATTGGGAAAACAATTTTGTAATATTCAAATGTAATTTCTAGGCGACAGGGTTGAATGACAAATGTAAACGGGGAGTATTTGTGTGTAAAAACCCATTACCAAATGCACGTGTGTGTGTCTTAAATTGCTGGTTGCTCTCCAGTGGGGCAGGGAGTTAAAACAAAGGCCCTCAGGACATTGCTTCCTCATTAATTAGTGGCTGTAAATGGGCACACACTCCCCCTGATGATAGCACACACACACACACACACACACACACACACAAGCAAGCAGACAAGAGCAACAAGCACGCACAATATCAAAAGATAAGACCATTAAGCTAAAAGCACCAACTACTCACACAACAGACATCTGAGCACATGTAAACTGCTAGGCACAACACTCCCCCCCCCCACACCCACACACACACACACACACACACACACACACAAATTCTTTGCCCCCTCAGCAGACACACCCGACATGGTTACAGCCGTTTGCTCAGCTGCAAAATTCTGTGTTTAATAATTCAGGACCCACTGCTAAGCTTAGCTCAGCTCGGCGCCTCGCACTCTGGGTGAGTTCACCCTGCGGAAAACCCTACTGGGATGCTTCCTCTGTCCACCCCACCCCCCCTCCACCTCCTTTTTAACCTCCCTTTTTTCTGTTCTCCTTTCCCTCTCTGTCCACTGTGGATGTCCCTCTCAGTCCCTTCTGTCTCCTATAAGACAAATCATAGCTTTTCTCTCTGTTCCTCTAGCTCTGTCATTTTTGTCCTCTTTGCTGCAGTTGTCTTCATCCTCCCCTCCTCCCCTCCTCCCTCCTTCATCCCACTTCTGTTTGGCCGTTAATCATCCTTCCTCGCTCCCCCTCTTCACTCTTTCCTACCACTCCCTATCTATCGCCATCCCTTTCACTTTGCTCTTCAGTTTGTCTCCTCTGTTTCCTCCCCCCTCTCCTCTTCTTTCCTACATTAACACCCCTCTATATTCCGAACCCTCCCTTACCGTGGTAGCTCCCTCCTGGGCTCCCTCACTCCCCTGCTTCATCAGCCCTCTCCCCTCACAGTAGACCAGCAGTATTGATTTGTAGCAGGCCAGAACTGCAGTCGATGGGCACAGTGAGGGAGGTGCCATCTGCAAGTGGCTTGGCACTGGTGACTCACCGGGGTTCATGCGGAGATTAAGCTGGGACAAGCACGGCTGACTGAACGAATGCTTCCTACACACCTGCAGGTTTTAAAGAGCTTCGTTCCGGAAACGTTTTAACAGCTAGAAGAAGTTTCAGTGGAGTTCAAGGATTTTCCAAAAACAGAATCCACGGCAGGAGATCTCTATCCTGCTCCAATGTCAAGAGAGAGGCGTCATTGGTGGACGAGACACTAATGCGTTTGGTGAAGTCATAAAAACACACAACTAAATATTCATTATTTACCCCACCTTTACCATAATGCGTCACAATTAGGCAGGAATTACAGTTCAGCAAAACGTAAAAGAGTCGTAAATGGGTTATGTTGGTATAAAAGACATTTACATCATCCATTTTCTGTTAATGTCCTCACAGCAGGGAGAATTACTGTGATGAAGTTCGCTAAAGGACATCTTGTGGCAACCAATGTGACAGTATTATGAGGGAATTCATTAGCAGTAGACAAAATATCCTTTCAAGGTCTCCACTGCTGTTGCTGTGCTCAGATGCATCACAGTGGCAGCCACTGCTGTAGTTCAGCTGAGGGCGGGTATTCATTTCTCTAAGAATTTGATGGATGGATTGTGCTACCAAATTATTTGTTTTACGGATAAAATGACTCTTTTTTATTTTCTCTGGTTTAAAAAAATAAAACTGTAATACAATTAAAAGTGAGGTATAGTGCAACTCTTCTCATTACAATATAACATAAACAACATTTAACTGAATCCCTGTGGATTTCACTCCAAATGCAGATGCATTGTGCAGTTATGGCTTCGATTACATACAGGATTATAGACGAACAAGCTAGTATATGTTTATTTATATGGAAAATCATATATATTTCACTTCAAGCTATAGTTAGAGATTAATGTGGATCATATTCAAAGCTCTCAAACATCTACAGCAAAGGAGCTCATCCTAAATGGAGATTTTTAATTGGAAATTGCAAAAATCACACTGGTAACTGATACTGCTCGTTTGAAATATTTTCTTTTTTAAATCTTTCTTGTTTTTTCCAAAGCAAACAAAAAATTGTCCTTAAATGAGCAAAGTTACACATCAACTAAAAAATGCAGTGGCCTTCAAATACTTACTAAATATTTTCTATACTCATTCCAAATCAGGGTTACTGTGTTTCCAAGATACAATCTTACACTAAAAGGCACTTATTAGAGCCCAAACCTCTGCCAACACTGATCAAGTTTCCAACTGGCAAATCTGCACCTTTCAGAATGGCCCTTTTTTCTTATTGCTTGTGATGGTTTTGCCAACTTGGGACATTCTTTGCTAATGCTGAGCGCGGAATACAAGTTGAGTACAAAGCAAAATATGAGAAATGGTGGAAATTCCAGATACAGATTTAAATCGAACCAACTGGTGACAACTAGATTTCAACCACATCTATTACAGTGTGTCCACTACAGTATATCCATTATAGTGTGCTGTATACAGCATGCAACGTTAGGTCTGTGATCTTTTGCACATACTGCAGAAAATGATCTGCCTTATGCACAACAAATGTTTGTTAATTTGTGTCACTGTTTTTGCCCGTAGAGGAGGGGACCTGAGAAACAGTGAGCATGAAAGAAGAATGTAACATATACAGTATCTGTATCGAGGATTATCCCAGCAGGCCACATACCTAATTCAGACTCAAATCTACCCAAAAACCTTTTCTACACTGGATTCATATCTGCAGTATAGCAGCATTTCAGTTGCACATAGGCAGCAGTCTTTTGTCGGAGTTTTTGCACTGAGAGATGCTTTGGGAGTGCCCACAGCCCAATAAAACAATCGCTCTAACATGTCTGCTGAAGACATTTTGTAACTATACTATTTGCGCTTCACATTAGTTCCATCATAAGGCATCATCATTTAACTAACAAATTTGAAATAGAATCCCTATCATTTACTGACAACAGCTGATTGTTGTTTCGTTTTTCCTCTCTCTCTTCCTTTTTAAAGTGCTTAAACAAAAAGTACAAAAACTTATAAAACTTTTTTTTTAACATTCAAAGTTACATAACTCATCAGCCCTTATACATCCCCATTTCATAACAAACAAACTCACATATAATGTTGTGAGTGCTTCCTCTGGGTCCATCAAATAATATCTCCACTGTTTACCTAACTAATTTATTTGCTTTGATGCGTTCCATGACTTCCAACGGCCCCTTGCAGGAATACAGTGAGCAACAATTAGCAGAAATCATGCAGCTTCATTCTTCCAAACTACACAGCTGCTGTGGTTAACTTTGACCAGTAAGGAGTGTTTAAGCAGTTTCACTGATGTGTGGGTGGTAACAACCGCTGCTTCACTGCTCTGAACTGTCAAGACCAGACTGGCCACTGAGGCGCAAATTTGGATACACAGTCGACACCACATGTGGTCCACACAGGTCTGAGGAGACCAAACAAACAGGCACATGACCACACACACACACACACACACACACCACACACACACACACATACACGTTTGTTTCTCTATCACCGTGGGGGACTCTCATTGACATAATGCTCTCCCTAGCCCCTTATCCTAAACCTAACCATCACAACTAAATGCCTAAACCTAACCCTTACATTTAGTCATTTAGGAGATGCTTTTATCCAAAGCGCCTTACACATTTACAGACCGAAGGCGCAGCTTCGAGAGCAATTTTTGGGGTTCAGTATCTTGCTCAAAGGATACTTCGACACATGGCTGGGGGAAGCCTGGGATCGAACCACCAACCTTCCGGTTGATGGACTCTGCCACCAAGCCACAGCTGCCCTTATTTACCTAACCCTCAAAAACCAGTCTCTACCCGTGGGGACACAAGTCCCCATGGGCCCATGTGCATTCAGGTTTAAGTCCCCACCGGAATATAAGAACATGAAACGCACACACACAACGAAAAGGTACTCCTGACATAATAATTTGCTTATGGCAAAATGGATTCACCTGAGTCTGACTGATGACTGTTTTGATGTCCTGGATTGAGGAATTCTGCGAGACACCTGAGCCACTACACTACCTCAATCTCTCTCTCTCTCTCACTTTTTCTCTCTCTCTCTCTTTACTGATCCCATATGAGAGCTACAGTAATTCAGCAGCCTCTCTTGTATCACTATCTGCCAATTTCCCACAACACCTCACCCTGAGAGAATTTTTCTTCTATGCTGCAAAAAGTCATTTAATATGTCCTTATTAAAATGAAAAGGATGAACAGTTATGCTGCTCCTAACTCAGGGGAAAGGCAAATGGCAAATCCAGATCACATTTGGTATTACAGACATACAACAAAATGTTTTGGGGAAATGTCATACAGCCAGATTGCTTATCCAGTAGCTTTGAAATTACTGCAAGTTCTCATTACTTAGCTTGTAAGAGGATGCTTAATGCCTGGGGTCACTTAAATATTAAGAAATAATTGTTGTTTCAAAGTCAGGCTAGCTAACGTTCAAAAGAGAGCTTTATGTTCACTTTCAGTTCTGCAAAATGCACATTTGGGCTGTTGTGGAAAGCACTATTTTGTCATTTATGTACAGTATTATGACTTGTTGACCAAAGAAAAGGAAACCTTGGTTTATATTCAGTGCATTGTTTGGCAGGCAATAAGGAGCACACACTCTTGCAACATCAAATTTTACAATTTCTATTTCAGATTATATTTCTTTCTCTTTCCTTGCTATAATTTTTAGGACCCAGTATGTGAAATAATGGGGAGAATTTACATGTTGACTCAAACAAGTATTCGACCATGTCGTAAGAGCATCATCTTGCCAGTTTTTTTCTACTCTAAAATACTCAAAGTCTGAAAGCCTGCAACTTCAACTTTAGTATGATCCCAAAGGTAATCTGGCTTGCTGGCAGTTATTGACTACACAGGCCACAGGAATACACTGAACTGTACAATTAATGTACCCCTGAAGTTAAGACATCAGTGTTTCCCATTTTAAAATGAACAGTTGCTTTGTGTCCAGTTAGATACTCAAAACAATTCACAGTTCAACTTTAATTTCTGCAGGACAAAAATATCCAATCCTCGCTTCTGTGGCTCACTGTTAGTGTATTCAGTTGGTACGTCTCTCTCTCTCTCTGACCTTGATGAGGTGCTGATTCAGACCTAACTCGAGTGATAATTAATTTTCAGCACGTAGAGAAATCGAGATAGAAAAAGGGAAAATGACAGACTGTGAGACTGACAACAGAGTGACGTGTGTGGGTGGGTTTTTGCACATAAGGTATGTGATTTTTTTTTTTACCTGCACATCCTTGTGTGTATAAGTGTGACTTTGCATGCATGTGTGTGACAAGAGGCAGACAGTGTTTTGTTTGTGTTTATGAAGGTTTCAGTCCTAATCACATTCACAGCGCAGGTCTGCTGTGCAGCTCTGACCACAACACATCTCCCCCACAGTTTGATAATGAGCTCTGTGGAGACTGTTCTGCATAATCAAATTGAGACACACGGACAGAGAGAGATGCCTGAGACACTTCCATCAGTGGGCACAAAATAGTGCACACGCACATGACGATGTGTAACATAAATAAACCCGAAAACCAAACACAGCAGCTGCTAATTGGTGACATCAGTGTCACCGTGATTCAAATATCACAGCATCTACCTTTTCTGCCACCTAATTGAATCTTCCCAGACTTGAAAACAAGAAGCTTATCTCTGTCAGAAGGTGACGGGTTATTCAAGAGACGAGAAAACACCTCACCAATTGTAAAAAATATAAGAAATTCTGATTAAATGCTTTCTGATTTATTTAATCAGTATCAGCTATCAAGGCTGTTATGCTGTTGGTAAGAACAAGCTGCAGCTGCGAAGATTACCCGAGCATTTCATTTTATCAAACCATCCACCCGTCATGAATCACAGAGAATCAGCTGGCTATGGTGCATACCGTCAAGATTTCAGTCCAGACTGCAAATACATTTGATCATATAGAAAAATCCTACAGAAACTAGCATTGACAGGAGGTGAAGTATACCTTTCAGCAGACTGGTACCAAAGCAAGATCTCCTGTCCCCTGATCTTGAAACATAGAACTTATTATATCAGTGGATGATGTTAGGGGGTGTTTCTAGCTGCCTCTCCAAATCAGTTATCTAAGGGCTTGTGTTTGTATTCATGTATGTTTTTCTGGTTATACATCCTGCAAAAAGAGGGGGATTAGAAGTTTCTGGATGCACACTGTGAAAAGCAGTCCTGTCATGGCGACGGGCCTCTTGTTTCATCATCATTCACCGTGGTAACACGAGCAGAGAAGGCACTGATAGGCTTCTCAGTTGAAAACACTGTATGATATATTGGATGCAGCAGTGTTTGATTGCTGAGGAAAGTCACTGAAGCAGTTATATCTCAAACTGTAGTTAAAAAAACAACAACACAGAATATAACTTGACATAAACCTACATATATAGCAGGTGTCACATTATGCCTTAAGAAAGGATTTTAACCGTCTTTGGGATGACAGTGTGGTGATAAAGCTCTTCTATAATTCTACAATACTCCCTTCTGATGTGTGTTTCTCACAAAAGGAAACCAGATTCTGATTCATCTCCCATCACAGTCCTGGCTGAGCATCTCCTTTACATCTCAAAGATTTGTTTTAAAAACATCCAACCTATTACTTTGTCTGAAAATGCTCTTGCTTTGAGAAATGTATCCGACAGTGATTTTTATAGCTCGGTTTAAAGAATCATGTTCACGGTGAACTCACCCACATTCATGCAGAGCAGCTGCAGCCCAGGTTCGCTCAATACCTCAACACTCAACAACTCTGTACACCCAACACACTGTTTCATCTTGCTCAAAAATGAATGAGGTGTGAGTCATGACAAGCAACTATTTCCATCTATTTTGATTCTGTGCTGTCACTTTCTATAAGCCTTCATCTCTGCTTCTTGGGAGAGTTAACAGCAAAAGACAGGACACAGATGAAATTGGTCTGTTGTGGCCATATTTTTGTTGAGGTGATGCAACTAATCCTACTATTCCTACAAACTACTAATTTGGTTTTAAAGTCACATGTGCAGTATGGCCAAAGAAAATGATTTAATTAGCACTACTTATACGTGGTTATGAGTAAATTAATATAGTATAAGACATAAATCTGTGTGTAGTATGACATCTAATAGCAAAAATCATGCTCCTGAATACTTCCCACCACTAATCTTTGGTTCCATGTGATGTCTCAACTTAATGAGGTCCACAAACATGAGACATTGTAACTCAGTATAGATATAGTATGGTATGACAAACTGATGTAGTTTTATCAATAAATAGACATTTGCTGTGGTCAGAGATCTCCAAGAAAGCCAGTGCTGTCACACAACAAGAGTAAGAGACTGCAGCCATGCCAGCAGCTCTGTGAGGCTGTACTTAGGCACACCGGTGCTTTGAGCTAAATGCTAACATTAGCATGCTAACATGTTGACAGTCAAATTGCTAACATGCTGATGTTTAGCAAATATAATGTTCACCATCTTAAGTTTAGCGTGTTAGCTAACATTTTCTGATTAAGTACAGCTGAGGCTGATGGGAATGAGTTTTTGAGGTAGTTGGTCAAATACACATTTTTGACCTGATGATAGGGTTGGATGAAGGGATCACCAAAGCTATTACAATTCATCATGAGGGGGACATGAATGTCTCTACTAACTTATGGCAATCTAACAGTTGATATATTTCAGTCTGGACCAAAGTGGTGGACTTTATATTATACTACTACATACACTACATCTTAATCCTATTTCCACACCCTGTTGTTTAGTTAAGTTATGTTTACTTTAAATAGATTATATTTGTTAAAGTATACTTCTTCTTCTTTTTTGTGACACTAACTCAGCCAATTTGTTACACTTTCAAATTAGGAAGAACAGTAGGTTAGTGACGAACGTGAGTAAAGACATACGCGTGGGCAGCTATGGCAAGCCATTTTTAAACACAGGCTATAACATCCAAATGTTTCAATCATTTATCCGAAATACACTTAAAAGCAAGACATTTTAATGTCGTAATTATCTTCTAATGTTACAGCAACGGTGATTATGATCTCTTTCCTTCTCCCGCTGTAAACACATACATAGATTAAGTAAAAAGAGACAGATGGGAATGTGTTTCCAACTGCTAGCTATCAATAAAACAATTAACGCTTTGGTCAGCAGGTTGGTTGAGGGCAGTAGCAATTCCTGTCCAACTATTGTTGTAATTTAAAAAAATACTAACCCTTTTCCATGTGTGGAACAAAGACTGGTGACTGGTACTGTTGACATTTCATTGTGTGTACCTGTCACACTGAAGAAGCGTAGACAAAAAAAATAACATAAAATCAAAGATGTTTGAAATTGATCAGCACGTCCTACACTAGGAACACACATGCATGAACATGTTAGTGATTACTGAGGTCCGCTGATTCTCTCACACTTCACAAATGACACTTCCAGTGACGCTGGCAACGTGCTGTTTTTGCTCTGATCTTGGAAATTGGATTTGGATACGATATCATATAGTGTGTGCTTGTGCTGAGTGCGAGGCTGCTGCTGTATATACAGTATGTGCTTTCAGGGCTACAGCTGTACGGGCAGTCGAGCTGAGCATCAAATGGGGACAACTGACAGCTTGAATTTCATCTGATATCATTTTACTGTTTTGTTTCTATGCGTGGGGTGACCTGGGAGCTTAAAACATGGAAAATCGTCAGAGCTATTAGTCCGTTCCCAACCAGTAATTAATAGAAAAATGTGACCTGTTGCACCACATGCACATGCACCAATATCCTAACCCATTCTCACTCCCAGGGCGTCATATAGCGATGTTTTGTCGCGCACCTTGTCATTGTACACAGACGCACACAATACCCTTTTGCGTATGTAGGAGACACCTTCAGAAACTACTTGGTTTGGAAGTGGGAAGTCACGTGATGAATAAGTCACATGTTGGTTAGTTTTAGGCAACAAAACTACGTGGATAGGTAGTAGGAATGCACGTTCGTACGGGACACGAACCCCAGTCTCCTGGGTGAAAGTCCCATGTTTGTTTGTGCCATCCATCCAGCCGTCAACTCCATCACCTCCACAGGTGCTCATTACACTACGTCAACTGACTTCCTTAAGGCTTTCTGGCAGCCCTGTGAGTCCCACACAAACGCTAAAGAGTATCTTTTTCGTCTGAATACAACGCCGAGGGGCGTGACAAAACAGTGGGGATAGGCCAGAGGGCCGAGGGCAAATGGTTATTGTTTGCTACTTACAGCAAATGCCTTTCCAGAGTCTGTTAACCTATTCATACCAGATCTCTGACTTCACACACAAACCAACAGTACATGATCTACTCAGTGTCTTAGCGCACCGTGACATCTTTTTTTACCAGCTGTTTACCATTCAGTAAAACATCCTGAGTCACTGTTATATAAGATTACTGAAATTGCAAAAGAGAAATCTATGTCTTGTTTATCAGCTTGGATCATGTTTTTTAGACACACACAAACACACAGGCACTCAAAGGCATAATTTAAGTAGCCTTGGCTGTCTCGCAGAGAGGTGGTGAAAATTGAGTGCAAATTAGTCCTCTGTCTCAAGTGTGTGTGTGTGTTCGTGCATGTGTTGTCCTGAAATGGTCGTATATGTGGCCTGCTGCTTGGGGGATACAGACAGATCAAGACAAAACACTTCTAAACTCTCAGGTTTAAAATGCAGCAAAGACGTAATCCAGGAAGAAGTCACTTCAATTTCCACTGAAAACAGGGCAGTACTGGTTCATAAAGAGTAGGAAGACTGTTACTCAGATAATACATGGATTTTGATGTAAAAAAAAACTGCAGCTGCACACAAGGACTAATTGCTGCATGCTTATGATCTTTTATTTGACTACCACATCCTCTCATTCATGTTACTCACTCTGTCTGATAGCCTTAGTTGTATCTGCCTGCCTGACATAATCTACATCAGACAATGCGTAACTGGGTGGAGTGCAGAGGAAGGTTTGTTTTCATACCAACCTGGCATGAGTGGGTGGTAGATTATTGTCTGCATAGTGCTCACGAGCGGATACTATGATTCAGTGGTGGAGAAAACAAATTATCCCAGAACTGACAAAAGTATCTTGTGTAAACTGAGGATGAATATTTCAGGGAATGTGCATTTAGCAGGAAGCTTTACCCTTCGTTCCCTCCGCCCCTGCTGGAACTGCATAAAATACCTCTACTGGAACCAGAGTGACTACATCCATTTTCAGAGAATATTTGTTTTAAAATTAAGTTTATTGTTAAGGAATTAATTTAGAGCCTGCAAGCTAAAAGTAAAGGTCAAACTGATTCAATCGAAGGTCAGCCTTCAGCTGTTTATTTTCTCCTGAATTAAATACTGCATAACCAAGGGCATAGGGGCATATTATAATTCAAAAGTGGTTGTCAGATCAATACCTGGAACTTTATATATTGTAACTTAACATCAAATCTAGACCTATTGTTCATTTATTAAATAATATGGAACTGAACCACTGTAGAACTGTCTAACCACCATTGTCCAATTAAATATTTGGACCGCAAACTGGACTTTTCCAACAGAAATAACAATAGCGACAAACTCTTATCCCAATTTCTGAAAGTATAGGATTGCAGGGTACTGTAGCCATTCAGCAGCTCTGGTTCAGCTGCTCCATGGGCGGCAAGATAAGTGATCTCTCTCTTCGCCCCCCCCCCAATTCTCTTTTTTTGCCATTGTGAACTCCATCACTCCTTTACTTCTTACCTTCTCTGTCTGCTGTCACTCATTTCTCTTCTTTTTCTCCACTTGATCCCACTACCTGGCCTTTCTCTCACCCTCTCTGCTTAACCACCCTCCCTGTGCCCACGCCTGTCTCTGTCTCTGAGAAAGGGAGGTGCTGACATTGGTTTCACCAATTACACCTCGTTGCTCTCCAAAAAGATGAAGGAAGTGACGGAAATTACCTCGTGGAATCAAGATAAATGACATGCCTATCTTTCTTTCCCACTGTACTGTTTCCCTCAGTTTTCTCTCTCTCTTTATTTTTTACTTTTACTCCCTATTCCCTTATAGCCTTCCCCCTTTCCTATTTACGTGTTCCATCAGCCCAACGGTATGGGGCTCAATAAAAATTCATGCATTAAGGGGAAAATTAGGCTTTCCCAGTCCCTTTTCCCTGAGGCCACCCTCACCAGTATATAATCTATTCCCAGGTAACAAATTGCAGTATGAGGAAGCCCAGGCCTCTTGGTAATGGATTCATTCCAAGCATCAGTTTACCATTGATCGCAGTAGAAGTAGCTATTGGCTAATCATGGAGTTTCACTGCCTTTTGTGTTACCCAACTGCATGAGGCAAGGAAAGCTAGCAGGTCAATAAGAGACTAATAAATACAGTTATATACATACATGAATTACACCCAGTTATGGTGCAATTAATTGAGCTGCAATTAATATTTAATGACATTCACAGGACTGTTCCTCTCTTGTATTGATCACATGTAACAGCACCAGAGCAACAATACAAGATAAAGACCAAGGGAGGTGAGAGTAAAGAAACTGTGGGGTCCCATACACACCATCACAATGACTACCCAAAACTCATCATGTCTCCCACTGAAAACCTTCATACTGCTTGAGCTGCATTTGCACTTTGGTTACCACAGTCGCAAATAAAATTAATTTTCAGACACAATGATAGTCCATATTTCCCTAGATCCCACCAGGAACTTCTCTTTTCATCAATTCTGTTTCGGCGATTAATATCTGAGCTGCACAGAGCAGTTTAGACTAGCTGTGAAACATTACATTGCGACACAGGATAGGTAGAACATGACAACCACACTGTTTGACTAACAAGAAAAATCCTGAACACACACACACACACACACACACACACACGTTCACAGTCACTCCGACATATCTGATCACACCACACCACCTCACTTCTTTGGTTCTTCAGATTGGAGTAAAAATAGTCAAGTGCTGCTGACTGATAAAAGATGGTGTGACGTTTCCTAGAGAGGCTGCCCTATAATTATGCTGCCAATAGATACTTTTTGAGCCAAGCAACTACACCGATAAAACACTCCGTAGCTTCTGATAAAAATGCGTACCCAGAGTTCCCTGACACAGCAACAGCAAGGTGTGAGCGAGAGAAGTACTTAAAATAACAGACAGACAGGTACTGAAAATAAAACTGTGTGCAAAGCTATACTTGCAATGATTTCATCCTATAAAACATACTAGTCAGCGTCATTGCACAGAATTTTCAGTGCTTTCATACCTTCCATCCAACAGATTTTTTAAAAGCACAGAGGGACAGAGTTGATGAACAACAAAGGTCCACAACTGGAATAAAACACATATTTCAAATTTTAAAAGTATGTGCCATGGACCTTGGTCTGTCTTGGATGGAAAATAAAGTATCTCTTTCCCTGCTTCTGTCCTGCATCAGCCCTGCAGGGTTTTCAAAATAATTTCTCTTGAGCAGGGGATCAATAGTGTAGCATCACTCCAGTGAGGTAGAATATCCTTAATGGGCTTTAAGGCTGCAGCAGATGACTTTGCATGTTGGCAGCACCAAAAGGGTAGCAACAGGTAACCTCCTGAAGTTTTAAGAATCAGTAAACTGCCTAACCCAAATGTTCTATGAGGGGAAAATGTGGGGATGGGAATTCTTTTGTAGCCATCATTGAGCTCATTTTGCTTGGTTTGGAGTGCTTGTTTGCCAGTCATAGGTTTTGATTTTTAGATTTTAAGGTAGTAAATATACAAGAGGTTACTACACATGGGCCAAAATATGTGACATCAAAAAGGAGAATGTTTCAGCATCACTTCCTGATTCAAGCCAATGAGACATCTTTAACAATCATACTGTTCTGTTTGTATCAGAATCATGTACTCAAATAAAACCCAAGATGGACCTGACTGGAAGGGCTGCCATAGAGTCACTCTGGCCCACTGACCACGTGAAAGCCACTGAGCAGCATGGTTGTAACATCTGACCACCTGTCACAAACTGCAGTTGGGATCAGACAGTTAATGTAGTGTGAAACCTAAACAGCGTGAGTACAAGGCTGAGCAGCGATGCCGAGATGGAGAGAGTTACCTTGACAGCACTGGAAAAGCCTGAATCCCAATGTAAACAAAAAACCTGAGTCTCATTACCAAATGCCAGAATGTTTTTCAGTTTGAGGTCTCTACTTTTATTTGACTTCAGTATCACAAAACAAGTTTTACATATGAGTAAAAAAAGCCAGATGCAATATTTCATCGGGACCAGCGCAAACAAATTCTAGCTTTAAAAAGCAGGTCTTGAATCAGAGAGAACAAATACTTAGTGTAAATTCATGCTGTTAGCCAGGGGTATGTTGCACAACCTGTGAATGTGTTTCTATGTGTCTGTTTCAGCATTCATAATTTATTTAGTTTAATCACTAGATCTGATGATTGAAGCTGCGCAACAAACCATGAATGACCACATGGTATCCCCAGAACATCAAGGGTTTACAGCACAGCTCAGGTGTATGCAATCGCACGCACACACACACACACACACACACACACACACACACACACTTATTCAAAGGCTTTGTACTTAGTCAGACACAACCCAGCATCATTCCCATACCATTTACAGACATAACCACAGAATGAGCACTGGTTCAATCTGAGTCATTTCTCATTTCTGCTTTGATAAAGAGAAACTCTCCTATTTTGTATCCATCTTCGCTTGGAATCGACAGAGGGCTTGATCATTTAATATCTCTTTGAGAAGTGCCTGTTGTGGTAGTGCGGGTGATCATGAAGGAGAGCATTTTTATTTGCACAAGAATATTCATAGAGCTATTTCATTTCCCACGATCAGTTTAACTCAAACATCCTAAAACTGGCAGGAAAATTTTCATGCTCATAAGTCAACTCTTTGTCAATATGTACAGCAAGATTCCATGCAATATGAGACCAAATCTCTTGCGTATTTTATTTCCACAGAAATCACACACATATTTGGCATCTCTGGAAACGTCATAGACTTGATTAATACTACACCAGGGCTGGGCATCATACAGATTTAGTACCAACTAATAATGATAAGAAAGACTTAAAAAAACAGAAATCTACTTAATTACTGGACCAGGCCTGGCTATGATCCACTAATGGATGTACAGGAATGACCGAATAGGCCTAATAGAGTGGAAGAAAAATGGGTGTTTGGGGAAGCATTAAGACTGTGATTTATAACGCTGACATTATCCTCTGCCTTATAAATATTTAGAACAAGGGCCTGATTACGAACACTTAAACACACCAAGTGTTATACACACAGATTCATGCACACATGCCAAAGCAAACACCCAGAAGACACTTCAGTCACTAATGATTAAGATTAGACTGTCTTGAATTAATCAAATCCATGAAAGCGGAGTCAGTAGCAAGAACATTTCAGGGTATAAAAGAAGGATACACCTTTATTTGTTATTAACTTTTAAATTCAGGAAACACCTGACACTCTATCCAAATGTTTGCAATTATTCTGATCATATCTTCACATCTACAACAGTTTGTCACAACTGTACTGTAGTAAAGTTTTCATTAAACACTTTTATAATTAATCAAGAATAAATAAATAAATAAATATTTAATAGCCTTTATCCAGCAAACAAATTGGTTGCAAATACACCCATAAGTAATAGTGAGTGGATTTATGGTCTGCAGCAGATTTATCTATAATTTTAGAAATTAAGGAGAATACTGAGGAAAGGAACAAACACGCAGCTGTGCAAAACAATGAGGTAAAATGATGGTGGCTTCGACGAAAGCAATATAACAACTGTCCTATCCATAGTGTTGTCAAACACTTCTAATAACAATCTGAGCCTGTCAGTGGCAAAAATAAGCACTTTTAGTGGACATACATTGATGGTGCGCAATTGCCTGGAAGGATTGCATTGCAGCCCTGTTTCGCGGCTGCAGTGCTCTCACTCAATACTGGACAAATTAAAAAAATTGTTGTCCCCATTAGTCACTTAGACACAAAAACATGGGAAAATAGGGTCCAGGTTGAAAAATACCTAAAGTTTCCCTTTAACGTTGCTTTCGCACCTCAGGTCAATTCCCAGTTCAGTTGGTCCATGCCAAGGGGAAGAAAAGATACATTGTTACCTCTTAGCTCAGGTCCATTGTCACAATAAATTATTACATATGAACCCAGTAAATTGTAAACAGTACCCAGTAAACAGCAATCATGTAATATGGAAAGAAAGGTAACTCATTCATCGGACAGGTTCGGTGTCTGTCATCTTGCATCATCAGTGTTATATGGTCACATGCAGAGAAATCTAATTTCGGAGACTGACAGAAAGTTGTGCAGTACTAGTTTAGTTATCTGCTCTCATGTCACAAAGAAATAATTTATTATGAGTATATTTAGTTGAGACTGCTACTAAACCTCATATGTTATAAATAATTACGGACAGATAGAACTTGGATTTTAGTAATTAAAGTAATTTTGTACTCATGTTACAAGGGGATAGCTACCATGTGGCAGTTACGTTTTAATCCCTTTTTAAAGAGGAACTGCTAAAATACATAAACTAGGACACAAGCGCAACACACCTCTTATCCTGACAGTTACCAAAATGAGCAGATGGATTTAATAGTTTAGCTTTTGAATTCACAGAAAAATCACATATCTACTGTCACAGAATCCTATGGTTGGTCTGCTTTGCTTTTACACCATGAAACAGAGTTTGATTGAAAGTGGATTAAGACCCTCGTTTTCAAGCTGAACAACAGCGTTCACACCAGCCTATGCAAACAAAATAATGTGTAAATGCACCAGAGGTTGTTTGATCCACCCCAAAGATTGCATGTGTGAAAGTACCCTTATCCACTTTTCTAAAATAGTGGTCTTACAATCAAAATCAATTTTGAAATTGTAGAAGCTCCATGACGTTCACAGTTTCAAGTGACTGAGTAGGGATCATGGAGAGCGGGATCTATGCAGAGCAGCTAACACCTCGGTAACCTCACTCTATCCCTGAGCAGTCAAAGTACCCTTGTCCCCATTCTGTCAATAGTAAGATACTATATAGTGATGCCGTCTGCTGCTGAAGCCAGTAAGACTTACACAGACTAATTGCCATTCATTATACAATTGATGGTAAATGGCAAATACAGTCTCAGCACATGCTGTCAAATCATGGGTTGTAAAAGACAGCATTATCCTCTTAACCACACAATAAGGCAAAGAATGAGACGTTTAACCACTAAAGATTAACATACCAGTCAACAGCCAGTATGTGGCCCCATTCTGCTTCAGTATCCTACATTGTCTGCCATTGTTTAAATGTAAACCCCCGAAGAATCAAAACCATCTGGAATGACTAAACACTGAGCAGGGATGTGGAGTATTATCCAATCGTAAGAGTTATCTGTGAAAAGGATATCTGTGAGTTGATCTGCCATATTTATTATTTGCACGTCTGTAATTTATGTTTAGAGAGTAGGGATTCAGGGCAAATTATCCACTGCAAATTCCTAAGTCATCTGATAATAGCAATCAAGCTTGAATAGATATTTTGTAAAGTAAAAATGGGTTCCTCTTTCGGCAGCTGGCAGATAAGTTGAGGGGAAGCTCAAGACATTTTAGATCTAGTAATTGAGGGAAATCTAAACAATTGTTGAGTACATAAATGTACATGTACATATAGAGTATATATAAACACTTGAGACATACAGTATGATTACCTATATAATTAGGTATGTCTGTCTGTCTGTCTTTGTAACCCATAATGTATGCAGGAATTTACACAAGAACGTGTGAAAAGGTACCTCAGGCGTTATGACATTGCCTCTAATTAGACAGGACATAACATCGACCTTTATGTGCCTAAGAATTAGTGGTCTAACACAAAGCCAATATCTGGATTATCTGGTCATGTCCAGTGATACCGGTAACGCATTACTTAGTAACGCCTTACTCTAATCCGACCACTTTTTTCAGTCACGAGTAATCTAACATGTTACTATTTCAAAACCAGTAATCAGTCACTGTGCGTTAATATTTATTTCATTGTTCTTAATAAAAACTTATTTTTGCTTTCTTCTCCCATCTCGGGGAGTAAAGTCACGTATGGGACAAGTCACGTTTTCAGCATGAGGACAGTTCACGTCACGTGTAATGACACGTATCACGTTTTTTAGCTGGAAATACAGACACTATTTTGAGTTTGTGGCAGCTAAAGATGGCAATATTAAGGTTTGTTGTGGCGACAAAGTTATCTAGCTACAAAAACACTACGTCAAATTTAAAAAAACATTCGGAGTGGCAGCGCTGCACGGTCAGACTTACAGAGCGAGTCCCAGCAGGTGGTGCGAAGCAGAGAGCAGAAGGCCCCCCACCCAAACAACAAGAGCTGGACTGCGGTAAAAACAAGTATTTATGTTAAGTGAATTCAAGAAAGTCTGGCATTATTTTATTTTTTATAAAAACATGTATTTTTTCAGGAAATAGTTTTAAGTTCAACTTAAAATGTTTGGAGATACATTGTTGACATTACTGTTAAAAATGCACTTCCAATAAAGTGAGGCGGGGGGGTGTTTGCTGAATGTAACTAATAAAGTAACTTGTAATCTAACTTAGTTACTTTTAAAATCAAGTAATCTGTAAAGTAACTAAGTTACTTTTTAGAGGAGTAATCAGTAATCAGTAATTAGATTACTTTTTCAAAGTAACTGTGGCAACACTGGCCATGTCACAAAAATATCTGTAATTGTATCTGTATTCTGTTATATATTTACATTTAGTCATTTAGCAGACGCTTTTATCAAAAGCGACTTACATATGAGGAAGACAATGGAAGCAATTATAACAACACAAGGTCACAAATAGCATAAGTGCATCAAAAAAACGAGTCTGATTAAAGCCCAGCACAGTATACAAAGATAAGGATAGGAAAGGTTGGTTTTTTTTGAGTAGAGGTAGAAAGGAAGAAGAAGTTAGTGATTGTGAGTGAGGTGTTGACAGAAGAGATGCGTTTTCAGGTGCTTTTTAAAGGTGGCTACAGAATCTGCTGATCTTGTAGGAGCAGGCAGATCATTCCACCAATGTGGAACGGATCCAGAGAAGGTGCGCAAGAGTGATTTTGTTCCTTTTTGGCATGGTACCACCAGACGTCGTTCGTTTGCAGAGAGCAGGGATCTGGCAGGAACATAGGTCTGTATTAACAAGCAAAGACATGTTGGTGCAGAACCAGTGGTGGTCTTGTAAGCCATAAGTGAGCATAAGTGAGCAGAACAGACATTTGAACATTCAAATGCAGCTTTGGCTGCTTTGGCTACAAATAAATACAACAACTGAAACAATTCAGATGTTGTTAGAGCCTATTATCTGTTTAAACAAATGTTTAAATAATAAAATCTATTTGTATTAGTTTACATCCCTACCATCAGCAGACATAAGCAGGCAAACACTCCATTATTAGTGAAGTCAACATGCAGGCACTGGACATAACGACCCAGACAATCTTTCTAAAACCTATTATCATGGTAAAGAAATAGACAGCTCCAGCAGACACTGAATAGTAATGAGTGGAGAGATGGTGTCAGGTAAAGAATCAAAATACTCCTCATGCTAAACACAAAGGAAAGAAACTGCTTAGTTGTATTGTAAATTGAAGTGGAATAGCTTAAAATTTGCCAGATTCCACTGGTATTCTCTTGCTAATTTATGAAGCCAAAACATATACAAACACAAATGTGCTTACTCACTCAAGCTTTCTGTCTCACACACACGCAGACATTTACAGTGAACACACACAAACACACACACACCACTTGCATGCCCACAGGTGTGCTGAACAATGAAAAATGCTACAGTTATTCAGTTGGGATTGACAGCTGGGATAACAGACAAGGCATGCTTTAGCAGCAAAGTTGACCTCAAAGTGACATGCAGTGAGGATCGTACAGTGCACACGTGCAGTAATATTTCTGGACATTTTTGGAAATGACCAGTGTGACATGTGAAGGCTGTTGGTTGCAGCAAAAACACAATGACACATAATGACCATTTGGACCAGGAGATTAAGACTTATCTGATTATTAGAATCAGCCAGTATTCACAAAAACAATACACATCTGGACAGACACATAAAAATAGAAACTGTGCAAAGAGAAAGCACAAACACATAATTAATAACCTTACAGTATGTATGGTAATGAGGGCATAGGCAAAGCAAACAAAAAAAAGGCCAAGAAGCTAAAGGTACAGGTGGAGTTTAAAGGACAGCAGAGAAACAACGGGAAGTAAATTCTTTTGATTTTTTTAAGTCTGGACACTAAATAGCGTAGGCTAGGCCTTTTTCACCTGCTGGCAACTTGGTATTTACCAGTAAAAATAGACTGCACTGCCCTGGGAGGGAAGGGAAAACAAATGAATAAATGATTGTGTTTTCTACCCTGAGACAGACAGTAGGCGAGGGGAGGGTGGGGTGGGGTTTGTACGAGTAAGGTGGAGCGAGAGAGGGAAGAATAAATAAGATGGAGAGTTTGGGTGGGAAGGAAGAAGGAAGGAGGGAAAGTGGGCGGGAGCGAGGGGTTGGAGGAGTAAAGCGCAGAGAGAAGTGGAATTGGAGCAAGGGAGGGAGGGGGGCGGATATAGGTACGACTGTGTTTCTGCAGTGACTGCCCAGATATGATGAATGGCCTGCAGATACCACTGTACAGCTGAATGCAAACATCTCTATTGTGTACACTCTGCCTTCTGTGATTCATCATTTGTTTTTGCCCTGGCTATGTTATTCTTTCAGATCTAGCAAATGAGATAGCAAAAGCAGCAAGAGTCAGCAAATGCATCTCTAATGACCACAAATGAACCCTGATAATATTTCAGCACTTTATCACAATGCTGAATAGCATGACATAAAGCACTATTATCCATGGTTACAGACAGCTTCTGTCTTATTTGGCAACATGTCCTTTCTTGTCTAGCATAGTGTAACTTTATTCACGTGTGAATAGAAACAATCTATCCAATTCACGTCACTCTGAAAAAACTTCAAGTCACATTTGTTTTTTTAAAGAATAAGGCTGGCCTTATTCTATATTTTTCTTGTTGTCTATAAATTCCATGAAAAGACATTGCTTGGGGATTATTCTCAGCCAAAGATTGAGACACATTTGGTGCGCTGGTGAGAATATGGCACCACATATCAATCCCACCCTGTATGTGTGATTGACTCAAAATACACCAGTGTTCCTGGTGATGAAGGAACATGTCTCCCAGTGAAATGGTGCGGCTCCTTGATGGAATAAGCTATATTGGATTTGGAATACACAGATAATATTTGTTAGAGGGATCAACTTATTGTTGGTTTTGGTCTTGTCATGAGATTAGTTGGCTATGTAGCCAGCCATACTTTCTAAGGGAAAGATAAAAACTTACTGTAAAACACTTGTTAAAATACCCATTGTTAGAATAAAATCAGATACTGGATATCATTTCAATAGCAATTCTGCTCTGTGGTGCTTATTTATCCTTCATACAAGTAAAGTGAACTAAGTGATTATGTGACATCAGCTTAAAGTTGAAATCTGCAAATACATTTAATGAGCCAATTACAACCAATACCAGAGATGGTTTTGCCTTTGCTGATAGGTCAAACTCATCTAATGCTACTAATAATGTGCCCTCTGGAGTTTTCTAGTAAACAAACAAAGTTTCTATTTACATTCAGTCAGCTTGTGTGAGAAGATATAAATATAGGTACAGATTATGTTTCCACTGTAAACATTCCAATAACCACTTTTAACTATGTAAAAGTCTACTGCTTTGTTTAGCTCAAATATTTTAATTAGGTCTGGTATTATTCCATAGTAGGTATGTGTGAATGGAGACCAGGGTTTAAACTGGGATAGCAGTCTAGAAGGTCTACGAGTCAAACAAGGGTTTAATTGTGCGGTTGTTATGTGAAAGTTGGGCTAACTTTTTATACACTGGCTCAGCTCCTCCTATCTACAACAAAGTCATGGCACAGCTAGATATCCATAAAGTGATGGTTTATTTATAACTATGTTGGGCTTTTACTTTATGTATCTGGGTTAAATCACAGTAATTACAGCGCTACTGCAGAGACAGAAAGAACGAGAGAGCAAACAAGAAACAAGAGAGAAAAATAGAGGATAAAGATGATTGAAGCTGTGTGTTGAAGTCTTGGCCAAATTAGTTTATTTCTTTCTTTCTTTTGTCCTACTGTGTGTTTTGCACCACAGTGCTTAATAATTTCTCCTCCATCTATCACTGACCTTATCTCCACCTCCTCCTGTCCCACTCTAACTTTCTCTATCTTCTTCTATCACAGTCATTATTTTTATTACTGTCTTCCTCCTTTATGTTCCCCTTGTTTCTGTCCTGCCCTTACTGTACTTCTTGTTCCTTCTTACCCTCAATCTTTGCCACTCCCTTCTATTTTCCTCTGTTTCTTTCGGCCCCATTTTGGTCAAGGATACTTTGACACATGATCGAACCACCGACCTTCCGACTGGCAGGTGCACAATCTATTCAGTTACCTATACACCTTGGGTTGGGATTTCTAATAAGAAACATTGAAAGGCTGAAAAAACACCCGCTCTTCTCATAGTTCAGCACAGAGATAAAGTGCAAATGATCCAGTGCAAAGCGACTCCAGCGAGAAACATTGTAAATTGAAGGAAATTTAAACAGCGTTCTGCAAGGATTTTTTAATGTGACAACAATACCAATGCTTCACGCTTAACAATTAACAGTTAAATCACTGTGTAACGATGGCAAAAACAAATACACACACGTTTTGAAGTTTTTGACCACTACTAGTGCCGTGAAGAAATGTTTTTTGTGTGTTTTGTCCTGCCAATTGTGTCATACTATTCCACTGACCTAGAGATACCAGTAACACTGCAATACACCAACAAAGGTAGGGAAGAAGAAGACTGCTAGCAAGTAAACCTGGATGAACGTAAAGAGAAACTTTGTTCATTTATATTAAAACTCCACGGGGCATCACCGAATGGAAGATGATTTGACCACAGCCTTATCTTTCTTTGTTAGGTGGCAATGGTAAAAGTATGGAAATACAATATGAAAAAAAAAGGAGAGTGTGCAAATCTGC
Source organism: Coreoperca whiteheadi (assembly GCA_011952105.1). Taxonomy (NCBI): domain Eukaryota; kingdom Metazoa; phylum Chordata; class Actinopteri; order Centrarchiformes; family Sinipercidae; genus Coreoperca; species Coreoperca whiteheadi. Next base: position 21,936,855 of record CM022488.1, read on the forward strand.
TGCAACTGGTGCCGTTCTTTTTCACTTCCATATAGGATAACTTGTTGTGTATTAACGCTTAGATTTCATATTTCACTGGGATTTTTAACAGAAAGGGGAACAAAAGTAACACAATATAAGGATGACATGAATGCAGTATACTGTAATGCCTGGTCTCAATAACCAACTGCATAAAATATTGTCTCGGGAATAAGGTTTGTGGTCTCTGGCCCTTATTTATGTAAAACAACAGAAATAAACATACGTGGGAGGGTGGTAGTGTCTGCTGCAATATCACTTTGGATGTTTTATTTAATTTAAGCAGAGAGTGAAGGGAAATTGTTGTCCTCAATATGTCATTTTGGAACAAAGCTCTTCCATCAACTTGGAAATGTACTGTCAAGATCCATGTCTGCATGTGTTCATATGCCTTACTGACCAACACATCAAGGAAATGTGACGTTGTCACGTTTGTCTAATTACTCCGTTACTCTCTACTCTCTCCAGTTTAACGCCAGCTGTACAACACAATAACATACCAACCTGCTCCTACCTCTGCAAGCGTGGTCTCTGCTTACTCTGTGAGCCTGATCTCTCCGATAAAGCCTCGAAGACTTGTACCACTTTCACAGGTGAAGAGCACAAAAGACAGCTTCTCAAGTAAGGTTGTGCAGAGCAGCCATTTATGACCGAGACATTCAAGAGTCAATACCATTGAAGGTGGAGCAGAAAAGGATCGGCCTTGAACCCTCATTCCTTCTAAATGTTAAAATGCAGCTAAAGGTCACAGAAGGGCAGAGGATCTTTGCAGTTTTCCTTAGAAAGAGAAAAAAGGGAGCTAGAGGTGAAGAGGGGAAAAAAGAGAACGAGAACTAGAAAGGTTGGCAGAAACAGGATGAAAGATATATGAGTAGATAAAGAGGACTTTGACTTTTATCTTGCTTTATTAAAACATGTCCACCTGACGAAAACTCATAAAAAAATATGTCCAAGGCCCTCCCCTACACACTAGACAGCTTGATAGAATCAAACCATCCTTTGACTTTGCCTGCATAGAATATTTTGGATTTAGTTCTGCCAACAGAGAAAAAATAAATAAATGGGGAAAATAAGGAGTGAAATAGTGAGGAAGCACATATATAGGAGGTAAAGAAAGTCGAGGGTAAGGAAACAAGCTGATGGAACGTAAAAGATAAAAGATGGAGGATGGCAAGAGTGAGAGAGAAAGGGAAAGTAGGGCACAGGCGGGAGGAAACGGCACACTGGTGTTCTTTAAAGTTGAGCCATCACAACCACTAAATCCCCACCACTGCCTGCCAGGACTCATCCTGCCTCGTCCCCTGGTACCATCGCACCTTTGTGAGCTTCACTCCACACCTCCATATCCATCTGTCTCTCACTCTCTCTGGTCCCTCTGCTCTCTTTCACTAGGTTGTTTCCTCTTCAGCGCAGAGCCTCTCTGCTTCCCTTTCCTTTTTTACCCCTCTCCGTGTCGTGGCAGAAGAGGGAAGTGTTGCATTCATTTCCCAACCGAGTGCCACCGACCCATCCTCTAGCGGCTGCAGTCATGTCTGGTGAAAGGGAGCCTATCTGCACTTCCCTCCACTGCCGTCCCTCTGTTCTCTCGTTCCTTCTCTTTTGGCTCCCAGTAGCCCGGCTGTCTCCCTCAGATTCAGTGGTTCATATTTTCATGTGTCATCTTCTGTTGAAGCCTCTATGTTCAAACCCTTTGTCTCTGTCCAGCAATGTTCACACACACATACAGTACCCACGCACAGAAAAACATTCTCCATTTTTCTACTTTGTAGTTTGTTTCCATGCCTCCTTGCACTGAATGGAAAATATGAATCAACAACAGGAATGCCATTCACAAACTAAAAGCTATCCATCCCCGAGGTGCTGTATTAATTCATGGCAGTGTTCATATTACAGTCTCAATGCAGTTTCATATGAAGAACGTGTGAGAACCTAAAACATTTTTGAAAGTTCCCCAATAAATGAATCCATTCATCATCATCATCATAACTATTTCTCATCTTGTTTAAATAAATTCTAAAGCTGCAATAACTGATTTTATTTTTTACCATGGAAAAAACCTGTGAACACACTGACATATTTTCACTTTTTAAGTTGATACAGCAAACTTGTGGAAAAAAAAAAAATTATAAAAAAAAAAAAAAATTAAAAAAAAAAAAAAAAAAAAAAAAAAAAAAGAGACTATGAGAGCGTTGACAGTGAACTAAAACAGCAAAGTCACTGGAAGCAAAATCAAAACAATGATTGAGAAGACGCTATAAAACTCTGTAGAGCTAAGGCGAACTTTAGAGTGATTATTCTCTGTGAGTTTGTCCCTTCGTGCGACGAATTTCCCATACAAAGAGTCAAGTGATCCATTGGTAATATAAAAATGTTTATTAGAGCAGCTTCAACTAAAGCAAACATTTTGTATGATGTGTGGCTGACTGAATAAACTACTGAAGGTGACATATTTGAACATTTTTGGCTAATTATAAATCTGTTTTCTTTATGGTTTATTATTTTATATAAAAACATTATACAAAATGTCGTCTGTTATTTTTTATGAATATTTCTTCAAATAAAACTAGGTTTTGTTTTAGATTAGAAAAGGGAGCTTTTGACCTAATGTTGTGTTAAATGTGTACAAGTTTGTGCTAAGACATTGAGGATGAGACAAAAGGTTTGAATAGATTGGAACACATCGTGACTTCAAGCTGATGCTTAGCCAGGATGACAAAGCAACATCCCGTGCATGGTAGACATCCTCTATATCAGAAGACAACAAATTGTGTGTTGAAACTGTTGCTACATACTTTCACAACATCAGAGGGATCACTGAGGTACAGTACGGTATGTAGTAGACTACAAAAGAAAAACAACTAATTTTGTTTTAGATCTGACGTTGTGAGATTCAGTTCAATAAATGCATGTTTTTTACATGGTAAAGGGACATCAAAGCAGTAAAAGACATCATGGGCATCAGACTGTACATATGCTTGTACATGTAACTGTGACATGGACTGTGGATAAAAGGACAAGCCTAAGGCAGCACATTGTAAGGCTAACTCTTAAGTATGCAGTTCATTATTGCTCATATGTGATTAAAGCTTCTACCTGAAAGTAAACGATAAAATCTCACAGCATCTCTTGTTGTTTTCTGCCACATTTTGGACAAGAAATGTGTCTTCCATGCTCCTCCACTGTTTAACTTGTAGTTAGGCGTTATAAATTGCTACAATTGTTTTGAATTGCTCCAACAAACCCAAATGACATAACACGAGTGATGAACCTACAGTGCTTCTTTTTATTACACTATGGATGAGGTATAAACAAAAGTCCCACTAGCGACCATACTGCCCCTAGATTTGAGAACCACTAAATGACTATTGACTAAATGTAGCTAAGCAAACCCTAACTACATGATATCTGTGACAATCTGCTGCTGGTGCATTTGACATTTTTGCCAGAGAACATAGGTAAGTAACAGCGTTGCCTGGATATATCTAACTGGGGACAATGTTTAAGGTAATACATGATTTAAAGGATACTTGGGGAGTTGGTAACACAATTTGGAGAAAAGCAAGATGGTCAAAACATCTGATATTCCCTAAATGGTTTTACAAATAAACAAGTGTTTCAATTAAATCTACTGTCATCAGGCTGCTGGTTTATTTTATTTGTACAACACAAAGTGCCAAACACTACAGTAGTCAAATAAAAGGTTTGAGAATTCTCAGCTGCACTGCAGATGTCCATTTTATCCAGAGCAATTTTCTTAACATTACTATTAAAAACTCAAATAAAAAAATAAACATTGCAGTAAAATTAAATGAAATTTAGGCAGTAGTGTTCCAGGCAGACTAACAGGCAGTCAGGGTTTAGCCCCAGACCACATTTTCAGCGCCAAGAAACAACCCTGGGTACATGCTCTTTGTCATCATACTGCTGACAAAAATGCGTGATCTGTTTATAACATGCTGATTTCACATTAGTGATGCATTACATGACTGACATTCAATTTTCCTTACTTTTATAACTGAATGAAAAGGCTTCTTTTAAAACTACTACACACGCAATGAGGCTCACTGGACACACTGAAAGAATCCATTGAAGATGTGTCCTTAATGCAATGTTAGCTGTGGAATCAATTCTCCGTGTTTTTTCATCAGTGTTTTGTCATGTGCCACTTTGTTAGTTACATAGATGACTGTTATTTAGATCCTGGACTTGTTCACCGGCAGTCTTTTCTCTTCAAATAAAGCTCAGAATACCACTAAATTCAAATAAACATTTGCTTATGAGATAAACAAATATTGTGCAATTAATCAATCAATCAAATATCTGCATTTATCCTGCAGATACATGTATATGAAAATGTGTATGTCATTTGAATTTATGATTAGTTTTGTTTGAATAAAAATCTGAATTTGGCCTCAGATATACAGATAGCATTAATAAAAACTATAGCAACTGTTTTTTTTACCTTTTTTACCTAGAACAATGTACCTCGGACCATCTATATTTATTCCAACTCCACATTGTAAGAGAGAGGTTTGTAAAACTTGCCACATGTTTGCACCATTACTAGCACAGACGTTTAGATGACAACATCTTCTCTGAGTCAACAGGGAAGTGAGAAATAAACTGCCACAGTCAGTCTTGTCACTACTGGATAGCACATACACTGTTAACAAACACTACAGTATAGCACTTTAGTACATGTTGCATGCCTACGAATGAGTATTTGAAATGCTTACTGAAAGCTGCCACAGCCAGTATGAGTGTGACCACGATGGAGACCGAGGAGACCCAGAGTGCCTTCTTCCTGTAGCTTTGGGCCTCATGGGGCTTCAGGCGCATGCTGCTCTCAAGGAGACCTGCAGTGAGACACACAAACCCTGTTACAAGGACAATTCCTTCTTTCTTCTAGTCTATGTTTTATAATGTTCATTTATCATGTTTTGGCCATGTTTTTTTCATGTGATCATATCAGACCTTCTCAAACACGTACTGTAGATAGGAATAAGATTATCTTGAATGATTAGTACTTGGTTCATTGACAAAAAAGTTAAAGGTACAAGCTTATGTACTCATCTAGGAGTCCCATAAAGCATTACTGTAAGAAACTCTAAGCTAAGCATTCTGTTGCCCATGCTAAACATGGTTTAAATTCAGCATTTTGACTCAGTAATTAAATGTAGGATTTTGGATCAATGCCACAACAATGGTGTGTTGTTTTGGTCATGACTATAATGACAAAGTGTTCAATATAACAGACTAGCCAATGAGTCTAATGCGATATAGTGTAATTCAAAATAACATGCAACATGCGTTTAGGTTGTAGGTAAAAGCACATTTTCAAAAGGGTATTTCCAGTGAAAAACCCATTGTTGGAACCAGCGACTTGTCCCAGTCCTCCAGTCCATTTAACATTGTATGAAACTTCTCTCAATCATCCCCAATCTAAAGGGAGGTCAGAGGTCAGGCTCTGCTAGATACATGTCCCATGAACTGAATGTTCACAGAAAACTGTTGTTGTTGTACCAGCTATAATCAATCCACTACGCGAGGCCCAAAAGACCTATCAATTAGTGTCTATTACTGCTTTGAGCATTAACGGAGCCGTTTCTTCCACCTTCTATACATCCTTACTGTTAGATAATCCTCCCCACCCCCCAAGAGAGCATCGGACTATTGTGGATTTACACTGAGGGACGCAAAACATTGTGTAATGCCTGGGGACACTTGTTATAGTGCAGATTACAGTCCATGACTGAAGCACAGCTCAGGGGCCACTTGTCAAGCTTAACTTTCTTTACTGACCTTCACAGCCTTCAACAGAACTCCAAGAGCAGCCACAGTACACCTGTATCACATCACCATGCAGAGCACTCACAGCTACAGTGTACATGAACTGTGTAAAGTAGCTAGTCCCACAAACTAATACAAAGCAATTAGAAAATAACCAATCAAAGGATATCAATTTCACAAAATAAGTAAAAATCCAACTTGTGTTACATTGGATTGTGGGAACCAGAAATGTCTGTTGTTGTTAACCAACCTTAATAGCTTTTAAAAAGGCACAGTTCCCTTCTAACAGACTAAACAGAGATGGTGTTAAAGCAGAATACTCAGTATAACAATCCACATACATTTCCTAGTGGCTCACAGCCCTTTTTCTGTGTGAGATGTCTTGGCCTGAAGTCACAGACAAAACAGCCCAGATTCTGTAACTGTTCCATTGCCATGAAGCTTGAGACTGGCTCTGCAGATGCATGCAGTATTTATAAGGCGTTTTACAATCCAAAACAGCTTTTAATGATATCAGTTGTCATTCTATCCAGAAATTTGTCTCAGGGCCCATTTAGTCAGTCGCCTGTGAACGGTCCTGAGTCCCAGAGGGTGTTTTCTTTTCAGAGTGCAAGTTTGGCCACAAAAACAGACAAATAATGGGAGCTAATGAAGAGAAAAACAAGGCTCTTTTAACCTTTGAACCTATGCAACCAAATGGACAGAATTCCGTAGTCATATTTGGAATTTACTTGAATATTTTCCTTTAGGAGTAGACTATCTGATGGGGAAAAGGACAACATTTCTAAGTCTTTGTTTTGCCGGTTCTATTTTAGTAAGGCTTTTATATATAAAAAGGAATTTATAAGCCTTTGTGTTTGAATGGAATTTTTAATCAAGGAAAACAACTTGTTCAAGTCTTTTGGAAACTTTATTGAATATATACAACCCCATGCTTTTGGGGAATTTTCTTTCACTGGCACAGATGACCAAAGCTTCAACATTCATAAAGTAGTTGCATTGCAATGGGAGAGTTGTGCTTCATACAAGATTGTGCACCAAAACTCAAAAATGCGTCCACAAAGTAGACCTTCACCTCTTCCGTACACCTTGATTTTTTATTTAAATCCACTGAATTTCTTTGCATATTGCAGTAAACGAGCAACTAAACCTACAAAAAATCAGTCATTTTCAGTCAGTCATTTTCTACCGCTTGTTCCCGTTGGGGGTCGCGGGTGACTGGAGCCTATCCCAGTGGCTTCGGGCCTTAGGCGGGGTACACCCTGGACAGTGGCCAACTCATCGCAGGGCTGACACATAGACAGACAACCATTCACGCACACATTCCCTACAAAAAATATTTAGAAAAAATATAACGTGACTTACAGTCTCAAAACTATCACATTTAATGGCAACAAGACTGCGGGCCAAGAAGACATCTGTGTGTGTGTTTGCGTCTATTCTATTTTCTCAGACTAGACAAAGCTCCTCCAAAGCCACAGATGACATTATACCATTGTACTGAGTAGTACTCGCTATGACTTGAGATCTGACCTTTACGAGTCCTGTTTAGGTTTGAAAATATGAGATGGTTTTTTTTCCCCCACAGTATTTTACCCTTTGTCTAAGTTCATTTTGTACCCTTAACATGTGTACCCTCAAAAATACAATCTTGTATCTCATGTGACAACATTTTTTTGCATTTCTTCCCTTTTTTCTCACAATTCGGGATGGCCAGTTCAGCCTCCATGCAATCCTTGCTGCTGTTAACTCCCCCTGTTTGTCTGGTGTGGGTGTAGAAAGAAGGTGACAGAATGAGACAAAGCTTTCAGATGGAGTTGTTGCTGCTACTAGGACACGATCCCTCACCAGCTTCCCACCAGTGAACACTGCCAACTGTTTTTGATGGACAGCCAGACCCTTGCACTCAAAGTAATGTACTACTGCTACTGACTTTAGCTTAGCTCTGGCAATTTGTATCTTTGAAGATAAAAAGGTACGTGTCTGGGGCCCCTTATGAATCTGTTATGATGTATCTAAACACTGTAAAGGCGTGTTCACACTGGACGCAAATCGCTTCATTCGCGCTAGTGATTTACATGTTAAGTCAATGCAAAGACGCGAATTGACATTTTGCGGCGCGATTCGCGCGTTTGACGTTCTCGTATCGTTATAGAAACAGGAAACCTTTAGACGAAAGTGAGTGAGGAGGTCGGACAATCTGGTAATTTGAAAAAAACGTTCTTTACTCAATGGGAGCGGCTCACCGCTAAGCCCCTCCCATGACGCGAATTCGCGTCTGGTGTGTAGAAACATGTGGGCGAATGGAGCGGGTTTTAACGCGCGAATGAAGCGAGTAAACTCAAAATGTTCAAGCGTCTAACTTAACGCGATTAGCGCGATTTATTCGCGTCATTCGCGTGCTGTGTGAACACAACCCTCTTGTAGACTTTTATGAGGAGTTCAATATTATATTTTCAGTATGGTATATATTTAGTAGTCCCGTATCTATAATTTATTACATACAGTGTTATTCTCATATTGAATTCATTAAAACATGTACTTTTTGTTGAACATAAAGGGGAAAACATCAAACAAAGACCATGTGAATCATTAAGGCACATGTTACGGCACACACCCAATCACCCCTTGACTTGACGTGAAATCACTTAATCTGGCTGTGGTTGATTTCTTGAATATGGGGAATCACATGGCTTGTGCTTAAAGGGACCTGAAAATCATCTGGAAGGCCTCCGTCAGGGCCAAAGCAAGATCAATTTGCTGTGGCAAAGTAAGTCACACTGTGCAACGGTGTGTGTGTGTCTCGTGTAAATGAGTCCCAGTGTGTGTTTGTCTGTGTAAAAAGCCTTCTTAGAAAAATGTCCGTGTGTTAATTTTAAATGCGGTGTGTCCTGTATGTGTGAGGTAGACAGTCACATAGACCAACATTTAGAACTACAATGAAACACATCTAATCAAAAAAAATCACTACTTTACTCTGGTCATTCAACATGCTCAAATATGTGCAAATAAAAATCTTGAATTATTTTGAACAATAGTAACAAATCACGTTGTGTGATATAATGTATTTGACCTGATTGAACACACTTCTTACAAGCCTGGCTGGACATGCTTTGGTAACACCTTAGGGTGCTAGGAGCCAGAGAAATCTTTCTACGGATATTAGCATAGTTTCCATCCGAGAAATGGTCATATCACTAGTAAGTGAAGCTTAAGTGAGTGGAATTTTCCAAACTCCATCCCCCATTAAATTGACGGAAAGGGTTGTTCACAATCAAAATATCCATCATGCTATTCAAGATTACCTTTTTACGTACAGCTGCACTTAAAAAAAACTCAAAATGCTGGACCCCACAAGTTGAAAGGGGAAAGTTTAGGGTTAGGGTTAGAATTAGGTTAAGGTTAGAGTTAGGGTAAGGGTAAGGGTAAGGGTAAGGGTTAGGTTTAGGCAGTTAGTTGTGATGGTTAGGTTTAGGGTAAGGGGTTAGGGAATGCATTATGTCAATGACGGGTCCCCACGAAGATAGTGCCACAAACCTGTGTGTGTGTGTGTGTGTGTGTGTGGCAGAGGGGGGAAGTGAGACAGCAGAGCTTTGCTCACATGATCCCTGGCTGGGAGATCAGACAGAAGGCATGTGCTCAACATCTCGTCATACATCTCTCCGTGACACAGGCAGAGGTTTGTGTTGGTGGGTGTGAGTGTCGCTCTCTTGACATTTGTCTCTGTCACACCTTTGTTTTTTGTTGCTATCATCAAAAGGCTGATTACACACCAAAAAAGCCAGGAAACACGTGACCTACTATAATGCTCATGAAAGAGATAAATTAATAGTTTTTTTTAAATAATCTGAAAGCCTGCCCCTAACCTTTACTGCCTGCCTTACTGTAATATCTGACAACTAACTATACTAACTATACTATAATATCCTCATATCGTAGCATGACAGATTGATAGATAGACAGAAACCACTCGCCTCGATAAGCATGATCAGAAGACTGCAAAGGTTTTCTAACAGCGACGGCAGGGACATTTATGTAAATAGGAGAGAGATGAGAAAAGCAGGGGAAGGAGGTGTGAATGTGAGAAATATATTAAAATGTGTGTACATGATGTGTGCTAGTGTTGAGGTAATGACTTTTTTTTACATTACGTCACCTGGCATCACTAGCAAGGGTCCACCAGGGATACACACATTTAAATGGACACACATGATGGTTAGTACTGGTCGGTTTGTTAAAACCACTGCATAGTGACATCTATGGTTATCGAGGAGCTTTGTCAAGCCTGAGATAATAACCCTGGTGATGTCATCAGGGTTTGTCTTGGTTTGGGTCGTCAAATGAGCTGAGATCCCGGTACCCCTGTTTTGCTTAAACTGGGAGTAATGATGAATAAATCACATTTAAATCCTGTGGTACGCTGTATGACTCATGAGTTATGTTAAAATTGTAAGCTGCATTATTAACTAGAAGTGAAAAACAAGACAGGGTCAACAATTGCCAGAAATGTGTTTATGTGCTATGAAATGTCAAAATGATGTGTAATATAAGGGTGTCATATAGAGACATAAAAGAAAGAGACAGAGAGAAATCGAGGTTATTTCCTTGTGTCTTTTCATCGGAACACATTGGAAGAAGGAGATTGTGACATCAATAAAAAGGGACTTCTAGGACTTTGTCAGTGTCAGACGAATTTGAGCATGCAAAAGGAATAACCATTTACCAAATTCGGACTGATGTTCCTTTTCTCACACTGTGAATCACAGACAAGAGACTCTAAGAACATTTTGGGGGCTTTGGACGAAGCGGTGGAATGTTCTTCGAAGACTTGAAGAGTGGGGTCACTCCGGCCGAGACTGCTCTCTCCATCTTCCAGAAACGATTTGTTTGAAGATTGAAATTTCAATTGAGCTGTTTTACTACTGCCCTTTCTAAAGCTCATTGAGAGGTTCTTACAGGTTACTCTGGCCAATGAAAGCCCCGTGGGTCTCACATTCGAGCCAATTAAACCAATCCAAGCACCATGACAAGAGCCCAGATGATTTAGAGGAGAGCTGCCGTTAACGAGCGCGACTGGTATTGGTAACTGACGCAAAAGCTATTCGGTCAGTTGCTAAATCAGCAGAAGCAGGGTAGACGCAGTTAGAAGCACAGTCCTTGCTCAATAGTTTAGGGTAATACTTAAACGGAGAGCTGGTCCAGTACCTCCCGTACGGGGGTTTACAGGGGTTTATCTGACAGGGTTTAGAGACTGCAGCTTTTTAAGAGAAAATCTGCGTTTCAACCTAAAAGTTTGAAGTCGGAAAAACCACGACCGTGACCGCTTACCAGGCATGGGCGGTGGGAGTGTCTAGTGAAAGATGGCATTAATTGCATTATGGGAAATGTAGGACCCAGTGTTTTTGGAGCTTGACCCATACAAGGGACTAAAAGTTAGGATATCTTGGCCTCTGCTGTACGATTCTCGACCATTAAAAAAAATAATCTGTCTCACACAAGTTCCCCCGACTTTATGGCGGTGCAACTCTAAATCACTGGAGTACCCCTTTAAGGGCTTAATATTCTTCCTGAGGGTTCAAATCTGCCAACTGACCAGTGTCTTAAAGCCATTTAAGGAATGAGAATAGCAGACAAAACGGTTAAATAGCATCTTTCTTCTATCATCCTTCATTCTGACTTTTTTTTTCATCTGTTCAGATACAAGGTGGACGACGTAGGTTGATTCTTGATAATAAATAAGCCAAATCCAATCAACATTCTGTCACAACACTAAATACAATAACCATTTTAAGTTTTTGTTAATTACTCGAGATAGTCTCAATTATATTAGTATCATTAGGCAACTGAAAGCTACACAGTTTAATTAACATGTCAATTATCCCTTGAAATCAGATCCAGAAAACATACATGCCATTAAATAAACCAACTGAATGCCTATATAAACGAAGCAACAGGCTTAGGATTTATTGTATAACTGATTATGTTATTATCCACTGTGGAATGTGTTTTATGTATATAAGAAGATGAATGGGATTATATTAGTTGACAAATCACACACAGAGATATGCACATATGTGCTTAAGCAAATACACACTTGCAGAGTTTGTTAGGCATGCATGTGACTAGTATCAGAATCGAGCTTTGGGTCTGGCTCTGGGTGCATATTTTAAGGAACAATTGAACCCCACAGGCAACTCTGTCCCCAGAGGCAATGTAATATGTAAAACTGAAATAACTGGATGAATGAGTGGCTTTGAGGACTAGAATCAATTTAACAATGTTTTTAGCTTTGAATTCAACTTTTGCTTTACTCTAATCTGAATCCTGCTGATGTAGGACTATCATAAATTATTCAACTAAGAGCTGACTAAAAATACCTCCTATGAGTAAAAATACCCCTCCCATCTCCCGAGAGGCCCCTCTAACACACACACACACACGTTCACTTACATGCACATAACTTTTAAAAACCAGATCCAAACATGACATAGATGAAGTTACCTTCTCCCTCCACACTATCTGTGATTTTCATCTCCTGGCCCGTAGTGAACGTCTCGTGCTGGCTGGGAGGTTTGGCTTGCTGGTGATGGTTATTGGTGAAGCCATCTGGGGCGCACTGGCCGTTCCGCACCGTGGTCGGGCAGGGATCCACAATAGTCGGGTCTGGGACGGGGTAGGAGTCTTGGGTGGCCGGGTCTGTCATTGTTGTTGCAGTTCTTGTTTTGTTTTCAGGCTCAAATGCAGACAATGATGATGATGATGATGATGAAAAAAAGATTCACGCCGGTTTGCTAAGTGCAGCAGCCATCGAGCGCGTCCAATATGCCACCGGTGTCGACTCAGTTACGCGGGCGGAGGAGGGGGGAAAGGGGGAGATGGCGATAAAAGAAGATGCGAGATAAAGGCTTTATCTCCCCAGCATCAGCAGCGAACCAACTCCCTCAGCCTCGATGTAAATACCCTGTCCGGCTGAGCCAGTTAGAGACAGTTCAGGGTTAGATGCGGCGATGCGATAAATTGCCGAGATCTGCTGTGAATCTGGCAGGCGGTGCCAGCAAGTTGGGTTTTTTTTTCCCCTCCTCCCCTTTCTCCTTCTCTCCTCCTCTCAGAACTCAGCACCTAATTCCCATACCGTCCACCACACGAAATAATCTGTCACATCGTTTTTCCCGCTGTTTACTGCTTGCTTCTTTTAATTCCGTGCAGCACTTTGGTCGACGTTGCTTATAAATAAACTTGACATGACTTGACTTGCCATGTAACGTGAATTTGCCCTGAAAACCCCAAATCGCCTCATTTGACCCATGGTTATCAAATTATCAAAACCCGTGGAAATCAGCTAATGTCACACCTTAAAGGTCCAGTGTGTGACATTTAGGAGGAGCTATTGGCAGAAATGGAATATAATAGGCTACTTATAAGTATGTTTTCACTATAGTAGTAGGCTATAGTCACCTGAAAATAAGAATCACTCTGTTTTCATTACCTGTTTTCAGCTACATAGGGAGCGGGTCCCCTTCCAGAGGTCGGCATATTGCACTGGCATATTTCTACTAGCCCAGAATTAACAACTGGCTCTAGATAGGGCCGTTTGCGTTTTTCAAAGGTTACCATAGTTTCTCCTACACGAAGGGGAGGGTGATGCCAGCGGTATTTAAATTGGTTGCAAGCTGCAATTTCACTGCTAGATGCCACTAAATCCCACACCTTTAACCTTGTTAGTGAAACAACCTGCCTGCCTTCTGTCCTGACTCAATGGGTTCACAAGGCCACAACAATTAGCCACTAGGTGACGCCAAAACGCAGACGTGTGAGCAGTTGATGGTATGAAGTAATGAAAAAAGAAGAAACATTTCTGTAAAATATCAGTAAGCCTGACACTTATTTGCTCTACATTCTGTATGTCAGTGATTTGCAACTGTGCAGCAGCCTATAGTCACATAACTGCAAGCAAAAGCCAGGCGTACATAGTGTAGGCCCTAACATCTTGCAACATCCAGACCTATCATAAACAAAACTGTAAACCCAAAGCGCTGACTCAGCATGACACAGGCAGCAAGTTGCCCAGATATGCTGCTTTAAACTGTTATGTGTGTTTGTGTGTGTGTGTGAGTTTGTGGTTGTAGTGGGTGGGGTGTAAATAATGTGGTGTGAGGCTTTAATATCTCTTAATGGTTCAGAATATCTAACTATTAACAACTTCAAGTAGACTACACAGACTAATGATTACTTTCTGCTCGTTTTATTGACTAGGCAGGCTTATGTAATAAATGACCAGGGTGCCCCAGCAGCAGCCATTCACCTGTTGGTCATTGGTTTCTGGCTGAGGGCGGAGAGTGAATTTGCTCAGTTACTCCTACAAGAGATCTCAGGCAGCAGAAATCCGTTTTCCCGAGGGTAATCATAAGGATGAAGGTTGATATTCATAATCATATTTTACCAAAGGAGTGGCCCGATTTGAAGCAGGTAGGCACAGAGAGACACAAGCTCGTTAAGGATCTGAGAGGTTTTTATTACAGCCTGGAGCCTCAGCGTGAGTAAATCCACACAATCTATAGGCTAGATCTCATTTTGAGTGGTTTTAAAAAAAAACACATCTTTCTTTGTATCAGCTCTGTAGCAGGCAGAGCTTATCCTTGAATGCTATTTAAAGCGAGGAAAATAAAATACAGACTTTTCCCATTGGAGTGTCAGCAGGGAGTTTAACAGCTCACTCCATAAATCTGTGTTCTCTAGATGGTTAAACTTTAATCAATAGGTGGCTTTGGCCTTGCTCTTCCCTGTCCTATCTGTTCCCGCTCTTATGTCTGTGTCACTATGGAGGCCTGGCCTTAGCTAATGATTTCCCATGTTTAGTGCTGGACAGGATAGATGGTCTGCAGACTGGTGCCCTCACCCTCCCACAATCTTTCTGTCTTTCTTCCTTTCCATAAGTAAGGAAATGTATACAGTAATATAATATGACAGGCATGTTTTGTACACATTATGAGTTGTGAAGCAGCTTCTCTGCTACTTGAAATGTCTGGCTTTAAATGCATGTAAGGTAATATTTCTTTTGGCACAAATCAAAATCTAATGTGTTGCACTGAAATAATACCGTGTCTCACCACCTTTGCATGATATTTGATAATCCAATTGGATCTATTTAACAAGTCTCCATTTATTGTATCACTGAGGCCCTCTTATTGTCCATATTATGAATGATGAATCAGATTATATTGGTTGTTATAGTGGTAAAATCAGTGCACACAGAGGTTATCAAACCCTTGTGTTCGGTTCACATTTCTCACTTATTGTTTGGGTTATAAAAACAATAATAATAATAATTTTTCCGATTAAATATTTCTTTCCTTTCTCGTGACTCTATAAAAACCCAATGTGTAGACAAGTATTGATAAAGTGGTGAGTTTTTCCTTTGCACAAACTGGGTTATTCCATTTGTTTGCCAAAACGTTATTCACAAAAATGTGAATGTACAGTTGTTCTGTATAGTGACATCACTTGTGTTTGGCGTCAATTAGACACCAGAGAGGTCTAAAGGAAATCCAGATAGACTTATTTTAGGATTTGGAAAGGGTATGAGCAGCTCTCATAAAATTCATAAAATTCATGAAATGTCAAGTTGATGACACAATATTAAATGTGTTTTTTGAGCCTCGTGTCTCAGGACCCCAAACAGAACATTAGGGTTGACTTCTTATAGACTCCGCTGTTGAACTGGTATGCATACATTTTTTTTAAAGCAGGCTTTCATTGAAATAATCACTTGAAGACGTAGATTCACGCTTTAAAAAGAAGGGTGCAAAACCCATGTCACATTTTGAAAAAGCTAAAGTTTTTGTGTTGCACGAACAAAGTACACAGAACCGCAGATCTGTAGGGATATCAAATGGGGCTTTACTGGCTGTATTGCTCACTTAGATCATTTGCGACTTCATCTGTATGCAAAAGAGTCAACAGCCTCAGATGGCATTTGCTTTGAGTTATCCAGCGCGTTGGTGTGGATAGTCCTCTAGGATGAAGACTGAACCCTCGCAGATGGGATAACACAATCAATAGAGGCTTTTCCACAGCAGGACGTGTGGGGGATACCAAACTATGCTCACATTTATAAAGAGATTTTTTCATCTAAATGAAACACACCAGATATGTAATAATGCATAATACCTGTTTTTCAGTATGTAAATCTTTAAAAACTACTGAATTACTAAGCATAATTCCTCTTTTGCATGTGTTTCAGAGGTATGGATATGATGGGTTTGTCCAGATTCACCATCACTGCAAGGTGAGTTTTGTTTACAGAGTATAGGAGCCGTTATGCAATTGTACTGGTTGCTATGATGGGGACACCGCAGGTTCCTCCCAGCTGCACCCCACCCTGTGGACCTGTTAACCTGGTCCTCGCCATGTGAGCAGCTGCAGAACTCAGCATGCTGCCACTGCATCAGCGGAGAGATTCACTTCGAATACCACCGCAACACAGCAGAACACAGAGCAGCCTGAAAGCTGTGTATGATAACTTTTAGTGGCAGGTTGAGCTTTTGGCATCAGCAAACTGCACATAAGGCCGAATAGTAAAATGTGTCACGTCGATGCATTTAATCAGAAGCCATGTCTGGGGATGAACAGCTGTTTAAGTCCTAATACCAATGTTAAAACAAGGTCTATGAGGACTCCAAGTCACATTGTAACACAGGTGTACCAAGATTAGAGAATTTTCATTACAGCCATTAACAGGGGAAAAAATTCTGTCCGGCTGCTGCTTGTATATCTGCATTTTAATAAGAACATTTTCAAAGACATTTTATCTTTTAAAATTAAATTTTAATGGTCTCATCTGTTTTCCATGTAACAGTATGAATCAGCTATCTGCTGCCATCACATGGTTGTATTTTGAAGTGTTATGAAATCCAAACGTCACATAATCTCATGAGCTTGAAAATTGTAAACTTAATTAGTGAAACGACCAAGAACAAGAACAATAAATCTGCCACGGTGCCCAGACTCTATAACGGAGAGAAGAGGAACTTGTCAAATTAATTAGTAATGTGACTTAATGTTAATGTTTCAGGGCGAAGCAGAGATGATGAAGGATGGGAAGCTGTTCCGAGTGATTCAAGAAAACTGCTGGGATGCAAACGCACGCATAAGGGACATGGATCAACATGGTATATGCACAGACACGAAAGACACCAACAAGTATTACAGTGTTTCATCTTATTGATGCCGAAAACAGATGTTTCTGTTTATGACCTTTAGGTGTCACAGTTCAAGCCCTTTCTACTGTTCCTGTCATGTTCAGTTACTGGGTAAGTGCGCACTAAATCTGAGCAACTTGGATCAAAAACAATGCAGCTATTATGTTTTATTTCTTTGTGCTTAGGACCTGAATCATTGTGTCGTTTACTGTGACCTGGACCTACCCATTCTTGTTTTGATTTTTAAGCACATAAAATTTTAGGCTTTTTTGTGCAATACCACAGTGGCTTATATGCAGTCACAGAAGCATCAAGACTAAGTTGAAGAATGTATGATTCAGATTTTATTTCAGCTTTCACAGACATATTTACTTATTTTAATCGCATTTTTGGATTACAGGCCAAACCTCATGACACACTGGATCTCTGTGTCCTTTTAAATGACAATTTGGCCCAGACAGTGCATAGCCACCCCAAGAGGTTTGTGGGTTTGGGTACTCTGCCCATGCAAGCCCCTGACTTAGCCGTGCTTGAGATGAGGCGCTGTGTGAAGGATCTGGGCTTCCCTGGGGTGCAGATTGGCTCACATATCAACAACTGGGACCTCAACGCCTCTGAACTCTATCCTTTCTATGCTGTGAGACACTGAAAATTGCAGTACATGCTCATACAATAATATAATATTCCTGGTGATGGTAGTTGCAAATGTACCTATGTTTAAAGTTCACTGGTTTGACTAATTTCATACTGAAGTGCATGACATTCCTTTGCATTCAGAGGTCAAGTTCTCATTCATCGAGAAATGCTGATCTAGGCAGTGTGTCTCCCATGCAGGCAGCTGAGGAGCTGGGCTGCTCCATATTTGTCCACCCGTGGGACATGCAGACAGATGGGAGGATGGCTAAGTATTGGCTGCCCTGGCTGGTGGGTGAGGGAGATGGAGTTGGAACAGGATGTATTGAATATCCCCCGTTGGTCCAGTCAATACAAAATAAAAAACACTTTTCTCGTGAAAAAACAATCACTTTTTGACTGAAAGTGATGCATGTTTAAGTAGCAAAAACACAGCACTATACTCATTATTTCCTGCATGACTGATGAGGCCATCAAAACCAAATCACTGTTTTCCCATGTCTTAAAACTCTTCTCCATCTCAAAGGCATGCCATCAGAGACAACCATGGCTATTTGCTCGATGATATTTGGAGGTGTCTTCAAGAGATTTCCTAAATTGAAAGTCTGCTTTGCACACGGAGGTATAGACCAAACGTTGCTGATACATTTCAACTGTAGTACACACAAGTCACAGCAGAATAATATAAGCATTAATGTGTTAACTTCAACGTATTCTTACTTTGTGCTCAATTAAAGAGGCAATGAGCCACTGTATGTTGTTTGACCTTTATTGCTTTTGTGGTTACAGGTGGCTCTTTTCCATTCACCGTAGGTAGAATTGAACATGGCCACAAAGTCCGCCCTGACCTGTGTGCAGTGGACAACAAGATCAGTCCACAGAAATACCTCGGTTCTTTCTACACCGACTCCCTAGTTCACGATCCCATTGCCCTGAAGCTACTCATTGATGTTATTGGAAAAGTGAGCTTGTATTCGTCATTCATTCAACACACAAACACACACACACACACACCACGGTTTATGGGTGTTCAGAGAGGGCTCATACATCGACAAGACACTGAGGGAGTGCTGCCACATTTGTAGCGTGGAGAGTGTGTGGCTAGTTTGGACACACATCAGCAGTTCTTTCTTTTAGACCAATTTAACCTCGGATACACAAACTGTTTACTCGTGTCAAAGGTCCAGTGTGTAGGATTTAGTGGCATCTAGCAGTGAAGTTGCAGTTTGCATCCATTTGAATACCGCTCGCATGACCCTCCCTTTCCAAGCGTGTAGGAGAGACTATGGGAAGTCACAAAAAAACGTGAACTGCGCTCTCTAGAGCCAATGTTTGGTTTGTTCATTCTGGGCTACAGTAGAAAAATGTAGATAAAAACAACTTATTCTAAGGTAATGAAAACACAACAATTCCTATTTTCAGGTGATAATACCCTAATGAAAATATAGTTATGAATATTCTATTCCACTTCTGCCAGTAGCTCCTCCTAAATGTTACACACTGGACCTTTAAAGTATCACAGTGCTCTTCTGAAGGACTCAGAAAGGCTTCAGAATGGTTCCACTGATGTCAGTAACTATTCCTGCTTTTATCAATTTGACAGAGATACTGTGGATGTTTATATCTGCACATGTTCACTACATGTTCAACACTACAATATTTTTCTGTGTTAACATGCATGTCGTTCTCTTTCAGGATAAAGTGATGCTGGGAACAGATTACCCATTCCCGCTGGGTGAGCTGCAGCCTGGATCACTGATTGAGTCAATGGATGAATTTGATGACACACTAAAGGTTACAATATTTTCCTCTTTTTCATTTAGACAATGCAGTTATTGCTGTCATGAATTGACCCTATAACACATAGCCAGGTAGAAAAGGCGTATTAACAGCAGTGCTAAGGACACAATACAAATAGTCTTTGGTAGAATGGATGAAGCCATCCCAAACATTTTCTGCTAGCTTTCAGAATGTAATTGTGTAAATTAATCAATTAAAATTAATTAAATGAATATGTATGTCCAATCCAGAATTCAATATGGTGTGTACTCTTTTGTTTTGCAGGATAAACTGCTTGCTGGAAATGCACTGGAATTTTTGGGCCTGAAACGAGAGCAATTTGAGTAACATGAAAATCTGAGACGCAACTGCTACACTCAGTGATTCAGTGCAAACGCTGTATTCAAATATTCATATTTGAATGAGTAAAAAAAAATTTTTGGATTAGTGTATAGTAGATGCAACCAATTTTATTGTTTTTTGATATAATAAAGTAATTAAGTATTTTGCTCTCAATTATTTTGTGGATTGCCTTATTTGTTTGA
Organism: Coreoperca whiteheadi; assembly: GCA_011952105.1. Classification (NCBI taxonomy): domain Eukaryota; kingdom Metazoa; phylum Chordata; class Actinopteri; order Centrarchiformes; family Sinipercidae; genus Coreoperca; species Coreoperca whiteheadi. The sequence goes on from CM022488.1 coordinate 21,956,818, forward strand.
ACTCGGTATAAAACACAAGTAGGCTACCTCTGAGAAGGGAAAATGGAGGTTGGTTGTACTCTAAATTAAACTTTGTTTTTTCAATCAGATTTTATATTGTAATTGTAAATATAATGCTCTTTTCATCTCCGTCAGAAGTCATGTGTCAATCATTGGCCAACATTCTGTGACTATGTGAATATTCATATATAAATGTGTCTAATCTTCCTGGGTCTTTAGACTGCGGTGGAAACACACACAACAATGGGCTAAAGGAACTTTGTAGTTCCTTGAAAAGTAGTTCTTGGGGATAAGTTTCTGGTACTTTTGGTGGAAAAGCAGCTTATGATGATATGGTTTCTAGGCTGCCAATGAGGCTGCCAGTCACTTGTAGAGTTACCACTTGTTGCTAAAGTAAAATTGAAATGTCCTTTTTTTGCCCGCTTTCTGAATAGCCTATAGACAAGTTGTCATTTAGTTGTGTGGACTCTGATGTATCATTTATTATTGTGGGTTAATGAGCTATGCATATTCATTCCTACAAATAGAATTCTCTTTATACATCCATGAGATATGTCAGTGCTCGATCTTCACCAGTTGCTCGATTGGATCCGCACATGTGCAAACAAGGTCCTGTAAGTCAAAGAAGGTAAGCACAAATGTGCCTGTTCAAAATACTAAAACATAATCTTTCAAATCAAGATAACAAAATTGTTTTTAATCATTGACAATTTAATACTTCACTATTATGTAATAATAAATTTACTGAAGTATCTTTTATACTCTAATGCATATTTACTACGACTTTTATAATGATATAGGTACTGGAACTTTCATTGAATTGTATTGAATGAACCCCGAATTAAAACAAAACAGAATTATGTTTTTTTACCTTTTTAATTACACGTGAAATAAAGATTATCCGATGATACACGGGCCAAAATGTTAAATTTCCAATGATTAAAAAACAATTATTGTCTTGAGTGTGAGTAGGATTGTTTTAAATTCAGTCATTCACGTCATGAGTAATTTTGAACAAGCACATTTGTAGTTGCACAGGACCTGTTTTGCGTATGTGTAGATCGGATCGAGCAGCTGGTAGGGGTCGAGCACCGACAAGACTGCCACCCAATCAAAATCGTTGAAATTAAGGGAGATGTCGATGGACACTGGATTGCTGCTGTTTTGAATGTTGAGGGGTCTTTTTTTGATTCTTCTAAATGTTTATGGATATAATGTAGAATCTAGAAACAAAAGGTTGCTGGAACAAATTTCAGATAAAATTTGAGAATTTAAAGCAAAATACCCAACTGATATTATTTTAGTAGGGGGAGAATTTAATAGTGCTTATGATGAATGGCTGGATAGACTCCCTACAAAGTTTGTGGACCATGAATACAATCAAAATATTTCCAGACTTAGGCAAAAAGCAAAAAGAATTAGAAAAACTGCTAAAAAATCAAATTAATGATTTTTTTAGGCCTAAGAGGAATTTGTTATCCGATACAAATAAGGAAATACGCCAAGGAGACCCAGTTAGTCATCTTCTTTTCATACTGGCAGCTGAGTTATTAGCACGGTATATAAAAAAGTAATGAACGTATAAAGCCACTACATGTTATAGACACTTCCTTGATAATTACACAATTAGCAGATGATACAACATTATATTCTGAACAACATATATAATGCTCTAAAAGCTGTATCTCTTTTGTCAGATGCTCCAGGGTTGTATCTAAACATAAGAAAGTGTGAGATTTTCCCTATCCATGATAACACGCAAACTCTTATTCATAATATTCCAGTCAAGAATGAAGTTATATTTCTGGGTGTACCTATTATTAAAAGTTTTATTGACAGAGAAAACATTAATTTTCAAGCTGCTGTGCAAGAGAATCAAAACATTTTGAATAACTGGCTACAAAGGAATATTTCTATATTCGGAAGAAATCTGTTAATAAAGTTGGAAGGAATTTCAAGACTAATTTATCCAGCATACGCTTTAGCTGTATTATAATTTTATTTTGAACAAAAAGCATTTTTTGATTCGAAAAGTTGATATGGTAAAAGCAATAGAAGAAGAGGGTATGAATGTAATGAATGACATCATTAAAATGAGATGGCTGCAGACCTCAAGAAAATATGAACAACGTTAATGGTTTAATCTACCATCTTATCTTTTAGATGTGATTTTGTATAGTACGTTCCATTCCAATGTCTTTGACGAATCGATTGAAGTAACAATAAAATATTCATCTGTACTACTTACATCTGTTACATCTGCTACTGTGTTTAATGGCAATGATAATTTCTTAGATGATAAATGTAATAACAAAATCTTGAGACCAGCAATTACAAAAGAATGTTTTCCTCTTTCTGTTAAAACAAATGTTTTATTCCAAGGATTTCCAAGTGTAGATGCTATCAAAGTTAGAACTAGATATGTGTCATTTCTCTTGTTACCCAAAATGAAGGAGGTTCACTTTAAAACTACTAACAATATTTACGTATGCAGTGAATTTTGAAGAGTAAGGTTTAATTTGGATAGTAATGTATTTACATTTTGTCAAAAGGATATTGAATCTCAGGATCATCTTTTCTACACCTGTAATTTTGTTAAGGTTATTTTGGGACAGAATACATGACATGGTTGCTTGCAAGAATATCATACCTGTGTTTGACTATTGTATGGTTAAGTTTGGTGTTTTTACACAAAACAAAGATGGTGAATTTTGTGTAATAATATTTTAATTATGGTTACATTTTATATCCATAACTGTAGTTTTTTTTAAATTACTCAAGCTTTTGTTGCATTTAAAAATGATTTGAAAGTTTTCTTTAAATCCATTAAAAAAGAGGAATGCCTTAAGACTATCTGAATTACGTATGTCATATATAGATTAAACCCTCTTATAGTTAAGTTGATTTTTAATTACATTTTTACTTTAATTCATATGTTTTCACTTATTTCTCTTGTCCGTGTCAATTTGCTTCTTGGAAATATTATAAAGTGTGTTTTAACAACGATAATGGCTATTTTGTTATTTGAAGATTGTTAATAAAGTTAATACAAAAGAAGATACACACCCAATCGCAGTCGCAAGATGATGTCACGATCGAAGAAGTCGTGTTTTCCTGCGCGACACCGGCGTCACATCCGCTTCTCGATGCCCAACGTTCGAGAGCAATGGCGGCGTGCCGGGGGTCTTCGTCGAAGTGGTTCTTCACCCGGGAGCAGCTCGAAAATACGCCGTCCCGCCGATGTGGAATAGAACCAGACCGGGAGCTCTCCTACCGGCAACAAGCGGCAAATCTGATCCAAGACATGGGCCAGAGACTCAACGTGTATCCTTTGTAAACAATCTTAAGCTGTAACGGCGCTGCACGTTGGAGTGGGCCCGTTAACAATAGCTCATTTTAAACTGATTGATCAGGTTAGGGAGTCGATCGAATTGTCTATTCGTATGTCTTGTTTTTTGTGTTGGTTAACATACTGTTATACTATAGAAAATCTTGATATGCAATGCAGTGCCATAGCTCAGTTAAATGCTAACCTAGTTATGCTTAACGCTAGCTATGCGCTAACACAGCACGCTACGCTAGCTGAGGGTTGACGTCTGAAAGGCCATTAGATTATGGGGGTTTGCAGCTGCTTCGAGCCTGTTATCACCTGAAATACAAGGTCTTTAACCCCCGATAGAGCTTAGTTGATCAAATAACGACACACTTTAATAGAATGTGTAAGCTGATGTACAAAGTTATTTGACATTTTTCTTGCTATTTTGATCTAACGCTGACGAAAGAGCTCGCTAGTTCAGCTAACATAAAGCTAAGCTATCGTTAGCTTCTCTAACTAACAGTGTCGTTGACTCACCTTTGCACGTGAACCTTTCTTTACTTTGGCCATTTTAAATAGCTGTTTAACGTTAATGCTAATACGTCGCCGTATTATAACGTGAATGGTTATAGCTAAATTGTTCACCCTGTTCTTGGCACCCTGATTTACGCTGAATGAAATCTAAAACTTTCCTTGACCAGTCCTCCAGCTCTCAACTAACAATAAACACAGCCATTGTTTACATGCATAGATTTTATATGCACCACTCTTTCACCAAATTCCATAGGAATGTAAGTATTCTGTTACATAACACTGCTATTGACCTGCAACCTAATAGCACATGTTAGTGTTACAGAAATTTCACTCTTAAGTTAGTAACGTTATGTATCTAAATGTCTTGATGATTTTGTACAGATAATCTCTCCAACCACCCTTTTCTTGGCCGCAAAAGTGGAAGAGCAACCTCGGAAGCTCGAACATGTGATCAAAGTTGCACATGCTTGCCTAAATCCCCAAGAACCACCTCTAGACACAAAAAGCAATGTAAGTTCAGGAAACTACATACTGTATGGTTGAAAGTTTCTTTTCTTCCTCTTTCTACATCTGACTTTCCATTTCTCTCAGTGGTCATGGTTTTCCGATGTATAACTCGCTGTGCCATATTCCCTCGCCCTCTACCAAGGGCCTTATTTTAACTGCCCTGGCCTGCTGTTGGTGTGTCCCAAACACCGACACCTAACAAGGCTTATATTAACATTAAAATGAGCCTCTTTGTTTGGAGTTTTTGGCCAATTGAAATCCATTGTTAGGGGGGATAGATTAATAGACTCATTACAATTGTGTTGTAATGACTGTCTATCAAACTTCAGGCATACCTCCAGCAAGCTCAAGAGCTGGTGATACTTGAATCCATAGTGCTGCAGACCCTCGGTAAGTAGTGGTGACTGGAGTGGATGACTTGAGAGAGAGATAGTGTTTTCTTTATCATAATCATTATCTTTGGCTTATCATTATCAGTAAGGGAGAAATGCTGTTGATCACTGTGGAATTTATTCATCACAACCTGTTGAGTGAAATGTTTTATCAGCTCCTGTATTGGTATCTTGTCATGTACATATTTTCAATATGTCATGTAACGGTGACATGTCATTTTCTCACTGCTGACATCGGTCATGAAACATGGTATTGATAAGGCTTTAGGGGATTTTTCACAGGAATTTTGGACCAAATTTTATCTCCATTTCACTGCTCTGCAACATTTTATTTTATGGGTACAACCATTTGTGCTCGCTTATTGGTTGCATTCCATACTGAGAAATGTCTGGTATCCAGAGTGAAATTGGTCAGAGCTGATTTGATTGCACTTTATTGGTAACATACGTATATGAATTGACCATAAAGCTCCACTATTCGCATTTAACACATTGATACGTACTAGAATCTGAATTGTTGGCCTTAAAATGGAGCACTGGGTTTGTTTGTTTAATCATAAAATGACATGTCACCTCCAAACTGTGTCTGTTGAACTCACCTGTCATGTATTTTGTTCCAGGCTTTGAAATTACTATTGATCACCCACACACTGATGTGGTGAAATGTTCCCAGCTAGTGCGAGGTAGAGGCTTTCTTCTTTGATCTTTGTGCCCTCTGCTCTTGTTTGTCCCACCTCAGATATGGGTGGGGAGGGGGGTTGAAAACCTTGATGATTTAATGGTGACCACACTTTTTGCTCTTTTGATGACCTTTTGAGTTCATGGTATGACATAGCACATAAACAGTAACATTTACTAATGCTTATTCAGCCAAGTCCAAGACTAAATTGTAATGATTTAGTTTGCCATTTCATTCTGTATCTCAGAAACGGAACCCCTTAAATAATGGTTATGGCTTACACAGTCAAATCAGTGGTTCTGGGGGGCATTTGCACTGTTTCCTGTGTGATCACAGAACTAGTGGGAGGAAAGACACTTACGAGTGCGCCTTTTTACCTGCAACGTCTGTTTTTTCTTTGGTTACCCTATGAGGTTAGCAGAATATTTAGGGCAATAAATTCTGACAGTTCATTATTTTATTAGTTGTAGTCCTGCATCAAATCAGGATTGCATTTACTTATATTTTCTTATAATTGTCCATAGGCCTTTTTAACATTTTGGAAATGACTATCTGTCTCTCCTCTATTCAAGTGTCCCAGTAAGCAAAGACAGTGAATGTGAGGCAGCACGTACAATACCAGGACCCTGAAACTGAAGCAGCTAAATGGAATTCAGCCATTAGTTTTATTATGAAAAAGTGCTACCATTTCGTAGTTCACCTGGCTGCATGATATGTTTGAAGTCAGTATCGTGTTATTAAGAATACACTTTGAATACAGATTTATACCACAATATGGGCAATACAGTATATACAAAATAACATAAAATAGTCAAATTGATGTGCAGTGCAATGAACTTTCTTCCGTTGTTAGACAAAGCCTTCAATTACTCATCTTTAAAGTTGCTTGGAATTATTAATTTGCCAAACTGAATATTTGTAAAACGAAAGCATAATATGATCATGATACAATGACACAAAGTCATTCATCAATAATATTGAATTACCTCAAAGCTCTGTGTACATGCTTCATTTATGAAAATCATCCATCTTACTGAAAGTTCCAAAATGTAGCAACAGTTTGTGCCGAGTGTTGTTTTCAGTCTTGGCCTTGGCTTAATCAGTGCATTGAAAGTTAACTTAAAAAAAAAAAAAAGGTAAACATTCAGTTCCTGTCCTAATGAAAATGAAATCCTTTTGGCTTGCAGAGTTAGTAATTTTTTTTTTTTTTCCCCCTTCCTATTTTTCTCTTTTCCGTCTCTCTTACAGCAAGCAAGGATCTGGCACAGACTTCCTATTTCATGGCTACCAACAGGTTGTTATCCTGCCCCTCCTTTGTTGCACTTTGACTGCACACCATAGCTTCCTGTAATGCAGGGTACCCTTTCAGTGTCCAACGGGCCCTACTTGCGCTGGTGGTTGTTGGGATGCTTGCCTCCTCCCCTCAGCTCCCCTCCTTTGTTCAAAGGAAGCGGGACAGGGTGGCTTGTAGCGTTACCGGCCCCAGTCGCAGTGCGGTGTATTGTACAAGGGACCACGTGTTGGCACAGATGGGTTGAATGCAAGATGTGAAGTGTAGTGGTGCGCTTGAAACCCACATGTTTGTTCGGTTGCGAAAAAGTGCATAATTCTAAAAGAAAGACACTTTGGTAGCCTGAATAGCAGCTAAAGATTTCACAGATGTAAACATTTCTCGTAGAGGTCCTTCCGGTAAGTACCGCAAAATCATTTTTAAAATTTTCTTTTTCATATTTAATATGTTCAAAATGCATTATCTCCTCAAATATTTTTCTCCTTTTGCAATACTGACTTTGTCTTTAAATGCACATTTTCCTAGCTCTTCTACAACATTATTTCATACATGCAGCTAAAACGTGACAAGAGCAATGTAAGCGCAACCCATTAAGGACCTGCATAATATGTAATGCTAATAACTATTTGAGTATCCTTCATGCTGATCAAAATACATTTGGTGATTATGATTTATTCTAAAGAGAGGACAAAATGTTCTTCTTGATGCGTCTTGCAGTAGAAAAACTGGGTCCTTAAAGGGTTTGTTTATAGTAGCCAGTGGTGGAAAGGAATTGGTATTAATGCAATTAACTTTGTCAACTGATTTGTAATAGGTGAAGACAATGTCTGGATGCTGACTGTGAACGGCGTTTAACGTCTTGCACTTAGCTGGCACTTACTAAGAGTGAAAGCTATAGCCAGACTGCTCTTAAAATACTCGTAAAAATGTATTTATTCTACTTCAGTCAAGAAGACTGACTCCTAATATTTGAAAGGATGTTAGGTGTATGAATCCACCTGAGATGGGGTTTGAAATGTTGTCGTTAGCCAAATGCTTGTAGATGTTGGCTGTGACTGATAGCTTTGCTTAAGTCCGCCGTAATGTGACAGACCAGACTCCAGACATTGTACTTTTCTCACGGTACAAGGTTACCATCCATCTCACCAACTGAGTTTTACAATGCAGCTATGCAAATTTCTGGCTATACAGCTTCATGCTGAGGCAAATGATGTTGAATCTAGTTACATCATCTATTATTTTTATGCATTAAGATACCAATAGTATATTCGTGGCTAAAGTGTCTGATAAATGATTATGAGGAACCAACTTTCATCCTTAAAAAAACAACCTTGGCTCTTATGTGATACAAACCGATTGCTATTTGGGTCACTATAGGTGAACTTGTGCTCACCTTCATAAAAACGAACCAAAGACTTCAGTGGTGATTATAATGTATTTTAGTCGCAGTTTGTCTCAATATTTTAGCTGTAAATACTTGGATGGTGGCCATTTGTCTTTTTTATTTGTTACTTCTGACGTGATACGAACATGTTCTACTGTCAAATTGTGATCTAAACTTTAATTACTCTTCACTCTTGCAATTCAACAGTTGCAGAACAGTGTTACACTTTTTAAATGCTGATTTTAGCCTTGGATCATAGGTCAGATTAGCTTTGATATTTAATGCAGAAAGGCTCTCCGTATCGAGACCATGCATATATTTCAGTGTGCCCCAACACTGCCAGCACCAGTGCCAAGTTGTATACATTGAGCCGAAGGACCCGCTAGGTTTATCCCTGTCAACACAGTCCAAACAAAGAGTACAGAGAGGGTTGTGAGAGCATCCCCTCGTCAGTTAACTGTACAATGATGCAACTGTCACATGGGTGGCCTCAGGGTTCAGTGTTTCTAAATCGGCAGACTAAACGTAGCTCCTATACGTGGCCCCGTCCCCACATTTGTGTTATGTTGTCCCAACATTTAAACCAGCCACGGCCCTTAAAACATAAATCATTGTCACATGACTCAATTCAATGCTTGCTTTTAAGCACACTGGGAATTATGTCCTTGCATTTATTAGTTATTGGAGATGTCGCCTGTATTGTGACCTGAGTTTGACATGTGAAGCTGTTACATTATCAGTTTAATGTATCAATACAATCAAACAATGGTTTATCTTTTGCAATCAATGCCTACAGCAAATTAAAGTTGTCTGCTCCTTCTTGTGTTTCTTTTCTCTTTTCTCCACATGTGGGACCAATCATGGCTGGCCTGAATCGACTCACTCACACGTACCTATACCCTCACATATGTGAAATATTCACTCGTTCTTACACACACTGAACACCTTCGCATACCCTCACACACTACACAGTCTACATCTCACTACATTCTGCCTCCAGTACAAGCCCACAGTGATCTCCTGTGTGTGCATCCACCTGGCGTGTAAATGGTCCAACTGGGAAATCCCAGTTTCCACTGACGGAAAACACTGGTGGGAGTACGTGGACAACTCTGTCACTCTTGAGCTGCTTGATGGTAAGATTAAATGAATGTGTTTTCACGTTGCCTTAATGTATTACAATGAATTAATCGGAGCAATTTCTTATATTTCGCTATATGTTTAGTAAGGTTTTGTATATGGCTGTGTTTTGGAAACATGTTGACTTGGAAAGGTCACACAATTCTCATGTTTTACAAAGGTGTAAATAACAGGCAGTTGAATTGTGTTAATTTTGCAGCAGAATTTGAGATTTCATGACAGCATTCATGTCTTGTACTTGTAGAGTTGACCCATGAGTTTCTGCAGATTCTGGAGAAGACACCCAGCCGGTTAAAGAGGATACGCAACTGGAGGGTAGGATTACATTGCTGTTGTGTTTCGTGCTTTGGAAATACATGTTTAGCCTGGAATTTAAATTTTGGTTTATTAGCGCAGGATGTATCAAAGTAGGTAGTCTCAACAAAAGAGCTACATGTAGAACTATGTGATCTTTTAAACCAGCAAAAAGCAGTTCTGAAAACTATTTAACTGTCTGTAGTAGAAGAACTATAAACCTACACCCCAGTTTGGCAAATAACTATGGCAATTTTGGTGGCAGTGTTAAAGCCACAAATATTAACAGAAAAGAAATCCTGCTACATTGATTATTTGTCCCACTGATACTGTTGAATCCCCTTCAGAGGGCTTACCGCTAACAAAACAAACTCTAAACGGCGTCACAAATCTCTTTCTACCCTCTAGGCAACACAAGCTGCCAAAAAGCCCAAGTCTGAGGGTGCTCAGTTGACAGACAACTCCTTTGCTGGGCCTTCCATGCTCCAGGATCAAGCTGATGCCTCACTCCCTGGAGTCTCCGCCAACCCAAGTTTTTCTAAAGCAGACACAGCCTTCACCGTGCCCATGCCTGGCCAGTCCGGAGGGGCAGCCCTGTCTCTGGACACCTTGACTGACACATACAATCCAGCTAGCCACAGTGAGTGGCCCCAGGGCACTCAGAGCCTAGCAGGGTACCCTTCCACCTGTTTAAGACAGGACCCTCTCAGCATCCCGCACCAGGAGCCCACACTGTCCTTGCCGACCTCCACTTCCTCTTTGCTTCATCCTCCTCCAGTATACAGGACTGAGAAAACGGTAGACTTTAACCCTGTCAAACAGGAACCAAAAGGAGTTGGTGGGAGCGGAGTGGGTAAGCATCAGCCACCACCTCAATCTGCCCACCTTCCACCAGCTCTGCCTCTTCCACCGCAACCATCTTCAGCTCAGAAGCTGTCTCTGGACAAATACCGAGAGAAACATGCTGCAGAGCTGTCTGTCTCTGGGCAGAAACGTAGTCAGGAACAGCATGGAGGAGTATTGGATTGCGATGTGAGGGGGGATATGTCGTCTTCCTCCTCTACCTATGCACCATCCTCTGTGGGCCACGTAGACCATAGAAAACATTCACAGCCCCACCAAACAGCCCATGGGGGTGGTGGCAGCACCACTGCCTCCCCAATGAAAATTAGAGTCCCCTCCTCAACTTCAGGGCAAGATAGACGTCATCACAGTGACAAACGAGACAAAGGCTCGCTTAAACTTCGCCTGGCTGTTCCTGGGTCTGGCGGCAGCTCCCAGCTGGATAAAAGTGGACAACCAAACAAAGATGAGCTTAAGATGAAGATAAAAGTTTCATCATCAGAGCGCCACAGCTCATCCGATGAAGGCATGGCAGCCAACAACAACAAGAGTAAACATTCCAGTCCTCTGGTGGGCAAGGAGAAACAACATTATGGGGCAGATCACAACCTCCATCGCCACCACAAGCACAGTCACACGCATCCACACACATACAGCGGGAATGGACGAGGAGGCCCAGAGGGCCCGGGTGGCGGGGGAAGCCTTCTACGAGGTCCTCCAGGACTGATCAGCATTGAAGGGACTACGCTTGCTCATCCCGGATCCACCTCTTTGTCATCATCGCGCAAGAGGGCGTACCCAGAGGCTAGCCAGAACCACCACCCTTCCTCCTCATTCTCCACTTCTTGCTCCAAAGTGAGCAAAATCTCCAAGGGTGGCACTGGTGCTGCAGGTACTACATCTTTTTCTTTCCCCTTTTTCCCTCTTTGCTCCTCTCCTGTACTGCAGTGTGTCTCATCTGGCTTGCAGCTCTATGGCTAACCTCCTCCCCTCTCTCCTCCTCCTTCTCCTTATTCTTGTTTCTCCTCCTCCCCTCCTGTCACACCCAGGTGGGCTGCGGACCTCTCAGCAGTACCCTCCTCCTAGTGAATCGCCACATGAAGTGGGAGAGCAGAGACACTGAGTCCACCATTCTGCAGCCATGGCCAGCACAAGGAAATGGCAAACTACCCACAGTTCAGACTATGCTCACCTCCCTGTTAAGTGCCCTAGGAAAATAACTCTTTCTGATGATAAACCCTTTACTGAAAGGCAGAAAAAAACTTATCTGCAAAAAAGAAAAGTATTGTTGGACATCTCAATTTCTGAGACAAGATAGATAAAAAATTATGCTTCCTGACTGTCAGATATCTGGGCTGTAATGCTCAGGCCTGTCTTTCTGTTAGTGTGTTGAATTGCTGCTTGGTTCTCCTTCCAGCTCAGATGAGTGTAGGAATGCGCAAAGGTGGGTGGGTGAAGGGGTCCTTCCCTACATTTCAGATCTCCATATGGGAAAACAAAAGTATTAGTACTAAAAAAGGCATGGAAGGTGCACTTTGTTCATATTCCTCCTTTGTTTTTTTTAACGAGTAATTTAATTGAATCACATTTCTGCGGTTGTATGGAGGAAGCCAGTGGCCAGCTGGAGAGGAGTTCCAAGTTATGTTTGCTGGCAACCATTTAGTACTGTTGATGGATGCAAATTATTATTTTTTTTTAGGTGTAAAGTTTGATCTCCTCAATTACTTTCTTGTCTTGATTTCTTTTTATACTTAAGTACTGTGCGTATGATTTGCATGTTTCAATCATCAAAGGGATTTAAAAGGAGAACACGTACTTGCTGTTTACAGAAAGTGGAGATAAATGTTCATACGTTTTTGTATGTTTAAAGAAAAAAAGCTATACCATGACTACTCAGGTTTGCTCAGCTGCTTGTAAGTATAACAAGATAACTATAATACTTGTAAAGACTTATTTTGTTGACCAACGGATTGGGCATCATCGGGTGAATGATTGCAGCATTCCACTGGTGTGTGCTTCTTACAGCCTTCCAACAGAGGGCGCTGTACTGTGCTTTTCCATTACAGGAAATAGCAGTCAGTTAATGCCCTCAGTAACACAGGAACATCCAACACCTAATTATCACATCAGAGCAATTGTGCAATTTGTACCAAAAAATATTTTTTGGACCTCTAAGTAGACCTTAAGCTGAATGCCAAAGGTTGTGCCTCAAAAAAAAAAAACTGACAAAGACAGTAGTAGTGTGCTATTAAAGTTTACTTAACCCTTTTTCCTTTGAAGTGCATCAGACATAATTTCAGCTGTAGCCCTTAGATGTCAGCCTGTGAAGGGGATACATGTAAGTAATATTCAATCAACCATTACCAGTGTACTATTCAGAAGTAAAAGCCTTGTTGGCTCAGTTCCATCTCAGCAACAGTTGTCAAAACAGTGACCAATTGGCCATATGCAACATGACCTGCTGGATATATTTGGAGAACTCAAGTATGTGGAACGTGGGAAGTCCTAAAAGTTTGTCGCTGTTGTCCTAATGCAATTGACTGAATTTACACACAGCCGTGTACCTGTCAGGACACGTCTTTATGTCGGTTTCATACATTAAACTCTATATATTGTTCTCAAGTCTTGACATGCCACTTCTGTTCTTGACTAGGTTGCCCATTTATTTTCAGTGCAAAAAATCCAATAAGCCTGAGGCTGGATTGGTTGTACCCTTCTTAGGGATTTACAATTGGGCACACAGAACAAAAGCCGTTGTGGACAAATAATGCATAAGCCAGTCTTTACATCCTTTTTCTTTTCATTTCAATATTATGAATAAACTTCAAAGTTGCCACTACCCTGACACAGTATAAACCCTGGTTGTCGTCATTTTATTACGCATTTATCCATGTTACTAAAGTCTAGGAGTGAAAAATGTAAGTTATGAAAATGTGCTTATAATGTAATGTATACTGCTATATGGATTAGTCACATTTCATCAGAACCTAAAAATATCACAGCACAGAGACGTAGAGTTACACTGTTTACATTTAAAAATAAGGTATTTAAAATATTGGCACATTTATAAGATTGCTATAGGAAATACCCAAAGTCAGTAGCAAAGATCTGGCATCTATCGGTTCACATTTTATAGGTTCTATCAAGTGAAATGTATAAAAGTGCTTCTCATGTACTGCCTTTTAAACTTCCGCTTAAGAATGCAATGACTACAGTTTCTTCTCCTTGATACACTTTGTATTGTAGTTTCGAAAAAGGTCTTGGACACGAGCCCAGCGACCCATGCTTCCAAACATACTAGTGGTGCATCACTGGGGATTGGTGGCAGGCGCAAAGGGTCACAAGAAAATACTTTGTTTTGAGTTGCAAATCTGAATTGAATCATTAAATGTCCACTCATACTCAAATATTCTGTCGAAGTGTATCTCCACGTTAACCACAGAATCCCTCTGGGTGACCACAGCAGTTCTTTTTCTGTGTTTCCCAAGAGTTCACTCCAGTCTCACTTTGGTGAATGAATGAATGCTTCAGCAGCTGGTCTGCAGATGGCCGTAATCTCTGGTCACTGGAGTTGAGAGAAAACAAATGAAAATAAAGTAACCTTTTTCCAAACACATCTATGAAAATAACAATATGTGCTAGATTATAACTAATTGAGTAAGATACCTAAAGTCTTAAGTATATTCTGCATTATTTAACCATGTATAGATTCAAAGGTTGAATGACTTGAGTGTGTGAAAGGAATTGGCCCTACATTTGAGTTTGCACTGACCAGGGAAGACAACAGGTCTCACCTTGTCAAGCTGATTTTTACAAAATCCTTGGCGTTATCCGAAAACCCATCTGGTAAGGAGGGCATCATCCTTCTTTGAGCCCCAATGTAGAACAAGGCAGCCATTTTGTCCATGTGTGCTAGTGGTGGTTTCCCTGTGGCCATCTCAAACACTGTGCAACCCACACTCCATATATCTGACTTCCTGCCATACCCTGTCTCATTGATAACCTGAGGAGTGGAAAAGATGAAAAGTATCAGACAAGACCACTGGAATATATAGAACTTAAGTCATTCAAAAAAATCGTTCATCTTCACAGATCAGAAGACCACCTCAACAAACCCTATATCTACCTCAGGTGCCATCCAGTAAGGTGTGCCATGGACAGACTTGAGCAGATCTCCGCTGTTGCTAGCAGTGTGGTTCAGGCAGCTGAGACGGCGTGCACAGCCAAAGTCTATGAGCTTGATGACGCCAGTTGGCATCAGCATGATGTTGTTTCCCTTCAAGTCCCGATGAATAACCCTGTTTAGGTGTAGGTAGGCCACCCCCTCTAAGATCTGATGGGTGTATAGAGCCAGGACACGCTCTGGTAGAGGACCAAACCTGAGGGCAGTGAAAGGGACAATGTGCGCTAAAGGGCCTGCTTTGATATTTTGTCACAAATGAGGCATTCCTAAGACCCAGCGTTTCAAAGGGTACTTCTGGGTAATTTACCAAGCTATTTTGAATCAGCCGAACCTGTGAAGGATGCTGGCAATGGATCCTCCTGGTATGTATTCCATGAAGATGGAAACCACATGCTGATGAAGTGAGGTCCCCAGGAAGCCCACAATGTTGGTGTGTCTGAGGGCTTTCAGCAGCTCCACTTCCCCCTGCAGACGACTGTACTCCCTCTTTGCAACATCAGGGTCAGAGGCATTGAGGTTCACCTGCTTCACAGCTATCAGCTGGCCCTGGCTGGTCAGGCCACAGTACACCTGGTAAGAGGGCAGCAGTGATCGCCAGGGTTAGATGAGCATTAATGTCTGCTGTTGTACGTATAATGTTCTGGGTATTTGCCTGGGTTTATGAACAGATAACACCTAAGGAAGTCGTGTGTACATTTTTTTACGCCTCATGAGAGCTTCAAGCAGCAGGAGTTGTGATTGTTGACAGAGCAACACTCAAAGTTGGTGATACAAGGACACAATGTATCACATTTTCCCCCCTCATGCTTGAATGTAATTCTAAAAATCAGCATACTTACTGTGCCATAGGCTCCCCTGCCGAGTACTTCACCCTTTGTCCATGTGATGGTTTCATCTACGACCAACCCAGAGCCAAGCAGAGCAGCACTGTCTGTTGAATTAACCTGCAATAAAATACGCAGAATGAAGCAAAGTAGCAGAGAGCAATGCACGGTGATTGGATGATCAACAGAAAATCATTATCATTTTATATACAATTGCAAACAACTGGGTTTTTGTAACTTTAGTGGATCGGAATATTTTGGTTTCTTGGGGTTAAGGTGTTGAATAGGTTTATTGAAAATATTAACTCCATTTTTAATAGATTAGTTAGCGTACATTTGGACATCATAATGTCTGGTGGAGTTGCCAAACCTTATGTTTCAAGGCCCTTGCCAGGATTATAAATGTTTTCACACCCTCCTCTTGACTTGGAAAACACCTGTTCCACAACATGCCAAAATAATACAACCGTGTTAAATTGTTTACCACACAACGTCTAATGTGCGCCACCAATGTAGACATGAATAAAACCCAGATACAGAGACAGAACTGTTGCCCTGTGGATGTGGAACGGTGCACCATTATGAACCTGAAGTCTCTTCAGAGTAACTGTTTATGTAACTTACTAACTATATTGCAAATGAAGGCTGAAATAAATAGAAGACCCTCCCCTGCACTCCTCAAAAAGTCAGACTAACCTACCTTCAACCTTAAGGTCTCTCCCCTTTTCAGGCTTCCCCTAATCATTTTCATACAGTCCCTAACATTTGTGGCATTATGAAAGAACATGAATGAATGAGTAGCGATAGTGTTTGGATATGTTCTTAATCATGGCCATATTATAATGAAGAGGTGTTACTTTTGACCATAACATGTACCAAAAGGTTTACCTCAGGAAATGCATTTCTTTCTGATACATGATTGTCTTCTTTGTTGGAATTCTCTTTGCTTGGTTCCAGGTTTTCAGGACACAGGCCAATGGATACATCCCTCTCATCCAATGAGATCAGCTCCTCAGCAAGACATTGCAGCAGATCATCTGTAAGCAGCCCGTCCCCCACCTCATCCAGAAACTTCTGGTAAACTGGTGACGTAATGGCGTGGCTGCTGCTAGAAGATGTCCAAGAGTTGATCTTCTGCATTTGGGAGCTTTGAGATAACGTGGGCTCAGGAACCGGTCGGTTTGGGTATCCTATTGATGAATTTCCATTTGTTTCTTGCATATTCATGTGAAAACAATCTTCAGCATGAGATGAAGTTGCTGGCATAGTCAAGGTTTTGTCATGTGATTTTATTGTTTCAGACCCAAATCCACCGGAAAGAGCTTCCTCTATGGTAGATAACATATGAACTTCAGCCTTTTCTTGAGCACTATTTTGACAAACATCCACATCCTTAGAAAGAGCTAACCCAGCCCCTGTGTGGACATCCAATTTAGGCATATCCAGCATCTTGTGTATGCCATTCTTTGACACAGGTGTGAGGTGAGGTTTCACCCTAGAGGATGCAAGTTTTGGTTTGCTTTTAGCTGAAACCAACATACTCTCCCCTGCACTTCTCCTCAGCTTACTCGTTGCTTGTTTCAGTGGTCTGTGTTTGACTTTATGGCACTGTTGTGTCTTCCTAGACAGAGCAGACTGCACTTGTCTGTCCTTAACTTTCTCACAGGAGCTGGAAACTCGAAGGTTATCATAGACGGGCCCAGCAAACATCTCATAGATGGCGGGTCCTTCATCCCCACTCTGTATCTGCTGAAACATGTCTTTGTATGTGATGAAGTCCACTGCAGATTTAGACCTCGTTGTCCCCGCTAGACTGCTTCTCTTCAGCTGCCGGGTGCTCTTCAGCTCCCTCACTGGTGGGAGCTGTTGAGCTCCATTGCAGTTCAACTTGTCAGGATTTGCGCTTTTGCTCTGTGCATGATCAATAACCTTCTTTCGTGGTGATGGGGTGCCAGTTAAATGAGCACCTTTAACAGATTTAAGCTTTGATTTTACTTTTGGAATGCTCTCTCCACTAATTATTTGCTCGGTGCTTTTCATGGTTTTATCTTTCACTTGTGCAGACAGCGAAGAGTGCTTCAGATTGCTTTTGGGCTTGTTCCTATTCAGGATGCTTCCGTCTTTGTGTGCTAGTATGTTGAAGGACTGCTGGTTCATTTGAATATTTGCTCTTAGTTCACAGTTCATGCTGGGTCTTCTCTCCTTGTTCCGGAGAGGCTTTAAGGCTTTCAGCATCCTCTCATCTCTCTTGGGATCCATGTCTGTCTGTGGAAGCTTCACAGCTGGAGTAAATAATTGAGTTCTCCCCTCCTCTGTATGAGGGCTTTGGTTATCTACCTGTGTTTCTTCATAACGGGAATCCTTCATTGTTCTGTCTGTCTGTTTCATATGCTGCAAGTCATTTCTGTAATTCCCTTCAGAGCATGCGATAGCATCACCCTGGTCATTCTTCATATTAGATGTTAATATTAAATGGCTAATCTCAGCCTCAGGTTCTGTGGTGTAGTCCACAATGTTCTTTTCCTCCTTAGACTTTGATGTGATAGGAATTCCATTGTTCACAGTGTATCCTTGTTGTGCATAGTTATACTTTATAAAGGACTGACTGTCAGAAGGCTCTTTTGCATAATTCATGTTGGTGGCTTTGCCTTCACAGTGCGAATTTATAGCTTTTTCAGTGCTGATAAGTTCACTAGTTTCACTTCTAGGCTCTCCATCCAGGTTATGTGCTGATCTGTGGATGTGTGGAATAGGACTGATCCTTGACTGAAATTTAAAATGCTGCCTTGTCTCCCCAACCAAATCAGCCTCAGTGGAGCTGACATAATTTGAATGCTGCAACAATCTGTCTCCAACAAACTTCAGATGGCTCTCTCCTGAAGCTCTCTCATGTATATTCCCCTCATCCTCCAGATCGATGGAACTCTGGCTGCTGCTGGACCCGCTCTCCTCACTACCACCCTTAGTGGTCAGAGAGCCGATCCATGGGCTGCCCAATGACAGCCTCCCTCTCCTCAGCCGGGTCCTGGAGCAAAGCGGACTCCGGCTAATGGGCTTCAGGGGAACGTGATGCTTTAGTACTGGCAGTGCTGCAATGTCCCTGGGCCTGCTGTCTAGTGGCGCCAACAGCTTGGGCGTTCTGGGATGCGGAGCCAGAAAGAGACCCTGAGAGGAGAACTGGAGAGGATAAGGGCGTTGACAGTAATACAATGGCTATGACTGGCGAGGTAGACGAATTATTAAATGGGTGAAAGGCAAAGGGAATGTAAGTATGACAAGACAAACAGGTGAAGCGGAAATAAGGAGCTTTTTTGTTGAAATTTACCTTTTGTTCAATCACAGTATCTTGAGAACCCAGTCCTACAGACAGGAGGAGATTATACATTTAAGTTGGCCATTCGCACATGTTTCATCAGAAAACTCAATTGTTTGATTTGAAATACATTAAGCCACTACTTCATGCTACAGTGTTTTATTTATACAGCACAGTTTACTTTTGAATATTTATAACATATGAAATAAATAAAATGTAACTCCTCTCTGATCTAAAAAATAATACTTAAATAAATCTGTAATAACTATGATGATCTTATTTGAAGGTTTATACACTTGAGTTGTACATTTACGTACTGGTCTGGATGTGTGCTCTGGCCTGCATCATAATGTTTGAAGACAGTAGTGGTTCCATGATGCTGGGGGCTGATTGGCTTAGCTGGCTAGACTCAGCCACAGACAGCAGGCCGGGGGAGCATGGGGATGCAGCAACCACACTTCTTGTTCTTGGCCTGTGAGGGTCAAATCACAATCCGATTTTCAAAAAATGTGTGTGTGCCACAGATGTACTCTGTCTTCTGAATGCAAATAAGTATAATTATCAGAATAGGGAAGGGCAGTAAGTAAGATATTCACTGCCCCATAGCAAAAAATACATATAATATAGCTGTTTTTCCTCGATCAAATATATAATATCTTAATAAAATATACAATATAAAAAATGGCTTTTGATTGGGATCCGTGCCAAACAAAAAGATGTACAGGAGGAGTTGAAGTGTAACCAAACCCTAATACTTTAAGCCTGAAATCATGTTACAGGTCCACAGCATGTTAACAGTTACTCAGACACCTGCATTATCATTTTATTTGATTAATAGAATTAAGGAGAGTTTCAATCTCAAGGACTCAGGCTGGGCATAGTTCAAGACAGAAAAGTCAAAGTGGCTGCCAGTATTTTTTATACATGATTATGTCAAGCAGGGTTACAAAGTGGCTATCTGCTATTGATTGATCTGTCTTAAGTCATATCAAACGCCTAAATAATGAGACCAGCTACAGTATGTACCTGCGCCTGGGGGGTACCGGCAGGCAGGAGGTCCTGGTACTCAGCAAACCAGATGAGGGAGCAGGATCCAGATGGCTCCAGCATCTGCTGTTGTCGCTCAGGCTCGGCAGAAACAAGCCTCCTCTGTCGAGCAGAAGAGGAGAGAACATAGACAAGTGTATGGTTCATTTTGCCTTTGACAAGAAGAAAGTATATATAAAAGGCTGCTCGGGAGTTTGTGGGGCTCGAATGAGAAATTCTCATTAACAATGTTACAAGAATTGCTGATGAATTTTATTCCTTTACGCTGAAGTGAACATGAAGCCCAAAAGCCTCATTTTCCTCCCATCTCTCTATTTCTGGAAGCTGATGCTATGAAATTAGAAACCTGCTCAAAGACCTTTATTCTCCTTGGAGAGCTTGGACTTGATTCAGTGGTGAGAGGTCCACATAACAGACAATGGGCTGATTCACCAAAGCCCTCTCTCCCCCTGTCTGTGTGTTTCTAACCGATGTGGGTAGAACAGGTTGTCCTCGGAACACAGTGACAGGTGTCTGCATACAGGACAGTAGTGTAACCGGAGAGGAAACTATTCTACTGTTGGTGTACACGTAATGGGGGAATTGCTGACTAGCCCAGGGAGAGTGTGCCGTTTATACAAGTGACTGTGTGTTGGGGGGGTGGGGGTAGAGTTTTAACTGTACACACAAACTGTTTGTGGTTACGTATTAACAGATGTTGATGTGTTCACATGTCTGCACTATCAACAATATCAGCTTAGTGCCATCCGCTTGTAAATGATTGCTTCTTTATATCCAAAACAAAATTCAAAAAGAGTGCACATGAGAATGTGTGTGTTTGGAAAAGATTTCACGCTGCCCACCTGCTTCCCTCCTGGTAGGCTTGCCTGATGTCTCTCAGTGTTTCCATGGCGTTTTGGAAACAGAGGGGGATCCCCTTATCTGCGCCACACACACACACACACAGTTACACCCACTGATCCTAAGTCCTTTGTATCATCTCAGCATTCACAGGCAAACACAAATTCTAAAATCAGTTACATATACCATATTTATGAAATATTGTTGTCTACATTCAACATATTTGTTCAGAAAAGTCACTGATACAAAAGCAATATATTGCATTTCCTTCACAGTAAAGCAGTTTTATAGGCTTGAGGTTCATAAATGCTGAATGTTACTCTGAGGTTTCTGAAGGTCACGTAGCATCTGTATCAGCTGACAGGCTGAAAATGTGGTGTATGTCTAGATTTCAAAGCCACATCATCATCACACTACAACGTGCCTTGATTGCCACAGGTGAGTGAGAACAAACGCACAAACATATTGATACTCATGATAGAGAAAACAACGGGCATTACCTGTTGCTGAGCCTAATGGTCCACTCGGCTCCCATAACGAGATCACGTTTAAGGATTAAATCAGATAGTTCCTCTCTGTTTATTTCTTAATTTCTCCACACTTTGCTAAGAAGCTAATGATTACACTTTTGTTGTGTTTTTGGACTCTACATTCGCAACACATCCATTCCCCCCTGTAGCACTCTCGTTTAGTGCTCTGCTTTATCCTCTCTGCATCTCACCCATGCTGCTGTGACTGAGGTACAAGAGGGGCAGGCAGGTTTCTCAGCTGAGAGGTCGTATTGTGTCTGAGACCCCTCCCGCCCAGTCACGCCCCTCCCCTCCCTCTAGAAGGTGATTTGATCTGATGGCCTTCTTGGGAGCAGACCAGTTTCTTTGTCACTGCTAAAGGCCAAAAACAGTAAAAGTTATTTGAAAAATTGACCTGTTTAGTTTGCATCCAAGACACCTGTATGCTGTGTTTTCTCTTTCTCTAGGACTAAGGATACCATTTTTGTCTGTCTCTAACAAGCCCACAAAGAGAAAAGAAAAGCTTTACACCAATGTCATACATTAATAGTGCACACATTAGCTCACTAAAACTCCAGGGAGTCCTTCAAAGAGTATGTACCTTGGCTGAGCCCTTTATGATGGTCGGCTAGAGGAGGGTTCTCTGGAGTCCATAGCACTTCCTGGAAAGAACAAAAGTGAGCAATTAAATTATACAGTATGTCTCAGTCTTAAAAAAAAAAAAAAAAAAGGCTGGTAGAAGTCAATACTGTTGTTGGCTCAGATGGACCTCAATGGCTGCCAGAAATCTCAATGTGATGTGAAAATCAAGAAGACAAAAATTAACAAATATTTTGTATATGTTGCCAGTAAAAAATGTCCTTATTTCATCTCGTTTTGAATATTTAAATTTCCTGTGCTTTCATTTATTCGGCAAATGTTTTCTCAAAGCAAGATCACAAAAAATCCAGCACTGTTACCAAACCACAAAGGCATGCATTTGATTTTAGAATTGTTTGATTTCATTTTTCATATTGAGAGCAACAAATGGCTGGTTCACTGCTAATATGATGGAGCTTTTGCACATGTACAGAGGCAAAGCTTTTGATTTAGCTCTCTTTGTGGTTTGGAAATCAATTTAAACATTACAATTTTAATGGTTTTTGATTTATTCGTAAACCCTTGGTATAAAGTTTAATTTTAGTAGTTTTAACACTCTGCATGTGCACATAAGTGACAGTTGAATGTATGAGTGGGAGTCTGAGCATACTCTAGCTTTTCCCCGTACACCAACTGCCCTTCTCTTCCAGGTTACCAGCGGGTCTGCTCCATCTAAAAGAACACCCTTAATACTGTAGTATGGCAGCTTCGTCGACACTACTACGTTTTCATTTAAAAACTAAAGCGATCTCCGTCCAGACTACTACGCCACAAAACCGCATATCACGTGAAAAATCACGTACACTGGGCAATGGTGTGCAAGGTGTTAATAGGACAAAAATAATGACAGAAAAATGCGACTGCTCTTCATAAAATCCTCCCAGATAATGTTTAAAACAAATCCATCACTGACAACAGCGTCCATGAAACAGTATTTGTAGTCACATAGCTTTGTACATTCAAAGAATGTTTCTGTACCCTGGATTTGCATTGTGGCTCAACTTTACCGTGTGTTTGGTAGAAGTTGACAACACGATCCTTCCCTTCGGGCTCTGTACTTGGTGTTTTTATGTTTCTTCCACATCTGGACATTCAAAAGTTGACTCGCCATTCACCAGGAACCACAATGTCATTAATAAACGATTGCACCAGGCACTGGTTCTTCACCCAAAACCGGTCATGTAGGACTACTTGTAGGACACAAATTGCTCGAATAGCAGTCGCAGTAGTAGCATTATAAAATGCAGAATTTAACTGCACAACAGCTGCTAGCATAGGCAGCAAGGTCAGCAACGCCTGTACTTTGTTGTCCATTTGAATTAGCCAAAGGTATTCGATAAGCCGTCTCTGGCCATGCTTTGTGTTTGCTTTCTTCCAGAAAAAGGTTACTCGATTCCCATGAAGAATCAGGGAAGGACACGTCTTGACTGATAAGAGCTAATCAAGCATACTTGGGTGTCATCATTTCCAAAAGCCTCCCAAACTCAAGTTTTCAAACAAAAACAGGCCCAGCAGTATTTCCAAACGTATCCGTTTTAGGGGCTCAAATGCCAGGGTAGTGTGGACACTAGGTACAAACGTAGCAAAATGTATGTGTTTTTGGACATAGCCTGTCAGTTTCCCAGAGCACCACTCCTCCACACACACTTATCTACACAGCCAATTACTGCTTCCACATAATTGTCTTCTGGGTGACTATTCAATGCCAGTCTGCCTTGTGTGTCTGTTAATTGTGGCTCTGTGAGGTCAACAGCAGATCGCTGTCATAGTCTCACATGAACACTGTTGTTTCCTAAAATCTGGACAGTTGCTGAACACGAGCAACCTGTCCCAAAGCGCTGAACGAGAACAACAAAAGCCTTGGCGTCTTTATATGAAAGCGACATTGTAAAAGCATTTTCATCCAGAGTGACTTGCTATTTATCACTTACCCCTGTGTGGCTGTACTGTAGAAAGCGGTGCTGATGGGTTGGTGTCTGCGCGGGGGAGGCAGTTGTCGACTGATAAAGGCTCTCAAGGTCCAACTCCACGTCCAAATCCAGGTAGGAGTATTTGTCAGGGGCTAGGAGTGACATGGGGGCAGCATCTGTGCAAAATCAGAAATAATTCTAACTCTTTGTGGCCCATATTGACACACAAAGAAAAAACCCAACTGTTTCTCCTGGTTGCAAGCAGGTCAAGAATTAAAAAAACCCTCCAAATCCACATTTGGGACGTTTTACCTTTCTCTGATTTTCATCTCTCTGTCTCCACCCTCGCTCTGTCACCTTGTTTCTGTATCGCCATCCTTGATACAGACTCTGACTCACACACTCAGGAAGGCAGCGTGGTGGCTCACACAAGCAAGCCTTTCTTATAAGTGCAGACTTTGAGTACAACTGCAGAGGTTTAACTCAACACTGAATAAATCTGGTATGCTGTTTGTGTGTTTGCCTGTTTGTGTGTGAAAGAGGGGAAAAAAATGTGTGCTCTTACACACACAGTCATGGATAGGAGGATATATTACGTATGCGCATACAGTATATGCTACTGTATTTTTTTGCATTAAAACACCCAGTTTAATAAGTAACACATCAATGAATCAGTAACCAAAGTAAAGTTAATAACATGGAGGAAGTGAGCAAGTGTGAGCACTCATTTGAAATCAACATTTGTTAATTTAATGTAATGAGAAGACAAAGATATGAAAAATAATGAACAGAGAAACAAACTTCTTTTTTGCTTAAGGTTGCACCATTTAAGGTATGTTTCAGGTCATATGTTGATGTGATTCTGTATGGAAAAATAAACAGCATACAAAAGAGAGCACCATAGTGCTGGGAAACAGTGTCACAGTGCAAGGTTAGTGTGCAGGATCCTTTCATCTTACAAAAACTGCTTAACTGCATAATTCTAATCAGATTATAATTATTTTGAAAGACACATGAGAATGTACACATAACTGGATAATCCTTACTTTCCCAAAGTAGATCACATGCACTGTTGGAATCAAGATCAACATTTTCCCACAACTTTAAAAGAGCATTAATAGATTTTTAAAGCTGTAAACACAGCATTGATATTTTATGGCCAGTTGAAATAACACATTAGCCAGCAAACCTTACTTACACATCTAATAGACACATTAGCATTTATTTGAAGTTGCGTTTTTGGCCACCTGACAAATGTATTTCCCCTCCTTTTAGCTCCGTTTTAGCCTCCACCAACTCCTGAGGGAAATATTTGGATCTTTAGCAGCTAAACGTTCCCCTTTGTTCACTTGCAAGTTGTTAACTTTGTCTGTCTGCCGTTTGATGCTGAGCTGGGAGTGTGCAGTCAGTTCAGAGCTTTTTCACTGAAACAGCTGCCGTTATAAGCAACACAGAGCGGTGAGACTGAACCAAAACAGTAAAGTTGCTGTGGCTGTAAAACCAAAACAATGAGCTGAAAGATGCTAAAACACTCTGTAGTGCCAAAGGGGAACTGTTCAATTGGGTGATAATTCTCTTTGGTTTCATCACTACGAGTGACCCCTTTCTTGTGTCCTGTAACTCTTTGATACATGCGTCTTCTGTCTGTGTGTGATTGAAGTGTATGTAAAATGTCTGTCACATCAATGTTGGGAGTGTGAATGTACAAGTTGTACATGTTGGCATGTGCTGCATCTTTTTGTGCGAGTGTATGTGTGTACCTGTTTGACTTAGGGCCTCAACCATCATATGAACAATCTCCTCCTTCAAAGGGCTGTTGGTGTCAGCAGCGTAGCGGAGAGCAGAACAGCCACTGTGGTCCCGTAGCCGCAGACCACTGATCCAGAAGTTTAAAGACAGATGGAACAAGTAGACTTTAGAGAACTTCAGATATTTCAAAATGCGCTCCCAATTCCATTTGGTGTGTTAATGTAAGCAAAAATGTATTACTCGATGCCAAGGCAACCCACGAGCACTAAATAAAATTAAATAGAAATAGATTAATTGAATTGATGCAACCTCCTTTGACAAAGACTAAACAAATAGACAGCTGGCAACTACAGCTGTGTGACCCTAAAGAAAAGTTTGTGTGTGCATTTGCTTGTCTGTACAGTATAAATATCACTATATACATATCAATGCATGCATGAATGCATGAAGTTTTCTTACGCCGAGAGTCCCAGCAGTTCCTTGACTAGTTCCGCAGGTCTGCGTTCCCATGGCAATGGTGTCGTTATGCCCTCAAACAGGTCATTGTCCCCAACTGCAAGCATCACAGCTGTCACACCATCGCTGTTATGGACATTCACATCCAACCTGTCTGCCTGAGCCTGATACAGGCACACAGACACAAACATGAATGCATGGCAACGTAACGCTTAGTTTGGAGTAAAATACAAAGTGCTGAGGTCACAAATAGGGGAACGTAGCACACATACATATAGAACTCATCTTTAATGCCCTGCAGCCTTATGCATAGCTATGCTTTGTACTCTATTGCAATTTAGAAGTTAAAAATATTAACTTAAAATTTTGTACACACAAAATTAGCAGACTGGAGTTTTAGTTTACCATTGTTCAGAGACAGAATTGCTCTGGAAGTAGAAATAATTTCACTTGTTATACCTCAGTGAGTTTTCCATCTCAATCTAGAAAAAACTAAAAGTATAAATAGAAAAAAATATATATTCATTTTTCCATAATTAATGAAAACATAGAGAAATATAATATATAATTATAGGCAATCTGAAACTCAGTTTTGTCAGTATTAATTATTCCTTGAAAATCCTGAAAACTTGGTTTCAAGTCTTGAGTATTTCTCTGTAACATTAAATATTCATGACAAAGTGTTCAGGGGAAAAAACATTGTCAGTTAATATTTATTAACAGTTTAAAAGTCAAAGCTCAGCTGCTTCATCATGACTGTAGTTTGATCAGATTTGACTGACCTGGCAACATAAGCAACAACCCAACTGTCATCAGGTTCTGATTCAAATGGTGGTGAATCCTGATTGGTGCACTGAAATGCCTGACATCACCTTTTTCCAAATGAGCCCCGCTCACTTCAAGCCAGTGAGAAAAGCGCAGACAAAAAAAAACAAATCATAATTTAGATTTTATGAATAACAGTTCCTGTTTTGATAGAAAACACACAATCAGCCATTATTCATATAATGCCTGCTATTTGGATTACACTCCTTGTTTGAAAGAAAAGCACCTGATATGTCTCACATTTCCAGTTACACAAAGTCACACGAGGACATCATGAGAATGACAGGCCTATTTGCTGCCCTGAGCTGAATGCATTTTAATTTTCAAACGCGCCAAACAACCCCCTCACACAGTCTGTTAATTGTTGATGTTATTCTCTAATATTTTCTGAAACATTTAAATAAAATCCCAAAATACCCTTGATATTCTTTAGAGGTATATTTATATTTTCAGTCAGGGATCCATATGAGAAATCTTTTTTAGTACTACCATTATAAAGATATTCTGCTACTGTTGTCATTTGGAGTCATTAAACCCTGACAAAGCTTGGCAGGTACACAAACTATCCCTAAATGTAATGAACTATGATCAATGAATCTAGTCACATGTCACAACAGACTACCCAGTTGTGTTTTGGTGATAGGAAAACCTTGTTTTTGCCCTTTGTTGTCTTCTCTCATCAGGGAAATCTGTGTGGGAGTCTTACCAGCAGGTGCTGTAAGGAGTGCAGGTCTCCCTGCCAGGCAGTCTGCAGCAGCTGTGCCTGGGGAGGCAGATGAGGCCTCGACATCCCCCCCAACACTTTTCCCTGGAGCTCAGGAGGGGTGATGTGGAGTGCTGTCTGCCGGCTGCAGTTACACAGGGTCAGATCAGCCCCGGCCCTCAGCAGCCGCTGTACCACCTATTAACACCACCAGCAGGTAAAACGATAACTGACACAAAGAGGAAAATGTGTAGACAGATTTAGACCTGGTAAAATCTCTTCATTGACAAATTGACGCTTTGTAAACGTGTAAATTCTGTCAATAAAATGGCTTTTGGTGCTAATTCCTACTATTGGTGTACTAACACACAAGTATTCTAGTGTTTGAGATACCTTGCAAATGTGCATGTTTTTGCAAATATCTTATCAGTAAAACTCTGCTGAACATCAGCTGTAATTTAGTGTGACACAGGGGATCACAGGGGCAGCGTCTCCCCTGTGTTACCAGTAAGTCATGCTTGTTATGAACATGACACCCCCACCCCCAAGAGGATGCAGAGGAGTTACGTAACGAGCAAGATTCAGGTCACTTGGATCCAGCGTGCACATAAAACAGATATTGTTATTGAAAGGAAAAACACAAGGAGAATTGTTAAGCGCCGCCTTCATCCTTGAAAACATCATGCGCACCTGGAGGGATTTTCCAGTGGACTGATGTCAGAACTGCTAATTAATATAACAGCTCGATGCCCAGAGCTAAACCATGATTACACAACAATAGACACCCCCATGTCAAACTCTCTCACACACAGAGAACATAGCTTACCTCAGTCATGCCTTTACGGCAGGCAGTGAAAAGGGGAGTGGACCCTTCCTCCTCCTCATCTTCAGTGTCGGAGACCTCCAGCTCCTCCTGGCCCTCCACCTCTTGTCCAAGGCTCACAACCAGGACTTCTTCTTTCCTTCTCCTTCTCTCTGTCTCCTCACTTCTCTCCATTGTTCACAGGTTTCCCAGTCAGATCTGTGTGAAGTGCAGCCAGACAGAAGAGCCGAGTCTGAGCAGTAGGTCAGACAAGCCTGGAGCTTTTTTTGTTGTTATGGAAGAACACAGATGAGAGGACAAAACGACACTAAATAGATAATTGTAAACACAGCACTGATATCTGATGCAGTCCTTTCAGCTCGGTGTCTGAGTTAGTCTGTAGGCTACGTGTGTGTGATAATTACTGGGATGTTAGCTCTGTGATGTACGTCTCTAATGATCCAATGGTTCCCAAAGAGACAGCACAGAGGAATTATTCTCTCACATTATTACTGCTGTCGAGTCACCGCAATCTGCACCTTCATGCATTAAACGAGCTTGTCCACCAATGACACGTGCACGTGTTCACGCAGGAGTTCCTGTACCTGTGTGTGTTTGTAAAATAGACATGACTGAGGGCTGAACTCCCTCTGGTTTTAATGCTTGACAACACTAACAGAGCAACAGTCAAGATGGTGCTGAAGTGTTGCATATATAAACATATTAAAAGCAATACACTAAATAGATAAAGGTAGATATGATGGAACCTTTTGGACATGAAATATTTGCTACTCCCATTGGTGACTGTCAGAAGCTTTAAAATAAGTCAATCAACCATGAATTGCAAAACAATGTTGACATGAACTATTCTTTACTTACTGTAATGAAGTCAACTTCATCTGTGCAGCTCCCGTCCTTCACATTCCTTGATGAACTCATTTGTCTTATCCGACCTTATGTGGACATTTGACAAGCATACCCTTGATCCCTTTCAACAGACTCCCCGCTCTAGTGTTTCTGCTCTTTTCTTCTTTTTTTCCTGCACGCCTCCTGCTGTTGGTTTACACTTGGTTGCCTTGGAGATGGTTCGGACAGACAGGCAGGCTAGCAGTGGGTTTAAATGGCAGAAGGCTTTTTGTTGCCTGCCGCATTAAGACAGAGTGAGACCTGGAATACCAATGCTATGCCGACATTTGAGACATCCGAGTATCATTATGTCAAGTGGGGGATGAAGTTGATGGCGCTTGACTAGAAAGACATCGCGTGCTTGTAGGAATTCAATTAAACATGATCCGAGACACATAGGTCCATGTCAGTATAAAAATAATACAATACGAGGATAACACTGATATATAATCATTGCAGTTCACAAGAGGAGTACCTTATGCAGGCTCATTTAAGGCCATTATGAATACATTTCTTGAATCAATTAATTGACTCAGAAAGAAAGGTAGGAATAGTCATAAGTGATTTTTAAAGGAACAAACAGCTGTTTTCATGCTGATTTCCAGATATTTGCTTCTGCCAGCACAGATGAAAAAATATTCATCGCTGAGCACAGTGTACCCACTGCTTTAATGGAACTAAATAACCAATATAATGTACTGTATGAGGAATCCTTTAACTGATTAATGATATACACCAACATTATCACGTGAATTAAACCTACAGGAAAACTTGAAGAAAACAAAATCTAAAATGATCACATAATAGAACACATACAAGTTTTGTTTCATACTTACATGGGTCATATGCAGCAGACTGATATACCTCTCAGTAATATTATACTTACTTCCAGATGGTCACTTGAACAGGTCATTGATGATGCAGTTTAAAGAATAACTCCACACTAGATCTTGTATGGACAAAAACCATTGCTGTACTAACCTCTGTAGGTTTAAAGATGTAAGTCTGTTGAAGTTCAGACAACACCTCTGATCACAGCTGTGGTGTGGTGGGGTCAGGTGTGAACTCTACCATACCCAGCTGTGAAGTAGTGTAATGCCACAGTGCTATAATGCTACTCTGTGTGGAAAGAGCATGACTTTTCCACTAGTTGGCAGCACAAGTAAGATTACCTGCCTCGGTGCAGTTATTTCACGTTACATTACCAAGAACTATGGCTATATGGCAGACTCTTAATTTCAGCCTCATTGAAATAAGATGCTCTTAAGCTTTCTTCAAAGACAAACACATTTTTCTCCAGATGTAGTTTGTGTCACGGAATGCTGGCAAACAGGTAACAGGAGAGGGACCCAACATTGACAGAAGTAGCAGTGATGAGTGGTGGTTTATTGTCCAGATGTTAAACAACAAGCAAAAACAGGTTACTTACAGACAGGTAAACCAAAAACTTACAGGCAAACAGAACTGGCCAGCAACAATGGGCAGCCAGAACCAACACAGTATGATGATGAACTAACTGCAAACAAAGGAAAAACCTTAACTTAAATACACTCAGGACCCAAGCAGACACAGGTGAACCAAATCATCACAGGTGGAAACTATCAGGGCACTCAAGGGCAAGACGTAAAACTAACAGACAGTGAGGAAACAGACCTATGACAAATGACAACAGGAACGAAGCGAAACTAAACCCAAACCCCAAACAGAAACAGGCACATTCAAAATAAAACAGGAAATCACAGAACACAAACCGAAAAGCATGACAGTTTGTCCTTGTAATGATCTCTTCATGTCCTTTTAAAAGGAATAATAATTGTATAGATAATGTCTGCATCAAGGCAGTTGCTTTCTCACTCAAAACAACAGAGCAAACCTCGTGGTAGATTCTGATCTCGTTCTTTACTTCTTTGCCACTTTTCCATCCTCTAACCAGCCTTTTTACATGCTGTGATTCCTTCCTGCAACCCTCCACACGGTTTCCCATTTCATCCCCTGTTTTTGAGTCACTCTCCCAGTCTTCCTCTAACTCCTACCTTGTTGTGCCAGTTCGTCTACATCAGAGCTAAGCAAGCTTTTCTCCTTGACTTTACACCAGTTTTTACTTTGCCTCATTTCCTTCTTTAATACTTTCTGGTGTACATGATCCTATCATTCTTTTCCTTCCAAGACTCTCTTTAAGGGAGGTGGTTTATTTATTATATCCTCTTCAATAATAAAAACTTCTTTATGTCACCCTCTTAGTCTTCTTTGCCCCACTGAAATCCCCCTCTATGTTTTACTTAGGCACAGTAATAAGTCTCTACTTCCTGTAATTGATTTCTGTAATGATCTACAGAAACTGAGGCAAAAATAAAGGTCCTGCCACATGCCATAAAGCTTGCCACCTTTTTTACCCTCGTCAACCTGAGTCAGTCATCACAAACTCGTGCTGTGTACCCAAACACATTCTAACTTTGTTTTTTTATTTTTTTGTTTTTAATTCTAGCGGAGATCCCAAAGTTTTCAACTGAGTCAAGCTGAATTTGGGGGAAATGTGTATAAAATGATCCCCAATACATCTACAATATTTCCATTTGATAGAAGGTTCAGTCTTAAAAAAGACTTGTGTTCGAATGTTTCATGCAGAGTAAACATCATATTCAGTAGCTTCAATATGGAGTTGGAACAAGCTGATACCCAATACATGTCATAGTGTCAGAAACTGTCTAAACAGCATGAAAAGAACCAAACATTTAGACAAAGATATTTGTCCCTTATATTCTGGTCAAGTGTAATCATCCTATATAAGGATGCCAATGAAATTACATCTAAATAAAGCGTTAAACAAAACATCAACTATATCAGCCCAATGAAATTAGGGCAGATGGCCACTAGATGGCGATGTCGGACCAGTCTGTCCAATCCTGAGCCAGCGTACAAATCCACGCACTGTTTCCACACTGCACCTGTCTTCAGACACAGGCGGACCGCACTACTTTTCCACTATGGCAGCTGAAGCGTACTGAGCTCTGTCTTCACCCTCAATATAATGTAGTTTGAGGAAATTATGTTTGAGAAGCTGTAGAACAGTTTGCCCTTAATTTTTCTTACTTCAAATTTCTAAAAGAAATCTACAACCTGCAATTTGAAGTCCGAGGTCTAATAGCGACAGATGTATTCTATTTCAGATTGTGTCACAACAATTTACTGTAATAGATTTAGTTGAGGCTGTATTCGATTACTTTTGTTTGTTTATTTAGTTTACAAATGTATACGTTTTTTGTCATAGGCAGCTTTAGCCGCTGGTATGTACCCCGATTAACCAATGGAAAAGTACCACAAGGAGTCCAGTGCCTCCTCCCTCCTCCAAATCACCCGCACACCCCCTCCCTGCGCTGTAATTGCTGTGTTTGGGTCTATCCCGTGTCCCCTCCGCGCACCCACAGCCGTGTCCTCCCCGAGGGAAGCAGTGAACCCTCACACAGTCTCTCAGCTCCGCCGGTCCCAGGGCTGGCGCGTCCCGTTGCGCACAGCACCGCACAGTTTCCAGCACTGCACACTTCACACGCGCGCTCCGGATTTCTCCAGACCTCGGGGCGGGCTGGTGGGAAAGAGAGATACAACTTTATGGGTCAATATGTTTCATGCCTGGGTGACAGAGGATCGGTGACAGGAAGACTCGGGGGAGTTCATGTACAGCAGGAAAAAA
This sequence comes from Coreoperca whiteheadi, assembly GCA_011952105.1. Classification (NCBI taxonomy): domain Eukaryota; kingdom Metazoa; phylum Chordata; class Actinopteri; order Centrarchiformes; family Sinipercidae; genus Coreoperca; species Coreoperca whiteheadi. Next base: position 21,989,592 of record CM022488.1, read on the forward strand.
GAGGAGCCCCCCCTTCCCCCCCAACATGGATTCCTTCACCAGCTGTCACTTATGATGTATTACTCTTTGAGCTCGTGTTAGTTGCTCTCCCCTTCACTTCCCACCCAAACTTCAGTCAGTGGATCATTTTGAGAGCGACAGGATGGGATCGCAGACCGGGGCAGCTCTGCAGACACAGACGCTCCTGTGGTTCATTGTAGGTGAGTCTCTCACAATGGGGCTGCAATGAGGCGTGTAAGGGAGCTATGGGAAAAGATGGTTAACCTAAACTATGGCCTATGTTTGGAAAATATCATAAGACAACTCAACAGACGTGACGAAATAGATTCCTCAGGAGCTTGAAACCAATGCGTTAGGATGCACTTCTTGTGTTTATGGAAGCTTAATAAGCTGTAAACGAGTTCAGTAACTCTCCTTCACAGAGCCAAAGAGACGGAAATACTATCTTTATTTTAACCCAGATGTGTGGATTTCGGTGAATGACAAGTTTGATGTTCTTTACAACTAAAACAATGCAATATTGTGCCAGCACGCTGTGTTTGTGGTACTCGGTATGACCTTGAATAATTGTATTCCTCCTGTATAAATAGGCTACTTTATTATAACGTTGCCATTATATTAATTACCTAACCTGCGGGTTTGTTATGATTTGAAATGAGTTGTATTATAGGAGGAGTCTTGGCACCCGCCACCCTATGTGTTGAAGTATACACAACATAATCGTTGTTTGAACTGGAGCATAGCAGTGCTGCTGGGAAGTGGTAGATTTTCAGGGTGAAAGTGGCAGTCAGGGAAAGGTGCGAGGGAGACCACATGTTGGCATACTTCCTTACTTTTCTCCATAAATCTATACAATGATATCAAGAGAAAGCTGAAAAGTCTTTGGTGCTTAATCTGTGCAACCAAGGCAGGGGTTTATACAGCTCTGTATTACTAAGTGGATATACATTGTTTAGAATATAGGTGGATGATAAGTGATGTGTGTGTGTATGTGTCTGTGAACACCCTCTTTTGGTTAGAGTATTATCTCTATAAATGTTTTTCCCCCCAGGTCACTACATCACTAACCTTGCAACTCTTTTATTATAAAAACTGTTGGTTTATCAAAGGTAGGAAATCTGCCCAAACTAACCTGTTCAGTTGTTTTTATTTATTTATTTTAGTGCGCTACCACATGTTGACCTATAGCACAATGAGAATAAGCTCAGACTGGAGAAAAATATCATTCTTTTGCTGGCAATACTGAACATTTTAAAATCTACATTCAAATTATACAACAAAGTTGAAGGTGTGCTTAAAAATGCAGACGTAAGGCTCACCTGAAAGGTTTATGTCTCTTCAGAGCAAGTGGGGAGGCTGAAAACAAGACCATACACATTTCACAGGAAGATAACGTTACATCGCCTCCTAGTTAACCAGATCCTGCAGTATTCAGTGTATTTCAGTAAATCAGTTTGATAGGTGGGTGTAGGCTCATCTAAATTTTAGATTCTCTCATTGGAGTGGAAATGATTTATTTGAACTCTTTGCAACATTTGTGCAATCATGTATACTTTCAGGTTATTATCATGTCATTGCAATCGTGCTTAATATTAGGGCATTTAATTCTAGCTGAGATGTAGGGCAGCTTTACTCAGTTGGAAGGCTTATGGAAAAGTCAAATATATAGACCTACTTGTAGGCCTACAACAGCAGCTTCTGACATTCAATCTAGAAAACATGTGTCTCCCCTCATTATCTGTCATCTCTCTACTGCCACGTGTTTAATAAAGGCATATACTATCAAAGAATGCAGAAAGCTAAATTAAAAGAACACTTATTTATAGTCTATAGGGCAATTTAAATGTTGCTCAGGTTTAAGATGATAAGTTAGTGGTATAACTATTTGATATTTTACAAATAATAGTCATGACACTAAGGAGTGGAGTTCCATGTATTGACTACATAGATGCCCAAGTCACGACTGACAACGTGATATCTGACTGACCAGCATGAGCTGGACAATCAGGCAGTTCAGGCAGCTTCACAGGCGCTTAAATTGGTCATTAGAACCAGCTGTCTGTCACTCACTCAATAAGGACTTTGAGGTAGTTACCTGTCTGACAACTATATATATATATATATATATATATATATATATATATATATAC
>CM022488.1:21992123-22027608 GCA_011952105.1 Coreoperca whiteheadi
ATATATATATATATACATACATATGGGAACGGTGATGTGTTCACTTTCAGATGAACGTAGGGCTACGTAATGACCTTCATGGTCATGCATACTTAAATAATCTGTTGTTTTTTAGGTTTATCACCTATAAGTATTTTCGTACGGCTGGTGGTTTTATTTTGGAAGAGTAATGGTAGGCGGCTGTGTTAGTGGCAGAGCGGCTCGTTCACCAATCGGGAAGGTCGGAGGTTCGATCCCAGCTCTCCCCATGTCGAAGTGTCCTTGGCCCTGAACCAAGACAGTTACACTGAACCCCAAATTGCCCCAGGGCGCTCCAGTTGCCCCCTAAATGCAGAGATTGAATTTCGCTAGACATTGCACCGTGTAAGTGACAATAAAGACTGAATTATATTATGTTAAAAAGACATAAACGTGTGTCTTCCAGACAAGGAAAACGTTGCACTTTTGGTTTGTCTTGCACCTGGCTGATAAGGGTACATGGTTTGTCTGTATTTCGTTTCATATTGTGTGTAGTAATATTTGGTAACATTATAATGCTTTTAAAATAGTATGTGTAACCTAACAAAACTGCCGTAGTATCCCAATTCTGTCATACTTATTAACAAGCACTTAACATCCCTGTGTAAAATTGAGCTTGTCAGTCTGATGACATGCAGTGTTATTACATTTCGTTTCGCAGTAACTGAAACATGCTTGAATGAAGTAGATTAAAGCTGCCTTGTTCATTTGTGATTTCAGCTATATTCCTATGCTTCATGTTAACTGTAAATGTTAAATTATAGGAGATTATACGGCTATAGTGATATATTCCATCAGGATGTTAAAGGATGGTAATATTTTGTTTTTGTTTTTCTTCTTAGCTCATGCCGTGAACACACCCTGTTGTTTATGGAGCTACGGTGTATCATCAATAAAGGTTTTGTGAAGTGTTAAACCATCATTCAGGTCTAGTGCATTCGTACTGTAATGCAATGCGACCACTTTGCTTAAAAAAAGTGAATGAACTGCATCAGTGACTACGAATATTTTAACTGAAGCGAACAAAGCTATTTGAATCAGCAAAGTCACACGTCATCTCCACCTCTAGTACACTGGATCCACAAACGAATTGGATTTAATGAGAGTTTGACAGAGTGCTGGACATTGATTTTCTGAAATTGTGTCAATCATTCAATATCCTTAATTATGCATTGTCACTAATACAAAATGTATGATAAGACCACTCAGCTGATTAAGACATGTAGCCTAATGCTGTAAAATCTCTGTCTTCTTTTCAGTCGCTCATCTCTCTTTCTGTGTCTTTCTATGCTGCATGCACACATACATCCACAGCACTTCTAATTTTAGACTTATGAAGACATTCAGTTGACTTGGGTTCATTTTCCAACCTTTAAAACTAATTCTATAACCACTAAATACTTTATCCTTAGATGAACTGCAATGCGAATCTCATCCCCTAACCCCAACCTAAGCTTTTAACATTGTGGAGTCATACAAAATTGTACTCCATGTACCAGCTTTTGGTTGTTTTGTAGTTACACTTGTTATAGACTTCTCAGTGTTTAGGAAAAGCACAGACATCTGCACAGTTGAAATATGCACTGGAAATACACCAAACAGCAGTATGCACACATGCATGCACGCACGCACACACACACACACACACACACACACACACACGGTGATGTTCTCCGACAAAGGTGTTTCGGCAAGCTTCCTCTGCTCTTTGCCCTTTGTTTCCCAGTACAAAGGCACCATGTAGGTGTTCTATATTTTCAGAGAGAGAACCTTATGACTCATCACATCAACACCAGGTTGCCTCATTACTGTTTCACCACATTCCCATCTAAAACAGCCACTTTCAAAGTTTTGCTCCGGAAAATCCCTTTTTCAGAAGCGTTTTATTTCCCAAGATCCCTGAATAATTATCCGCATTCAGGCAATTCATTTATCTATCTAGGATACTTTAATTCTGTCTGTCTTATGGGCACTTTTAAAGACTGACAGCATGCTTTAATCAACACAGCACAGATTTGATACAAATCAAAATACCCTCTGCCACTGAAGGCATCAGAATCATTTGTGCTATGACATAAGCAATTATTACATTTTCTCTGGAAATTTTTTGGCCAACGAGCAAGAATGGATAGCGGGAAAGGAGTCTTCACTCTTTCCCATAGATATGAAGGGATTGGCACAGAGAGACACTTTAATCCTCTTTCCTTGACATGATCGTCTTTTATCTGACGGCTCAGGATTCAATTTGAATTCGTTTGAAATATTTCACACACACAAGCCTCTCACTGGACGGTAGTAAAATGACAAAAGGGAAATACTTTGAGGAACAACTCAGGGGAAAACATCTGGGAATTCTGACAGTTTGACTGGAATGACTGTAAATCCTGTAAATCAAAATGGTTGATGCAGTGTACTTCAACTAAAGTGTGAGGCTCAGAGTGGGTCATGGGACTATGTCTTTTAGCTCTCAACATAACAAGAATTGGTGGCCTGTTACCTTGTTTTAATAGTTCTTGGTCTTGGTCAAGCTTTTAATCAATTCCTCTTCCGAAATGAAACAAGTTATTAAAAGAAAAGCTCAAGTTTTAGACTATGACATTTTAAAATATTGACTAATTGTGTATCATGAGCTCCTATTTGCTTTCTAATTAGAGTATAATTTGATATAATAGTGTCTAAGTATAGAATACTTTGGTTCTTAAACAGCATTATGTGTGGTTTCTAATTACGACATAATTTAGGTGTAAGGTGTCTAATTAGGGTACAACTGTGTTTGTTTATTGTCTAATAAAGAACATATTATTTCTAGTTTCAGTCTAATTTGATAAAAAAAATACAGCTTATTATGTCTTATTAGTGTACCCAATATTCAATCTACTTTTAGCTCTGTTTGTGGTTTCCACCCACTCCTAAGGGAAATATGTGGCTCCTTAGCTGCTAAATATTCCACTATGTTTACAAGCTAGTTGCTGCCTTAGTCTGCCTGCTGTTTGGTGCTGGGCAGCCAGTGTACAGTGGGTTTTTAGAGATTTTTCACTAAAAATTAGCTGCCTGCTGCAGATGAAAACGATGCTGCTGAAAGTTTGTGAGTGACACCTTTTATATTTGACGCAGCCTGTCCTCACCAGAAAAACAGTCATATACTTTGATTGTGATAACAGCTTATTACGACCCATATTTATGTTTATTGTTAGGCTGCGACTTCTAGTGGCCTTAGTAATTATGACAGGAGCAAATGAGAAGGTCGGGTGACTGGGTCAAACGAACACAGGACCCTTGGAGACAGGGGTTCATGTCCCCCGTAAAACGAAGTCAACATTGACTTATTTAAAGTTTTTAAGTTAAATATGGGCACGTATGACTATTATGTCCTTTAGGTATGAGGACGTGTTGATTTCACAGTAATTTAATCATTTCTTCACATAAAGTTATTGAGTAGAGCAGGTTTAAGAATGCACTTTTGCACAAATGCGGCTTTTGCCCCCCATTTCTTATACTGAAGTTGCTCTACGAAGGAATCACTTCATGGCCATTAAGGAGAGAAGGGAAGATTACAGCGACTAATATTCAAAGACAAGAAAGTATTGTATTAAGATGGACTTGGTAAAATGGCAACGTATCCTTTAACTTAAGTATTTGTGTTTCCAAGGTCTTCCACAGCATTGAAAAGTCTAGAGCAGGGGACAAGATAGCAAGGCTTCTTGATGATGAAATGTTACATATTTCAGATAAGTGTTTGTCACATCATTGTGGAATGGTTTGACTGTTTATCAAAAACTACTTTGCCAGTGAGATGTTGCAGCTGGTTGGCTGACATCCTGCAGCACCAGCAGGCATGGATTTTTTAAGGCAACAATTTGAACACAAGAAAGCAGGAGGGGAGGAGGTTAGAAAGACAAGAAAGAGAGCAGTTGGCCCCCCTACTTTTACAGCCACATTTTGGGAGCCTGTGATATTGCCACCAGAGACAGGAATGTTCATTTCTGTTAGGTTTTTGCCCACAGTTAGGCTCCCATATATCTAGAGAACATGGATGCATGGATTCTATAAATGCACCAGGCTCTTGCTGTCTCTGTTTTGCTTGGACAGGGGAGCATGTATTTCTGGTGTGAAGGACTCAAGGGGACGTTTTTAAGAATCTCTATAAATCAGTAGAGAGAGAGAGACAGAAAGAGGACAATGAGAGTAAGAAGCAGTCTAACAAGACAGAGAGATTAACGTGGTAGGTGGGGCTGGATTGTGAACGTTTTAATAGTGCTGATATATATCTCTGTCTCTGTTTTGTATGGGGTGTGTGTTCATCCAATACGCCCACTGGACTTTGGGTAATTAGATGGATGATGAATGAGGGATGAAAGGAGGAAGAGAAAGCTAACAAAAGTAGCCATGTCCCCTTTTGATGGAGCTATTTTTCATGTGTAACATTAGATAACTTCCCTCATACACTTCCTCTCCCTAGTGAGTATCTTTTTGATTAGTTTTCTCTCCCTCCTTTCCCACTGAGTGTTCCTTTGGGGGGGGGAGTGACCAAACAACAACACTGTCTCATACTTAAGTGAGCGGTTTTCTGCAAGCAAAGCCCACAAAAGACAGGGAATTCAAATAACGACCCCTGGTCATGCTTATGCACTGCGCTGAGGGTTTTCTGTATTCAGCTTTTGAAATCTGCCTGTAGTGCTGTTAGCTGCAGCAAAGGCAGTTTACTGCACTCCAATCAATATGTACTCACCAATGGAAGAATTACTTCTAACTTTGCTTCAAAGATCCTATTTCATACTCTTTGAGAGGATTAGTGAGCCCAACGGCCCAGCCATAATTGGTGAGCAGTAGAAACTGTTTTGAGTCTGTCAACAGTGGTGAGGAGAGAGGAATTTAAGGGGTGCTGAAAGTGTCTGCCATCACCCTTGCTAACGCAGATTGTGAACAACTCTTCCTAATAAGCTGTAGATCATTGGTAATGCGGGGACACATCAACCATCTCTCTTGTCACAGTTGCTTTCTAAATGAACAAACCACTCATTGTGTGTGTGTGTGTGTGTGTGTGTGTATGTGTCTTCATGATCCACTTAGCTCAATTATTGTAACCCACTCGCCAAACAGAAGTTAACATTTTTGCAAATTTTGTTAAATCAGTATTAAATGATTTTTCAATTAACATAGGCATATATTCATCTCATAAAGTTGATACAGCAAGGTTTTTTGCAAACAGTTGCCTATTTACACATTCGGCATTCAAGTCCAATGTTCACTCTCCTTTTTGGTCTCTAGCAACTCCTGAGAAAGATATCTGGCTCTTTAGCAGCTAAATGCTCCACTATGTTCACCAGCTAGCCGCTAGCTTGTCTGGCTCCAAACAGCTGAGGGTAACTGCAGGGTTGGCTGATACTTCACTAAGGGCAGCATCTTGTGATGTGATCCATTATGAATAAAAAACACATCGATTAGTGCAGCCTTAATAAGTTATGTATATACAGTATATAAACACACATTCCCATCATAATTACCAGTGCTAAAATATGTCCTTATCCGATCAACAGTCAAAAAGACCTTAAGTATTTATTTCATAATTTAATGTTGGATACTGTGTAAGATCCAGTATCCAAATTAAATATCTACTAATTTATTGGAAACTGTTAGGAACCCATTAACCAACTGTTTTAGCAATAATGTATAAGTCAGGCCTGTTATTGTGGAAATGTAAATCCATTATATCTAGCCATATAGCAATGTGTGTATATGTAATGTTTATATTATAAGAATAGAACCAGAATCTATGAACGTAACTCCTCCTCGTCCTCCAAATCCAAGACATCAGTTCTCTCGCTGAGAAACCAGGGAGCAGATTTTACAGGCCATTTATCCGGGCCGCTGCTCTCATACATTACATTTAACCTTACATAACAGCAACATAGTGAGCCTGTCGCAGTGGTTCACTCAACCAGTGCACCAGGCTGGAATTTTCTTTTGAAGGATTTGTTTTCGTGGCATTTCTGCTTCACAGAAAGTACATGATGACACGTCAAAGGGGTTGCGCGCAGGATTCAAACCCGCAACATCAAGAGCATGTGACTCGCAGTCATGTAAAGCCACCAAAAAGCCTGAAAGGGATTTCTCCAAACATTTATCTAACCAGACTTGTCAAATAATAACACTTTGGTATTTATAGAAATGACCTGAGGGAGAAGTGGCTGAGGCATAGAGACGTGTACATATTGCTTGTAGTCGGGAGCTGTCTCTTACAGCCACAGTCTTGTGCTGCTCACTGCTCTGATCTGTGGCAGTTTGTGGCTTCTGGGCTATGGGTGCAGGACAGCAGGACAGCAGGAGGCTTACAAACTTCTGATGCTGGCCTGCATATGACTGTGGGATCAGCAGTTAGAGTCCCATGACCTGCTGGAAACACAAAAGTGGTTACACTTATTCAGAGAATCCAACACTACAGCCAGACTAGAACTTCGATACTGGACAATGCTGCTGAACGTTGGTATTGGACGTTAATTGTGTGGTGGGGATTAAACGATGGTGTAATTCTTGGGGATACTGGGTTGGTAAATTTCAGAATCATACTTGGGATGACAGATTAGCTGAAAGAGCATTTGAGAAGCAAGTTTGAAACAAAGAGGTCTCAGCTAGGTCCCCTGTAGAAAAGGATACTTTTGACCGTGTCTGGTTATGGTTTAAAATGGGGGAGAAAACTTGGAAAGACACATAATTGGTGGGGGGCGAGGGGGACCTCCTCAAGCGGCAACCTCTGGGGCTGGAAAATGGAACCAATGTGGAAATGCCAAAAATTGCAGCTCCTCGAATGGCCACATGAGGCTGGCTCGAAAAGTGAGTCCATCCACATAGACCCCCATGTTAAAATGCCCAACTTTACAGCAGAAATAACCATGCTTACAGCCTGGTCTCTATAGCAAATTTTACTTTTCATGACAACTGTACGGGGGTGAATTTTTATATAACTCACCCGTTTAAATTATATTAAGTCTTATGCAAGTTATGCATTTTTAAGCACGTGGTCACCAAGTGACAGGTGGGTGCCCTCTCAGGTGGCTTGCCACTAGGTGGTTTCATCAACCAGGGTTCATTCGGCTGCCTCAGCTCCACTTCTTTACAACAGCTCTTCAGGAACCTTTGGGTGACGTCACGGACACCCTGTCCATGTTTCATACTGTCTATGGTCCTCCCCCAGAAAAAAAAAGTAACTTAAACAAATTTACATTATTTCTACACCACCAAAACTGATCTATGATAATTTCCAAACCATAAAATAATCATAAAACTAATGCGCATGCGCCACGGTGCAGGCTGCCTGTTGCGTAGCTCCGTCTCGTCCTCTTACTTTTTCTAACTTTTAGCCTTCCTTTTTTTAAAGAGTTTCCCCTCGGGGATTAAGAAAGTATTTCTGATTCTGATTCTGATAATTTTGTTTAGTGACACATCATGAGATTATGAGACGTGTGTTCCTCACCTTTTTTTAATTTAACTGCGTGGAGCATAAAATCCCATTTGAGCCAGGTGTGGTGAAGCAGGGTAGGATGGAAAACATGCTATACAGGGGGTTGTGCTCTAATAGAGGTTTGGAAAACACTATTTTAGGTTGGTCATCACAGAGGAGATGTATGGGTAAAATAAAAGGTTGTTAAACTATAAATGTCCACTGGCTAAACTGTCCAATGTTAGGTAATGATAAACTCATAAAAAGGTGAGTAAACCCTGTTGCATTTTAAAAAGGTGGGCAAACTGTGTTTATGTGAGTTTACCAATGTACCAATGTACAGACAACAATCACATTACTTATCAGCTGCTGAAAATAGTAAATGATCATTGATATAGGTTGCTTAAATATATTCACCTGATTGCGGTGACTGTGTGATGATGATTACAGTAAAGGAGTCCAAAGTGTTGGTCCAAGGTTATCTGATAACTAGAGAAGAGCCGAGAGGACCAAACACAGAATTCCTAAGAAATGTTTAACCATGCTAGCTGTATGGCTCTTTGTATGCAAATGTCAGTCAGTTGGTCCACTTATTTGGTCAATACTGAAGTATCTCAATATCTATTTGATTGTCATAAAATGTGGTACAGATATTCATGGTACCAAGCGGATGAATCCTAATTACTTGGTCCTCTGACTTTTTCTCTAGCGCCATTGTAAGGCTGATGTACAGGACATTTCCAAGAGTCATCTTAAAGCCGCCATGAATTTAATTAAGTGTTTGCATCTCAAAAGTAGGTTTGCTATCATCTATTTACAGAGACTGAAAGGGAAATAATTATGAAGATATTTAATTTATATTAACCTTTGTGGAAACCAGAGGCTGGGCTGTGTTCTGTAAATACAGTAGTATGCTGTACTTCTGCTTTTCTTATTCTGACATTGCTGAGGGTGTTCGCTGATTTGAGAACTTACAGTATGTTAAATAACTTCTCACTGATTCACTTATCTATGGTACCATTGCAATTTACAGTCCATACTGTATGCTGCTGTATTGGATTCAGTGTATACATTTTCTGAAGAACAGAGGAAGCTCTCAGGTGTGATTGCATGTGCGACGGATTGCTGGAAAGAGCATGCTCAGTCAATCTTCCACCACCTTAATAGGTTTTAAATAATAAATGTGCTATTTTAGGCAAGCGATTTCTGAACATTTAGTCTCGTTACACACAGATTGTTTGAGGTCAGGGATTTGAACTAGTGACCTTTAATTCCTCCGTTTTGTTTGTGACAGATGCCCAAGACTCAGCACCCTTATGCCATGCAATGCTACAGTTTACACTACAGATTTGATTTCACAGCCTATTTATCCCTGGAAATCCTTCACATAAGTCACATTGAAAAACAACCTATGTTGGAAATGTATTTAGGATTTTCTGTATGTTTCAAATAAATAAAAAAAGGTCTATTAAAGCTTGAGTTACACACTGGAGCTCTGATTAATTGCCTTCCATCAGCGTTTTTTGATTATTCCCCTCTTCACTGCTTGTGATGCGTAACTTACCAATTTACTGAAAGGGATTTAGTATCAAATTGAAACGAGGCGGCGCAGAAAATCCCTGATTGGACCAAATTAAAGCAACTGTACATTGACATTCGATATAGAATGCGAATTGCTTTTCATTTGCCAGTCATGGATTTAAACAAAAATCTGCCAAGAAGCAGAAAAAAAACTCTTAATATACCACTGTTTAGATCACATGGTTTTAAAATGAATTATTCTGTATGGATGTCGTTGCGGCTCATTTGGCTATAACTTATGCTTTGTATCATACACCAATCAGCTAGTGCAAAAAGAGCAAAATCCAGTGGGTTTGCTGTGAATTTCAACACTGTGTCAGTGTTAAAACCAAGATAGATCTGAGCAGTAGTTCAATAACATCCCGCAACTCTCTTTATAACATGTTAGGAGTTTAATCTCCACACTGTAGCTATTGGTAAATCTGGACAAATAGCCCACTGCTCCACACTAATCACCTGATTTTACACCTCATATGTCTGTAATGGTCCTGCCTCATATATCACTTTGACCTCAAGTGACAGAGGCGCAGCATCACCATCGCAGCCTTTTTACTGTTCTGGCTACACATCCTGTACAATGTTAACCTCATATGGAAATGAATAGATGAATAAAAGCACTCATCCTTTCCTTCCACCTCTCTCTGTCACATGGATCTTTCAAAAATACGAGCTGTAACTAAATTAACATCACTTAGCGTCATCAAAAGGACAGTTCCTCTTTATCACTCTCTTTCATGTTCTCTCTCTTTATCTCACGCTCTCTCATATTCCTAATTAGCAATAAAAGGTAAATATCACCCTAGCTCATGTTTATTGTTGTCACAGCTCTCCTCTGCCTCCTTTTCTCTCCAAATTAACCTGTTTTATAGCTGGTCACGACTGGTGTGTGCCTATGGATTTGTGTGTGTGTGTTTGTTTGTTTGTTTGTTTGTTTGTTTGTTTATGCTTGTGCGGTATACGTGTGTGCACTTGCAAAGCTGTAACCCAGTTTTCACTGTCACGCCTCAGCAGCTAATGAGCAGCGTTGAGGCACTGCTACTTAGTGAAGCATGTGTGCATGTGCATGTGTATTATTATATGACTGCTGTATGTGTGCATGCCCTGTCCATAGTGGAATAGCCATTAGCAATTATCCAGGCACCATGGAGCCAAAAAGTATTTCATCACCTTGGTAGTGGAAGCCACACTATGTGCCGCACACACACACACACACACACACACACACACACACACACACCCACGTTACCATATGCTGTCATACTTGGCACACACTCTCAGACAAGGGGAGACAGTCTCACACAGCTCACATACACAGAACACAAAGGAGTTAGTGCACACAGTCTCACACATGCCCAATGTGTGTGAATACATTCATGTGAAGCACAAAGTGAATCAGACATGCTCTCCCATGTCATAGCGGTGTCCTTGACCAATGCTCAGCTGATGTCAAGTGTCAACAAGGGAAGCTGTATTTGTGGATCTACACATACAGCTGTATTTAAGGCAGTAACCTGAGTGGCATTAATTACATTTATATAACTATATAGAAAACAAAAAAATATTAACATACGAATCCTGTGGTTCTGGAGCAGATGCAGTAGCCTAATGTATAAATACTATGAAAGTACCTGCCCCCTCTTTGTTAAATTGTAATAAAATGGTTGCTATTTGAAACCTTTTTAAATACAGGAAATGTTCACGTTATGATGCGTTTTCCTCTACCGCAGACAGCAGTATGTTGACTGAAACTATATTACCATATGCTAAGTGATGGACGCTTTTACTCAAGTGCATTATTGTACCATTTAACTTTATACATTATTAAACATGTGGGATCCCAGTTGGATTCAAGCTCCTAGTCTTGGCGGTGTTACTGTCTTGCTCTTCCCATTAACCCAAAAAAACGTTAAAACCCACATGAAACACGTGTAAGTTGTTGGGGGAAAAAAGTATAAACCGATCATAATGTCATACTAAACTACTGCACTTTTCAAATGCATTCAGTGCCAACATTCCTGCACTAACATTCGTACTGTAGGGAATAACTACTTTACATCATTAAAGTACACTTTGGTCGGGGCATCACCCTGGAAATAAATCACTTTAACTAATCGTTAAATTGATCAGTTTCTTCAGAAGGAATGGATTATTATTTACAATAGATTGACCTCTGTCTTCTGCTAAATTTAATTTATAGCTAAATGGATGTCTAATAACTGAATAAATTATGGATTAATGATAAATATATGATAAAGGAAACAACAGATGAATGAAATGAATGAAATCAATGAATTGAAGAAATACACCTTAACTCAGTAACAATAGTGAAGCGAAGTATGTGATCTGATTATTAAACCTCCCTAGCCTCTTTTTTTTTTTTTACAGGAAACATGTAAATATGCGGAATCAAATAGCACTCTGCTAACCGTTTTGCTCTGTTCTCATGTTTTGCTCCCCTGGTCCGGACCGAGACTGAACCGAACACAACCTCCGAGACCGACGGTGGCCAGTTGGACAGGGAATGCAGTACATTACATCTCAAACAATGTCAAATAATTGACCCCGAATGACACTTAAAAACTACAGTCATAAACCTTCATAAAGACTCCTTCATGTTCATGACAGGTGGCATGTCCCGATTATGACAGTGTCATGACAGTCTTATGCATCCACCTTCAAATAAAGTGTTAGCGCACAAACTAACCTCTGAGTTCTGCCCAGGTTAAGGGTGTCATGTTGCTCTGGATGGTAAGTGTGCTTAGTGTGCTTGTGGGCGTTGGTGGCACTCAAAATGTGGGTGGACAATCTAACGGGGGTCTGGGGGTTCGCTCGCAAACATTTTTTAACAGTAGATGTCATTTCCTGTATTCTGGTGCCTTTCAACAGGTGGATTGAAACTTTTATCTGGCTACACTAACATGAGAAGAGTTATGGGTACATTTTGTAATTTCATCCAGAGGAAGTGGTTGGCCGTAGATCAAATACAGTATTTGAAGATATTAAAAAGCTAAAAGTACAGAAATTGATTCGAAGACTTATTGAGAGCCATCTTTAATAATAACCACTAATCTTTTGTTTAATATCAGGATCTCTTTATGCTTGCATGCGACTGCAATTGCTGTTAAAATAATTTCGTTAATGTTATCAAATGAGTAAAGTGGAGAGGACAACTGCAATAAAAGTTCCCCTATCCATTCTCCAATAAACTACATTCATATTCCAAACATTTCTACTAGGAAGAATCACCAGGACCTGAGGCCTGTGTTTCAAAGCTAGATTGCATTGTTAACCAGTTATCTTGGTGGCTTTGTTTACACACACACCACATTAATATTGAGGAAAACATTTCATGACAAAAGGCATCAATACAAAAACTATCTTCCAGCTTTCATGAAAATCAATAGTCTTGAATTCATAAGTGTATAGGTCGGAGGAGTGTGTGTGATAAGATAGATAACATCATAAAAGCTTTTTGGCACAGACCCCTACCCATTTTTGGCTAAAAATACATATTTGCAACATTTCAAATAGCAAATAACTTAAAATCCAACGAACACAACCACAGAATCTGAAATATTGAAATAAATATGAAATAATTATTCACCAACAATGATTTAAGGGAGTTGATGCTTTTTGCTAGAAACAACAGGCAAACAAAATATGAACATGTAGTTATATGCTGTGACCCGCCTTAACTCAGCTACCTGGAATCCGATCCCGAGCATCAGTGACGAGAGCCATTTTCAGAAATGAACTCTGGACAATGTCCAGAGTTGCCCTTTCACACATGTAGCACACAACAGGAGGTTGTCAGAGACGTTCTCACAGCTGGAAACTGTTGTTTCTTTATTTATCTTCAGTCACCATTTGCTACACCAGCAATCTATAATCTTTGACTTATTCTGAAGATCGTGTTCACTCTCTGCGAGTACAACTATTGTATATCCCATTTCTAAATTGCATTAAAAGTTCTTTACAACCAAGTAAATATCTCATATATTACAGTCATTTAATAGCTCCTTTTCAGAATCAGGGTGATTAAAGGTAATCTGAGGTCTAATAAACTTTCACTTTACACGCAAATTTATGTTTTTTGACCTCCAAATCACCAAATGAATCCGTAGGCATTTCTTTTACATTAATGTGTTGTGTTATTATTGTTGGGATTCATTTTCTGTCTGGATAGCCCATTTATACCAAGTAAAATCCAACAAGACTCAACTGAAGGGGAGGCATACCTACTACTGCTAACGAATAACTAAATAAGTTAATAAATAAATTAATCTACGAATAAATAAATCAATGCAAAGCATAATACAACCTATGTAAGAGATTATATTTTGGCTATTGACAGTGTGGTCATTTGAGAAACCAAACCATGAAGATTTCGAACAGCAAACAGATTAGTTAGCGTTATATATTATTGCTTTTACTCTGAACAGATGTTAAAATGTTGTAAAAATATTCTGATGTCATAGTATAGTGTGATATTTCAGAAAATTGATGTCATTGTATGCTATGACATTATGTTATGATGTGTCATGTTACAATATATTCTGGTTTATCATATAAAAGTATGATACGTAGGATAGTATATGTCAGATAAGTGTGACGTCATAGTATAAAATGATGTCATAGTATCCGTTGATATATCATGGAATGGTATGATGTGCCATAGACTAGTAAGTCATAGAAATAATATAAAGTATATAATATTAAAGATTAATGTCATAGTTTAGTAGGAAATGTTATAGTATAGTGTGACATCATAGTATAGTGAGGTCATGACATCATCTGCATTAAAAAGTACCAACTGTAAAATGAAAAAGTCTGACCCCAATACCTGCTTGCTTCATTTCAACTGTTAAATCATATATTCATGTTAATTATGTTAATACTAGATGGAAATAGGATAAAAGTGTTACTCTTATTCTGTACACACTAATGGTTACATTCCCCTGACCTCTCCTATCTGTGAACTTTTACCTTGTTTCATTTTCTTTAGTGTTTAGCTAACAACCTGTTTGAACATCAATTCTACTCATTTATCTTGGTACCACAGAATTTTTTATTGTGATACATTTACAAGTTTCAAGTCTATTAATTAAATACTGTTATCAACACAAGTGGTTGTCAGAATTCAGAGCTCAATTTCACTTCTTGCTCCAGTTTTGTCAACCAGTTACTTGGACTTTCACTTGAGCCTTGGACTCGGTTCAAGATATGTTGGAATTTTTGATGCTGTTGCCAAGTTTTCAGTGGTCTGACTCAAAGTTTAACGTTGAACTCACAGAACTTTGGCACTGTCTCTTACAGTTTGTTGTCATGAACAGAACTGTGCAGTCTTTTTTTTAGTATTCTGATCAACATACCATCTGCTTGAATCAGAGGTGCAGTGGTCTCGTGTAATGTGCCTTTGACTTGAGTCAGACTCGGTTCAAGACTTGGACAAAAAACTGAAAAAAATGACTTGCAACTTGAATTTGCAGTGACATCAGTGCTTGATGGATTTGAAAGGCCTAAAGGTTTGTTCAGACACAACGTGGCATTACAAAGTCAATGGAAAGCCTCGAGTGACCCACCTATCACTCAAAATGTTCACATCCTTAATTATATCCTTAACTTTTAAGCCTTAATATATTTTTAACAGGTGAGCTATATAAAAGTTCACCCACCTCACAGTTGTCATGAACGAGAAAATTAGCTATAGAGACCAAGAAAGAAGAATAAGCTCTTGCCTTGAATTGAATGCATGAAACTTTATACTAGATTTTCTTTAAATTATATCTGCTGACACAGAGTGTTAGTGTCACAGACTTCCTTCTTTCACTGTAAGTTCTTCCAGAAGATACAAAAATCTTGCTGTTTCAATGCAGTAATACGAATTATGTAAGCTCTTAAATTGTGTGTGAAAACATTTTTTCCTTCTCTCCCTGTTTGAGCTTGGATAATTGGGTAAAGCACATTTTTTTCTACGACACTACCATAAAGCATAATTAATGGTTTGACTTTGATAATAAGATAATGACTATGTGCGTTCAACCTGCTGTATACCTGAACCTTCAGATAAGAAGCTTTGCCCAGTTATTACAGCTGATGGCGTTACAAGTGAGAGTCTGTAGTCTAATTTCTGGCATTTAAAAAGGGTTGTTCATGGTTGCCAGTAATGCTTAGGCAATTATAGGCATGGAAACGCTACATGATCTCCCAGATGGAATAATGCTCCCTGTTAATAGGAAAAACCACTCCAGAGTAACTAAATAGGTTCATCCATATTTATCTCTTGATCTGTTAAATTATACCTTGCCAGTCAGTGCCAGTCAACTGGAACGTCTAAAAATTTAATCAACCATTTTTCAGGCATGTAACTGTAAACCTGGCAGCCCTATATGAAGAGATTACAGGTGTAATCTGAACATCTGATGAAAGTTTTATACTCGACCTTTGCAGGTGGGCGGGAGCAGTGCGGGCGAGGAGGAAGAAAGAGAAAGATTCAGTTGACAGTGTCCAGAGCGCTGGGTGGAGACACAAAGACAGACTAAGAATAGAAAAGCAGCATGTGACATCAGTCGTAGAGGTTCAAATTTAGTCCCACTGAGAGAGCAACGGCATGAGGGAGCAGGATAGAGTTATTGCAGGTTATACATGAAAGCCCCTTACCTGAGCTATTATGCATATTGCAGATGAGTCCTGGCCACTGGTAGCATGCAGCAGCCACAGCATCATGTTAATTTATAGTGTACCTTTTTGTGTAATCTTCTTTCATGCTCTCTACTCACAGCAATGTTCAATGAAATTACACTTTCTAATAATTTAATACTCCAGCACTTTCTCTCTGTCACACACACTGTTTAACTGTCTCCCCTCCTGTCTCTCTTCCCTTTCAGTGAAGTAGTATTATGCTGCTTTTGCCAGTACGCCAGTTTTATTACTGAGCCTAAATAATTGTTAATGCCATACAGACACACAACTGTTTGTCTCTGTCTCGCTCATCCTTCTGTTCTTTATTTGGCTGAAAGTCTGGCTACACATAATGTCAACGGAAAAAGATAGAGATCTCAGCTGTTTGTGGCGACGACTGGGCCATTTGCTGGCTCAGAAGTGCTGCTGGCATAGCAGCAGGAGTGGCTTAGTATCTTTTCTCTGATGGGATTACAAAAAAAGAGAGCAAGAGAAAAAAACAGCATGATGTGTGAACAAGCAGTGTTGGTTTTTTCGCTACATATTTTTGTTTTCACTGAGGAATTAAAAGATTTGAGGAGTAAATGGCTAAATGAGTAAAACCCGACGTCTCCACTGGCATTAAAAAAATCGGGCACCTCGGTTATGAACAATGTTGAACATAATCAACCGTGCGATGGACTGTTTGAATTTAAATTTAAAGGTAAAGATCGACTTAATTCAAAGCTTAAAACAACAAACAAAGAGAAACAGAGAGAGACAGAGATTGAAATTGAGGCCTCTCGGCAGGAATGTGACCCCACAGAACCTCTTTACTCTCCTCCCCAGTGTTGAACCAGATACTTGGACAAAACAACAAAAGGCAGAGGATTTATGCCTCCATTTGGTTTTAGGGCAGAGCAAGAGAACAGCGAATTCGGTTGAGAGGTTACCGCGTCTCTCTCACTTCAACATAATCTATAGTTGTACGTTTTACTGCCTCTGTAAGCTCACAGCAGGGAGAGGGTACAAAACAATAAATCAAAAAAAACATTGTTGTCAAAACAGCAAAAAATAACCCCAAAGTTTTTGAAAAATAAGTGAAAAGATAAACACTAATTTGTATAATAATCTTATTTCCAATGCATTTTAAACTAAAACAAGTAATATTTCATCCTGTTGGCAGAAAACTATGATTAAACAGATTGTGCAGTGGGTGTCAGAATCAAACTCGTGTTTTCTAAGCGTTAACAATCAGTTAAATTGATGTGAGGAATTCATTCAAAAATATTAGTCAAAGGGAAAACAAGATGAAAATAATGAAAGGATACACACACAGCAGCAGCAGCTCTATAATTTCCCTATTACTGTTGGCCACTTAATAAGTCCTCCACTGCAGCATTGGAGTGGATGAGTGGTTTGATTTTGGCAGCTGCAGGCGGTGCAGTGACATCGAGCGAGACAGCCATCAGCCCACTCTCACCCAAAACATTTCTAGTCAGCCCATGAACCGAACATGGCGGTTTTCCATCAACATCATCAGTTTAGCTCTCTAATCCCAAAACTACTGCTGCTACAGAGTGTAGCCAAAAGCATACTGCATTACAAAGGATGAAAACAGACAGGAATATGCTCAATGACCTTGCGCACATTTCTGACTGTTTTCATCCTAGGCTATTGTAGTTTTTTTTACTTTGAATTGACACTTATCACCAGAAATGTGGCTCTAGTGCTTCTGTAGGTGTAAAAATGCATACTGCGTGTCGTCCAATGAATTATCAAAACTTTTCAGTCACAGTCACAGTATTATACCCCATTCACATGACTTTATTTAAGTAGTTAGATAGGTAGGCTTATTAGCGATCATAGGGCACGATAATGAGGCTCTTACTCCACTGTGCTATGCCCTAAGAAAAATGCAGGATGGAATGAAAAATGAATCAATGCTTGATTTCAGGTTAAATATCTGTTTGAGGGTAAAGTCTGCTTCGAGCCTCAATCCTAGTTTAATTTCTTAAACTCACCTCCAGCCATTAACATGTTTCCTAAAAGGCAGTAGGCTGAAAGCTCTGACTGTCGACTACACATTGCGCTTCCTATTCAAATGGAAGTATTCTAACAATAAAAGAAATTCTATTGTATGGTTGACAACATTTGCACTTTGTGATTTAAGTATTTTTAGTATATAGCACATCCTCAAAATTTAGCATCATGGAAAGCCAGCGTTAAGAAGCTCTTAACAACTTGACTCCACTCACTCTTAAATACTGCTTTTGGAAACATTTAAGAGCATTTGTACCAACGCTCATAGACAATGCTCAATTTGTTTACAAAAAATGCAGGAAACTAGCGAGCCGAGCTGAACGAATGATCATGAAAGCAAACTATATGAGAAGAACTGGAATAAATTGTGTGTTCAATGCACACCATGCAAAACCATGACCTAAACTTACCCTAACCTTTATAACTGGAAAAAGCCACAGTTCTCAGTTTTCTGTGACAACACCTTGATGGTACACGTACGTGGAGATATATAGCATGTATGAGTGTGTTGACAGCTGACCAGGAAGCAAATTTCTTTCCTCTTTCTCTCTCTCTAAATTATCCTGACAGGGCTATAGCCCTTGTCTTCACCGCAGTGGCTTCACCAGCCCTCTGCTTGCCTCTTATCAAACCTGCTATGACACACACTCCATCTGCGGACCTCTTTCACTGCCTGTGTTCATGCACCTGCTCATCACAGCCAATCAAACTAGATGCATGTGTGCCAGCGCCCGCATTTCCTGTGTGTAAGTTTGTGTGTGTTTATGCAGCACATGCCCTCTCTAAAGCCATACTGACGTGTTGTGTAATTGTACTCGTCCGCCTCCAGCCCACTCGCCTATGTTATTTTGGCTCTCTGTCTCCTTGTGGGTCTTTTTTTCCTGTCACCTACTGTATAAATCTAGGTACACTGTAATACACATAGGCATTTTTCAATTAAAAATGTTTAAACCAAAACTACTGTGTGAGAACACAACAGATTTAAGCTGTTCTCAAATCTGCAACTAATTCTGTAACTAGGGACAGATTTGTAAGCAAACAAAACAAAAACGTTTTTAGAGCAAATCCCTGAGTTTCTATGCACTGAGCTAAAAATCTGCCCTAACCATTTACTCCAGCTGTTTTCTCCGATTTTGAGCACTTGAAGGAAACCTTACTGGTCAGTGCTCACTCGAATCCAGTGACACGATTCCTCTTGAGGCTCAAGACCCCGATCGACACTCATGAGCCTGTCCTCACTCGCTCTCAGACCTTGTTGGGTGCTTATAAATCAGCCCATTTGTGCCTGTTATGTGCTTGCTCAAATGTTTTTGTCTTTAGTGCTGCTTGTTCCCTCTGTATGACAGCGTCTGAACTTGTTGTGTTTCTCCACTCATTTATTCAGGTTTCTCCTTTAATTTATAACCTGTTTATATATAGTCGTGTGTTTAGGGAGAAATCTGATCTGACCACTGCTACCACCGTTATTTATCATCTTTACACTCTTTCAGAAAGATACGTTTTCTGATAATTAGGTTGCAACAGAACGCCTTTCCTTGAGTGCTACGACCCAGAGTTAAAATGGTCTCAGGAAAGTAGCTTCTACTCTCATCAACATAATGAACAACTGAATGATGCTTCTCTCAGCGTGCGGCTGATGTGTTTCTGCATCTTTTCTCATACTTCTCAGAACTTTTTCTTTTTGATTTACGGCTCAATATATACTTTATTTTACTGGAATCGCATTTTTTTTTTTGCATTGTTATTTAGTTTGTTCCACAAGTCTCAGAATTGACAAAAAATGCTCATATTTAATTTGGACAGTTGTTGCAAAGAGGAAAATTGTCTTTTATTATACTTTGAATCACAGCATGTGTTATGTTCTTGTTATTTGCCCTCTGGTCTTTGTAGATAACGCGCTATAGTGGTGTTGCAGCTCCTCCTATTGTTGTGTGCCTTTTTATCTATATTAATTGTATGCTATTACCAGAGAGACCCAGTCAGGGCAGACCTCTATCTGTGCTGAAAGCCCTGCTCGCTATAACGATTAGCTGGTTATGGATGGGACTCAACTTGACAGAGAAAGATGTGGCCAGTCGGTGATTTGTTAATTTTTAACATGGGGCATGGCTTAATGGGATCCCCCGCGCACTAGGAAATAGGCTACCTTTTAGCCTATTTTTTTTTATTCTTGATATTATAATTGTGATTATAATTTTGATTTAATATAACTGCTATTAGGCCAAATATAATTTTTGAAATACATATTTTGTGTAGGCCTATTCTTTTACTGGATGTGGACATTAAGCATTTTAATAATGCATATTTTTCAAAACACACTGTAGTTTTGATGGTATAAACTTTACCTCAAATTACGTAACTGTAGCAGCTGAGCGCAGTGCGGTCATTGAAGGTTAATTTCCTCAGTCACATTACCTGCTCCACTCCCAGTTTACAACAAACATCTATAGTAAAAACTTTATCTGTAGCCATGTCTCCCCTAAATGATTTTGTTACAGAGTGCTGATGCTTCTTAATGATCATATAAATATTATATAAATATTATAGGAATACTACAGGCAGCAGTTTCACTCTATGATCCTCTCACTCTTCAACGACTACATGTTGCTAGTTGTCGATTGGACCTTGCAAAGGTGATCATGAATGAAGGTGACACTACTGTATAGAGTATATAAGCTACAATATATTATAGAATTGTGTATTTATAGTATATAGTTTAGAGAATATTATAGATCCAAGACGAAACAAGAATTACAAATCTGCCTGCTACTTCAGCACCACGGACAGCGCCATGGATTTATCAATACACAGCACAGTTAGGCTACTGATATTTTAGTATGATCGGGGCCATAGATTCTAACTTGCACAAACATCAGTCAGATAAAGGATTAATGAGTCAGGAAGAATAGACAAACATATTCAACTAAACAACCCCTCTGCCCCTGCACTCTCTCTGATACTAGGGGGTGGAGAGGAGGAATAGCAGGTTAACAAGAGGGATGCATTTTGGCCATTTTGCTAACAAGGGGATGCCATCCCCCCTCATCCCCCCTCAAATTGCCTACCGGATGTGGCAGGCACACACACACACACACACGCACCACCTCTTCAGTAATTGTCACAATGTACAGTGTATTTGTGTGCGGGTGTGGAAAGTAATGTGTAGTGTATGTGTCTGTGTCAGTCGGTGTCAGGGCATATAGAGTCAGAAACCCACAACTTAAACATAAACGGATGATACACAGACCCAACTTCAATAACGTCATGTGTCTCAACTCAAACCGTGGCAACAACACGGGTGTCCAAGCCATGTTCGCTGCTACTCCTGCTACTGCTCCTACTGCTTTGATGACTCTGTAATAACTGAATGAAACTCAGATGAGTGTATCAACCTTTCTATTGTCTCAGATCTTGTCTTTTTTGGACAATGATGGAAAGACATTCAAATTACACTGTTTAGATAGACTTCCATATCCATATGAAACTATAAAAGTGATGGGGACAAAAATAGGATTTTGAAAACTGATGGGGATCCTCCATCCCCAGTAATTACGGCCTTGTTTGTAGTTCAAAGGAGGAGAGAAGCTTTGTCCCTGTTAAGTTTGTGTGTCTGATTTTAGCCTGATGGGGACTTATTTTCGGTGCATTTTAAACACAGACATCACAGTATATATATTCTTGAATGTTGTGATTAAATATGCCACCCACTACCTTTTTTTTTAACTTTTCCTAGAGATATGGCACTGTTCTCTCTCCGTGATGACAATGTGATAATGAATCCTCTCTGTGATGTATCTTCACTGATTCACTCGAGACAAAGTAGACAAGAGGTATATAAATATATGGGGGGGGGGTGTTACATGCAAAATTGGGATATTTTCAGATAGCCTTAGCATATATTCTTCATAGTTCTATCTGTCTTTGGCATACTATTGTCCCAGAGGGATGTCCCACTCTACAGAGATATTTGTCAAACTAATTACACTGCTGCAGCACTCTCTCTTTCCAGTCTTTATTAAATACCAAATCAATTATAAATGCAATGAAAGTGGTTTTACATCGGATAGTTAACAATCCCTAGAGCCTAATCCCTGTGATACAAATCTTATATACTTCCAGTGAGTGAAACCATGCAATCATTTATTATTGTGCCTTTTTGCCTGGTCTAATGCAGGGCATGTAATATGGTTTGATACGTCTAGGAGGGCCTCTTAGTTCCAGTAAGGAAGATAAAGCCAGATATGATTTATCACATTTCTTCAGCACTTTTCACACTTTTCAAAACAGTGATTCAGAGCTCTTAGCCTACGGACTGAAACCTCTTATCATTCCACTCATACCACCACTACACTCATCTACATCTCTCTACTATATACAGCTGCGGGTAGGGGTTATCAAATCACATCAAGTATGACAATAATCAACACATTTTTTGTGATTATTTTGGGCATATAAGGTCCACGTGTTTTCTACTGGTTTTCCCCTGTGTGTGCATTTGTGTCATGTTATCTCAACCTTTTAAAAAATTTACAAATACAGATAAGATAAAATTATTCAGGCAATGTGTCATCATTTTTGCACTATTTATTTTTTATTCCACGAAGAAATTCAGGCCAGATTCCTGTCTGGTCTCACCACGAAATAGTCACAGAGATGATTACTGCTAAAGACAAACAAGTCCCTACTGGGATTATAGTGTTGTACAATATAATAGACCAAATTTCAACTGCAATATTAGAGTGAATCTACAGTGTGTTATATGGCATCACATTTTTCCCAGAAAACATTAATTTCATGATCAAAAATTGGTTTAATAATTATATTTAACAAAAACAAGGCAAGTGTTTCGGCAGGTTACACAAACACCCTGCTGTTTTAAATACAAAGATTTAACTTGTGGAACATGCAGATAATTAACCAGCTTTAATGATGTAAATCAAGTAACATTTCTACACACAGTGTGTCATCTTCAGAGTCAACCATTATTATATTAATTGCCTTGCCATATCACCCACCCTTCCAGCTGCTGTTCCTATTGTTATACTTGTATTATGGATGGTATGCTCGTCATCTTCTCTCAGATAGAAAAAGAAATTTTCTCTTTCTCTCTAATCTTTTTCACTGTCTCCGCTGAGAGCCACAGTTTTCATGATTGCAATGTGTCTAAATGCCTGGTGATGAGTTTTGTGCTAAGCTTAATGTGGCATTTTTCTTCTTTGAGTGTCTGAAGCTGTGATGTGATGCATGGTGATGCTGTGTTCTACTATTTGCTCCACCAAGTTGTCTGTTAAGCATTTATGAAAATTCTACTTTACGGTCTCACCACTTTAATGAAAAAGTTCAACATGTAGGGTAATACATTCACTGGCTTTCCTGCAGAGGTTTAGATGAGAAAATTGATACCACTCTCATGTCTGTACACTAAATATGTAGCTGGAAACAGTAGCTGGCTAGCTTAGCTTAGCACAAAGACTGGAAATAGGGGGAAACAGCTAGCCTGGCTCTGTCCAAAGGCAACGCAATCCACCTACAAGCAACTAAAGCTCACTAATTAACATGTTGTTGTACCTCATTTGTTAAACCTGTAATAAAAAATCAAAGTATAAAGACAACAAATTGCCGTTCTTATGACCTGCTTTTGTTAATTTGCTTATAGTACAACCACATTTATCGCAACAGTCATCTGTAACTACCACTGGTTCTCAACTCAAAGTTCCATATACCCTGCGGGGTGCCAGCTTCTGATTAACCAGTACAATTGTGTTTAATACGTTCACATGGTTTATCTCACCCTGTTTTTAAATAGCCTACAGTTGTTTAGACAGCATCACTTCACTAAACAATTAAAGACACCTTGAACGTAGACGTTGCGGTAAGAGAGCTGAAGCCCTATTTCTCACACATAATTTACACCTTGAAATGAGAGCAGCGGGCACATTGAAAGAGGAGTTACATCACTGGGTAGCACATTACAAGATGCAGTTTGTTTGCCAGTATTTGCTGCCTGTTTTAGACAAGGCGAGATCAATTTAAAGGTGCTATTGATAACATCGGTAACATTCAGCCACTAGGTGTCATACTCCCCGTTCCTCTTCCATTCCATTCCAGTGGTTGCCAGTTCATAGCACAAACTGCATATTTTTAAGGTCAAGTGGAGTGAGACTCAGACAGTCTCACTCATGTCAAGTGATGAATCTTTTGTGGTAGAGTAATGAAGTCATTTTCCAACATTTAGCTATCCTCCTTTTGTCGCTGAGCACTTGGGATTGGTACTAGAGTGAAGCCAATTCAATTTTTTACACACTAACTGGCAACTACTTAGACTCTTGATTGCTGACGACACATAGATACCATGTGATACCAAGGTCGTTATACTATTGGCTCACGAGCCTTGTTACAAGCGGGAACCAAACGTCAGACATCTTACACAGAGATACACAAAATTTTGGAGCTGTCAACATTTTTAAAATAATTAATTCACAATCAGTATATTTTTTTGGAAAAGAAATACCCTTATTCCACACCTTTCTAAACCGCTGTGGATGTATTGTTTTTCTTAATTGTTCTTTGACATTATAATGTTATCAATAAAACCTTTAAGATTAGGAATATAAAAAAGTAACTTTTCTTTCTCTCCTGCCTCCTCCATGAGCAGTACAGTTCTGGAGGAGACAAATTGGGGGATTTTGAAAAGAATATATTCTGGCCTGGCCAGTTCTTTAAAACATGCTATCCTGCAAGTAACATTAACGCTAGAAATGTTTTGCGTTTGCTTATGTAATCCTACAGTTAATTAGCAGATTGTTTTCTGTGTTGTTAAATCAAGGAGAAAAAGAATCAGTGAAGGAAGAAAGAATTATGTAAGAACTAATTATATTTTATGGGTCAAACGTGTAATGTAAAAGGAGTTGCGCACAGTGATGAGCCCACAGAGAATTAACACCCTACTCTGCAATTCCCCTCAGCTTTATGAAGCTTCGTAGCGCCATCGCTCTAATCAGTGCTGTTTCCAGCAGCAGCACCAGGCAGCCATCTTCGGTGAAAAAGCTTTGATAAACCCACTGTACACTAGCCAACCTGCTCACCACCAAACAGCAGCGAGACAAACTTAGCGACTAGCTGGTGAACAAAGTGGAGCATTTAGCTGCTAAAGTGACAGATATTTCCCAAACGAAATGGAGACATAACCAGAGCTAAAAGGAGAGCAAATATTGGACTCAAGACCAGAGACTCCAAACGAATGCTAACGCTGCTCTGCATCTGATGTACTTTTCATGCTTACAGATGTACTTTCTCATATGTAGGCATCTCTTTGCTAACACATTTGCCATAACAACGTTATAGGGTGTTAATATGTCAATGTTAAACATATGTTTTAACCCTTCCTGCGTAATACTGACTGGCTAATGTGATAATATAATGTTATAAACATTCCAGACCATTTTAACCTGTTTGTTTAGTTCTTGTGAAGTACTACAGGCCCAGACACGCAGGCTAACACTTGCTGCTCAGGTTTGTAGCTTGTCAACTCTCCTTGTGACAAAGCAGAGCTGGTTTCAGACCATCTCAATTGCTACCTGCATCCATAATCTGGTCTTCCTGTATTATTGCTTGTTTAACAAGTAAATTGTTTGTAAACATTTGCCACTTGCTTAATTTATGCTAACTGTCTGCTACCTAACATTGCCTTAGTGTTGATTGAAAATGATGTCAGAAGGGCCTGATATAGTATTAGACTGTTGAATGGTTAGAGCAAAACTGAACAGAAAACAACTAACATGAAGCCAGTGTCAGACTGAATAATGGAGTAACGAAAAGGCAATTCATCCTCTTTAGGCTAAAGCACAACCGTTATTAAAACTCTCACTCTATGAAAAACTGCAATTGTCTGGTGTCCCCTTCAGCCATTAAAAACACTTTCACTGCACCAGCTGATGCACCCACTTTTTTCGCTGTGTGTTTGTGTTTGTATGTGTTCTATGACGCTGAGCCCAACCAGGTAGCTCTAGGCTGTATTCAAATTCAGTGGCTCATTTGTGCTGCTGCCTTTCAAGAGGCAATGACACATTGCAGTGAATCACACTCTGAGCTTTAATAATAACACTAAGAGGACCAGGGAGAGGGGGAGCCATCTCAAGTCACTGTGTCATTGAACGAGGGTTGAGTGTGTGTGTGTGTTGTGGTGGGTAGCAATAAAGTTAGCGAAGAACTGAACGATTAAGGGATAGATTGTTCATTTTGAGGTTTCTTTGGGGGAAATCCTTCCTCTATTGCTCTCTCTGTCTCTCTATTCAATCATGTGAATACTTTCAGGGATGTTGTTAGTTGTAAGTGAAATTCACCCCCTGGGTTACCAGCTGTCTGATTAGGACTACAGACAGCAGATGTAGAGGAAAGTATTAATTTTTGCGTGAGTGTGAGTTAAAGCGCTAGAGGTAAAACTGTAATACGATCTAATGATGGCAGCTGATGCACTGCTACCGGCGTTCCTCTCTGCTAATTCATCAGACATGCACAGCTCGCTAGACAGAGAAAGAGTAAAGGTGCCCACACATGATCAGCAGGAAAACCACTCTGTGCTGCCATTGTTTTCCTATGGGGAGAGCAGTGGCGCCCAATAGGTGGAGGCACTATCCTTGGCTTGGCGCACTGCTCAAAATTGCCACAGAGCGCTGCATTCAAAGTTCAAATCATTTCAACTTTGACCTCATTTGCCACTGACCTTTCGAAGCGCAACCAATGAGATAACAGCTGTATGTGACGGAGCCAGAAGCGACACATGCAAGCAGGGGAGGTAGAGAGTGATGGAAGACAAACCCATACTCTGTGTTTCACCGTTCTCTGAACTCTATAACATAACATTTAAAAACATACCACGATCTCGCTAGGAAAAGTAATGGCGAAATGTCAGCAGTCACATGGGGCTACCACGTTTGTCAATAGGCATTTAATTTACAAACATAGCTAAATTCAATACTAAAGTTAGCTTAGTGCACTTGTGAGTGGAGACAGGGGCAGGTTTAAGGAATCAAAGTACAGGTTAAGCAAGGCAGTGAGAGAAGCTAAACGACTGTACTCAGAGAGACTACAACACCAGTTCAATGAATTACTAGTTCAATACTTTCGTTTTGAGAGACAATGGAACGGTCCTGACACCACCTGCCATGACTCCTTCCACCAGCTCCAGCCCACCAGCTCCAACTCCACAACCTCAGCAGGGGCTGGGCCTCTCCATAACTGCCCACCCCAGCCGCACCGCCCCTCCCCTACTGCAGCAAAGACTCTATCCATCCTGAAGAGGGACGTCAACAGACTGTTGAGGAGGTAGAACCCCTGCAAAGAAGCCAGGCCAGATTCTGTCGTTCCATGGATTTCAAGCTCTGCCTTCACAATGCTATCGTCGCGGATCTGCTACAGGACAAGCTCCCCCAGCTTGTATGTGCATGCCCATAAAGTAGGCTACTTCTCTTTTGATAGCTTGCACTACAGGCAGAGTGCAGGACATTTTAACAAGAAGTGGAGGGGGAAAACCTGTGCTTCTTAAGTGCACAATCATTCTGAGGGAACATGTCAAAAGTGAAGAATACCCATTTTCCATAGACATTCAAAGGAACATTACATTCTGCTGGTTTATTCAAATATGGGGAACTGAGAGAACAGAGGGGAAACTGTGAGAGAACAAAAAGACAGAAAAGATAGTTCATATTAGAAAACAAATAGGAGATAAAATGAATCAAACAGGATCAGGGTTTAGTGATATGTGTGCCCTGACTGTCACGGTTTGGCAAACGGAAAAGGACCCAAATGCAGACAGAGGTGGCAGGATGATGAGTGGAGATTTATTGTTGCCTTGGTAGACAAGGGTCAAACAGGTTACAAGCAAGCAGGCTGGCAGGCATAAATCTAAACTGAACATGCAGACAGAACCAACACAGCAACGACGACAAACCGACAAAGAAACAAGGACGTTAACCAGTATACATATACAGAGGTTAATGAGGGTAATGGGCTGCAGGTGTGGAGTAGAACCACTCAGTGCAGGCTGATGAGGGAGAGTGAAACCAGGTGTGTGAGTGGTGGAGCAACCAGGGGTTATTGCAGGGCAAGAGAGACTAAATGGCAGGAAACACATGAGGGAAGAGACAAATTAAAAAATAACAAACTACTAAACTAAACCCAAAACCCAGACAAAAACAGACATATTCAAAATAAAACAGGAACTCAACAACTCGTGAACACAAAAACCTAACACTGACCACTAATTCTACAGCAGCAATAGTGCAAATAGAGGCAAATATTAAAAGATGGTAGAACAAGTTTTTATTCCAGGACAGTTACATCTATGGATATTTTTAGTTGCAACCTCACTCACAGACATACTAACTTTAAGCCAATATACCACAGTAAAAATAGACATGGAAACAGAAACAGACTATTCAGTTATTCCACACTTGCCTCCAATCTTGTTTTATGTTGGATTTTCTTTTGATTATAGTAAATATGATTTCATAATTGATGTTAGTTTCAATAATTTTTTGTATCAGCACAAATGCAAATGCAATTAAAGACTCACTGTTCAGTGAGTTGACATTAGGAAAATAATCTTGGTATTAATATGTTAAGATGTTATTGTTACAACTTATTCACGATTTTCAGTTATTTGTTCCTAATTTAGATTTCCCCCCAACTTTTTTATTTTAGATTATTCATTTAATCAAATACTCTTTATTTCACATTTAACATCTGCTTCCTATCCTCATCTGGAAGGAGAAAGCTGCTGCTCTATACAAATACAAATACAGGTGGCATTACGCTTCTAAACATTCAGTACAGTGGGTACAAGAGGGAGGAGAGGGAAGAACACCTTGCTCAACTTTAAAATATTTATAGATTAAATGTATTGTTGAAAATGTAATGGGGATGTTTTTCAATGCATACAATGGCCTGATTTTATGGTGTACCAACTGGAAAGATTAAGATGCAAAGTTTTTAAAAAGTTTTTTAAAAAAGTGCTAGACAGACTCACCCAAACTTTTCTGAGTGTGAACATCAAATAGACCAAGTTCGTACAGGAAGAGCTGAAATGTGTGGGTTTTTTAAATATGCATAAAACCTGTGTAACTTTACAGAATCTAAATTGAGCTGTCAGAGAGGTGGGAAGAGAAACAGATCTCTCGTTCTCTCTTTCGCCTCTACTGCTCCATGAACTAAGATGATTCATAACTAAAAAGTGTTTAAAAGTCAAAGAAGTGGGTGTTTTGATGTTAGATTGGGTGATAGGACAGTGGTGGTCAAAAATATTTTCAGATCAAAGACCAAAGATGAAGATTTCCTCCTCTATGAATCATCGGTGACAAAATGACGACACGGCGACAGAGCAAGATGCCGATTCATTTGTGAACATCAGATCTTGCTGCCTAGTTAGTCTTAGCCTTTGACAGAAAACATCTGCCTGCCTCTTGCCTGTTTGTCACTTTCAAACCGGAAGGAGTCATAGGCTGCAACGTGTGAACAATTTGGCTGGTTCATCCATGATTTAACAGTCTGCCACTACTCAGACTGACTCAACTATCTGTCCTCAGTGACCTGATGCCAGAACAGCTGCTACAGACCATACGCAGGGAGACTTCATTGTTTATGAGGCAGTTTAGTTGAAATTTAGAGCATTTCGTGCTTTAGTTTAGTTTATTTTTAATCAGATTTATTAACAACTGGAGTCTTATTTTCATAGCCATGGCCATCATTTCTATCTGTTATGACAACACTGAACTTACACTGACATTTCTGAGATGTGGGTGACAACAATGAGGTCAGAGCAAGAAACACAAGCAGTAAGACAATAAATCAGGTTGTTAACAAGCCAACAGTTTACCCAGATTTATTTATTTGGAATTAAAACTGAACCGGATTGAACACTATTAGCAGTTTAAGCTGGTATTACAATGTTATTTAATTGATTTTCTGATGTTGTTGGAATAGTTTTTATTTTAAAAAAAATCCTGTACAGAGCTGGTGGAGGTCTTTGTGACAGACACGCACAATAAAAGATTTCAAGGAAAATGTTAAAGTAATTTATGATGAACGGATTCCCAAATGTGTTTGCATGAATATTCAAGAAAGGTGTAACATCAGATTTTGTATAAAGTCAGTCAAACTAGCAAGGCTCCCGAAAAACTGACACCGATAGAAGTGATCGTCAAAACTATAATTTGGAATAAATCCAAGTTGTAATAAACCAGAGTTTGGAATTTGTTAGATGGATAAAAATTATAGAATGCAACGACAGGAAATAATCCAAAATGCAAGGCCTTCGGTACAAGGAGGCTGATGTTGATGTATCTAACAGTTGCTTAAGCTTGGAAAGTCTGAAAATAAAAAAGAACTGAAAGCAAACTTATGCAGTCCGAACTGATGCACACATTCAGATCTAAACACTGTTACAAACACCATAAAAGATTAGTTACAGCAAAGATCAAAGCGTTCCAGACATGTTACCAGAACTGAGGAACAAGCTACTAGTGGATCTCTTTGACCTTTATTTACAAATCTGAGCTGTGTCCTTCATCTCACCAGTTGCTGTCATGGTGGGAGGTCAGCCTCTAACAGAGACCAGGGACATCGGCATTGGGAAAGAATGTACACACGTGCGTTGGGAGTATTGTTACGTTATGTTGTTGCCAATCAGAGCCTTGGGAGTGGAAAGCAGGAGGAAATAATTGGATGGCATGGCATTAATCATCTGAAAGTCATTATACAAGATTTATGCTGCTGATATATAGGCTTATTTTTTTTATAAATTGGAGTTACATTATCACAGGTGGGTGATGTCCAGTGTGAAAGCCTCATGATATAAATACATAAAACACTTTAATTGTGGCCTATCTTATTATAGGTGCTCAAGTTATTTGGGTAGAAGCTGTGTAATGGTCAGCAGGGAAATAATTACTCAAGATTGGAATGGGACACGGGGCCGTCAACGACAAAATTCAACAGATAAAAATAGGAAATAATTCAGGACTGGGCATGTGGGGACGATGATGTCCCTCCTTTGTAACTCTTTAGTCTCAATAAGGAACCAAACTGTCTGCTGCAATGGCAATGACTGAAACCTTTCAAAACACCCCCAACCTGCTTCGTCAAGGCATCGTCAAGCAGTGCATTGAAATTAGCATTTTTCTCTCAGGAGCTTGCTTTCTGCCAACCCCTGCTGCTTTGTGTATTACTGTGGGATGCAGCGGAGGAACATGTCAGAAATTCATTAGAAAAGCAACTTCAGACTTAATTGAATAGCACAAGAAAGATAACAGATACATTTTTATTCATGCTTATTTTGTCATTGCTGTCCATGGCAAATACATTCTGCAACTAAAATCAGATCATAGTCCCTGTCCTGATTTGTGATTCGTGGGGAGGTCAGAATAAAATCAATTTGTAAGTATCCCCAGCTGTGTCTGTAATTTCCACATTTTGCCCAGAACTGCTGACAATATTACAGAAAAGTCATCAGCAAAAACATCTTTGCATCTTGAAGATTCTGAAAAAGACTGAGCTGCAGAGAAAGTTTGCCACTGAAACATTAATCAGCTGTCACGAGAAATGCTTCAGTAAAGAATGTTTAAAGAACTTGCACAACTTTCACATGACAACATTTGCATTTAGTGATTGAGTGTCAGTGTTCAAGAATGCAAAAAAAGTTGAATTCCACAGAGCCTAAACGCTCTGTGAAGTGGCATCCGCTTCCCCTGCCTCATCTATATTTAGACCTTCATTTCATCTGACTTGGGTCTCGTCATCTGCCGCACGCCTACTGCATCCCTCTCTCTGTAGTCACTTTTGATATGGATTCAGCACCTGAATGTTTCATCTGTCTTCCATCTTAGCCTATTTGCTTTCATTTCGTACTAATTCATCGTGTAACAACTTGAGCTTTCATCTTGTGCTTGTTTCTGTTTATTTCAGAGCATCTCAACAAGTCATGCATAACCTCAGACGCTGTTGCTTGGAAAAGCTCCAGATATGATTACAAGTAATAGCTCGCAGTATGACGGAACAGCAGCAGATCAACAGCTGTCAAACTAGGCTGTAAGATAGGAGTCTTCACTATGGGCATACATGTGTCTAAATGTTGAATATGCAAATATGGGCTTTGAGGCATTCAAGAGGGCAATGTGGTAAAGGAATTAAGTTTGGGTCAGAACTGTCAGGAGTCCCAACTGTGTAGCTCTAAAGCTAGTGTGTGCAAACACAAACACACAAATCTCCATGCACATATAGAGACTGAAGGCAAACACATAACTGCCTCTCACATATCTTTGTTCTGACGTTGCTTTTTTCTGTCAGTATAAACAAATGAATAGAATCCAAATAGAGAAATTATTTCAGTAATGAGATCCTAATATGCAGCTCCCTTTGTCTTGCTGTAGGGCTCTTAGTTTTTCCTAGTCTTTCTGAGTTTAGTTTCTTATGCATCTTGGATGATGATGATGATGATGATGAGAGAACAAAACATACTATAAATAGATGGATAGTCCAGTTCCATCTCGTACTCACAGAGAATCACACACATGTACACAACAACACACAAACACACATATAGTACACGGCGTCCCCTGAAGCTTGCTGCAGGATGGGCAGTGAGAGAGCAGTGCATTCTGGGAGACGCCCCGCAGAGAGGAGAGAAGGGGCAGCATGTGCCAGGTCAAAGGTCACGCACTGTCTACTTACAAGAATTCCATGAACTTCAAGTGCATAATCTTTTTCTTGTATATTATTTAACCAGACAAGTTGACAAAGAGCTTGTTTGTATTTACAGAAGCAGCGTTAGGTCCAGTTCTAATGAAGTAAATCCTATTTTAAGAAGTAAAAAGTGTAAGGAATGGGTTCTGTGAAAGGAGGCCATGAATGTGTTCAATACCAGGTGCCTACCTCTAACCTCCTCACCTTCCGTCCTGCGAGATGTATAGAGTGGGTATGTAGTCTAAGGGAAGCAACACTATCTCCTAGAAAATGCATCTATATACTACTTATTTGTAACAACAAATATATTTTGAAGAAAATGTTTTCTTATCAACACAATGATGACATTTTGTTAATTAATGTGCCGTGGCTTCCATAGAGACAGGTTGAGGGAGGAGGAGGTTGTGGGACACATCGCAGACATTGTCAGACCCAACTTCAGCATCCTGATACACACATGCACACTGAGCTAATGTCAGGTTGAAAGGTGGGCCCACTGCACTATTTTTAGTTTCAGCTCCAAATCGATACACGGTTGCAGGAGGAAATAGGAAAATGTTCAGTCAATCATGACCGCTCGTCTAGATTAATAATGTACTGCCTCGCTGTGAGTGTGAAGGGTGTCTGGTATATTGCATTGATCTGACAAGGAGAGACACAAGTTTAAGCAATCGGAAAAGGTGACTCATGTTTTAGGAAAAAGAACGCTTTGTCACAGATTGTTTGTGATATTTCAATGTAACCTTTTTTTTTTGCCAAGTTACCAGAGGAAAGAGGTGTTTTTCTTTGTAACACAAATGTGTTTTTCCATTTGACTACTAATAAATAAACGTGCAGTTTCCACACAACCAGGAGCCACAGATATCTTTGGTTGCTCCACTTACTGAACTTTGTTTTACTTTGAGGACAAGCTAATGGAAAGCTTTTGGCTATGATGCCGCTGCCTTCCCATATCTTGTACTGGCAGCAATGCCTTTATTTAAAAAAGGGTGATAAGATAACTGACAAAATAATATTAAAGTGGTAAGGATGTGGCAACACTGCTCCACATTTAGTAGGAAAATGTTCAGTTAAAAAAAGCAATGCTTTCTTGTTTATCCTGCAGATTGTTGAAATATATAAACATGTGTTATGTTTAAATTTTCCAATATGTCAACTATGTCCGATGCGCTTTGGCTTGTTTTATGAGGAATGCAACATTCATTTCTCAGTATTTTCTGATTGTATCCTAAACTCTACATTTTTTGAAATTGTTGTCGTGGTCATCAGTGTTAATGTTTAATTTCCCATCCAGCAAAATATGTTTAAATATTGTGATTACAGTGACACTGAACACTATCTTCCTCTATTCTTTTGTTTTGGTGCAGAGTTGACACCTTGATTGTAGTGCAGGGACTGTTATCATCATCATGTAATTCCTTGTGCATGCAACCGAGCCATCATTAGCATGGTTCAATTACTCACATGTACCCACTCACATGGAATCGATTTATTAAGTGAATATGCAGCCACCAGGGATTTGGGTTGGTTTTTTTTGGAGTTTTTTTAACAGTTTTTACATTTCCTCTCTTCATAAGAGTCGACTGTCGTCATAGCGAAAAATGCTTTAGGAGCTGCAAACTTGCAGAATTTATTTGCGGAAGCGGGCGTGGTTTATCTAAACAGGGTTGGAAAAATGATAGATGGACAGGCGCCAAAACGAACTCCTTTGATTGGCCAAAAGGGTTCTAATCTCTATACAGTGCCCGCCCCTGGCTCTACAGGTACATAAATCAGTGTTGCTCACTGAGCTATGTGGTGCAAAAAAGTCTTTCTCTCTCTGTCATGTAGACAGATTTACTAAAGCAAGCAATCTATGTATGCAGTGAGTTTGATGACACTGGCTTACTGCATTAAAAGAAAGCAACAGTGTTGAATTTTTACAAAAGACAGGGATCAAAATCACGCTGAGCATCACATTTGCTACAGCTTGTTTGGAAGTGCCCAACCAAAACTACTAAGCAGGTACTTACCAGTGAAAAATGGTAGCAATAAAAATGCCCCCAAGTTTAAAAAAAAGGCCACAAAAGTGCCCTCTTGGATGCCCCTATGATAGACAAAATGTGATGAAGTGCCCCCTAGGGTGCCCTTCCAATGGAGAAAATGCAATACAGTGCCATATGGTATACCACATACAGCTTGTGCACATTTCATTGTTCTACCCCTGCTCGTCAAACAGCCTGAGTCTGCCACTGCTTCCAACCATGACCATGATCTTTCCTTAACTAATCAAACCAAAGCTAAACCATAGCGGTGACAGA
Source organism: Coreoperca whiteheadi (assembly GCA_011952105.1). Taxonomy (NCBI): domain Eukaryota; kingdom Metazoa; phylum Chordata; class Actinopteri; order Centrarchiformes; family Sinipercidae; genus Coreoperca; species Coreoperca whiteheadi. Next base: position 22,026,900 of record CM022488.1, read on the forward strand.
TCAGAAAACAGTCATATGGACAGTTGAAAGTCAGTCCCAACCAACCTATTTTGTCATTTAGGAAGGACAATTTGTTGTTAGAAAGTGATGACGGCATGACTAAAATCTGATCTGCAGAAAAAAATTAAACTCTCTCTTTCTCCCTCAGTCTGCCTCTCTTGTTCTTCCTTTATGTCACAAAGATACACCTCATCTTGATCAATGTTTGTTCGGAGTTGTTTAGACGTGTAGATAAGCCTTTTCATCAACAGCAGGAGGCGGATTCTTTGTGAAAACATAAACAACAGTTTTTTGTTTATATTTTTTTTTAAACCTCCATTTTATAGTTTTTTTTTCCGCCCATCTTCAAAATGACACCATCTGGATCCGCCCTTAGATTTTTTCTATCCCCCCTCCATAACATACATGCATAAACATGTTGACATTAATGATTCCGAACGAGCGAGAAATACCCAAAGAGACAAACTGATGTGTCCAAGTTGTAAGAGCTCAAGAAGGAAGCTACCAAAAAAGGGATGAATAGAGATGTACAGATGGGTGGAAAATAAAAGGAAAAAAAAACATGAAGTGTCTTAGTAAACAGTCAGGCCACCACGAGCCTCCAGAACAGCTTCAGTGCTCCTTGCCAAGTCTGTGGAACTCTGTTAGAGGGATGAAAACCATTCCTCCACAAGATATTCCCTCATTTAAATATATATATATATATATA
>CM022488.1:22027633-22081287 GCA_011952105.1 Coreoperca whiteheadi
TAAGAGACAGATATATATGTATACAACCTTTGTTTGATCAGGTAATCTCATTGAGATCACAAAGTTTTTTGCAAGGGAGACCTGAGTGGAGCAGATAGAAAGAAAAACAAACATAGCCAGACATAACAAAAGGACATATCGCATCAGAGATAGACATCACAGACATCGCTGAATAGATTTGAAGATAAAAGTTTGTATTTTATCATTTGCGGTTATGGAGATGGTGGTGGAGAGCATGGTCTTGCACGTTGGTGTAAAATCCTATACAAGGGAATAAGGGAGGAAAAGAAGAAGAAAAGGTGAAGAAAGGGAATTGAAAATTAACGTAGGATGATGAGGGAGTGTGTTTTAGAGGTTCAGATGTGACAGGCTGTAGCGACAAGTCCATCAATGTGACATCTGTGTCAAATTATAATTTTTTTTTTTTAACTTCCGGCAAATCATGATGACGTGATCTTTTGATTTACAAATTGGTTTTCTTTAAATTCATGTTTTTCGAGCAAGCTATAATTAGAAACTAACAAGTTTAATTCTTGAAGTTTTTGTTTTACACATAGCCTATGGCTATATATGAGGGTGAATTATGAGTAATTATTGCACATAAATCCGTCCTGCAAGATGATTCCTATGAAAGGAAAATCCTTTCTTGCTGGACAAACAAGAGAGGTTGTTCAGGTTTATGATTTTTATTATTATTAAAATTGTGTAATTAGTATTTTAAAGGAGTGAGCTTCCCTAATAAACTCGATTAGCTAATTATTATGAGCAAGGGTAGGTCTTTCAAAGGTCAGAGATTGATATGTAAGCTTGTGTGGTTCAGACTCTGACTGATCTCAGAAGGCATCCAGAATCCCAGTTCGTTCTGTATTTTTCCTGCAGTTTCCCTCCTTTCTCTCTGTACGTTAAAACAAGAAGAGGCATCAGGTTAAGTCTGAGTAAAAACTCACACTAGTAGCCCGGATGTATTAGGCCATTGCATGCATTGTTGCAAATTATTCAGCACTGCCTCATGATTTACACGATTTTTTGGAATCAATGTGATGAAGCACCTTGATTTTCAGGTGTTTCATTCACTGTATTAGCCAAAAACATACATTCAAATCTGATTAATTATCAGTCTCAAATTCCAGAAAAATCACTATATCACAATATACAGTATATTAACATTGCGAAATAAAATTCCATATACCTCGGAAGAAGATTTCATCTGTCCTCAATTTGTGTTGCTTAGAGTGAAATGCAAATTCATTTTGCATTTACATAAAAAAACAGAAGGTCACCTAACTATTTGCTGTGATTTTAAAACCCAAACTGACTGTGGTACAGTATCTTAAAGGAATAGTCTGACATTTGGGGAAATATGCTTATTTGCTTTTTTTGCTGTGAGTTAGATGACAATATCGATACCCCTCCCGTATCTATACATTAAATATGAACCTGGCCAGACGATGGTTATTTTAGCTTAGCATAAAATCTGGAAACAGGTGCAAAACAGCTAGTCTGGCTCTGTTTGAAGGTTAAACTTTAGTTGGAGCCTTGCTAAGGGTTTCCTCCTGCCTTGAGTCTTCATGCTAAGCTAAGCTATCACACTGATATGACAAAAAAAAGAAGACAACATTTAACGTCATAACTGCTTTCAATCCTAAGTGCTTTCCAGTGCTTTCACCATTCATAGCCTTTAACCAGTCCAAAGAAAGCTGTATGCATTGACTGCGTACCACAATCACACACACACTTACACAGAATATCAATGGAACAAAACAATCTCTCTGGTTTACATTTATTTCCTGCGCTGAATTTTCTGCCTTTTTCTCATCCCCATTTCCTCCCCCCTTCACTCTGCAGTTTCTCAGTGTGTGTCGGCACTGGGGTGTGGACCCCACTATGAATCCGTCATCAATGAGTTCTGCCTGGCCAAATTCGGACAGGACATGCAAGCGCTGGACCAGAGACACTGGTGCAGCTGGGAGGACACAGTCGAGTGAGTAGGATGAACACACACACAAATAGAGAGAGAGAGACACATCCAAACACAAATGCAAACAGATTTACATTCACACATATGCAAACACATAATGAGCTTCACATTTTAAATTTGCATAAGGCTTTAAATAAACAGATTCATCCTCTTTTTTAATTTTAATGCAATAAGAACACCTGAAATGCGATTGTAATCCGTTCCCTAAAAGCCTATGGCACAATGATCTACACACGCCACAAAAATGATCTTTATCCATCACCTTTGATCCAGTGTAAGTCAACAGAATGGAAGTTTTGAAAAAGAAGCATTGTTATCAATGTTTATTTCGGGCTGGAGGACTATACAATCGTCCAACGATTTGGTCACCTTCCAACAGTTGATTAGATACTGGGTGAGAGACAACAGAGAAAGAGAGTGAGTGGAAAGAATGGAGGGGGATGAGGGGGATACGCAGGGACAGCTAGTGTAGAGAACAAAAGCTGAACGCCTTTGGCATCAACAGAGATCTTTTGTGTGTGTACAAATATTATCTCTGCACTCACTGTAAAAGACGTCTGGTGCCACTGGTTTTCACAATTGCTTGTATGATTTGAGTGCCAGTTATTGGCATCATTTAGTAGAATCAAATACAGGAATACTACCCCCCACTTGACTGTTAAAAATTTGAAATTGTGCATCAAACTGTTTTGTATTTAAACAATAAAACACCTGTCCTGAATTATCTGGGTATAATATCATGCTGTCTCCTTCAGGGACCACCGAAAGCTCAAGAAGTGTTTCTTGGCCTATGTAAGGCCTTTAATAGTTGGTCAGCCAGTACTTTGCACTAAGTAGTCTACATTGTCTATTATTACTTTTAAATAGATAGTTCACCCCCAAATCAAAATATCTATTTTTCTTCTTAGCTGTAGTACTATTTATACATCTAGATTGTTTTGGTGGGACTAGGGATGTCTGCATTTTTTAAATTTAACTTAACTACATGGCCGGTCACTTAAGATAATCCACAGGTTTGTTGTGAGCGGTTTCATGTAGGAACAATTTTATTTCTACCAATAGTTCCTACATGAAACTGCTCACAACGAGGTCTGTGGATTATCTTGAGTAACCGGGTCCTGATTTCTAGAAAGAGACATTGCGGTTGAGTTCTCAAATGTATTTTTTTCTCACTTTGAGCACCACAAAAATGCAGACATCTCTACGGCCGATATCTCCAAGCCATTGGCCATTTATAGCAAATGGTTTTGCAGTTAGATTCGGTGGAAAAGGCCCTGCTCATTGAGGGAACTCTCAAAGAATGTGAGCAGCAACGAGGATTCTGCTGGCAGAACGAATCCACCTGTTAATACACATTACAGGAACATTAAATCTTAGATGCATCAACAATACCAAGAATATTGCACATATGGAGGAGGTTGGGGTGGTGGAAAGAGCTGGTGTCAGCAAGTGAAACGTGTCACGTTATAATGGGCCGCGCTGTACACCTGCATGATGCTGGAGCATGAATAAAACAGCGGATGCCAATCAGCCAATACAGGCATGACTTCGGTGCTCTGCCTGAACTAACGTTTCCCAGATTTCAGCAACAATCTTGGAGAGTAGAATGTTATTACCAAATCAAATGATGGCCGAAACTTATCATTTAAGAGGCATATGAAGAAGATGAGCCATACGCTGAAATGTAGCTTCAGGCAGATTAAAAACTAATTCGCAGCTGGGACATGCAAGAGTGCAATTACATTTTCTTAGTTCTATTACTGTATATGATGCTGGTCTCAGACGTGCGAGATAGCCTTAAAACCATTTAGGCTCTGAAAGATTAATAGAAAATAAGGGCACTGTTATCATTGTTCTATACCAAGTAAAAATAGTATGTTGATGTTTGACAGCTCCATTTATAATTAGATGTCCGTCTGGTGTTTAAAAATAACTCACAAAACTGCTCCTCCACTGTGAAAACCTAAAGGTCAGCTTCAAGAGGACTTCTGTCTTTTCATTCAAGGCCAGTAAAGAACAAAATACTCTAAAAGCATGTTTTTATATATTTCCCCATGATGTTATGATATAGATTTTAAATAACAATTCCATGTGCCATGTCATATCAGCATTTAGTTGAAATGACAAATAACGTAGCATAGTTTATCCTGTGTATATATGGAATTAACTGCACATTGTATTCTGTATCTACTGTATGTTGCGGTATTCGTGTCTATCTGGCCAGGGACTGCAGGTCGAAAGAACTGCAGCTAGTATTGGTTTAAAGCATCTCCTCTTATTGCTTGAGATCAAAGTTTTTTGCACTTGGTCCCTCACAAACAAATTTAATTCAAAAGATATTGCAGTCTGAGTTGTGGAAGAAAGTCAAAGTTACTTCTCTACTTTTCTCCACCACAGAGTTTGGTCTACAGTATAGCTGTTGGACAGCAATTGTATCAATCAGTAATCCGTAAACAACACGATATCTGAGGAGTGTGATTTTTGTCTCAGATCTCCTCACAGAAAACAGAAAAAGCAGGAAAAGAACAAAAACCAGAAGACTAGTGAATGAAAGATTGAAATGTCAAAAATGATTCAGCTGAGTAGAAAAGGTCAAGTATCAGGACAGTTTATCCCCCTTCGAGCTGCATCCTGGCCAAGATGCCACTGGGGATTTCTAATTCAGTTCAAATGACATTTGGTGTCTGTGTACGTGTCTGTGTGTGAGTGTCCTTTCCTATAATATTCCTCCTTCCGCTGTACTTTACACAGAAAAAGGCTCAAGCGCCAAACTGACTTTGCATAAAAACATATTTGAATTAAAATACAGTATGTCGTCTTCACTGAAAAAGGGGACCACCATGATCCTTGTCTTCCCTTTTTCCCTCACAACTACAGTCACATTTTGTTCTGCTTCCTTCAGTCCCTCGTTCCTTCCTAAATCCCGTGCTGCCGCAAAATGGGTTTCATTTGCTTTATATCCCGCGTTGCCTCTTTGTGAATTACAGCTGTTGTTTTAATACACAGTATACCTTTGTGTCTCATAGACGCTAATGCAAAGATATTGCATGTTTATCTGTCCCCTTTCAATTTAGTGACATCCCGTATACATCTGTACTCCCACAGCCCCTCACTTCATGTTACTATTAGTTCTCCTGTCAATATGTTGTAGTGTCCACATCACATCCCAGCATCCAATGAATAAAGGGCAGGGACATGCAATCAGAAGCAATGGTGCATTAGAGACTTTTTTAGTCTGTGGGAGGAAACATGAGCACCCAGAACGACACGAAATGAATATGAGTCTGTCAGGTGACAGTGCTAATCACTGAGCCACCGTAAAGCTGAAAATCCCTCCAGTCTTTTGTATTTTTAATTAGTCTATTTGAGAGGCAAGCAAGCAGCAATTTTCCTAATGACTGCTATTTGTATCAGTTATTTTTGTAATCAGACATACTTCTAATAAAAGAGGCTTTTGATATTTGAATTTTGAGTAAAGTCTATTTTACTTCAATAGGTCCTTTTCGTTCGATGGTGTGACCTTTCCTTTTTGCCACCAACATTAGAGACATCACTGAATGGGTGAACTCTGAGATCGATCAGTTTATTACATGCTATATAAAACCTTCTACATCCATTTCACAACATGTCTCCTCGCACTTGAGAGACAGGACCACACCAGTGTTCTTGAAAGCTTTATCTACATAACTTCAAATCTTGAAAAATGTACATTTCTGCTAACGGAAAGCTGATGTTGTGGTGTTTCAGAATTTTTGTATGTACTTTTTCCATCCTTCCATCCAGGCGTTTTCTTTCCTATTCATTTCTGAACAGTATGGTCCATTATGAGACTCTTTAAACTTGCTTGAGTTATGTACTCCATTACAGTAAACATCACATCTGCATTCATTGTTGTTGATGGGACATTAATGTTGTATATTAAGTGCAGATAGATTTGAAAAGACTGAACTGCATTTGCATCTGCATACCTGATGTTTGCTGTGATGGAGTATACAACTCAAGCAAGTTTCAAGAGTCTGCCAATTGATCTTCACATTTTATGGAAATGTATGGAAATGTGAATTAAAAAAAAGCAGCAGAATTGATATAATGTAATATGGTTAGCTCTCACATGAAGTAGTAAATGGACCAAAATCACTGGTATGGTCTTTTAAGGTGTAGAAAAGTACCAATGCATTTAATTATTTCACTTTAGTTGGTGAAACTACTGTGCTGCTTACCATAACAGATTCAAAATCACAAGCTCCAATATCAGCGTACACCCAATGCATACTAATTCATGTTTAAATGTTTCCCGCTGGATGTGCAGCTCAATGAATCAATATAACATGTACTGCCAGGCCTGTCTAATTACTTCCAGCAACAGTGCCCAGGGAGCGGAAGCTGAAACACAAATGGCAGTCACCTTAACCACTTCTGAAAAGCTTTAAGAAAACCATTTTAACCTGAAAGAGGGTAAAAAACAAAAGACCTTATTAGCAAACATTGGAACAAAAGAAAAACAGACAACTTCCATTTCTTACGGACAGCATAAAATACAGGGACATCTATTTGTACACACAGAATTGGAGCAGAAAAAGGGAAATGTCTCTGGGTACAGGAAATGGCTAGGGCCACAGTCAACCTGTTGAAACAGTGATCTTTAATAGAGAGACTAATCAAATTATTCTGATACTGGCTCTGGTGTAAAAAAACATGTGGGGTAATAATGCCGCAGGGTGCATGCATTTGATGGTGAGTTTAGCTGTATGATAATTCGGAGAAGACTGTTGTTGCAATTAATCATTTTGGTCTGGTAGCACCCAAGTATGTACAAAGACACTTAGCAGATGGAAAATATGACAAGTCTGCTAATGCAGATGGAAGGCAGATGGAAAGACATCGACGTGCAGCTGGAGACAGGAATGATAACATGTCACCATCTAGGTTCAATTTGAACATTTTCCAGCATGTTGCTTTCAAAATTAAAGCACTCGGGGTCTGCATTTTAAACCCTCATCCGACACGTGCCTCCAGATCACATAAAGAAATAGATGCATAAAATCTAATTAATTTCTATATTATTATGATTATAAATGTGTTGCTAATGAAAAAACAATAGCAGAAAAACACATCAGTATGTTAATTATTTGTTAATCCTCATTGCTAAGTATTATTTTTTAAACCTCTGACAGTTCTGCCTCTAATTATATCAACACGACATTACTTTGTGGTTAATCGGGACATGCTCCTGCTGATGGTACATGATCAGTCACCCTCAACACAAACCATTTATATCAGATTAGTCAACAGAAGCAGTGCCATTATATTAAACAAGCTGAGTTGTGCTGAGGAAGCAGCAATCAAACAGTTTGAGCTGTTTGCTCACTTAACTAAGGTATGGTCTTTTATAGCCAGCCTTGACACACAGTGCCCAACCACACAAGTGCTACAATAACTAGACAACAGTTCACCACAGTCTTACCCATAAACCTTTATTCCGCTCTCTTTATTTCACTTTCCATCTTTCCCTTCTTCATGCTTTTGTTTCTCATTCAGCCATTAAATCTCTTACTAAAGTTTTCATTGCTTTTGGTGCCCTTGAGCCGCTATGTGAGGCCAGAGTCCCACAGAGTCCTCAATAATACACATGCCACCTAGGTCACAGCCAACCCCGGGAGGTTGTGCAGGGATTTAGTCTGCTCTTGTAAAGCTGACGGTTTGTAAAGGAAGTGTGTACACTGTCCATTTAGTAGCAAAATGGACTGGTATCAAGAGAACTATAGCTGTAAAAATAGAATAATTACAAAACTGCTGGAGAAAAAAAATAGGGAATGATGAAGGACGTGGTATTCAGCTGTCATGTCCAATTACTCGGTTCCAACAGCATCTCTGAACGAAGAAAGTAACAATTTAATTGCTTCAAGAGGATGGCCATAACTCCAATTATTAAGTGTCTGAGATTTAAAGTGATCTTTTCTGCAGCCATCACATCAGAAAAAGGCCTTCTGGCAAACAAGAAGAATCTTTGTTTTAATCCAGTGACGATAGTGATTTTAAAATACAAATTAATCATAGCTGCTTACCCTCATAAGAACATTAGCAGATCAACAAATACATGTGTAACATCCAACTGCAATCACTATTAATCATTCCTTTGTGCAATTCAAAATCATGTTAAAGAATACTGAATTTATAGTTTAAAAGTGCCTCTGGAGATAAATTAGAACTACTCCTTTATCCTGCAAGCCTCTGAGTGGACAGGCAGGTGTACGTGTGATTGACATCTGAGCAGGAATTCGGGGCATTGAGACACAATTTACCAAAATTGGCTGACGACTGTAGCTTATAACCCTTTTGTTTGTTTACTAGCTTGTTCAGCAAGCCAAGGTGTAACACAAGACATGTGTCCACGCTCGTGGATAAGAGAAAGACATTAAAGCTAATCTGGGTTGCAGTTCAAAGTCTGTGTCCAAGCGGCAACCTCCGGGCTGAAAAGTGAAGCCAATGCAGAAGTGCCTTAAACCTGCATTCTTTCTAAAGATGGGGGAAACTCCACTGGTTGCAAATAGAATCTCACTTAATTTAATACCTCAGTAAACGGTTTCCTAAGAGCTCTCGATCGCTTGTTTCAATTCTTCTTCAGTACAGCATGATGTTCATTTAGTAAATGATGGCCACATTTAGAGTAAAATAGACGATAAAGCAGGGTATGCTTTAGGGCATGGCTACCTGATTGATAAGTCACTACCACGGCGACCTGTCAATCAGGATAGAGGCATAGCAATGTGAATCCATGGCACTTAGTACATTTAAACAACCGTGAACTTGTTTTGCTTGTTGTCTCGTCTCAGAACTTTGAGCCTTTGTTTTACTGAACTTGTTTTCAGTTCATTAAAATTAATTGCAACATTTCGGTCGCCTAAAAATGTCTTGTTCAGCGTTCGGTTGTACCAAAAGGCACTCTAAGGGGTCGGCTGTACATTTTGCTCTGTGCCTGTTTTTCACCAAAATGCCAATCTTGAGGCTTCAAAATGGTAGTCCACAAACCAATGGGTGACATCACAGTGATGTTGTGCTGCTTTAAACTAAAGCTACTATGTAACTTTTTAAAGAAAAAATAACAAAATGTTCCTCTTATAAATACAAAGTCTGTTTCATAAGCAATAAAACACACCCTTGCTAAATTCAATACACTCAGGGGCTACAACCTTACCTGGTATGGTGGCTAATATTACCTAACTTTAGACAACTGAGCCTATTTGCTGACTGTATAGATCTTTTTTACTTATACTACTGTATACTTTTACGTTTTAGTATTGTAAAATAAGTGAAATGGATGTTTTACACAAGCCTCACTATTATAAAACATAATTTTCGGTTAAACTACAAAAAATATCCCAATAATCGGTGAACTGTCTGCAAATAGAATAAAGTGAAACCAAGAATATGGCCTTGCTCCTAAATAAATTCAGTTCTAGACAGATTAGATTGAGAGAAATAAATATGTAAAAGTGGAGCCCCACAACAACACTAATATGCATTTGATGAAAAAAGAAAAGTTTAGCTGCCCTCCATCTCTTTCTCGAAACTTTAACATCAACAACTTGAAATAATCCGCTGCATATGAATATGTATGGGGTCTATTAACTATGCTTTTGCTTTAATGCATCTGGCAACCTCAGTAGCACAAGAACCTGTAGGCTACATCTGCACATCCATCCGCTCTGTCTGTCGGGTAAGTCGGCTAATCGCGGCACATTCTTACATTTATGTGCTCAGTGTGGCAGTAGCTTAGTATAGCCTCCCACACACACAACTCCTCTAGCATTATGCATAGTTCATAAACACTGCAAAAACAACTAAAGCTGTCTTTAATTTTAGTTTTTATTTGCTGTGTAAACATAACAATTTGAAGATATTTTCTAGAATAAAAAGACGTTCCACAAAGTATTTTCTTCTGCGTATTAATTGATACATGCCTTTAACCCATTACAAGTCTTAATTTTCTCACAGTAAGATGCGATATGCTCCTTTCACATACTGTGTTAACATTCAGAAAAGGAGCTACTTGGTGATCTTGTAAGCTAAGGTAACCACTTTGTCACATGACCACTAATTCCTTAAAATCAGCTTGTTCTCAGCACCTACCCGGGTGATATTAATGCAGGATCAGAATAGTTTTCTCAATAAATCCAAAGGCCGATATGTTTTTGATTAATCCTAATTAAGGTGTAATTCTCTCCCTTTGCCCATGTCTCTGTTTGAAACTTGTGTCTTGGTTTTACAAGAACTTTTTTTTTTTCTGTGTGATTGTTGGAGGGTATTTTGGTCAGTCAGTCATGCATGCCTGTCAGCCGTCTGTAATAATTTAAAGACCTTTTTGTGAGTGTGCTCACATCGGGTTACATGCGAACCCAGGCCAGAAAAATCCAGCGAGCTCATTAGTGTGGAAAGCTAATTGAAGTTCCCTTTCGGTGGACCTCTTTGATTAAACGGCTGATTAGTCAGTGATTAGAAATAGATTGCCGTATGTTTTGATAACATCCAGCGTTGCCTGGATTGTCGCACGGCTGCAATGGATTTTAATAGCATTAGGACAGTGATTGCCCCGTGCAAGAGTTTGTGAGAGAGCGTATGCATAAAACTGAGTGAGAAGGGTCATTATTGCATGTTAATATAGATAATAGCAAACATGAAAATACATTTGTTGAGTGCTGAAAAGTTTTCTGTTTGTTCAAACCAAGACGAGACAAGCATGCAAAACATAAGTAGAAAGAAAAGAGAAGATACGGAACCTGAAAATACACTCTCAGGAAAATTTCAACCAGAGGAGATTCATTTATCAGGGCAGAAAGGAGTAAAATGACGGCAACCATGACATGTTAAATTAACACTTGTGTGTTAGTTTAGTTTCATTTCATTGTCTCATTTTCCATGAAATGCCTTAGCCTTAAGATGCTTTTTGGAAACGAGGTCCTGGAAGTGAGCCACTGACATTATATGCAGACATGCATCATCGTCGTTGACGGGTTTCATGCTTGTTGTTTGACAGTTTGAATTGTTTGAACTTCTGTCTGAGGTTTGGACAGCAGCACCAGCAGTTCATCATCTGTAAATACTTGGCTTATTGATGTAAAACGACCAGGCTGCAGCATCTGACATTTATACACAGGTATAAACTGTATAAACAGAAGCGGAAGCAAATTTATACCCCGGAATAAACGTACACAAAGCACTCAAACACAAATACACATACTCTACAGTACATGTGCAATTATTCACACAAACACAAGCATGTCAAAAACAAATGTCAACACTCACCAACCTTCAGCTGCTCACACTGTGATATTGACTGATTTGAAACAGATATAGAGGGAGAGCGTGAGAACATACAGTACATGAACAGAGAGAAAACCATGTGTTTGTGCGTATTTTGGAGGCCAGAAACATCCAAGAAAGTGCTACACCATTTGAAAAAAAGCATCTTTAAAACTTTGGAAAATATTGTATCGCTTTTGCTGTGATGTAGCAAAGAGTTGCACACACACACACACACACACACACACACACACACACACACTTTCAGATTCAGATGTCCAATCACCCTGAGAGGAAAAGGGGTGCGAGAGGTTAGCAGAATAACAAAGTAGAAAGAAAAAGAAGAGCATTTTGTATGATATGCTCAGTAGTGACAGTTTGGCTTGTTTTTTTGGGGGGGATTTCTTTGGTTTCAGAGTGAGGAATCTCTCCCTATCAGCTGTGAGGTGATCTCTCCAAGCTGTCATGGCAGAAACTCTCAACCGTAAACGCAAGTGATGAAGAGGGGCTTCTCTGGGTGATGGCCCAAAATACTTGAATGTGATTATGTTTAAAGTGATGACACATGGTTCAACTTTATAGGACACGGGAGATGATGAATGTTAGAATTGGAACAAAATCAGCATAGAAATGTATCTTTGTGTAATATGAAAATAGTCTTTAATCTTCAATAGATTTATCTCTGTAGGTTCTATCCTGTTCTCAGCTTCTTCTGCAGTTCTTTGATGCTTCATGACCCAGTTTTCTCCTGGGGATCTCCTTATCAGACGTTCTCCGCATTTATGATGAACAAATGTATAATGACGGCACCAATGTCGATCACAACTATTTGCAATGTTTTGTATCATATCAGCACCATATTTGGCTAGTTCCGAGTCCATGAATAGGTCACGAGCTGACATCTAGTTAGTTTCTCCATTACAAGGGATGCAACAATGTTTAATTTGGTCTTTGAAAAGACTAAACTGTTCTTTTGGTTCTTGTGTACTTCTCGTTGAATATTGTCACTCCTTGTCTCTGCGTTGTTTGTGCTTTTAATTTATCACTGTCCTTTTGTATTTTTAACACTGGCCTGACACCCCGGGCTAATCAGCTGTCCAGTCTGGGCCTGCCTATCAGTATAAAATGATTGCTGGCATAAAAATTTGTTGATGTGCAATTTTGTTAATGTCTTTTGGTCTTTGCTCATAAAGTACTGATAACTGGTCCTCTTCATATGAGGCACTGAGGATTTTGGTGCAGTGTTTCTTGGGGTCAGAAACTAAAATAGGCCACAAGTGTGTTACCGATGCATCCAATTACTTTTACAGGGACTGGTGCCCCCCCCCCGCTGCGTCACCAGACTCATTCAAATGAATGAGAGCACAGAATGACTGACCCCAGAGATGTTTGCCAATTTCAAAGACAGGTTTAACATGGCCAAATATAACCTTCTCCTAACTATAAGTGACTCAGAGGTAGTCAGGAGGGTAATAGCAAACAAAACACAAAACATCAGTGCTAGACTTTAAATGGGTTTCCCAAAGGACATTTTTCTTTTTCAGACTTTCAGAAAAATTTGATGTATTGAAATGCGGCACAGATAGAAGGCATACAAGGTGACAGCATGATATTAGTCCATTTTAAAAATATTATTTCAAATTGTATAAAAGGTTTCTGTAGAAAATATCACTCCTCCACTTTAGGTCAGGTTTTGTCAGTATGTGTGTGCGTGTGAATTTTGATATTTTGAAAAAGAACAAGCGTACAAAAGTGCCTGAAAAGCTTTAAACTGGATCTGGATCTGCACCAAAAATAAATGTCTTGTTCCTTGGCCACGTCCTAACTAAAAGGAAGTTAAAAGTTAAAAACAATTTATGTGAGAGTGGGCACACAGTCAAACACAGACTTGACCATGCATACTTGATATACTTCAATTCTGTTTCTTGTAAAACCCTTGCTTAAGTGTAGTCCTTTCCATACAATTCACGAGTGTACATTGGGCTATACAATGGGGTGAATAAAATTGCATAACATTTGGCAAAGGATGCATGTGTATAAGGGATCATGAGCAATTTTAGTTTCTTGATAAACACTGACATATATCCCTCCCAAAGGCCATCTTCTTGGAGCTATGTTTAGACTGTTGTCTCAAATGTAATCACTCTATTAACATCCTCATCCCCAATATATCTAGACTACGTTGAGGCCGTCCTTTAGTACAGCACAGGAATGTCTACTTAATAAAGCTTCAGTGTTATTATTTGGTTTGTCAGTTTAAACATGGGGAAAGAGTAAATACGCTTTCTCGCCAATAAACAAAACAAAATACGACCACCTTTTTCTGAGCTTCAAGAGTTTTCCATTTCCTTTCCGACCCACCCCGCTATTTTTAACTTTAACCTTTATCAGCAGGCAGAAATGCCTACTGTATAAGACCAGCATGTGATTATCAGGCGATCTAAAGTTATTTTTAATGGGAGCCCGAGTAAAAAACTCTTACTGTTTAGAATAGCAAACCTTGCGTGAAGCTGTCCCATTTCTTTGTCTAGATAAGATGAGCCATCTATGTAAACCTTCTCTTCTCCGTCCTGAGATGGCAAATCCAACATGGAATAGATAGTTCAGGCAATGGCGTTCGTACTCATATGAGCACACTATTGGAGAATGATCTATCTCAACATGCATTAGTGCTAACATAATCATCCAGTGCCACTGGATGAGGGTGTCTGGCTTTCTGAGTAAACATAATACTTTGGCCTTTATTAAGCCCAGTGATGTAATCAAAAGGCTTCAGTGACAAAACAAGAGTCACGCGTTGAACGTAAATGAATACAAAGTCATTTTTTATCTTTTTAAAGCAGCCAGAAGTAACCAGGACCGTCTTGGTGGGGAGAAAAGTAGGACTGACTATCTAGGGCCCCAATGGAGGGAGGATGCATTTTTTATTTCTAAGTAATTAGTGTCATAACTAAAGTAAAAATTGGCTGAATAAATCGGTTGAGAGACTGAACTTTGTATCCAAAGAAAAATAGTGGAGGCTCTCTGAGGCCCCTCTCATCCCTTTCAAAAGGTGCAAAATGGTTTATTCCACCCCTGCACTGGGATTCATGGTTTAAGCTAATATCAGCAGTTATTTACATTGAAGGCAGTCAGCCAGGAATCTGGCTTGGAGCATATTTGCATCATATACTGTACATTAATCAGCATTAATGCTCCAATGTAATGTGACATATCTATCAACACTACCTAGCAAAGCTGCTCCACTCGCAGTTTCAGCCTCTGAGAGTGGAGCAGTGGCAGGTTACTGAGGACTTGAGACAAGGTGAGCCCACGACGTGGCTACTGACCGTTATTACAAGCAATCATTCATTGAGGTGTAGCGGCCCTCGCGGTAAAGACAGTTCAACGTTGGAGCAATATTCAGCCCCTTATCTTCTCAGTAAGCTATTATGACATGTTTGGTGTCAACAGATTCATTGCAATCATAACATTCATATGAGACCACTCGCTATCCAAAAAACTGCCTTCAAAAGACAGTAATGTGCCAAATGATGCACCATCATTTTCAGAGGGTTAAAAGCAGGCCAAGGCAAGACCTGGGGAGGAGAATTTTAAGACCATGGTGATCAATGAGGCAGAGTCTAATTAAAATATAACCTATGGTGCTATTGTTCACTTTTAGATGGTTAAATTATGTTAGAAATTGGCCTCCCAGTAGGCTGCAGTTAAACATTTGGCCTATTCAAAAAAGACAATTTAATTTAAAAGATATATATCAGCTTACCTTATTGTTTTCAATGTGTCACTGTTGGTGCATTCTGGTCAGAATTAATTATTTTCTTTATAAAAACAAGATTTAATCTTCAAAAAAAATGTTTTTCAAAAATGAATAAAATAATATTCTCTTAAGCATGATACTCCAAGCAAACCTTATTTTACCATAGTAAAAGTATCACACAGTAATTGTAGGCTACATGTTTCATTTGAAATTTGTATTACACTGTAAAAGAGGAACAGTAAAAGAGGCCATCAGCCGTGTGTCTCAGTACCAACACTACTGACATTTCTAATCCTCAAGTTGCACTCCTTTAGTATACAACTAAAGCAGACTATCTGTGGTAATACTATTGGTCATGGCACTTCATGTAAGGATGGAGATCAGCTCTGAATAACCAGCATGAGAGACAGAAATAGTCAGAGGAAAAGGAATAAAATGGAAATTAAATTACACACTTCTCCTGACTGCCACATTGTTGTTTCCCTGTCTTACCCCTGCCTGCCAATTCTATCACTCCTCCAATTTAGGTCAGGTTTTGTCAGTAATGTGTGTGCGTTTGCATTTTGATATTTTGAAAAGAGCGAATGTACAAAAATGCCTGAAATGTTTTAAACTGGACCTGGATCTGCACCAAAAATGTATCTCTTGTTCCTTGGCCACGTCCTAACTAAAAGGAAGTATAAACATACCTGTCCACCTTACACACCAGGCACAGTGGGTTTCTGTCAGTGGAATAAAGGAATCGTCCTGACTCATTGCTCAAGTCACTGGAGCAGCTTTGCACTGTGTTGGTTTTATTTATTCATTATCCAGGTTTTATTTATTCACACTGTGCTCTTCAGCCAACAGATAAAACTACCTAAAACAGCATGCCCCCATGTCCCTCTGTCCATCTGTCTTCCTTTCTAATCTAATTAGGGGGAAAAATGAATAAATACCTTATGGGCAATACATCCATAATACATACAAGCATGTTCCTTCTGCACAAAAAGTACATGCACACACACTTGCCCTGTGGCCTCAGAGAGAGAGACAGTGTTGGGTAATAGTGGGTGAATAGCTAAAAAGACATTAGCACAGTACTGAATGTCTTGGTCACAGCACAAAGGCCAAGTTAACAAAGAGCTGAAGCTGCTTTATGTGAAATGTCTTCAAAAAATAACATTAGTTTAACCAGTACGGTGTGTTTGCAATGGCTGATTCACTCTGTACCCTGTTTAATAAGGTTGGATGAATAAAAGGAAATAGTTAGTAATAGAAATTACATAGTGGACTACATTACGCAGCTCAGTGAATTTTTACATGCACACACACACACACGCTCTCATAGAAGCGGCACACTGTCCGGTTTAATTTGACGCCAACCTTAGCCACATAAGGTGAACTAGTAACCAAGCACACGTCTTTGTGTACACCGCCCCTGCCTCGACTCTGGTGTGACTTCTTTCAGTCGGTGACTCATAAACACCCACAGAAACCTCAGTGCTCATTAGACCGGCAGCGGGACCAGAATTCTTTTTTTCTCTTCCACAACTGATTTGTAAAACTTCAAGGAAAGAGCAGGGGAAGGAAGTACACACCCAGAGAGAGTGAACTTGCCACCCGAATCAAACACAGTGCTCTGCAGCGCTGGTCCCATGCCAAGTAGCCCTGAGAAGTTTACATCTTCAAAACTGCAAATAATATTTGCAGCACAAACAATCTGTAGTTTAATCAGTTATTGTTTTGGTTATTTACTTATTATATGTGCATAATCTGAAGCTAATTTACATTTTCTCCCTATTTTTTGGGTTTCTTTTAATATGTGGGGACATAAAATCCACATGAAAATCCTTTTAAACCTATCTTCCCCTAAATAAAAATCTGGATATGTTTGTGATAAAATCTGCAAACCAATGATCCATAAATATAAATAGCTGTACTAGAAAACAATTGGGGGGCAGCCTGGCCATGCCATTAATGAACTCAAGCGAATCATCTGTCACATGTTGTGTACTGTATGTGTGTGGCCTCTGTAACTGTTAATTGCAGCCTGAACCTTATATAGTATGTGTCATGAAGTATCTGGCCTAAATTAGTGCAGTTGCAGTGTGCTCCGTGTGCTGTGTGCTCAGTCAAAATGATGGGTCATTACCTCAATTATGGTACTGTGAACTTCTATGATCGACTGACCATGGAGGAGCAACACACACACACACACATACACAAACTAGGCTTATACAATATCAGTACAAGACTCCTCCCTCTTGATATGTTTTCCTGTGCGCGCTTTGTTCGGTCCAGGGCAAAACCGTCATGGTGCGGCGCAAGCCATTGGAAATAATGCGTTTCAGAGTGCTGCTGTGCCGTTGTGGCGTTGTGTCTGAAAGGGCCTTAAGTCCTGCGTTGTTTCATTTTTTTAGTTTGTATAAAATAATGTAGTGGGGTTTTTTTTATTAATATACAGTGTGCTGCACTGTAGGGTTAGACTCAAGCAACAGATAAAGATAGATCTATAGCCCCAGATAAAAGTCATCAAGAGCCGTTTTTACAGTGAATATTGTTGTTGACCGTGCACTGAAACCCTCCCCGTGTAAGCGATCCAATCATAACTTTGAAGCCATAACTAGGCAATTTGGGCCTGTCAAGCTTTGGCTTTCTCCACATTCCAAATCGGAGAAAATGGGTCTTTAGTAAGCCTTTCCAAAAACAAAAAAGCAAGAGAAAGACTGTAAGGAATGGATCAGTGTGTTTACCAGCACTGACGTAAGCATGTCTTGCTAACTAGTTTACTCCCTACTACAGAAGTAACCTACAGTAGCATTACTTCCAAGCCCAACAGTTAGCTTTCCATTAGCTCACTACATTAGTTTGTGGTGTTACAGGTTTCTTAAATAAAGCCCACTAAAGCATGCAAAGTGTAGTGTTGGATTGGATTGGATTTTCGGCTAATGTCAGCACCTCTGTCGCTCTTTATTCACACTCCAGCAACCCCAACCAACATTAGCTTTTCCTAAGATAAAGTTACATTAGCAAAAACACATCGGTTAGTCTTTATCCTAAAAGCCTTTTCTCTTTAAGTAACGTTAGATGTGAAAATATTCTCTATGAAAAAATTATGTAAGCTAAGTAGCCACACAGGTTATGTTAGAACAGAATAAGACAGACAGCGTTTTCTTATGGAGCTTAATTAACTAGATAGTTATAGGTGATAAAAGCTACAAGCTGGCAAAATCAGCAATCACTGGCAAGAAATGAGAGGCTCCTTTTGTCCATCTCTGTATGAAATCAGGGACCCATTGTTTCAAAAAATCACTAAGAATTTCGAGTGGTACCTGTATGTGTGGCATGTGAGAATGAAGACTTTGACAGGCATAACAACAGTAACTAAGGGGAGTGGGGGTTAGCAAACGGCCAGTCGATTAGTTTCTTCACAGTGTAACTGTTTATCCTTTTCTTTTGTGTCACCAACATAGACTCTACGGCGAGCTGACAAATTGCACGTACCTGGTGGCACTGAAGATGGAGTGCTTCTGGCCCAACAGGCTGGTGGATGAGTTCTTCATCGGAGTCCACAAGCAGTACTTCCACGACTGCTCGTTGTCTGGACGGCTTCTCAGGGACCCACCCAACCGCATTCTGGGTCCCTTCATTGTAGTGCCCATCCTGGTCACCCTCCTCATGACGGCCCTGGTGGTGTGGAGGAGCAAACGCAGCGAAGGGATTGTGTAGTGGAGGGAAGGAGGGGGGCAGGAGAGGGGCAGGAGAGGGGCAGGAGGGGACCAGGGCCACAAGACTCAAGATTCACACCTGGAAGCTGAACGAGATAAACTACTTCAGTGATGATTGAATGCACTGACACCAATATGAAGCCTCTCATCTATTGTTGCACCAAAAGCCTAACATGGATTGAAATAATTTCTTTGGGTTATAGAGCAAAGAGGCGCTGAACTGCTCACCTGTATCTGAGCTGGGCCTGCACAGTTACTGGTGGAAAGATATTGTAAATATATAAAAACACTCTATTGAGAGAAGCTGCTTCAAAGAATGTTGGATGTGGTGATATGCTACTACACATAAAAGAATTTAACAACTATTTTTGGAGGCCATGAAAATAATCATTACCTACTACAGCAACACAGGAATGAAATGCAGTGCTGAACTTTCCCAGGAGACCTGTTTTACACTATGGCAGTTCTGTTAGGGAACCCAGGTATATCAGATTGTATGTGTATATACATGTAAATATACATGTACAATATGAGATTAATCTGTCAGTGGATTGTCAGAATGTTTTTGCCACACAATGAAGACAACAAACCATACTACACTAAATTTATTTCGCTCAGATGCAAATGTTGTTTATGCAAAGATACCGGATTTTAACAGATGTGTATTATATTTGAAATATATACTCTGAATCATGCAGATGGGTTATGTTCACACTGTCAGTGGGAGTAGAACGTGTCTGTTTTTAGTTTTCATTTCCTTCCCTCTACTCATATGAGACACCCGGGCATACCCGCAGCTCAATCTCTCTTCTGAATGGGAAACCGACGATGTGTTTCCATAGCATACCGCACACTGAACCAGCTGGAAAAATGCAGAAGATAATGATGTCACAGACTAAAGATTGGCAGATGTGCAGTACAGGTGAGAGACAGCACAACACAGAGACAACCGTCACAACGCAGGGGTCGGGGCCCCAATTTGGACGTGCTGTGATGATGTTGTGTTCTGCAGCTTCCATCCTCCATCACCAAGGAAACTAAAATGAAGAAATGCCAGCGGCACACAGGTGGAAGTGTTTGAGAGTGAAGCCTTTGAAGGCCAACATACACAGGCAGAAGTTCGGGGACTGCAGACGGTTAATTAACCAAAAATTCTCACATTCGTTCAGATTTTTCTCCCTCAAACACCTCTTTTATCCATGTTGTGTAACATATAGAAAAACACTATCCCGGCTGTTGACTATTGATGAGTAGAAAATTCAAAATGGAAAAATCACAAGTCTAACTACAGAGAGAACATAAGGCAATGGATTAGCCAAAGCACATCTCTGCTGAACATTGCTATAGCACAAGCACAGTTTGTGTATCATGGACCTTAGGTTTCTATTGATTTATGATCTCCCAGTGTGGTAGAGTTTGCTGTGTGAACTGTTTCCTCATTGATATTTTTGAATGCTCTCTTTCCTTTATAGATTCATTGACCTGTAACCTGCCTGTCAGCACAACACACTTTAAAACGCGCCCACACTTCCCCTACATGATCTTACTTTGTTTTCTGTGCCAAAAGCTCTTGGAAAACAGACTTTGCTACGAAATGTCGAATTTTCTGTTGGAGTGACTTCTAATGTTTGAATTTTAAAATCTAATACCCTGAAGAACAGTTAAATAAAATGTCTGATTAATGCGTCTGATACACTGAGGATTGGCACCTGTGTTTTTTAATGAGTTACAAAGATGGTACAAAAGGCTTTTGGACGCTAAGTGTTAAATATGATTAATGCATGCAGGGCGCACATCACTGAGTCATAATGAATGCACTGGGTTCAATCCCCGGTGTCATTTGCTGAATTGTGGAAAATATGAAAAAGGAAAAACTAGTCTCATCACTTTCCCCTTTTCGCATAGATGCATTGGGCAATATCAGTGTTGCCTGGACTGAGAAACATTAATTAAGATGCAGTAGTCACACAGCATTATATTTTGCACTAAATGTTGCCCTTATATTGGTGCCCTCAATGGAAAGGTCAGCGTGAATCACAAACCATGGATAAGTTAATCTCAGATGTTAGAGTAAAACAGCTTCTTCTTAATAGCTTCTTATTAGATGAAAGGACTATTTTGTCATCACAATCGATCAGTCAATTTCGTTTTTTCGTAATTCATATTAAGCGGTGCGTCAAGTGTCAAGTCATCAAGTCTAAGGCTTTGTTCAGACTGAAGGCAAATCAGATTTCTTTCTCAAATCAGATCTTTAAGACAGACTGTCTGCACAGTTACATTCAAGTGATCAGATCGCGGATGTGTGTGTCCAGACATCACCACCGAGTCTAAGTCACAACTTAAGTCTGACTTCAGTCCAAATCTCAAGTCTGCAGCTCTGTCATAGGATTGGTCTTGCAACGGGTAGGAGGTCTCTCTCTAACCAGTCGATTTGTTCATGTAAGTTTAAGAAACGTACCGTGTAACCCTACACAGCCTGTGACATGGACATTTTATGAGTCCCCCCCCCCTTAGCCAGGAGTTGACAATACTCAATACAGTATTAATACTAGTGTTTTTCCATTAGACTCACCATGATCACCATTGTATACAGTGGTAGAAAGAGCACTGTCAGGTTATTTTCAGTTGACCTTTACCCAAGTCAAAGCCCAGAAAGGTAAAAACAATACTCTCCTCTCTGTTGATTTAAAGAAAACTGCTTACATTTCATGCATACTTAAAAAAAACAAAACATTATAGGATAAGAGCAACCCAGTAAATATTGATGAAACATTTAAAAAAATCACTGCACCCAAAGTAAACCTACACAGGTGATCTGAATTATGTTGGCTGATGGGCTCCTTCACCACTGTGTGGTGCATCTGCTTGGCTGAATCTCCTGTTGGCATTCTTACACCTGTTAGGGGAGGACAAATTTACATTTTTCATTCTTATTAGCATATGGTGTGACCTCACGTAATTCCCATCGCACCTCCACCCACCTTCAATGTGAGCAGAGGTCTAGCAAACCAGAGTGAATGAAAACACCTGTGTGCAGGACTCCACTGGTAATTGACTCGTCACCCTTTCTAATTTGGAATCTTCTATGCTTTTCATTCATTCAATGGTCCCTCAACTTATTTTAAAGAATAAAATAAAGGCTAAAGAATAAAATCCATTATTTGATATATTAATTGTCATCTGCACTATAATATCTCACAAAGTGCCTTGATGCTGTGAACCATATTATTCAGCCAAATTGCTCTCCATGCAGCAGTATCCTTCCACTTGTGGTAACATTGAAAAACAAAGAGTGAAGAAAGACTTGAGAGTGTGGGTTTCTGGATATGGCAGCTGTTCATAAAGGCAGTTTGATGTTACGGTGTGCACACCATGTTGCATTCTGAGATCGACAGGGGTCATTTGGTCAACCGCTGCCTCTATACCTTCTCGTCTTGCAAATTCAAAGAACCACAAACTTCACTTTTTCTGGCATCCCACCGACGCTAGCAAGCTGACTGGAATCACAAACAACACAGACTGAAAATAAACTGCAAGCTAACTAGGTAGCAGTTCTGAGCTGCATTGGGAGAATATTTTTTTCTGTGTGTGGTTCATAACATCCACAAACTGTGGCAGGCTAGCCTACAACATAACGTTGTTGAAAGGCAGGTCACAGTCAACAAGCGTCTTTTGCTGACGTTGGAGGCTGTGCCCTCTGTGCTCTTGGGCGGCGTCGATGGCTTAAAGAAAACAAGATCACACTGTTCATATTAATCTCTGCCATTACGAATCTATCAATACCGTGTGCCAGATTTTACAGTCTGGTTAAACTTCCCATTAAACTGTGGCTCTGTGTCTAAGTCATTGCCCTTTGTAGCATGTGTTGCATCCTCTGAACACCCTACGCTAACTCATCTATTATTTTTAGGAGGAGAAAGGCAGCCTGAGGATATTCAGATACTGAAGCCACACGTGACTGCGAGGGCAGCAGATGTTGACAGTACCAATGATGCACCAAACTGTTAATTATTATATAACATCCAAGGACAGTGAGTGGGTTGAGGTCAGAGAGATCAGGTGCAAAGATGCAAAAAGTCCCAAATGTTTGCCCCAAAGTATTTTGCTTGTTTATTTGGTCAGATACATTAAATCTTAATATGAAATGGGTATAAAATGTACCTTCTTCACTGGAAATTAGTTCTCTTCTCTTACCTGTAAAGTATGCATTTGCACCCAAAGAATGCTTGAGAGAAATCTGACATTGCAAGATTACGTGTCAACGTTTTTGTGTGCACAATCTCCAAAGTCGACCTGTTTTACCACACAAAGGCACACAACCTATCTACCCTGTCTATCTAGGTCAGTCGCACTGACACTTTATTTCTAGTTCTCAGCTTTGTGTCATTGTTCACTGCATTTCTGTCTTGCTCAGCTAATTGCAGTCAGCTTTCTTAGCTGAAAACTAAACCAACATTTGTGTTTTATGCCCGGAGTTCGCTAGAGCTGAATTCTCTCGCCTATGCAGTAAATACTTCCATATACATGTTCACACATTAGTAGAATACACAGCTACTGTACATTACATTATTATATTACCAACAGTACAAAGACAGTACATACATTTAAGCAATGTTTTAACTTATTAGGCTATGAATGGCACTTTGAATGATTTGATGTCTGTTTTCTGCTGTCTTATGTAAAATGCAAGTACAAGCAACTTTTCTCTCCAACACCTCTGCAGCCAAGGGAATCTGTTTCCCCCTGGAGAAAAAAAACAGCAACTGGCTCGGAGCGTGAGACTGACCTGCTGAAAGTGTTTACTGTGGCTTGGAAGATTAGATGGCACTACCTGATAGGAACAAGGACACCCACATACACGCATGCAAGTGTTCTTACGAGAACAATTTAACTGCAGACAGATGCTCAAGCTCAGACGAGTACCAGATACCGCACTGAGGGCTTCACTCAGTGGTCATTTCTTCTCTTTGAAGAATAATCCACACATTTCTAACCTCCCGCCTTATGTGTTTCTCCCTCTCGCAGTCGCCCTGTCGGTGCTGCATGCAGTATCTCTGAGCTGCAAAAAATGAAAGCAGGTTTGTTTATATCTGGACAAGTAAACGGAAGCTCCTTCTTGGAGAAATAAGCAACCTTCATGATGTGAAAGTAGCCTGACAAAAAAAAAAAAAAGAGGGACAAGAAAGATGTGAAGTGTACCTTCCAGCTGTGCAGTCGGAATTGGAGAGAATGTTGGAGATTAAAAAATGGTGGACGGGGTTGGTGGAATAAGACGCATCTGAGTGCAGGATGTCAGAAAACGCTCCCACTCGCCTCCTCCTGATGTCCCCACAAGTAAATAACAGACGGCGTAATGTCATTCACAGATGTGTACTGTTAATGGTAATACATGTTATTTTCAGTACTCTGTATGTGTCATAATTCAATTCCTCCTCTTCCCAATTGGCTCTGGTATATTTCTGTCTTGTTCGCTATTTCCCAACGGAACCTCAAGCAACATTTCAATCTGCCAACAGGCAGCCTGGGAGATGAGACCCTAAAAACTGCCCAAAAAAGTAGATTAACTGGTCTAAGTTTTCTGGTGGCTCAATACATTTTTTATTTATTTAAAAAAAAACTTGTGCTTGTTAAATTGGGGTCTTATCCATCATTTCCATGTCAAAATGGTCTATGCTGTTAAAAATCATGAAAAAATAAATGACGGTGCATGGGGGGTGCTGTGTGCATATATGGGCCATGCAGTGCCAATTTATGGCCTCGGTCACATCAAGCAGTGACATCAGACCCGTCTCACGCTCTGCACTCAGAGGCCTTATATTGGCCTGTCTCAAGAGACTGAGAGAGAAAAGGGGAGATAGGGTGGGAGGCTGGAAAACAGGGAGGAGGTATTGCAAAAAACTGAATCAAGAGAAAGTAATTGAAAGTAGGGTTTAAGGGTAATTAAATACGTTTTTTGATACAGTAAAAAGTTGAAGTATGTGGTAGGATTATTTGGAGGTTAGACCCCACTGTGACAGCATCATTTCACAGGGGTTATCACACCGTGAGCCGCACAGGAACACCCCATCTCAGTGTCATATATTTCAGTAGATTTTTCCTGCAATATAATATATATTGGCTATTGGCCCAACCAAGACATTGGCCAAAATAATTGCAGATACATTGGTGTCGGGGTATATGTCTGCTGATAAGGAACAAGTATTTGCAGCGAAAAAGTGTTGAAAGGATGACATGTAGCTTGTTAGTGCTGTCCCTTTTTCTACCTGTTCATATCTTCTTTGACTTGCATTTGTATGGAAAATGTGCCACGCAAATAAACTTGAGCTGGATTAGTTTTGTGCCTTGCAGTGTGATTCATGCATGTCAATGATCACGGCCTCACAACCACCACCCAAGGGCTCTGACTGAAGCCACACTTAAGTGCTAAATGTCATAAATGCATGTTCATCTGCCATTAACTTTGTTCCAATTCAATAAAGCATTAAGAGTGGAGATGGAGATTTATTTAATTACAGTGATGTACTCATTGTTTCTGCTTCTGTAAAAGTTGGCATGACTAAATGTATTACTGTTTGCAGCCTGCCAAGCTAATCTCACAGCACAATGAAACGCCTCCCACGGCTGGAGTGAGCGTGTGGGCAGCTTTTTAAGCGGAACAAAGGAAATAAAGACGTACTTACTGTTAGACCCACACTGTGGAACATACTACATGGACACGTGTGAGCCGACATACATCTGCCCATTCATTGTGCACACAGAGGCACACCTGCACACACACACACACAGAAAATATCCAAGACGCTACACACAAACTCTGACTCTTCCTTCATAAAGCTTATCAGCCATCAATGAAAGGAATAAAGTGCACATCCTCTCGCTTTCACATTTTGACTAACTTCTAAATATACATGTGTCCATCTGTATTTTAAAAAAGTGTTTAATGGAACAGTGCTGTTGATAAGGCAAATCAATAGTGTTTATATACACCAAAGAAGAGGCATTCATTGAGAAATAGTTCAACCTAAAGAAAGCCTAACAAGATCGGACAAGATCGGACAAAGACAGCTTGAAATTAAGTGCAAGCAACAAAAGTTGGCCTATATGTTTAGCGTGTACCATTTTTATTTTGGGTTTCGTTGATTGTCTGTTAATCTGGCAGCAACCATTTATCCCCGGCACCAATCAAACTCCTTCATGGAGAAAAATAAAACTTCACTGCCTGTATAATCTTTTTTTTAACCAAACATTCGTAAACATTCTTCTTCCTTGGCATTAGGATTATCCAATGCACCACTGTTATCCAGTAGTGCTACCACTCTTTCCATAAAGATCCTGTAACGTCTAAATTAAGCCATAAAAAACAGTCTCCTTTGTCTGAATGACAAAAAGCCATCACTTAAACAGATAGATCAAGCCAGCAATGTCTGAAAAGGGCTCATGACACAGAGAAATAAGTACAGAATGGGCTGGCTCCAGAAAAAGTGGACTTAAAAAGAACTTGAGATTGGTATCAATATCACGTGGTATCATAATTTTACAAGCAATATCCAGCCGAGTTCTCCTTGCAGTTAACCTACAGGACCTCACGCCCAAAGACATTCTGAAACTGCTGTCAGCCGCTTCAAAATATCAACACGGCGATGGGAACTGCCATACAACCCCTGGAATTTCTGACCTGGACCCCGCTTTACCTAGAACTTTTCTGCGTTGGGTGCTCGCAGCATGGGTTGTAGCTCCACAGTGACATTTTGGTCAGAACCAACGGGGATGCAAAAAGCTGCAGACACGAGGCGGAAGCTGCAGAATCAGGAAGCGTGGTGGATGAGATGAAGTTTACCATGCAGCTCAGCGACGGGAGGGGAAAGACAGAGGAGCGGGGAAGAAAGAAGCAGCTGGCAGCAAAACGCCCACCGGGTCACCACAACGAACACACACAGAGACAGACAGACAGAGAAAACACAAACACACATACTGTATATACTGCAAACACACACACATACAGCGAATTAAGGAACAAAGATGTAATCGGATTCATCTGACATCTGATCCATCTCTTACTGTCTGGTTTCAGGGCTAACTGACATTGCTAATAATCTCGGATATCCCTACCTCGCTCCAGACAGTACATAAAATGAATGTGATCACAAAATAGATGAACCTGCCTTTCATTTGTAGGTGTATTTAGACACAACCATTATTTTACTTAATTTAATTGAAGAGTAATGTAGAGCTTTTTGCTATAGGCCAATGAACATGTAATTGCAGAGAGAGGAGGAGAAAATGGAAGAAGTAAATGAAAGAGCTCAGGGACGATGCTTGTCATTATTCCTGGAAAGAAGAAAAAGGAAGGAAGGAAAAAGTTAAGGATATTGGAAGTAGGGTATTGTTGCTGAAATAAGGAGATAACCTGACCTACATGTCAGCAGAAAGTGAGAGGATAAGTCAGGTAGATAATGATCCTGCTGAGACTCCATCGCCAATGTGTGGTGCACTTAAAGAAACTGTCGAAAAACAAATTACTATCTTTGATTATCTTCTTATTAGCTACACTGGTTTCACTATGCATCTGGGGATTGAAAGATGTGTCACTACATGTTGTTGGGTGGAGAAAAAAAATCTAAACGAGAGGGAAAGTAACCTTTTCTGTGTGTGTGTGTGTGTTAGAAAGGTTGAAAGACGCAGGGGGCGAGAAGGGATGAGCAAGATTTCTGTTTCACTTTAGTTAACTGACTGAAGAATTAGCGCCACCAACTATTTATAACAGGAAGCCAGCTCCTAATATTTTGCATAACGGTAGTGGATTTGCGGAAAGTAGTGGAAATTTTGTGCTACGTGTGGATGGAAAACTATTGGAAATTATTCCAGATATCTTCATCTCAGATTGACAAGTCAGTTCTCTCGCTGAGTTCAAAGAACTGAATTAGCAGGATGAGAATTAACAGGATAATTTAGCCCCGGATCAGTTAAACCACAGTTAAAGAACGGGGCCCAGGTAACCCCAAATCTTGGTACACACACCTACTCACAAACACACGCAAGTTGGGAAAGGTCAGTGGCCGCAAATTATACTTTAATATGATGGGAGTTTTTAAAGTTACAAGGGCTTTTAACTCATTTCTATGTGCTGTAATATAACAGAGACATCGTCTAAAAGTGGTGATTTAATTCACAATGTACACTTGCAAATTGGGAATGGGAACTGCTGTCATTTTAAAATAAGGTATGTACCATTGATAAAAATAAATGACACCTGCTTTTATAAAATGATTATTTGTGTATTTTACAAGTAGAGTTCCCATATGTAGCATTTACTGTATATGGATAGCTCTTATAAGAAACAAGATTTCTCAGTGGCCTGCTATGGAAATGTAAAATCCTGTGTACTTCCAGACTTAAGGAACCATAACAAAGATACCATAAATATCAATTTCCAACATTAATTGCTTCCCTTTGATTGCTCCATGAGATTAAATGAGGAAATGGCTCCGGAGATGAGTCATAAGATAAAAAAGGAGTAGGCTAGTGCTCCAGATAGATGAGCTTAGGGACTGTCATTCATAGTGAGACTGGTGGCAATTACACCTCCAGCTGCAGCACAAGAAAAATCAGCTTTTATAACTCAGTAATCTCCTCACATTACATTAGAGTATGGATATTTTTTAAAGACATTTGTCCTATATATGTGCTTTTGTTAAAAACTACACTCTTATTTATCCTGCTTGTAACTTGTGGGTTGTAATTTTTGTCTCTTCAAACTCTAGTCCCAAGGAAAACACATTTCCAGTGTTACAGCTGCTGTAGGTCAAATGTGCAAGCTAACAGAAACAGATACAACACATACTTAGATTCAGGCTTTGGCATGATCCTCTTTTAACAATCAAAGTCAGCTCCCTGGTTACAGCGTTGGCTGCAGCCAATTCTGTGACAAACGACCCATCATTTTAACCCATTAATCACGTCCTTAATGTGGCTGGCAGGTGTGCTGTCAACAGGAAATCTGCAGGGAAACGGTTTCTGCTGCTCCTCATTATTTTCTCCCCTCCTTCCCGAGGCTGTTAACTGAAGTGGAAATATGCACTTTAAGTTAACTGGGGCTAGTTAAAGAGGACTTGATTCCAGCAGGTAGGTGTGTTGTGACAAAGGACATCCAAAGACCTGCAGAAATATGATTTATAGTATTCAACCATCTCATTACCCGGCTATGGCTGTCATCGCGCGCACGCACACACGCACACACACACACACAAGTTTGCGGCACTATCTTCGTGGGAATCCGTCATTGCCATAATGCTTTCCCCCCCTTACTCTAAACCTAACCATCACAACTAAATGCCTAAACCTTAACCTTAACCTAACCTTCTAACATTTACCCTAAAACCTAGTCTTAACCCTCAAAAAGCCCTTTAAACTTGTGGGGTCCAGCATTTTGGCCTGGTTTTTGGACCCCACGAAAATAGTCAAACAAGAGCACACACAGGACATTCATAAGTTAGTATAGCCACAGGGCGAGTGTACCGCATGATTGTGCTTCCTCCAAAAACCAAGCGTAATAACGAGCTGAGTGGGTGACTGGCAGATGTTGGCATTTTGTGTGTGTGTGTGTGTGTGTGTGTGTGTTGTCTTCCTCAGCCAAGTGAAATGTGTGAATGGCTGTCAGATGCCGCTAAACATTGTGTGCATGCATGCGCAAGTGTTTGAGCCACTGGCTAAGTACAGCTCACTCCTGCTGTAGGTCGGTGAAGAGCAGAGGAATAGCTAGCTACAAACAGCACGCAGGAAAACAACCAGCTGAGCACGGAAATAATAAAAGAAATGAAAATAATAATGGGCCTTTGACCAAAAAAAATCTTAACTCAAGGTCTGCCTACTTACTGGATTTATTTTGGAGCTTTTGGCCACATCTGATGAGCGTCATCAGCGGAGTGAGTTTGCTCAGATATCATGGTTCAGTTGTCATCAAGTATGAAACGTTGGTTATGTGATGATCGAGCAACTCCACCGGTGGCAAGATGTGTCTAAAAGCCCCAGAGGAAGTCTCGGGTGTGATGTTTTTGTGAAACTACTATTTCAGATGTCAAGAATGAACCATTTCAAATGTTCCGAAGAACTGATCATAATAAGGAGTGTGTCCGGAGATGATTCCAAACGGTTTATCCAGTGCATGTGATAAACCACACACAGTCTGTGTTAAAAGCATTCTGACATGCCGCAAATACTGTAGTGTAGTTGTTTAATGCAATTTAATGCTGAAAGGATTAGTTGATTAATCAGTTTGATTGACAAAACTTAAAACTATTTTGATAATCAATTTTATAATCAACAATCAAATCTTTTAAATAATTATTTCTCAGTTGTGAGAATTTGCTACTTTTCTTTATCTTTTATGTAGCTGGAAACGTAATGTCTTTAAGGATCAAGATTCAGTTTTCTCTTCCATAAAACCAGGGAAATTGCACCGCTCTCATTCTAATCAACCAGTGCTGATCACAGAACATAAAATATAACTATAAAACCATTAAAACAAATCCAAGCCACGCTAGCCGCTCTGTGAGGCTGTACTTAGGCACAGCAGTGTTTTGAGCTAAATGCTAATGTCGACATGCTAAAAGGCCCACAATGACAAAGCTAACATGCTGATGTCAGGCAGGTATGTTTACCTTGTTCACCATCGGAGTTTATTGCATCAGCATGCTAATGCTTGCTTTAATAAGCATTAGATACCACGTGCAGCTGAGACTGATGTGAATGGCATTAGTTTAGTCATAAACCTAAGTATTGGGAAGTATTGGAAATGTTGCCCTGATGATTGTGCTACATGATAAAAGTTAATGGCTCACCAAAGTGATTAAAATCCATCCTGAGGCGGACATGAATTCGCGGTTGTACTGTCGTATCCCCTGAGAGATGAGAGAGCGAATGCTTAATAGCGAGTGTGCCAGGCGGTCGTCTGCTGCTGCTGCATTCAATCAATGAATCCACACTGTCCACATGCAGCGGATGTCCTTCATCCTCCATAATCCTGCAGAAAGTCTTTAGGGTTTGGACTATTGGTCAGACAACGGAAGAAATGTAAAGATGTTACTTTTGGACTTCAGGAAATTGCAATTGGCATTTTACACTACTTCACTGGCATTTTATAGACTAAATGATTAATGGAGAAGATTATTGGGAGATTAATTGGTAATGACAATAATCGCTATATGCAATCATGACTGTCAATTTTAACAATAACGTTAGTGAAGGGAGCCCATAATGAAACAAACAAGACGCATTCGTTTTATTTATATTCTCTTTAATATATCTTAAAAAATGGATATACAATCTGAGAAAGAAAAGGTTGAGGATTTGAAGTAGAACAAGTTGTTAATGTTCTCTCCTGGCCCAAAGATGGAGTTAGCCCAAGCAGAGACATTTCCCAATGCCATCCTGGGGGAAAAACACTGCCAACTGCCAAACTAAAGGACGAGGTGTCCAATAGGAAGCTGAAGTCAGAGTATTAGTAAGGCTAAGCTTAAGTGCAGAGTACTGGGCTACCATATCCTGGAGGCAACTACTACCATGACAATTAACTGTCATGGCGATTACACAGCATGGCTTCATACTAACAGGCATTTACATTAGCCTTTAAGGTCTGACTGGACCAAAACCATGCTGGAAAATGCCGTGGAACGCCCACATTCACATTTGCTTTCAGTGGACCTGGTATTTGTCATATTCTCAGGTCCTGAATTTTGGCAGAAGCCAGTGTCTGTTGTTCGGTTTTCTTTCACTAGGAAAACATTAATAATTTGAACTGTTAAATCCCGGGGCCAGAATAACAAAAAGAAAAGGAGGCGCAAGAGGGAACCAGAGCATGCTAACAGGTCACATCATTTCAACACGTCGTACTGCAACTGCTCACACACACACACACACACACACACGCACTCAACAAGCACAACATTTCAGTCTTCAACAGCTGCTT
The DNA here is from genome assembly GCA_011952105.1 of Coreoperca whiteheadi. Classification (NCBI taxonomy): domain Eukaryota; kingdom Metazoa; phylum Chordata; class Actinopteri; order Centrarchiformes; family Sinipercidae; genus Coreoperca; species Coreoperca whiteheadi. The sequence continues at coordinate 22,059,346 of CM022488.1, forward strand.
TTCTGACATCCGTTAGTAAAACGCACCACCGGCCGGTCACATAGACTTTGCCTCATGCAGACGTGTGAACACAAAGCTAAATGGAGTGAGAACGGTCTTTGATGTTCAGAGATCCGACTCAAACCGGAGGCACAGCGTTAGCCAGGGCCGAGCAGAACACACACACACACGAACATACGCACAACACACTCTCACTGGCTAATTGAGTGACAGTCTCTCTTTCTTTCGCTCTCTCTCGAACACGCGCACAAAATGAATATGCATTTTATGGCCAAAATCCACAACGGCAGAGGTTCGGAAAGACGGTTTGATGTTATCTGGTTAGCTCAGAATCACCAGAGATGTTCCACAGTGCAGATGCACCTCATCACCTTCTCAGTTGGATAACAGCACATGTGCAAGTTCACTAGCAAGCTAACTAGCTAATGAGCATGCCAACTGGCTACTAAGCGAGCAACATCATCCTGTTTACTCTTCAGTCCTCCAAACCTGCCCAGAGTGCAACATGTCATGAAAGGTAGCTTTTTTTTTTTACCCTAACCTAGCCTGGCCTACCTTGCCACTTTGTAAGGGCGTCAAGAATCACACTTACCTGATGAAAAGTACCTGTACCAGTACCTGTACCTCGTACAAAGTGAAAACCACTCACTTGTTAGCTGGCGATCTAACTGCCTTTATGAACCTCTGCTATTGACTTCTCCAAGCACATCCAGACAGCGAAAACATACAGTCCACACACACAAAGAGAAACAGAGAATGGCGCACTGTCCTTCTAGAAAGACACACTCTACAAGTCCGCTTGGAAACGCTCCCACAGCAACCAAAATGAGAGGGTTCGTACAATGCAGTCATAAAGTCCTGGGACAGTAAAATGTCTTTTATTCCGTACTGCAGCACAGTGACAATGAAATGAAACCATGAGCGGGAGGCTAAAGTGCTGACTTTCAGTGTGGGACCCAACTTTTAGAACAATGAACCAGAACATACAGATGAAATCATTCTCTTGACAAGCAGCAGTCACCTCGCATCAATCCAATTGAGTGTGTGCATAATATTTTTGGCCTTTAGAGTGGGGGTTTAGAGCGCTTTTTTTTTGTTTGGTTTTTTTTGCCAAAAACGATGCTATGAGAGAGGTGAGAGTGAACCAAAACAGTAAAGTTGTGGGCCGGACAGCTAAACAATGAGCTGAAACTCACTATAAAGCTCCGTAAAGCCGAAGGGAGCTGCAGATTCAGGAGATAATTCCGCGTAGGTGCATCATTATGAGCAAACCCCTCTCACATTGTTTTCACATTGTCATTTGAAACATTGGTATTATAAAAATATCGATTATAGCCACTTTTGTCCATTAAACCTAGGGGACTGTGTGCAAAATGAGCTCCAATTTCTACACTGTTTATTTGTTATGGGTGTAAACTTACATCTAAATCCATCCTTTAAACTCGTAGTCATTGTTTCACTGTGCTGAAGCACAGAGCGAACACACTGTGTCACTGTCATGGTGCTTGCTGATTGCACTGTAAGTATGAATCAACCTCTCCACCCTCAATGCAAAAAAAGGTACATGTGGTTGTGTGTGTGTGTGTGTGTCTCTGTCATACGGAGAGACAAAAAGGTCAGTGAGGAGGGGAAGAGCAGGGGCATCAAGAGGAGGTGAAGGTGAAAACAGTACAATACATTTGGCTGTGGTTTTAGTAGTCGTACTTTATCCCACTGGAGCTTAAAACACACAGAAGGTCTGTATGTGTGTTTGTGTGCGCACGCACATGCAAGGAGAATGACAACAGAACGGGAGAATGTGTTCATTCACATGCTGTCTAGTGGAGCTGTAGGCTTTCCAACTTGAGTGTGCGAGTAATAGACAAATGTACAGAAACCTGTGTGTGCGCATGTGTTCACCTTTTACTACATGATGAGACAGTGCGGGTGTGTTTGTGTATATGTTTGTGAGCTCACATGCATTTTCTCTTTAGCTACACAAACATGGCAGGCACTGGAACAGTGAGCTGATAGTAACAGATATTCTTTCTCTTGATTAGTCATTTTTTTGTTTCACCATCGCATCAAATCCCCTGCCGTTCGTTATCAGGACTCATTTCCGACGGGCTCATGGACACCTCAGCAGGGGCGTCATTCAGTGATCTTGCCACAATGGGCAGACATTGTTGTTACACTTAATCGATTAGGATAATCAAAGCATATTTTTCTAGTGTATGCAAGCCCTTCCTGAAACGCATAATTGTTTGTCCTTTTTTTTTTATTTCACTCCTGCAATGTGGAGTTTATTGCAACCAGGTGAACAGCAGGGCATGGGCGGGGCTGTGGCGTCAAGAGGAGGGGAGTGGTAAAAGTCAAAGAGTCAGCTGTTGATTCAAACACGTCGGGGAGTTGGCCAAGATAAGCAGGAGGCAAGGTAGAGCAGTTTAGTTGGTTGGTGCAGGCTGATGTAGGTAGCCGATGCGTCTATCATCTGGCGTAGTGCTTGATGTAATCTTGAACCTTATTCCGAAAATCCTCCTGGATTGGAGACAGGGAGAGGCAAAGAGAGAGTATGAGAGTTGATTGGAAAAGCCAGATATTTAACATTTGTAGAGGGTAAGCAGTTGAAAGAAAATCAAGGGCGACAAACTAATATGATCCCCCCATGTTAAAAAGACCATAAATACAAAGCACATCAACACAGATTTAACCAAACATACTGTGTATTTCACTTTTGGATTTGGGGCGAATTCACCAATTACTGCTTCAGTAATGTTTTCCCCATCTTGCTGAATTAGTGTAAAACAATCTAGAAAACTGTATAGTCCATATGCTACTGCTGAACACATCTACGAAGACCCTATGAGCCTGAAATGCATCACTGGGTCTATGTCACTCTATATGTTAACACGTTGAGTCTACTGAAAGCTACTGGATAGATAAGTGTCAATGCAACAACTCTGAGGTAATGACACACACTGGTGCCACAAGTTAGTTAAATGTAAACAGACGAGTGCTCCCCACCACCACTATTTAGTAGATCCAATATGTTTCCTGGCTGGCCAAGCCGGATAATGGTGCACTGATATCAGTTACTTGAATCTAGAGGGATGCTCTTTTTCTGTCCTATTACCAATTTCAATATCTATATGATAACGGGCGCATAGTTATAAATAAGGTAATATTATGCACCGGCATTGCTGTTGCTATCAAAAAAAATGTGGTTGTCAGCCCTCCATGACTGAATGAATGTAGCTGATGGCGGAAAACATTGGTTTCTATGAAGACATCTGGCCGATACGTGAACCGTATCATAAGGTCAGTATCGGGACTGATGCAGATCCTGTGGATTGGATCAGTGCATCTCTTAATTGTATGTGGTTATTATCGGGACTGGATAAGAAGATATCAATGCCAACTTTAAATAGTGCCTCTCGTAGGAGTCTCAGCTGGTTTAAGCAGAATTTATGAGTTGAGTGAGTTGATTTTACCATAAATTACGTTCTTGGTCCAGATATTCGAAACTATCTCTAATCAAAAGTATGAAGCTTTGCGCTGTTTGTAGCTGCTTTAAATTTGAACTCTAAAGTCCTCTATGTTTTGCATGTTTGATGATTTTTTTGTTTAACATTCACAATTACATTTTAACCGTTCGGAGGATATCTTGTCTAGTACGCACAAGTACAAACACATTATATATATTTTTATGATGTCTGTCATTCGAGTCGACTATCCCTTTTGGTCATGTGTGCCCTCTCCTCCCCTCATTCCATGTTGGTCTCTCTTCTTGATCATGCCTCTTGCTGGTTGTGCTTGGCTTCTTTCCAACCCCACCCACCATCCATCCCTCCATCCTCTAACCTCCACTCGGTTGCACCCTTGACCCATGCCTCCCGGTTACATCTCGCCCGATCGAGCTCTGGGTGACCTCTTTCGTTTCCTTTGACTATCATTTCAAGCCTCTTCTCTTCAACCACCTGGGCTCTTTTGGGGACACTTGTTTGTTTGCTTGTGTCTTCATATTTCAGTCAAACTAGTCTTTAATAAATTAGGCAGAATGCATACCAATACACACACAATACCGTGGATTTTGGTCAAATGTAATTGAAGCTGCAGCAGCTTTCCTTTCTGAAAGGATTTCTCTCTATACAGGAAAGTGCATGGCTTAGCAAAACTGACACATTGCAAATTATAGAAACTGTTGTAATTGCTTGCACACTATCACAGCTAAGGGGACATTCCTTACTTGCATTAATGATGATGCAGTCGGTACAGGAATTGGCAAATTGCTTCCACAGCAACAAAGTACCCACAGTCATGTAGAGAATTGTGTTAGCTACGGCTTCCGTGCAAAGATGGCTAAAGCAATTCACATAGCGTCTGAATGTGAGCTCGAACAGTAGGTTAAGCTCACTTTGTCCAATAAGATTTCTAATGAGAAACAAGAAAGCTTGACATGGTTTTTACATAAATGTAATTTGAGGGCATAATATTTTTTTCCAGAGCAACACAATGTCACTCCGGACAAAATGTACTTGTGGATCCACCGATGCATGTTTAATTGTTAACTTGATTCCAATATCTCAACTTAATAATCACTTCACTAGAAATACACTAGACTCTTTAACCCGTTTATTTGTGGCTAAATGAATAGTGTGCTGCATGTGCTCTAGAGGGAAATCATACTTAGTTTCTATCCTTTGCACCCTCCTTCCTCAGCCCAGGACCCCTCCTTGGTCCCCCTCTCCTTTCCTGTTTTTTTTACTGGTTACCCCTATCACCCCTGAATCAGCACAGAGGTCTGGGCCGTTAAATGCTGTCACGCTCCCCGTGTCCTGCTGTTCAACGGGACGTTTAACACACACTAGTGTCCCCACGCTGACATCAGCGCACTGATTTACGCCACCACTCCGGTGGTCAGTTAGTCACGCATGCATTGCTGGGGCTTCGGTGTATGAGCAAGAGATAGAGAACAAGAGAAAAAACACGAGTCAGAGGGAAGAGAGATGGAGAGAAAAGGGAAAGAGGTATGGTGCGTGTGTGTGTGGAAACACAGATGACAGACAGGAATGCTGAAAAGCTGCCAGTGACAAATATTCAGCGGTGGTGACAGCAGCTTGAGTATCTGTCCACAGAGAGATGATGGATTGACTATTGCGGATGAGGGATCTCTCCCTCTAGGCCCTATTTTAATGCCACAAGTGCAACAACCAGCACAGAGCGGTGGGTTTTGGGTGCATGGACTGTGTGGGTATCTCCAAGCGCACATGCTATTTTGGTTTATTTAGGTGCAGTGGCAGTAAAAGACTGGGCTTCGCAAATGAAGAGACAACTTCTACAGAAAATGGACAAGTACTGCTTTAAATAAGACGAATATTCGACCACTGGAAGCTCAGAGATGCCCTCTTCATGTTGAAGCTTCTAATAATCTGGTGTGATGCAGTTTGAAAAGTCTGTTGTTGAAATAATTAAATCATTTTTGAATTATTATTAAAAAAAAAGAAACAAAGTGTTATAAAGGAACGACCCGTGCCCTAATCGAAAGGTGATGAGCTCAAATGAAGTATCAAATAAAAAAAACATGAGCCTGTCCAAGTGCCCTGAGGGAGCATCTCATCACACAACTTAAATTGTATCTGAAAACAAGCCTAAGGGGCGATTTCACAAATTGCGCGGGTTTTGTGGGCGCTAAACCTGCATAAATATGACAAAAGGAAACCAGCGTAATTCTCAAAAGACCTGCGAAGGGAGAACTGAACTGCCAAGCAAATAGTGTCTTGGTGCTCCGGTGCTATTGGCAGGTACGTTAATGAGGTAATATGCATACGTTTGGCACAAAATTGGCCGCTTTTAATGCAAATGGGCCTCATTGAAAAACAAGGTCAAATTCACAAACACCAGCGCTAATAGTGAAATGATTAGCGTCCTCGGAGAGTTGGTGGTAACTGAAGCGAATTTATAAAGAGGACTTTCCAGTGATCATGGCAGCAGTGATTGTAGCCAGGCAAAGTAATAGCGCATCACTGTACATCATATGCACACAGGTGCTACAGAGACAGTACAATATCAGATATTCAAAACTGTATGAATGAAACTGTAAAACAACATAAAACCTGCTGCTGTGAGAAACAGAGACAGTGGTTACAAAGTGAAATAGTCCACCATAGAGCAGAGTAGAAGAGAAAACAGCTCTCCATGCGCTGACAGGCATGAGGGAGAGCACACAGTTAAACCCCCCCAAATAACAATCACTCCATGCAGAGTGAGTCATAGATAAATGAGAGACATCCCGCAGATAGAAACGAATGAAAGAGCAGGGGGAGTTATTAGATAATTAGAATAGTTGTAATTATGAAAGGAATAAGTTATCTTTCAAATCAAACATCTCTTTCCACATGAGTGGAAAGTATTGTTCTTGCAGCTGCATTTATAAAAATGTTTTACTTAACCATATCATATGATATGCTACTTCAGTACACTTTAAGAACAAATATTACTGGGACCACTACAGATATTCCAAATATTTAACACACACAAAACAATGGCAAATTGCACTCAGCTGCAAAACGTTATGGGCGTGTTTGCGCTGTAATAAAATTAGCGCAATGTCTTTTGTGAATTGGACCTAGAGACGGCGCAGAGAGCAGTTGCAAATGATGAGCAATTCATGGTGCTATCAGTGGCCGCGATTCATTCTTTGTGAATTTGAGCCTAAGAGTATACAGCCATGCTTGCAGCAGCAAGCTAACGTGCTCAAAACTCCAATGCTAGCATGCTGATGCTAAGCTGGTATAATGTTTACCATGATCACCATCTTATCGCATCTTACAGAGTCTGATGGGAATTTCATTAGTTTTGCAGGTACTTGGTCATAATCCAAAGTATTGGACATAGCCAGAGCATCACCAAAGGCATTAGGATTCATTGTCTGGTCACCATGAACGTCTCTACAAAGTTCCATGGCAATCCATCAAACAGTTGTGGAGATATTTCAATAAAAAACAAAAATGACAACGTGATGGGGGTGCTAGAGGAAAGGTTCAGGGATCACCAAAGTCAGTATAATTCATCTTCCGGGAACCATGAATGTATGCACAAATTGTCATGGCAATCCTTTGAATAGTTGTTCAGTTCAGTCTGGACCAAACTGCTGGACCGGCAGACAGACCAGACCAGACCAGACGACATTGCCATGGAACCACCCTGCTAGCATGGCTAAAAAGCATACAGACCAAAGCTATCAACACATTTCCCACTTCTAATGTTTTTAAACTTTGTTAGTCCTGATGGCACATTCTGCAATATGAGTAACTCATTCAAGCTCGCTTGCATTCACGTGCAGTACGCAGTTGAAGGTATAACATAACATTTCCATTTTAGAAATGGGATTCTGACCCGCAGTAAGCATGCATCAGTAGAAGAAGCTATCGAACTCAGGGCGTTACGGCCTCAGCCGTATTATGTCCTTCTGTGTCTAAAATAATGCCTATAGATGCTATTCGAGAGCTCTTCTTTTTCCCCGAGGATCTGTGTGTCATTGACAGATGCCATTTCCCGCGCAGATTGGGTGACCTCGTGTGACGTTACCACTGCCGCTTGGCTGATTCCAGGAGCCGGCCTATTTAGTTTCCTGGTTCTGCAGAAGGACGTAAAAAAAGGACTGCTGTTGACAGCAGAGCTGCGGTCGCTCGACTCCTCCAACTTGGCGTACACTTTGTGAGATACTGTGAAAATCGTGTGTTTAGTCCAGTGAGTTGAATCAACTATTTTGCCTTCGGTTCACCCTGAAGTCTTTGTTTCATCACTGTAAACAGCATATCTTGTCTAGTCTCTAGCAATAAATGGCTCACTTCTTTTTTCGCATTCAGTTCGATGCTCGTGTCGCGTTCTTATGTTGCGCTCTGACAACCCTAGACTGGGACGTAGCAAAGGGCTTCTTATTTGATCACTGCATCCAAGACACTTGCACCGTGGCACCATCATGGGCGATTGGTCAATGCAATGTTCACTACAGAGATGCCCTAAGATGAGAAGGGATACAGACCAGTTATTATCCATATATACAGTATATGTCCTGTATACCAGAAACTTTAAACTCTGAAATCCCATTTGGGGAAAAACATATGAAATAATTATGCAGAAACATGGTGCGCCTCAATGGAATACTGCATGTTGTCCGTCTGTCTGTCTCAAGTTGTTCTGTGTAAAGGGGACACCACTTGTACTGTAAATATGGTATATTGGTACGTCTGTCACAGCTCAACCTTCTGCCTGTCTTTCTGGCATCTTTTGTCTACCCAGCTGTCTCTTACAAGCTTCTGTAAATGTGTGTGGGAAAAAACCCCCAATAAACAAAAACCTAAACAGACACACACGTACACTTGGTGTGCCACAGTATGCCGTCGAGTGGAAACGAGAGAGGGAGTCAAGTTAAACAAACACAGCAGGGGTGTCTTACGCTTTAGCTTGCCCCAATTAGACCACTTCACATCAACCTGAAGGGTCGAGCAAACGCACTAACAGAGAACACAATAAACGTAGTTTCACAATTATGTTTAAACCAGCCCTAATTAAGATGTCCAACACAGATTTGACTTTTAGGCCAAATACACATCTTACATAAAACCATGCATTTTTTCTTACTTTGTCTCCCCTTTCTCTCTTAAAGCAGAAAACTGGCTGAGACTGCAAATTACTTTGGCGTTCATTAGTTTGAAGACTCCAAGTAAACTCTGCAGCGTTTTTTGGCTCTATTTCACCCGAGGAAGGCAATTAACTCTCCTCTCCTCCAGCAATCTGTACAGGTACTCAACATATGTACCACCATCAGAGGGAAGGGGATGCTAATTAAACCCTGCGGGTACAAACAGTTACTTTAAAAATCTGCTAAAAGTTGTAACCTAAGCAACGGAAAGCCCCGGGGATGTATTAGGTAAACAGACTGCGAAGGGAAAGATGAAGTGGAGAGGAGAGGTGTGAACAGGGAAAGGAAGAGAAGGCATAGAGGCGGGAGAGATGCCAAGGGAAGCAGAGGTGTGAAGGCCAGGAGAACACTCAACAGTTCCGGGCCTTGTCACACTTTGGCTGACTCAGGAATCTTTGGAGAATTCTGTAAGTTTAGTGAAAAATGTCAAATGGTGCGGGGCTCATCTAAATGAACTCCAGTGTGGACCACTGTGGTCTGCAGAAGACATCAAAGCTTTCCACTGTGCACTCAGAGTTGAATAAAGTGATTGGTTGAGCACTAATGATAAAGAGAGTGTTCTGAGAATTATTCATGGCATAACTGTTGAGAACCCCTTGCCCAAATATGTTGGAACACGGGTTACATAAACTAAACTCCTTTGTAGAATATTGACAATACCATACCTCTTTTATTGAAAGTATTTTGACTTTTGCATTTATTTTCTGGTTTAGGCCCCTCTGTCAAGAGGACAAGAATCGATCTCAAGGTGTTGTCAACTTTAGCTCTAAAATGACTGGGAAAAACACAAAATCTCTGGCACAATTGAATACTGCAAAATTCCTCAATTCCTTACATGTTCTTCGAGCCATCAGTTACGCATTTTAGATTGGCTGTATTTTTAACAAGTAGAAGGAATTGTACTAGTGGCAAAAATACAAACTAAACTCTCTTAAGAGGTGTTAATAGCCTGATGCGTTTCATCTTGTGTTACTGTAATGTATTGCCATCAACACAGATAGGGATTCACTGTCTATCTCAAGCACACTTCAGCAGTGCGGCACTTGCTGAACCAGGGCCTTAAACCTGGCTCCTCCAGCTGAAGAAAACTCTGCCTTGGACTTAAAAATATAGCAGTAGGCTGGAGAAACAACTGGAGGAGGATGTTGTGACAAGGAGTGAAGATGTGCCTCACCTTTCTCCTTAATTTGCATTGTCTTCCGTCACAATTACCATAAACAACACCATGGCCCCAGTCTTTCCAAGGTTACTGTCCTACCATTTGACAGACTGGACATTATTGCAATGAGACCAAGATAAACATATAACACGGAAGGACTCAAACATTGCCCATGCCTTAGCGCGCACACACACACACACACAGGTATCACATCATTATCATCGTCTTGCTCCTTACAACAAACTAGGTACCGAGCTGGATCTGTAAGGTAGGAAGGTAGGCCATAATAAGCACGCAGCTACATTTGGAGACATGTTTCGTTACGGCCAACAAAAACATCTGTTCAGACCCGACCGAATGATACAAGGAACTCACTGTGACAATAACAGCAAGCCCAAATGACCAGGCTGCAAACTGTTCAAAGTGAAAGACAAGTAAACAGCACTATATAGATAACCAGTGAACACTACGGTTTCTGTTTTTAATCAGGATCTCATGTGACTCAGGAACAACCTTGATGTCCCTTCTTCCTTTGGTACTCTAATGAGACCCTACAGGGCCACAGCGATCACTGCTCAGGGCAGAAAGCTAACAATGGGAACAGACTCGAAGAGCAGGATGCAGTAAATGGTGTGTGTGTGTGTGTGTGCGCGTGCGTGTGCGCGCGCTTGACATGAGTGACTATTGATTGAAGAGACCAAACCACTTGAGATACCTCAGGAATCAAGAGAGTGAGCATGTGTGAGAGAGAGAGAGTGAGCAAGACTCTTGCAATACAGTATGTCGCAGATGCTCTGGCACCAATATTTTACTTGCTGTTGAAACACTGAGGTGTATGCGTTGGACTGCGGAACTCTTCTGCATTCTGACAGTTCAACCATTTTATAGACATCTGACATTTAAATAATGGCTCATTTGTTTATGCTGCTGGGTGGTGTGTTAAAGGGTAAGAGCCAATGCACTTTGGTTCACAGCGTTTCCGTCTGCTGCATGTGACATGATTTATTTCCTGAATTTTGGAAAACTGTGTTTTCCCCTTTAGTAACACGCCAGGATATGCTATATATTGTGATGCACTGTAGATGACTGTTGTTAACAAATGTTACCAGTTTATTTGCTATACATGTACAATCTAATGCAACCCAATACAAAAGCCCTTTATTTAATCCCGTCTTTGTGAAATTTAAGACGTTTACGTTTGTGGTGATGACACCATGAGAAGTTCCATAGTGTTTGTGTGTTTTGAGGCCATTATTTGAGAAGAGGTTGCATGGGACTTTACTACATTGAGTGGCGTTTCTAATCTCCTGCTCCCCTCACCTATGCATTTCTTAACAATGTCGACCTTGCTGCTGTGGGGAAATATATGTATTTTCTCTGCACATGCAGAAGATCTAGAGCACAAAAGTTCTTCTGCACTTGTGTCTTCAACACTACTTCCTATAGTATTTAAACATCACAAATTCTGTCTAAAAGTTTAATACTTAATATATTTTGTTTTCCAATAACTTTCTGCCACCTTACCACCATTTGCTATTCATTTAAATTTGTTTGCAGCTGTTCGTAGTCTGTTCAGTGTGACCACACCACACACTCAACACCTTAGTATGAAGTATGGAATTGGGGCACAGCAACATTTTTACATTCTAAGGGGAAAACGCACACCACCTATGTCGAATGCTTCCTGGTCTGCTGAGGCAAATGATTAAAATCAGAAAACCAGATGACACTCATATTGTTAAAACATGATTTGTCACTATCAATCATTTTTTGCACATTCTTTTTAGGCTACAGAGAAGCCTAATTAGTATGTAGAGATTTTTTAGAGAAAAAGGCTCTCCTGAGGATTTCAAACTGTCACAGGGTGTGCGAATTTAAAAGCTCAATCAATCAGCTTCATCAGCAGTCTTCACAAAGCTTCCGACTTAACTGAGGGAGTCACACAGACAAACAGTGTGCTTTGAAACAATCCCTGGACATCAGTTAGAGGATGTAGTGACTTCAACCAGACAGTCTGCAATGTCAACTATGATTCCCTGTAAGAGTGATATGAGATATCAGGGCTACTAAAGTATATGGAATTTAACATTTTGAATATTTCAGAATTCAGTATTACACATATAATAAACACAGCTAATGGTGGAGCTGCAGACTCTTTCAAGCCGATTAGCCTACCCCATTTCAGTGTCATCCTTACCAACTGTGTTTGTTATACAGGTGTACACACACACACACACACACACACACACAAACCCACTCACAACGAGTAATGGTACACTACAACAGTCCCCAACTAACTACACACACACACACTAAATTGCCCATGAGGATGCTTCCTTTCAGCCACTTTAACCAGCAAATGTATTCAGAGAGCAGCCACAGGAGGAGTTACACTTCAAAAGCCTCAACACACACACACAAACACACACATCTACATAAACAAGCATGTGTGCTGAAAACACACACCCCACAGCTTCGCCCACTCACCGCTGAAGTTGATTGCAGCAGGCTGTGGGAGTGGGTCATGGATGGATGACTTTGTGTTTTCAGTTGTTGTGATTCCAGAGAACCACAACAGCAGTGAAGCAGCACCAAAACTTCTAGAAAATGTATTTTTATAATAAATGCCAAAAGTTAAAAAAAAAAATTAATTGCTTTTACAACATATCCTCCTTTAATTTACAATCTCACTGTATTTTGTAAACTGAATATACTCTTTGATAAATTACTGACAAGATTAGGGGTTCAGTATTTTGGGTATAACATTCATTTATATGTATATCCACAGTTTTGTGAGGATAATTTTCTGTAAGTTAGCAGCTGTGGATGAAACACATATACAATACAGAACGTCGCCTTTGGATGCTATAAGGAATTAAATGGGTACTATAACTTTCTGGAAAAATGTTACTTCCTGGAAATTCACTTCAGTGGTGACCTTATGCTAGAAGACTGGGTATTACAAAAAAGTCCAACCAATAAACAACCCTGCTTTTCTGTCAAGCCTACCGAATCAAATTGCCTTTCTCGTCATAACTGATAGTCCATTGGTTTATACTTAAGATGAATCCTTCCCAACAGCCTGTTTCAAGAGGAATTACATGACATTTAGGAAATAAAGATAGCACGAAAGTCCTCATACATCCTACCAGCAGTTCTGAAGACAAATACTCTTAAGAACCACTTGCAGCACTATGGCAAATTTTCCAAATTTGTACAACTGCCTATTGCGTGCCATATAATAACCATACATTTAATCATGTCTTCTGGCTGTGGAATAGTTTGTTTATGTGACATCCAAGGTTCAAAAATGTTATATCACCATATATCAGTGTGGCCTTTCTCATGTTACTGTAGGTCTGTTGTAAATAAAGAAAATGAAGGAAACGTACATAGTAGTTGCTCCTGCGTTCACTGTTTCCCCAACAGAGTATAGTTAACAATCCTTATCATCTATAAAATGCTGTGCATTGTGGGATTGTTAACGGAAAGTAGGGTACATGTCATGGACATTACTTTTTACTTTACATTGCAGGAATTTCTGAGGACACTATACAGTGGATGCATTTCACACTCACATAAAACAGTGGGAGGTGAATATTGTCCACTATATAGTAAATAGGGACAGACTCTGGACAGAGCCCTGGTCTCCACAGGTAAAGCCACATCACTGAAGGCATGAGGGAAGTCCTATGTAAGTGGAACTCACACTGCACAGCAGGTGTGTTTTTTCACCTTTTTAGTGTGGAGATGGCAAGTCTGAGAAATGAAAGAATGGGTGTATGCAGGAAATATCGCTATGCAGGTACAAAGGAAATTAATGCACTTCTGTACACGTGCAAATACTGTTGAGTGTGTGCGTGTGTACACAAAGCTTATCCAATGCATGCTGTTCCTGAAATTTCTGAGAGACCTTGACTCACTGACAAATTAATCTGTGTTTCTGACACTAAAAACAAGGACTTCTTTGTATTTACTCCATAAAAGGCTCCCAGTTGACACTCCCCTCCTACACCTGGAACTATTGACTCATCTAAACAATTATAATCCCTGCCACAAACCAGCAATCCTTTCTTGCACTGCTCGCTAGAGCTGAAGATCCCCACGGGACCCGACACTGAGGAGGTGAAACGGAGGCTGGCCTCTGGCAATTACGTTTTGGTTGCACCGGCAAAGCGTGCGCACAGACCGGTATAATATCTAGAATACAATTTATTTTTTCATTTTTTTGTTGTGGTTTTTTTGGTGTTAAAAAGTCATGATAACTTTTAAAGGCGTATGCCATGATAAGTCGGCATACACCTTTAAAGTTGGTTTGTAGCCCGCAGGTAAAATCAAAGAACAAGAAGAAGACAGCGTGCGCACATTTGAATAATGTCGGGCTGTAAACGGGTTCGGGTTTTTAAAAACCTGTCAGTCAAAATGTACTTGTCGGGCTGAATTCTGTTGGGCTCGGTCCTTGTCGGGCCTAACTTTTAAGGCCCGATTACAGCTCTACTGCTCACTCCCTTTCCCTCTTCTTCTTACGTTAACACACACACACACACACACACACACACACACACACACACACACACACACACACACACACAAAATCTTTCACATGTAACGGTGTCACATGCCAACCATTATCACGCACTGCTGGGTACACCCCAATGCATCATTGGAAAGGGCATGTGCAAAGTGCAAAAGGTCAAATGTTGTACTTGTAAAATGCTTTCAGCTCGCCTCAACTCAGGCTCAACTAACAACTATTTCCCTGGTCAGCAGGCTCCCTGCAGAGTTACATTAGTTCGGTTGGCAATCCAGGAAAGCAATTACTGTAAGCAAAACACTGAGGACATCGGTTTCTCACTTTTTGACACCGCCTAACGTACTGATAAAACAAGTAAATGGAAGAGAGTTGACGCACAAGATAGGAATGAATAGGAGAGGGCAAATGGGGAGAGATAGTGAGAATAAGTTAAAAATCAATTAGCCAGGGTGCATATCTTTAAGAAACATCTTGACTATTTGGCTTTTAGAAACATCTTGAATACTTGGCTTTTCCTAAGAGGAAGGCCGGCATTCAACCGCTCCCACGCCAGCTCAACATCTATCATAGTGTTTGCGAAAAAGGCTGGATGGTAATGCCATCCAGGAAATCCTAGATAAAGTAAAACTAAAGTTACAGTTCATAAAAACACACTAACACAAACTCACATGCAGATGTGTACATACATACTCACTCACACACAATATACACATCACCAAGGAGAGAGTAGTGAGGTTTTGGAATTCAGAGTTCTGGTTTAGGGTGCTAATTTGACTTACAAATTGTAGAGCCTGCTGACTACTGTAGAGGCTTTTTTTTTTGTGACTTTTTTAAAACACTGTATGCACTTGTTTCATGCATACAGCTCTCAGAAAGGCTGCCGTGTGCTCTTTGTCTTCAGCCCACTGTACCAGATTAAAGCACTCTCAACTGATTATCACATAATCCCACCTACCAAAGCAAGCAGTGCGCACAGGGCGTCACTGCAGCAGCAGAAAAAGTAGTTTCTGCAGCAGCTGTATGTCTTGTCTAAATATATTTTCTATGCAGGCCATCAACAGTCACTAGGGTATGAATATGATTATGGAGACTATAAGCACATCTGAGGCACTATGGCGAGGCTTCACAAATGCATCGTCTGCATGTCAATGACTAAAGTGACTGTTTGCACCGAATCTATGTCTGATGATAAAACAGAATGAAAGATCAAGTTAGAATCACCTTGAATGTGTCACTTATCAAAGCAGTAAAACCTCACCTTATCTCTGAGATGATGTTCTGCTGCATCAATGTTCAACGGGTCATCAAAGTTCAACAGGTCCTGGGGCAGAGGCAAAGAGAGAGAGCACATGAAGAAACTAGAATTACCGCCCTGCTGGTTGTATGCCTCAGTCAAGTTGCAGTTTACATCCATGTCTGTCCAGACTCATGAAATATAGTTAGCGAATAATTGGAAGGAATTGAAAAAACGTTTTTTTGGCAAAATTAAGTTTTCGCTATATTAACGATCCATACCTGTACTGTTCCAGTAAATATACATAGTTGAACTGATTAATGAAGGATTATCATAGATGTATCGGCTAAACGGGTACACACGTCCTTGATTACAATGTAAAGATAGATTCTTTATAGAGTATAGCTACACAAAATGTGCTGCTTTTGTTTTCTCGGGGCATTTTTAGATGCGAAGCCTCTCTATGAGCTGTAGGTGAAACTCGCAGGATCACGATTAGCTGGACGCGCTCCAATACGTTGTTTGCCGTGAAGTGATTCCGATGAAGCTCGAAATTCAGAATGAGGGAAGAAGTGAAAGGCAGAATGGACAAGATGGAGGAAAGCCTATTGTTCACGCATTGTGTCGTCCCATTCAACATGTGTCTGAAATCACCCATTTCATTTTTTTAATTATGGCTAAAAACTTATTTTGGAGTTCACAATGACCTCAAAAGCGTCACTTATTCAGTGTCCGACCAAATGTCTCCCCTGTGTTCCCGAGTTAAAGTGCTGCATAATGACATTATGTCACAGTAAACCTTTAGGGCAAAAAATGTCATCACTTCATCGTTGTATCTCGTTAAAGATCTATGAAATTTTGTCATAATTACCACAACAATTCTTGAGTTTTGTCAAGGTGGTTGTCAAGGTCATTTTGAGGTCACAGGGACCTCACTTTGAGTCAAACGTGTCACCAATTCATTGTCCGACCAACTGTGAAATGTGAAACGTCTTTTGTGAGGTCACAGTGCCCTTTGACAACCAAATTCTAATCACTTCCTCCTTGAGTCCAAGTGGACTCAGAAAGGCACTCTCAGCCATTCCTCAGATATCGCGTTCTTGAGAAAGGGACGGACGGACAGACAACTCAAAAACATATTGCCTCCAGCCACGGCTGTCACTGGCGCAGAGGCATAAAAAGAAAGAGTAAAAAGGCAAAAACAGCAAAAGTAGGAGAACATTGCAAAAATGAGTCAAGAAACACAAGTAATTCATCATGGCCAGAAGATCTCAAATGTTTGGTTCTCTTATTACAGAACTTTTCTTTAAAACTTCTATCTGTGGGTCAAATTTTGTTTCCCAATGAAACAAAAAATAAAAAGAAGCTGCTGAGGGATATATTGCCCACTTCAGCACTATTTGCTGCCTGCAATGTCACCCTGGATTCTGCAACCGCGACCAACAAAAGAGCATAATTATGCCGTTGCCTTAGAGATGCCATGCACAACGAGTGAGGCAAGAAGCGGAGTGTTATTAGGGAGATAAAAAGGAGGACGGCCTAAAGGTTGCTTCCTGATTCTGAGGTTAAATTTAGGGCATGGCCGCGCATCAATGCAGATTACCATCACCATTATCATCACAGAGACAGTGCTGACCTCAGGGTAAGTGAGGCTACTTTCAAAATGGAATCGATGATAGATTTATGCAAGCTTGCAATTAGCAAAGTATTCATATAAACTAAATAATCTGATTACCTTCAGCTGCTTACTTGCTACTCGCTTTGGCAACCAAAACCTTTAAATAATCTAAGCTGTCTTTTATTGTCCAATTTAAATGTAATTTTCTGAAGAATTACTATCCAGCTCTGAGTATCCTTGCAAGAATAGACACAATAGGACATCCAGAACCAGCTGGGATTGCATTTGCACGAGCACAATGCGTAATCTTATTTTCTTGTTTATATTTCCCTATTATCTCAAAGTGCACTTCATAATGAGAAAGTTAATTTCCCCAAAGTCAACAATTATGGTCTTATTCCAGCTGTAAAGAGAGATAAACAATGGCCTCGGTTAATCTGATCTGAGTTTCGACTAATGTCATTGGTGTAACATACGTACAGTAAGCAACTTAAAAACACTTCAATTTATTTGCTCAGGAGGGTAAACCAATGGTGCACTCTTCAGTTAACAACTGTGATTCACTTTAATCATTTTTGTTCAATCAAGGAGCTCTCTGGCCACAGCGTTCCTTATTTAACAACAGATTTTAGGGAAAGCTGTGTGTGCAAAAGTAAATTTATCATTCGTTACTCTCTCTATGTACAACTCTTTATGTACTGGCCACGTACCCAGTCACTGTAATGACCAACCAAAATGTATTTTTAGATAGTTTAGTTTCTAACAACATATCCATGTTAATAAAGTAAAAACAAGCAAAACTTACAGTAAACAAGGAGTTCAATCCCCAGACTACGTCCTGGAAAAAACAAATGAAGAAATATTAATGATCAAATAGTCACATTGTGTCACAGTTTGAATATCAATTAAAACATACACTGAAATGCAAATGCAGACTTTCAGTCTCTAAGATGGTAACCATTATATACAGTAAATATATTATTCTGCAATAACCTTCACAAGGATAACAGCAGTTCTTCAACACTTCCCTTGAGACAAAGCAGTTCAAAACCATCAAATCAGTGAAGCTCCTGTCAGCAGGAGCCATGGGACAGGGTATGACTCTACTGTAGCTCTGGCAGTAGCTAAAGGTTGTAAGGTTCTGTGACTGGGAAAACAAAGTTGGCAATATAATTGCCGTTTGTCAATGTAGCTAACGACTTTCATTATGCCCCACTTTCTGTGTACGGGATTAGTCAAAAGAAATCCAACTGAGTACAGCCGTGACATGGTGACAGAATATCGTACTGGACGACATCACAAAAGACCAACTCAAAAGGGAAGTTTTATTTCACTGGGAGCTGCGGCAAACTCCTGTTAGCTGGTCCACTGACTGACAATGTCAAGTCAATATTTTAAGGGCTTCCATTCAATTCTCTTTCGCTCATTTCAAAGCACATTTATTTATTTCGTTTGCATAATGAAATGAAGCTTTGGACTTTGAATATTTAGATAAGCGAAAAACTAGCAAAAGGTCTGTTTTGCTAACTGTAAGATAAAAGCAAATTCAAATCTTACAGAGAATTCCAGGCTGAACTAACTCCAAAGTATAATTTATTGCTTTTCTCCATCTCTGTCTCTTACTGTACCAATAGGTTTACCAAACATTGTATTTGTTTGATTCCTGATGAACTAAAACCAAACTATTACCAGCTATTATTAGAGCCAGCTTGTTAGGCTCAGGCTTCATTTCTAAAGAATACTGTTTTGAATCTGATGTATTTTAAAAGGATGTCAAATTCAGTGCTAGGTACTCACAAGGTAGCGTTTGTGAGTTGCAGTGAAACGTTTGAGCCCATAAATAATCACAATAGTGACATTCAAAACAAAGACAACACGAGCTCTGACTGCACTGAAAATTGTACGCAATAATACAAGAGAAAGAAAAGTAGCTCTGGCTTTTTTTTACAGCAACAGAAAAAGAAACAGAAAAAGAGTTGGCTGGTATGTATATTGAAAGACCTCCCACCCATCAATCATGTACAAAAAGCAATCCAACACGGTGAGTGATGAAGCAAACACCAACAAAATAATAAATTTGAGCTGCGATAATTCTATACACTTTGTACTACATACTAATAGTCATAGTAAATATATAACAGCATATTTGAAAACTTTACTGTTTCTGTACTCAATGCTTTGCAAAAATACATTGTAATGAATTTATCAAATAAGCCATTAGTGCAAAATTATTTTATCTGACACAGTGTGTGTGTGTGTGTGTGTGTGTGTGTGTGTGTACGTGTGCGTGTGTGCGTGGGCTGAAGTGGAGAAGAGTAGTGACCAGTGAAGAGGGACATCTAACAAGGTCCTTTGTGACTCACAGCTTTGGCACTTAACTTTTTCTCCCATATTTTTGTGCACGCACATCGACACTCGCTGACACACATGAACCCAAGCCCAGCCACTCTCACCCACATGACCAAATCCACATGTACATTTAGGTAAACAATGACAGACTGCATTTCAGCTGTGGAAAAAGGGACACAAACAAACATCCAGCAACTGTCAAGACACAGGCCAGGCATAGAAATGGATGGTCTCAAAAAACAAACCAAAAAAAAAAAAACCACAATAGTCAAACCAACAGTTCTATGAACAACATCGAAAGGGCACTGAAAGTCTATACATTTCCTTCAGAGTGCTCTCCCTGTGGCTGCATCTAGTTGCAGGCGTCATGCCATAACAATTTATCTGGTCAAGGTGGAGAACTGCTTTGTCACACCAGAAGATTAGCAACAGAGGAGATTATAATTTACCCATAATTCTGTGCTGTTACAGCTGGCAACTGCAAGTAACAATTATGCATTGCAAGTGACATAAATAACAAACTGAAAACCAGTTTGAGTGGTTAAACAGAGACATGTTTTTATATTTTAATTGATTTCAAATCAAACATGACAGTGAGTAACTCCAAAGTGGGTAATAGTTAATATAGGCAGATTGGCTCCAGACCTCGACCTAATTCTGTAAGCCTCACCCTGCTAGCTGTGCACTGTTTACGTCTATCTCTGCTTTTACAGTGAGCAGACACAATAGCTTTAATTCATGTATCTCTACAGTGAAACGTTGCACAAATGCATTCACGCCAAATACATGAAAGCTACAATTCCAGAGAGTGTGTTTCTTAAACCTGAGTGCTCACTGGTTAGTTCTGCTATAAGGAACCCATGCACACATAAAGAGACACACTTATACTGTATGCAAAGCTGCTTTCCTTGCAGGGAATTCTTAGAATCAAGACCAAGAAAGAGAAGTATTCAAAAACCGCAAGAATACACAATTGAGACTGGAGTACATTGTAAAAGACACGGTATCGGTTAGTTTCAGAGCAACGTATTGTTTTAAAAATATCATTCATCATCATGAATTACACATTTTCCATTTTAAAACAATGGAAAATGTTTTTATTTTTGGTTACAGACACTAAACAGCTGATGAGATGGCATCTATGTGCCTGTCACAACCCCCACCACCATTGGCTCCATGAAAAGAAAAGAAAAGAAAAGGGTGAGAGATTCTCTCATTGTCGTTCTTTCCACATGCTTCACAGTAGAACTAAAAAAATATTTTTTATAGCTATCGTTCTTTCTCCTATATTTTGCAATCAGTTGGCAGAACATAGTGGAAATGTCTTTGGAAGTTTCTTCATAAATCTACCTAGATGTGTGGTTTATTCAAGTCAATAGAACACCTATCTTAACAGTGTTGCTTCAACCACATTTTTGTCTCAGTCGTACCTTTCACAGCAAACCACACAAGTGTGTTTTGGCTGCGATGCAAAACCAGTGGTTGTTCGTGAAAGCAAATCATTTTTTCCAGGAATGGACAGCCAACCACACAAACATTCACACCACATGAAATTTTCTATTTTACATTGTTCATTTTGTGTTATTTCTTTAAGGCATACCAATCCTTAGTGGTCATTAGTATCTTGTTGTCTGAATGTCTGCATGCTGGGTGGGAAAGCTGATCTCAGCCTGTTCAGCAGGGGTCACCATCATCCATAATGGAACGTGTCTCTTTGTTCACCATTTCATTCAATAAGAAGTGATTGAGGAGGGAAAATAAAGCTCACCGAACTTGCTAATGGTCAGTTAAGTGAACTAGTTTAATTAAAATAATTAAAATTGAATAATTAATACTCTTTTTAGATATGTATCTTTTGCTGTATTTTTTATGTGATGGGTGGAGGAAATTCTGAATATTTCTTTGTTGGCTAAACATTATGGCTAAGTGGGTTGAAAAGGCTGAGTTGGTTAAAAATGCAGTTATAGAAGTATAGTATGGGGGAAAAATAGAAGACATGTGACATAAAGGTTTCAGTTGCATCATTTAAGTGTCTGCAAATGCAACCAGTGTGACAGGCTGAATGGGATCACATAGGAGCCTGATTTTACTTCATATAAAAAGAAATAGGTATGACGAAACAAGTTGTTTTTGAGCTACGTTTTCCCAGCGAAGACTTCCATTTCTTCTTGGTGTTTCATGTAATTAACATCAACGGAAAACCGAGGTCAAATCCCTTGGATGTGTACACATACCTGGCCAATAAACCTGATTCTGATCATGCCGAGCACAACATAATGTGTTCAGTGATATGGAGACACTTAACCGGTCATGATGACATTGCAATAAAACAAACTTTATTGCAAACTCTAGCTGGACAATTTTC
>CM022488.1:22082156-22125923 GCA_011952105.1 Coreoperca whiteheadi
AAATGAATAAAAGCTCAATTGGACCAGATGTTCAATAGATGCAAGCTAGCACAAACCACATTTAACCCATCTGTCCTCGAATTGTCCCAAACTTATGTCAAATAAAATAATTGACGTATATCTAAATATTCAAATAATTGAATAATTCTGTGTTGGTTTGGGTCTATATATTTTTCTTGTTACATTTGTTTGTCTTTAGGAGAAAAATTATTGAACAAAATATTGAAATATTAATGTGACAAGTTTATGATATTTATTTTGGGTAAACTGATTGTTGTATTAATCGAGTAATAAAAATAATCTTTAGAATAATCGATTAATTAATCGTTAGGTTAATTGACTAATCTAAGAAATAATCGTTACATTAATCGATAAAAGGTACAGCCCTACGTAGAAAACAATTCTTACCCTCACTGTAAAACTAAACTTGGCTGAATTATGGATTCCTATCACATGCAGAGTAAAGTCAACCTGGTCTCCTTAGAGTCGATCTCTCATCCAAAACTAAAGACAGCAGACAGATGAATACATACTCCACTTTCTTTCCTGTTTTCTTATTCCCTAAAATATCAGAGTTCTAAAAGAGAGTAACATTTTCTTTGATGAGGGCACGTTCTCCTAAATAAATGCTACTTCTTTACCTTTAATGTTCTGGTGGGGGCCCAGCCTGTGCCATCAATAGAGTGTTCCCGCAATAAGCTGCATTTAAAAGAACAACAAAAAAAGACAGAAACACACAGTCATTTACAATACTTGCATGTTATCTAAGAACACTGTGTGGCAGCTTGCCGTTGTTTGTTGTTTCTGAGTATGTAAGATAAGATACACTTCATTGATTCCACACAAATAAAATAAAAGCTATATACACCATTTACTTATGCAGATATGACTATGATGGTTCATTGCACACATAATTGTAATACACACATTGTGTATAGTAGGGCTGCAGCTACTGATTATTTTAGTAATCGGGTATTCTACCAATTATTTAATTGATTAAATCGAGTGATTGGATAATAAATACTTTACTACAAAGAGTAAATAAGATGGGTCTCTTAAAATGAACAACTAATTGGTTTGATTTTTAGAAAAATCTGCTTAAATTGCATTATAAAATAATAATATACTGTATGTCAAAACTAAACAATTTAGTGCATTAAAGTGCCACATTACATTCTGGGTTTTAAAGAAAACATGTTCTGAAATGCAAAAACAAAAACGTTTTGCTTTAAAAAAACAAAACAAAACAAAAAAAACAAAACAGTACACACTTAACTTGCAGAACTACAAGTTTCAGCCCAACTACAGCTCAGGCATAGCGTGAGCCTTTACTGTCTTCTTTGCGGCATTTGTAGGAGGGAAAAAAGAGTGTCATTAATCACCCGTGCGAAACACAGTGCGCCGTACGGAATAATATGGATTAAACAGAGCTTTGATGCAAATAATAAGAATTAATGATTTTTAGAAATCAAGTTACTCGAGGAACGGTTTCAGCCCTAGTATTTAGCATCATACTAAAAAAACATTAAAAATATTCCCCAGTTAATTGGATAATTGCACAGAGATTTAATTGCACAGGATACAAGCAGGAAACTCACAGGCTAGTATAACATGAGATAAATAGTGTGATGTTGTAAATGTGGGTGTTGTGACCGAGACACCAACAGTGTTACATTATGTTAAGCTAAAGTCTGACTCCCGCCTGACCGAAGGACCTGCTTGATTGACGTCAGCTTGGCTGAACATCCCCCTCTCACCCACCACCTCTATGGAGTCTAGAGGGCAGTCCAGGACAGTACATGTACTGTAAACTCCTCTTTACGCTCCTCCCACAATGCCAAAGGTTATAAGCTCCAAGACCACTATTTATAAAACAGTTTCCAGTATGCGACTGGCTACAGAGTTTAACAGTTTGCCCATTTAATTTCAGGTAACGTGTGTGAGAATGGATGTCTGGCGAAGGGAATCCTATCTTTCTATCTTAGGAGGGAGAACAATACTGTAACAGAAAATCAAATACAGCAACTTGAGACAAAGAAGTTGCGTAACCGAGGACAAGAGGTGACGTCATGAGGTGACGTGATGAGGTGTCGGCATTACCTTAAACAGATCTCTCCATTCTCTGTGATGTTAGGATGCCATATTCTGGTCAGACATCTCACTTTAGGAGGCTGAAAAGTAACATGGAGAGAAAAGCAAGAAAGGGAGAGACACATTTGTACTATTACTGAATTTATTTTGAAACAAACTTTTAATAACCAAAATGTACTAGTCAGAGAATATTTACATGATAAAAGTCTTTGCAGAAGGTGTAAATGGTTGCTGCTGTTGCAAAATAATGGGCTTTACTAGCTGACCTTTTGGGCTCAGGTTCTCATCAGTGACCAATATTAAATCAGAGCATCAAGTCCAAAATTATGTAAATATTATGTAGTGATGTATCAAGACATTTTGCTTCCTCTATAACAGTTTTAGAATCAACACTTCAATGCTCTGGGGATTTCTAAGCTACTTCCATATAAAACCAGTTATGGAGCAATTTGCTTTGAATAAAACAGCCCTTTTGAAAACAGCAAAAAGCTTCACAATCATCAGACCAACGTACGATCCTCAACGACTCTCCAAGGTTACCTTTTCTTTTTTTGTACTCCCCAAGCCAATTCATTGGTAGTTTGAATTGTTTGCTAATGCAATTCAAAGCATTTCATTCAACCCTATTTCTGTTCAACAATGACACACATACAAATAGAGAAAGGTGAGAAAAAGGCCATGACAATTATAATTTTTTTTTTTTTTAATCTGCAGCATTTGTCTCTGAGATGATGTGGTTAAAATGTGTTGTGTTGTGTATTTTCCCCATTTTGCCTGTTTTTGAGAGATTCCTCAGCTGTGAGCAGTCAAACAGACCAGCCCTCAAAGCTCAGGCCAGTGTCCACAGATGGTTTATTCACTGTTGCTGGTCAACATGGATGCCTCTGTGCCTTCTGTGTCTGCGTATGCTCCATGTCCCACTGTGTTTTAGGCTTTTAATTTGTCTCGTTAGACAAGGTTCAGATTTAAGAAGGAAAACACCCAGGGCTTCATCCTTAACTCGTTTTCAGAGTTTGACCATTTAAAACCAGCTTGTGATCCTGAAAATGGCCTTGGCCCTCAATGCATCGCAGACCTGCTTACTTCTTCCTTAAACACAAATACTCACACTAAGCAGACTCCCTCTTCATTAGACCAAATCACTTTCTCCTACAGCGCTCCCTCAGTTTGGAACCATTGCCAGTGTTCACCGAAAGTCACCAAAAAACACTACACCCATTTCTTCAAAATCCATGTGTTCAAGCTAGTGAACCTTTTTCAGCGTCTCTAAAATGCTCCTCGTCTGGGACCCAATTTGCCACAAGAGACCAAGAATTAGTGAAACGACAACAGATCTCCAATGGTCAACGGAGACAGGACCCCTCTGCCCCTGGCGGTTGTCAGGAAGCGTATGACAACCTGTTCTCAGCTTAACTAAAGTCGCTGCATTTGGTGTTTGATTGGCTGATTTCACAGAATGTGTTTTTGTTTATTTTTTAATTTTCATGAGTAAAGTGCCATGACACACACAGCTCACCAGTTACAGATTAAGAGACACACTACACACTGCTGGTGTTCTCGTTTACGTTTGTCTGTATCGGAGAGGTTTTGAGTCAGTTGACATTTGATGAAACGCTGCGACTTACAATCTCTTTGAGTCTGGCGTCTGTCCAGGAAATCAACAACAATCTAAAGTCCAGAGGTGAAAATGTGTGTGCAGGAACTAATTCTTCTCTGAGAACAGCAAAACGGTGGAGCTGGCAATGTGGCCTGAAAAGTGGTATGTTGAGGTTTTCAGCATTACTGAAATCGCTTTACACGAAATCATCAAGTCGGCATCTATGACCTTAATGCTGTTTCCCTGCTTCCTCTCAAACATTTGTAGAATTGTTCTAATGTTCCCTCACTCCCAAAACAACTTGATATTTATGACCACACGGTTTTAGATGACAATTTTCAGCAAAGGAGGAACAAGATTTTAAGTTCACCTTACCCTCTCTTCCTCTCTCCTGTCTGTATTCCGGGTTTGAGTCTTATACTGGTTTTGATCGTGTTGGGGAGATGATGTTTACACAGAACACAGAAACCTGGTTATTCATATTCCTTTATACATGATTCTAACACTATCCAGGCTTCGGATGATAGGGCTCTGTTCAGGTGCGATTCCTTCACATTCAGCCACTCTTATTTCTCTACTGACTAAGGGTGCTTTCACGTCTCTAGTTCGGTAGTGCAGTACGTTTTGCACTTAGGTCTCTTTGAGATCGGATCATGTTCTGGCCACAAACAAACCACTCCAGAGTTCGCTTGAAAGCGTTGAGTGGGCACCTGCACTTATGGCAGCCAGTGATCACTAAACATGGCGCCCGAAAGCTAGCATATTCTGGTTTCTCAAAACCGGGAGAAGGGCTAGTAGGAAAATTACTACCATTGCTGTGTTTCAAAAGAATTGGAAATATAAAGTGTGGGTTACATTTTATAGGCATGGTCGGTCGAAGATTCCGCAATTCATCCCGTCAAGGAAACTTAAGCTATTTGTAATGCATAACAACTATTGTTAGTGAATGGCTGTTTCAGCAAACCAAGAGTTTGTATTACTACAGAAAGTTAGTTCATTTGAAATACGTCAACTCAAATTATCTCAAATTTCTGACAGTGAAGTAATAGACTTAGTCCCGTTCCCCTAACAGCTGACATTTTCAGATGTAGGGTCAAGCAGATTGACTGTTCTGTGGAAATACTCTGCTTTGACTTCATTTATTACAACCAGAAAATGAGTGGGAAACGTGGACAGCAGCTTTATTAGAGTTTATAGTTATAGGTAAATGTTTTCAGAAATTTCAAATTCTATTTGGCACACATGTCCAGTGTCTCCCCAGGTATTAATTATATTATTAATTACAGCCCAAAATACCTGTTCAGTTGTTCTATCATCAATTAAGGTCCCCTCCAAATGAACACCTGACATTTACCTGTTTTAGGTGGATATCTGAGTCACTACTCATTGCTGTTACTGAATTTCATTAGCTCTGTGCACGTTCTGTGCTCACAAACTGCAGAACTAAAACATTTTCTTTTGGTCAAACCTAATTTAAAACCCATCTACACCACAATTCTAACCTAAAGAAAAATCAATGAAACGCTGTTCAGAGAGTCAGAGAATGGACTGTTGTAATATGAGCTAGAGATAAGATTCCAGACTAGGCTGTAGACTGCTTTTGTCAACTGATTTGATGTGTATGCTAATAGGCAGGGGGCTCTGTCTACTAAAACCCACCAGCTGCAATAATTACTTGTACTGAATTTTAATGGAAGGTACTGGTGCCACCATGCACACATTTTTAGTTGGTTAGTTATTTGAGGACACCGCTACTGTGTTCTAGAGACTGCTCAAAAAAAGACTCACATAACAAAAACAAGACAGAGCAGAACAGAACACAATCCGACAGCAAATCTGGAAGGGCTGTTATTTTAACGGGCCAAAACAGGAAGCTACCGACTAATGCTAATAACACAAATACATAGGAGGCAGGCACACATGAACACACACACAAGCAAACACACACATGGACGGTTTAGACCAAACAACGAGAGACAACTGGATCACTTACCACCATGTTATAGGCTTCGGGGACATCTATTTCAAACTGAAACCTTCCACTTTGGTAGTAACCCTCATCTGGAAGCAGACAGAGGACAAGGGTTTTCAATAACGTATACACAAGCATATGTGTTTTATGACAAAGATCAATTTACAATTTCCTGTGGAAAGAGGGCCTTCACTCATCTTTATACACTGCTGATCAGGGTGTATTAAAGTGTCATCAAGACCCTGTGGGTTAAGTATCATGCACAGGGCAGTGATAAAAAACAAAAAAATCATCTTTTACACAGAGGCCTAAAGCTAACAACACAAATCTTTAACAAAACAGCCTAAGATTTGGGTGTAAATATGCAATTACATTTTTTACCAATTTTAACTGGAAAAAATACCCAAAGGAGCAGATATGTTGAATAATATATGTATAGATTTCCCCTTGAATTTCATGGTACTCCACAACCAAAAATTGTTCTTCTTACAATGAGGACAGCTCAGAAAGCGCATCTGTTAACTGAAAAATAAAACAAATAGTAAAATAATGAGCTCTAGGTGTAGGTATAAGACGTATCTAAGGCCATGTTCAGACCAAAAATGCCACTGCATTTAAAAATGGAAGCGGCTGTGTTGGTGTGTTGCTAAAAGCACCAGTGATCAGATGAAATACGATCCATGAAGTCCAGTCTGACTAATAATAATCCATCTCTACTATTGCGATACTCATTTACACACATCACAAATAAAATTAGTGACAATTTTTGACATTTGTTTGGCCACTTAATATATATCGATCTACCCCTCCCTCTTCCTCTCTCTCCCCCAATCCCTCCCCGCATGTAGCCTTTAAAGCCAATTACAGTCTTGTTCAGGACATCGGAACTGTTTAAAAAGATGTTTTTAATTAGTCGGATAACATTTACATTTCTGCTGTGATCTTACGGGGGCCACATGGTCAGAGGACGGGCATAAAATGGCTACAGCACCTTCAGGAATCAGAGGAAAGGGAAGCTGGAGAAGAGAGTCGGATTTGGACAGAGAGAAATAACTGCCTATGGAGCTCACGCCTTGTTAGAGCTCACTCAGGTGGACTGATACTTCTGGCAACTTCGGATTGAACTCAAGAAAGCGAGAGCGCGATTGAGAGAAAAGGAAAGCGCTTGGTAATAAGCCACCTAATGATCTAACTGTGTGCGCGCGTGAACATGTGTATGCGCTCGATTGACTGAGCAGCCAGCACTCAGATTTGCAGATTTTGTCTAAAAATTGCTCAGCAGTCGTACACGGACCGCATACTAAAATACACTTGTGAGTAATATTCTGAACCATCTCATTTACATCCATTGAGAGCCAAAAATGTTATTCACGCATTGCAATATAATGCAATACAAATTCACAACATTTTTACTGCTTTGACACAGCATCAATAGCACTTAAAAATCATGTTTCAGGGTCAAAGGTTTGTTTTTGTTACACACACATTCAAAATTGGCATAAAGACAAGCAGCTCTCTCGCCCTCACTCTCTCCCCCTCTTGTGACCTCAACACTGAGCAATTTGAGATAAGGCCTTCGTAAAAGGGCCTATCTAAACCTCAACCGATTCCATTCACTATAACAAAGACAGAGGTACAACTTAATTAGACTGCACAAACAGCCCCCCCTGTATAATGAATGAGAAGAGACAGTGGGAGAGGAACGTTGTGCGAAATAGAGAGATACAGCTTGCACAAGTGTCAAGTGGAAAAGGCGAGGAAAGATACAAACAGCTACGGCATCAAAACCAAGGGATAGATGGATACAAAAGGACAGAAAGCAACAAACTGAAAGAAATTACTGAATAACAGCTGCAGTCAGAGGGCATAAATAATTCATGACTGTCTTCTGTACACTGGAACAATCAGTCTTCACTGACACACATACAACCTTACAACTAAACTCCAGATTTTCTGGGTAAATAAATTCTAGAGAGATAATTTGTTAGGGAGTCACAAGTTCACGGAAGTGCTCGTCACAGGAAGACGCTGGTTAGTTGGCTAATGGAGGGTAACCCACAAATTTGTCCAAGACGCAAGATTCCTATTTACTTCTGGCTATATTTGGGGATGAATAGTTGCCGTGCATTGTTGCAACATGTCACTTTGTTAATGAGGAACTACTAAAATGCACACGAGGAGGACACAAGCACAACATAATTATCCATTTGTACTCCCGCTCATTTGATCAGGAAAACTATTTTTATTCAGGTAGAGTGGAGGGTGGAGGGAGAGCAGGAGAGAAGGCTTGGTTGAGATTTGTACCTTGTCCGACAGCTGCTGCAAAGGCGCCAGTCCTTGCCACAATCCTGTCCCTGGACACGTACTTTAAAATGTAAAGTAAAAAAAAAGGTGTACCCTATTTGAATTAAGTGAATCTTTAGACAAAAGCGAGTCTGGCATAAGTGTGAAGGCTTGCTGCCCTGTCTCATCCTTGACATCAGTCTTTAACATGTCACAGGGATCGTACTGATCAAATAACACAGAAGATGTTCTATGAAAATAATACTTTATTGTAAACAGGGCGGTGTTTAGGGATGTTTGAAACAAAGTCATAGGACTTAAAATGTCATTAACCGCATAACCACTGGAGTTCACTGTCTCTCACCGTGGGGAGAGCAAAAAGCTATACCATCAGAGCTCAAATCACAAACCAGTACCATCACAGCATATTTCCCACGATGGTAATGGTTTCCTGTACCAAATCATACTGAAAGGCAGCAGGGCTACTATAGTAGCAAACACTGTTTACCCATACAGCTATACTGTGACCTGTGCATACAGCTATACATGCACACACACTGCTGTGCAGAGTTGAACTTCTGATGACCGTGTGGCCTCTGTGGACCCTTCTTGGCTGTCCACCAACAAAAAAGCATGCAGCTGTTTACCCCAAAGCATCTCTCACCATTGCTATTAGCTTAATCCTTTGTTCCCTCTGTTTATCTGTGTAATAACTTCGGGAGAAGCACCAGCAAGCGCCAACATGGGCAGAATTACTGCAACCCAAATGCGCAGGGTATTTAACCCATCCAGTGCACCATGCAGGCCAAAATTCAAATCCTACTGACCCGGCTCCAAAAAAGTACTTTAACAAATAGACCAACAACAAGGAAGTTGTCCCTAAATTGAAGAGGAAGGATCTGAGACAAACAAAAGCACAAAAAAATCTGCAGTTTGGGAGCTCAAAAGACCAAACTCATACAAGAGTAGTCATACCCAAGCCCAGACATGACACACACTGACAATCGGTGGAATAGCAGTGAACAGGAAATTGTACTTCACCACCTCTGAGCAAACGTGCAAAAAGACAAAGTCATCCAAGATTCTACTGACACATCCATGATATGATTGCTGCAAAATGTCCTTCTATAAAGTATATAAATGACTCTGTAAAACGTGTTATTATTTTGTCAATAATTGAGTTTTGAACAAAAAAAAAAAAAACTAAAAACACCCTAAACCTAATTTTTTTGGCCATAAATGCACTTCATTCAACACACAGTATGACCTCTTGCTGTCATTAAAATATGGCCACTCTTCAAAAGAGCATGGCTCACACACTGGTTTCCACAGCAATGTGCACAAGCATACTTTAATTACATGCAAATCAGGCAGAAAGAGTACACATCTTAAACAAAGACAATGCAATTTGTACGGCATTTTATGTCACTGTTGTACTGCTAATAATCTAAACAATGACATGTGAGAATGTGTTCACTCTGGAGTGTTGCTGCTGTCCCCATTCCTCAGAGACACAGGGGTCTCGGGGATCGGGGTCACAGCACAGAGCTGTTGCATGGGAAAAGGAATCCAAACTAGATTCAGTAACTAAAGAGACATTCCAACTGATCTGGGCTTGGAAAGGATCCCTAATTTCGCCAACATTTTTTTTTAAGTAGCAATATAAATGTTGGATTCATGAAATATTTAAATGTAATATACAGTCAATAATATTAAACACATTGTCACAAATTAAACTACATAAAATATTCTGCTCTCAACCACCTGCCTCGCTTAGATCTGGGCGGTCGGACACGAACCATGATTGTCGATGTGTGTGTGCTTGCATATTCATGTGTTCTTGGTTAGGTTTCATTTTGTTTCTTTGGTCTTTGAGTAAGGCGAGTTCTGTAGTCTCCCAGAAAAGAAAAAAAAGAAATAGAGCTGAAAATATGAAAGTTATGAAAAGTACCGCAGGGTGCCTTCTTCACCTTGATGAAAACTGCACCGCATGCCTCCAATACGCCAAACGAAAGACCGCACTGTTGTTGACGAGACACGATGACCGTTAGGTACCACATGTGGATAGTGTTAAGATGTGTGACTTTCTTGTCTCTTTGAATGGGAATTTTTGTATTTTTTTATATTATTTTTGCTCAGCAAAAAATCTGTATGTGCAAAATGTTTATTGAGCACAGGACTAAGTGAAACCACCGAACATGAAATACAGTTTCAGTATGTTTTTTGCCCAATTTCTAAAAAAGCTGAATTTCCGGGCATGCGCACTTTGTTCTGTTTTTGACACAATATGTGAAGCGGTGTGTTTTGTAGCTGGAACCATTAACACATGGACCTCAGGTGTTTTGGACCAGGAGCAGTCAATAAAAATGTTAATTTGGGCATTACCTGTAGTATAAATAATGTTCATCTTGAGTAAATAGTGCTACTGCCTACCATTCCCATGACAAACCTAAAAAAGATAACAAAAACTGAAGAAAAGCACAAAAGGAAAAGAGGGAAAGGAAAGAAGCACTTATGTAAGTCTTGCGCTATAAATTCTGCACATAACAAATCCCCATGAATTTACCTTACACTGGTTTGGATAGAAGAGATATTGGACAACCTTGCATCCTGAGGCAAGTTCCCGTTTTATTTTTCATTTTCCTGACTGAACACAATTACCTTGCCTGCAGTGTAAATTAGAGCTTCTGTGTGTGTAATATCTAACTTATTCGACAAGCACTGCATGAGGACAATAGAAAAATGAGACCCCTAGCCACTGCAGTTTTGAACGCAGAAGGTTTTGTAACTGTATGGGACGACGTGGCGTTTCACCATCGCTTCGTGTCACACAGTGTTTACAGCCCATCCAGGATGGTGTCACGTATCCTTCCACCTACAGTATACTCTCCATTCCAGTCCAGTACATGATCAGATGTCCCTCTTGGACACAATGAATGCTGGCTGTCTGGACATATCTGCAGAAGACTTCCTGGGATGGATCAGACATGCAAAAAATATTCTTTTCCAGGTTTTGCAAGAGAGGTAATATGGTGCGATGTGGATGAACACTTGTGGCCAAATCAGAAGACAGGGTTGACTAGCACTGTTGTATTCTACATATGTAGCTCTGATATACAAGTATGCATAGTGACTACGTATACTTTTACTTTGGCAAAAAGTCTATTGGAGCATTTCTGATTAATTTCTGTGACACAATCTGATAGCACAATCCATGCAATCCTTACTTCCACTGCTTTTATTTTTCTCCTGAAAAAGATGTCAAGAAATCTTGTTACCAGATGTTTATAGAAATTCTTTTTTTTTTTTACTACCTGGGAGAAGTGGGTGAAAGGAGACCATAGAACAATAAAATATGTTCACAGAATCCCCCCTTGTATTCATGCTTTGTAGAGATTAAACATTAAACATTTTGTTCACATGCTTATTGATGTGCCCTTTAGTACTTTGTATCGGACACTGTATTTTGATAGCGTGCTGTATTAGGTTTGACTCCAGAGTAGCACGGTGCCCTGGCTGTAGTACTAAAATTATAAACGGAGGCCGTTGTGTTAAAACACCCAGACGTACTGGTCACAAATTGTAGGAACTGGCGAACAGACTTCTACGTCGACGTTCGTTCTTCTTCTGCGTAGCTTTAAGTGGAGGGGACACAGAGTGAGCAGGCAAGAGGAAGGGAACAAAAAACAGAGAGAGATTAAACAAGGGGAGAAACAGAAACACTCAAAGAGAAAAGAGTAGGCTAAGTGCAAGGAAGTGAAAAGGATGGACGGACGTGTGTGTGTGTGTGTGTACGTTAGGAGAGACAGAGGCTTTGAATAATTGAGCAAGTCTTTGTCTGAGAACTCAATCTCCTTATCAACTCCGCTTAAAGAACATGACACCAAACCATGTCTCTAATTGCTGATGTTTGCTTTTCTCTGCAGATTTTGCTTACAAAGGCCTCTGTGAAAACCGAGCTGAGCGTTACAGTGCCTACACGGCCACGACGGAGAAATCACAGACACACACGCGCGCGCACGCACACTTACTTGCACTTACACACGCGGCTTGAAAACTTTAAATAAATTCGCCACTTACTGAAACACAAACATGTCACAACATCTTAGTCATCTTTATCAAGAATTGACTTCCATCAACAAGACTGTGGCTCAAGACTCTCAAACTGCTGCAACATATTTTGAGGGTTGTTTCAGTTACATATTCCAGTAAATATTGGCCGGCCACTACAGTTCTACAGGCCAACAGTTTAGTCAAAAACGAAGACAAAAACGAAGGCGAACAGTAAAATTAGCCGAACTGTCTGTCTGTAAGAATCTGTCACAGTTTACAGACAGACTTCCTGGTTAAACTCTGACCTGCCGTAGTTGTGCGCACACATACTTCTTCTGTGCTACAAGGGAATATTAACAGGATTGTTACTTTTTTATTTAGTTTTATTTCCAAATAAAGTGGTTTCGTTGTAGCAATGTCACCGTGTTCTCTGATCTCACCAATTGCTTTAGTGAGCACAATGTTATCATAACTGATAGAAACTAAACTGATAGAAAATAAAACCCAAATTGTAATAAAGCAAAACTATTATTTAAGAAAATGGGCCAAATTTGGATTCAATTATTTGAGATTAGCCAACAGTTCTGCACAATTTTCCCAACATGTGTTGGGTGACCCGAATTTAAATCTGGTGTGGTTTTCAAAATATTCTGTCCATGTTTCATTATCCCCAATTACCAGTCTCTTTTTTTGTCCCTCTCTTTCCATCACTCATGCACAAACACAAATGTTTTCCCTTTCTCTCCCGCCTCTAGCTTGTGTTCTCCTTGTCGTGTATCTGCGAACGGGAGATGAGGATAGATTTCCACATTTTATAAATGAAAGAAATGAGAAGGTGACAGTGGGCTTGAGGACAGAGAGAAAGTGTGTGTACGACAAATATGGAGCAGGAAGTGGGAGGTTAGAGAGCCTCCAGAGACTTGGTAATTCCACACCAGTGTGTTCGGTTTGCACAGTATTCGACAGGTTAGCTTGGAACAGTGCTGAGCAAGCACATTGCACTTGGGGAGTAATGACTGTGCGGTGGTAATATCGAAATACAGCGAAGACTGGAGTGCCATTTAAAGGGAAATACTTTAAGACACACACACAGACTTACAAAGCAAGCGCTAACATGTGCAGCATCCCACTCCATCCTAAATGACATCCTCCTCTCCCACAAGCTGCACACACAAACCCTCTCTTTTATCTGGAAGTAAGACAGTGCAAAATGAGAAAGCAGTGGATACGGCTGCAAGTCCTAACTGGACTTTTTCGTTTTGTAAACACTCAACATTATTACTAATGACTTGTCTTCAATACACCGTACCTATAAATATGAGATATATATTATATATCATGTACTGTATATATTTACTCCCCTGTCTCAGCTCACCTGCAGAGCTGCCGCCCCACACTAAACTCCTACAACAGCCCACTGTATATTACTCTCATGTTTTAAACACATTTGAATGCCTTTGTTCATCATCTGTGATGTGCAAACATCAGATTCCCACACAGTCAGAGAAGGTAAAAGTGTGCGGCCATGTCATAGCGGAGTTATAGAATCCTAGCGCACACCACGGAGAGCGGCTGGTTCAAAAGTAGTTGACTTCATTGACAGTCAGAACCGGAGCTGAGAACGTCGGAGCAGCCAACAGACACGGCTGCGCTGCCCTGCCTCACGCTGCTCTTCGATTCCATTACCCTTCTGTACTTCCATCACAGTTACTTTTGTGGATAAGTCATTTTGAGACTGAGTTTGTAAAATGTACAGCCTGCCATGCTGTTGCTCCTGCATTGCTCTGTGAACAATGACACAGCTAAAAAGAAATTGCAGCGGTTCGAATCGTCGACTAATGGCGGGCAGCCCTCTTTGTTAAATTTGTAAATTATGACATGACGTGACCGTACAATGAACTGAAAGGTTATTTTTCTGGCTTTAAACGCAGAGGTTTCTTTTTTATCTTACTATCTCTGTGAAATCTACATTAGAAGCAGTAAATTGTAGTTTCAGCATACTGCTTCAGGGTGCCTGCGAGGTTTCCCCACTCACTTAAAGATTTTCGGGTGTCGCCTCTTAGTAATTTGAATCCTGCGTTTTCTTAGGCTTTGATAAGGGGTTAATAAAACCACAATCCTAATTGAATCTCTTACACCAGTGAATTTCAGCCATTTAACTAAGTGTGACTTGAAGAATGAATGAACAAGTTGGCGCAAACCAAAAAATCAAAAGGAACAAAACACACTGCTGCAAAAAGTGAATACAATGTTGGGTGGAAGACAAAATGACATTAGCTGTGACTATCTTTACTGCGTCCCAATAATAAAGCAGTTATTCAATTATTAAAGCTGTTATTTATGTAATAACAGAAATGGGGAGAGACAGATTTTTTTTCTCTCTTACCAGGAGACACTGCCAGCTGAAAATGATGCAGCTTGTCCTCATCCGGGAAACTGGCTTTGCATGTACCTGAACAAGAGCAAATGAGGGAGTTAATTAGTAATTAGAGTCAAAGCTTGAAGCCAAAAACAACTGTACGCCTTTGTGCCAAACAATTTAATTAAAATCAAGGAATATATTGTCTTTTCATTCAACCCTTCCTATGTTCATACTGTGGCACACAGACAGCAGGAGTTATGCCTCGGGACTCCACGTGGCACCACATTCCCCCCTGGTGTTCACGGACATGTACTGCACTCAAGACAGTCGACATCACCTGGGAGAGCGGTTTTTTAAACCATGTTCATGTGTAAGACGTTTTTAATCAAACTTGACATCCCATCAGCCCTTTTCACTGAATAACCCTTCCTTTATTGCTCTGTGTAAGACCAGACTAGCTACACAAGGCTGTTGACACATTAAAAGGCGAGTAATAAATGTGAAGGAAACACTGAATCAAATGCAACATTTCAACTGCTTTTTAGTCAGGCAGAGTAGATGATCTACTGTGGGCTGCATGAACAATATACCACTCTACAAATAACTGATGATGATTTTATCATACCGGAAAGTTAATTTGTGTTTTTCAAACTTTCTCCTCCAAACTCATAGATTGTTAGTGCCAACTTGGCCGCATTACTGAAGAAATATGAAGTGAAACGTCATTAAACGCACAACTGGTGAGATATAATAACAACGCCAACACCAAGTTGCTGAGGATCACATGCTGCATCCTGGCTTTCACCTGGACAGGGAAGCTACATCCTTGAAGGGTTGCCAGCTTCGAACATATACTGTTTGTGTGTATAATTTGCCTTCGGCTTGTCGCTTATTTCTTATTTATTGTCCCTTGTCACAAA
This sequence comes from Coreoperca whiteheadi, assembly GCA_011952105.1. Classification (NCBI taxonomy): domain Eukaryota; kingdom Metazoa; phylum Chordata; class Actinopteri; order Centrarchiformes; family Sinipercidae; genus Coreoperca; species Coreoperca whiteheadi. The sequence continues at coordinate 22,097,435 of CM022488.1, forward strand.
ATCGCTCGTTTTACCCTGATGAATCCCACGTGCTCATGAGGAGGCACGCGTTCGTGAGATTTTGTCATTTGCATAATCAATTACCCCAAAATGCTAAGTAAGGCAATGTGTTCTGCTCTGTTTGCGAAGGAGTTTCAACCACAAACATGTCACCCAAGAGTAAAAAGAAAAAGTTTTGCACCGTGGCGCTTGAAGTCGTGCTGTCAGAAATCAGCAGATGAAAACATTAAAGGTGTAGGTCAGTAGCGATATCAGGGAATCTGAAACAATTATATATGTTAATAAAGAGGCCAACGAGAAATAAAGAGGGAATAGTGTGACATGAAGTTTGGTGGTGGAACCAGGAAGTTCAGGAGTGTATACAGAGAAAGAGGTTAGCAAAGAAGAAGTGGGACACTGAGAGGACTGAAGAGAGTAGACAGGAGTACCGGGAGATGCAGCATAAGGTGAAGGTAGAGGTGGCAAAGGCCAAACAAAGAGCATATGAGGACTTGTATGCTAGGTTGGACACTAAAGAGGGAGAGGTGGATTTGTACAGGTTGGCCAGACAAAGAGATAGCGATGGGAAGGATGTGCAGCAGGTTAGGGTGATTAAAGATAAGGATGGAAATGTATTGACAGGTGCCAGGAGTGTGATGGGAAGATGGAAGGAGTACTTTGAAGAGTTGATGAATGAGGAAAATGAAAGGGAACGAAGAGTAGAAGAGGTGACTGGTGTGGAGCAGGAAGTAGCAAAGATTAGCAAGAGTGAAGTGAGGAGGACGTTGAAGAGGATGAAGAGTGGAAAGGCAGTTGGTCCTGATGACATACCTGTGGAGGTATGGAAGTGTCTAGGAGAGGTGGCAGTAGAGTTTCTGACTAGTTTGTTTAACAAGATCTTGGAGAGTGAGAGGATGCCCGAGGAATGGAGGAGAAGTGTACTGGTGCCAATTTTCAAGAACAAGGGAGATGTGCAGAGCTGTGGCAACTACAGAGGAATAAAGCTGATGAGCCATACAATTAAGTTGTGGGAAAGAGTAGTGGAAGCTAGGCTAAGGGCAGAGGTGAACATTTGTGAGCAGCAATATGGTTTCTTGCCTAGAAAGAGCACAACAGATGCAGTATTTGCTTTGAGGATGAGGATGGAGAAGTACAGAGAAGGTCATAAGGAGTTGCATTGTGTCTTTGTAGATTTAGAGAAAGCGTATGACAGGGTGCCGAGAGAGGAGCTGTGGTATTGTATGAGGAAGTCTGGAGTGGCAGAGAAGTATGTTAGAGTGGTGCAGGACATGTATGAGAGCTGTAAGACCGTGGTGAGGTGTGCTGTAGGTGTGACAGAGGAGTTCAAGGTGGAGGTGGGTCTGCATCAAGGATCGGCTCTGAGCCCCTTCTTGTTTGCTCTGGTGATGGACAGGCTGACGGATGAGGTTAGACAGGAATCTCCATGGACTATGATGTTTGCGGATGACATTGTGATTTGTAGTGAGAGCAGGGAGCAGGTGGAGGAGAATCTAGAGAGATGGAGGTCTGCTCTGGAAAACAGAGGAATGAAGCTTAGCCGCAGTAAGACAGAATACATGTGTGTCAATGAGAGGGACCCAGGTGGAACGGTGAGGTTACAGGGAGCAGAGGTGAAGAACGTGCAGGACTTTAAGTACTTAGGGTCAACGGTTCAGAGCAATGGAGACTGTGGAAAAGAGGTGAAGAGGCGAGTGCAAGCAGGTTGGAACGGGTGGAGAAAAGTGTCAGGTGTGTTGTGTGATAAAAGAGTATCAGCAAGAATGAAAGGAAAGGTGTTCAAGACGGTGGTGAGACCAGCGATGTTGTACAGCTTAGAGACAGTGGCACTGAAGAAAAGACAAGAGGCAGAGCTGGAGGTGGCAGAGCTTAAGATGTTGAGGTTCTCTTTGGGAGTGACGAGGATGGACAGGATCAGGAACGAGTACATCAGAGGGACAGCTCATGTTAGATGTTTCGGAGATAAAGCCAGAGAGGCCAGATTGAGGTGGTTTGGACACGTTCAGAGGAGAGACTGTGAATATATTGGTAGAATGATGCTGAGGTTGGAGCTGCCAGGCAGGAGGTCTAGAGGAAGACCAAAGAGGAGATTTATGGATGTAGTGAGAGAGGACATGAAGTTAATTGGTGTGAGTGAAGAGGATGCAGAGGACAGGGTTAGATGGAGGCGCATGATTCGCTGTGGCGACCCCTGAAAGGGAACAGCCGAAAGGAAAAGAAGAAGAAAGAAGAAGTGTGACATGAAGTTAGATGCTATAAAACATTTGGCTAAAGCAAAGAGGTCCATGAGGCGGACAAGGAAATAGCGTATACAGAAGTACACTCTCTGGTACAGCTGAGGATGTTCCCCCTGACCTGAGACACTGAGGACACCGAGGCAGCTGTCGGTGTGAGAGGATTCCCCTAACTACTGAACTATAGCCTGTAAGTTGCCAAAGTTATCCAATAAAATGATCAACTTAAAAAACAGAAAACTAATTTGTGACAGTTTTGCATTTACGCCTCAGTTCCCTAAGGATGTAGGCCAACAACCCCAGAACAACAGTGATGTTTGTTTGGAATGTATTTCTGAGAATCAGAGGTAACTCGTATGCACAAGCAAGTGCAGCAAACATACAGGCTGTTGAGTAGATGCATGCCTTGTACACCCCCCCCCCCCAATAATTAAATAGCCATAATTTTTATGGGCTCATAGACTTTTTTTTCCCCACCAATGTTGTGGAGAACATTGCCGAATTAGCATTTGATTGTGTCTTGCCTAGAAGATGTGCTGTATGAAACAAAAATATTTTCCAGCAAACCAGCACGCTCACTTTAACAGCGCTGCGTGACACGGGTGTACTTCTCTGGCTCTCATGGTCCTCAGCTGCGAGGGTAAACTCATCGGACCACAAACAAAAACAGGCATGCCGGGTTCAGCCAAAGCAATCATAATTAATTCAGCACTCATGCATAACAATAACCAGATACCTTAATAATGAAGGTAGTATCTGATATACTGGATCGTCAATTCTCACATAAAAGACATAACTCAAATAGTAATTGGGGGGGGTACAGTGTGTTTGAACAGATAAATTCCATGGCCAGAAGTATAACAAGCATGAAACCTGTCCAAGGCTCACACCACATGTGTTTATACTTAGCTCCCTTCCAGCTTAACGCAGCAATATTTATGTGTTAGGCCTGGGCGATCTGGCTAAAAATGAATATCTAAATAATGGTAGGCTTTGATGAAATGGCTTGACAGACAGATTAGTCAGTTAATAATTTAGGCTAGTTGGCCTTTAATGATGTGCACAGACATTTATAAATTCACTGTACAATTTGACACATTTAACTGACAAAACAATAATCAGATTCTGGCTAAACAGCTTTATGGCACTTCAATACAGTTTAAAGCATTGTTACAAATAGCCTACATTTAACATGATGAAAGCAACTTGTAAAAAAGCAGAACATGGAGCACATCTATATTTGCTTGTTTGTTTTTGTTTTCCTGCCTCCTCTCACCAACATTTGTAGAATTGTTCTAACACCCCCTTGTTCCCCAAAACACAAAATATACTCGGCGAGGCCAGAACAATACATCAAGCGCGCCGCATCAAAAGCTTGTTTTATTTTGCTTAGTTGAGAAAATGGAAGAACCAGGAGGACACTATAAGAATTGATGGTATATTCAGTCAAGTATGTAAAGGGTAATGAACTCCGAGAGAATGAGTCTGACTCAACTAATTGAATGAGATCAGTGTGTATGGACGTGTAAAGCATACTTACTAGGGAGATTGGCTTCAAGTTCTGCAACTTCTGTTGAGAGGAAAAAAGAATAACGAGTAAGGGAGCAAAGAAGAGTGTAAAGACAGAGAGTTCTAGATACACACACACACACACACACACACCATGCATACACACAGAGAGCTGACCCCGGCACACTCGCTTTTTAAACGAGGCGCTGAAATGCTACCTGTCCAATGAGGAAAGTTGCTCTGCATAAACGCATAATGTCTAATATGAAACCTGTGAAAGGACTTTCTCTTGTGCATACAACACAATGTACACGTAGCAGAGGGAAAAATCTAAAACAGAATGACTCAGTGATCAGTGTGTAAAAAAAGAAGGAGGAGGGGGGGAAAAAAAAGAAAAGAAAGGAAGGCAAGAAGAGATCCAACGTGAAGACATGTAGAGGGAGGAGGGTTGTTCAGCTGGTGTTGCCTCTGGGTGAAGCATGGTTGGGTTTTATAAAAGCTCTCAGGTTCGCAGTTTTCATTTCTCATCGCTGACACCTTTCACTGCTTATTTGTTGCATTTATTTCAGCTGGTTGAACACTTTAAAAATGTACAAAAAAAGGCGACGGAGGGGAAATTGCTCACTGGGCAGTCTATGTTGATGTTCTGGGTTGTCATGCTGAGAATTTTCCATTGTCATTGATATAAACATATTCTTTGAGATGTGCAGAGTGTAATAATTAGGTACTTCAATTACTCTTTTCCACATTTAGGTATTTTACATGGCCACTGAAGTTCTTTGAAAAGTCTGCGAGATTTGATTTGTGAAAGACAAAAAAAAAGATAATAAAACAATCATGCGTCTCTGGCAAGAGCAGGGAATACAAGGAATAATAAGATCTCATCTGGGAGCAGGATTCTTTTTCCTTTAGCAAGATGGACTACGTTTTACTCAAACATCTGTGACCTGCTGGTCCCAAGCCAGCTGATTTAGCAGCTTCCTGCCTCAGATCTTGACTTGACATTTTAATTATCACCCCTGTGAGCACCAAACCATACTATTTCGGTACCTCAAGGAAAAAAAGACCTTACACAAAGGCAATCCAAGTGAAAGAAAAGCAAGTCACTCAGATGTTGTACTGGAGAGCATTATGCTGATAGGTGTTTGTAACCCACATTTACATGAACCAGCAGTGGACAAACCACTGTTCGATCTACCCTGAATATAAACAATGAAATGTAATCAGGTAAAGGGATACCTTTAAGTAAATGCATGGACTAAAGCAAAGAAAGGTGAGAACACAGACAGGAGAAAACTTCATGGAAAATGGTGGCGGGCACAGGAGGTGAGAATGAGACAAACGTAAACAAAATGACAAGAACTGAGAAGGACATGGACACCCCTTGGAAATTTAAAGGAGGAGAGAGGAGGCAGGTGTCTGGAAGCTGCCTCTCAAAGCAATGAGACGTTGCCTATAAATAAAAACCAAGGAGCAGGGGGTGAAAACGTGGACGGACAGAAAAAGAGGACTGAAGAGAGGGAGGCAGAAACAGAGGCAAAGAAACAGAAGGAGAGCCCCGAACATGCATGGAGGAAGAGGAGCATGAAGATTTTTTTATTTCTGCATTAAAATAAACCAGACTACAAAGAAAACATAGTCAAGAAACGACCGTCTTGGCCTACAGCGTCAGTCCTCAAATATTTAGCTGCCTAGTTTGTTTTGCTTTTTGCTGACCCGAAGAAACACACGACGGTCGAAGTGGACAATGACCCAGGTACCTTTGGTAAGGAGGCGGTCCCTGATGGAGACCCTGTGGGTGGAGTCGGAGACTCCAGAGGCACGGCCCGTCTTTCCTCCATCGTCCCTCTTCAGCTTACTGGCCAGTGTAAGCATGGCTACGCTGCTGCGATGTGCCTCGCTCTGCCCCAAGCTGCACTGTGCTGCACCGCTGCTCAAACCCCTGACAATCACACAGACCACAAAGAATAAACTAGTCAATCTCGTCATATTCAGCACACCGTTGCAGAAAAGAGGGGCCAAAATGCACATCACAACTGTTCTCTTGCACACAAATTTTCATGATGTGTCAATATTGTAGATACACTAATATTTAATAATCACTAAGTAGACACAAGGAGCCGGGCTTAAACATGTTCAATCATTTTTTTTATTAATAATTAAAAAAAATTAACACTAGTTTCTAGCCCAGTGTGCTGGCACAGACTCCAGCCCACCACGACGCTGCACAGATAAAGTGGCTGGATGGATTGGAAAAACTTCAGAGACTGGTCTTTCAAGGTAAATTATTTCCAAAGACAGATCTTGATAACTTTTCATATCAAGCTAGTAATACTACAGCAAGTATCGCAAAAACGTTTTTTTCAACCCACGCATATTCAGGCTATCAACAGTGTGGGGTCACATGGCAAAGAGATAAAAAGGACAGAAATGGCAAGTGTTTAATAGGTGAGACACGGGGAAATGATGAGTCTGCTACTTCCGTACTTCATGTACTTCTTTTAGCAATAAACTGAGTAATGTGACGCCACTGAATTACAGTAGAATAATAAAGTCCTTGATATCAATTAGAGGAGCTAATTGGAATAAGACTCCCTGTTGTGGAAAGACGTGTGGGGCTACAAGTTGTCTAATAGTGTAATAGACGTAATATTAACAACAACAACACAGCCTTTGGAACTAATACTGTATGCTTATTGAAAGGACATATAAGCATAGCCTTCACATGAACATTTCATCACTGCTGAAAAAAGCCAAAACCACACATGAACTGTTGTGGTCTTCAATGGTAGATATATAGTTATGGGACTGTTGAATGCAACTCGGCTGTTCAGAAGACAGAAAACACGTGTCATCTATGACGCTCTCTTTTAATTATCTCAAAACAAGTGAGTGTACCAGACAGAGGGGAGCCTACAGAGACAAGCATCGCAAGTCCTCTGATAGTATGAGCGGCCTTTTGTCATTGCGAATATTCAACTGACTCACTGTAACAGCAAAGTACCAGGAAGACAAAAGAGTACTTCAATGTCCTGCTTCTGCCAACTTTCCTATTAATGATGTAGCAAGATGCCGTCATCTATGGGATGGAATTGTTAAACTGATTGAGGAAAGCATTCACTCTTTGTAAACACGTCTTCCGGTAAATATCAATGCCATGCAACAGCAAACCGCCTGAGTGGGTTTCTGACTTTGCTGTTGTTTACTAACTTCCTGAGAGGGTTTCTTATGCATTCTGACCTTTTAATTGTTGATCATTTGGCATTTATTGTATAGGGCCTATGCATTCGGAAAATTAGACAACCCCACCTGTAATGTATTAAAGTATTTCAATCCAGAAAAGACAGCCTGACAAAGATAATGTATCAAACTATTTTATACATAATACTCAAATTAGCTTAAAATGTAATCATTCAAAAGTTTAGGAATAGAAAAGTAATTCAATACATTTAAATACAGAGCATAATTAGAAGCATGACTTTAAATTCATTCATTTAAAAAATAAAAAAAATAAATCAGACAAATTGCCCAATAAATAACTATTAAAACAACTTTTAGGAAATGTCAAACTGTCATGGACATCTACAATCACCTTGCCTAGTGTAGCAGTGTCAGAAATTCACTTTTTGACTCACCGGCCAAGGGGATTGGTAGATGGAAAAATCCACCGGCCAAGCATATTTTTTACCAGCCAAAATTATAAATTGCCTTTCTGTGTCACATATACATTTAGCATTTATTTTGATCACCACTTAATCAATTCAAGCCTGAATACAACTCAAGAAGTGTTGATCTCAAAATTCTTCTAAAGTATTTGCTATTAAATGTGCTTACGGATTAGTAATGGGTCAAACACAGGACTTCCACACAGGTGCCTGGGGTTAATTTCCTGTGTGAAATCAATAGCGAATGTTGATTGTAATAAGGAAGTGGTTGTTCTAACCGAAACTATGACCTTTTCCTAAACCTAACCAAATAGTTGTGACGTCACCTGAAATGTTTCCCAGCGAGCTTTATTTTGAAAGTCTAACCGGACGTTGCATATCTATCATCGCTACCTTGACGGCGGAGTGAGACCGTGACGGTGGAGCGGTGTGTGTATTGCGCGCATAGACTGTACGAGCACGCGCTTTGGCGTGATACCGGGTTGCAGCAGCAGCAGACCGGCGACAAGTGATAGTTTAGCGGAGTATCTGATGTCCCGTACGGTGCCGCGAAACTAGGAGCGCTCGAGACGTTTAGACGCACGTAAAAACACATGTGGCAGTGTGTGTGCGCGTGTCAAACTCCGACACTGACAGCACAGGACAGAAGCAGTGCGCCCATAAATGACACACGGCAGAGACTCTCGGCGCAGTTTGTTATTGCATGACTATTTTGGTACAGACATTTTGTGTGGCGGAACAGGCTTCCGAGATTTACTCGCCAAACGGGAAATCTACCCGCATTTGGCGCTTGGGGGTTGTTATTTCGGACCCTGGCAGCAGCACCTGTGCAGCCAAACAAACACCTTGGACACACTGCTGCCATCCCTCGCATAATACGTCAGTCTTGCTGATCCCTTGTGTTCTGAAAATGTTTTGTTTCCCCTAGTCTCCTGCTAAAGCCCTCTATTACTATTGTGCAGTTTCACAGGTCTTTTAACAGCGCTAGGGGAACAGCACGCCGGCACCTCGGCTCTCCGTGTGTCCAGGGGAACAGCAGCAGCAACAGTGAGCGGATGTGTCGAGTATCAGTGAGCTCATAAAACGGGGAGGTTGACCCGACCACCCACCTGCCAGTCCCTGCATCCTGGCTGCCAGTCACTGCCACCCTGGCTGCCAGTCACTGCCACCCTGGCTGCCAGTCACTGCCACCCTGGCTGCCAGTCACTGCCACCCTGGCTGCCAGTCACTGCCACCCTGGCTGCCCTGACTGACGCGGGGACTACCTGCATGTCAGTCAAAAAGCTGTAGGGGACAGGGGCAGGGGCACGCAGCACAGGCAGGGAAAACACGCGCACACCGGTTGCTGCAAGTAGCAAATAAACTTGTCGTCTTGTTGTGCAATCACACCACATCTCCCTGGGTCTACCACATAGGTACAGATCTTTTTACAGCATATCAAGCTTATTAACTACAACCGTAAATAATAATTAATTGGTAGCATATGGCGTAAGCTCCTGTTCAATAAAAAAAGGACACAGCCTGTCTTTAGTTTAAAAATGTTCCCAGTAACTTAAACTCACGGTTGACAAAAACTAAATGAGTCCAGCTAACTTAGTATGATAATGTTACTCGAACACAAGCAAGTGCGTATCCCACAAGACAAGACCTCTGGTGGAGCTGAAGGAGGTGAAACAGGCTGAGGATTGCTGCAAATGTAACGGTAAACACGTCTGTTAGTGCAGTCACCGCCTCCTCCCGGTACTTTTAGCGTTAGCCGCGGCAACCAACCGCTAACACTGCTACTCACGGCTAGCTAGTCTCAAGGTCCAAGCCTAAAACCCGCCTCAGCTCAGGCTCATTCCTGTGCGGAGACGTGCCACTGGCTTACATCAGCGAAGATGCACGTTCAAGTTGTCAACAAAGTAACTGTGCTAGCCAGCGTTAGCTTATGTGTTATCTGAGCGTTGTTGGGTTTTTTTTACCTGCTGTCTCAGAGCTAGCGCTCCGTGCTACACCATAATCAGCTGCCCTCCTCTGTCAAGGCGCTGTCTGCAACTCCAGCCGGAGATTATATGAGGCGCGACCGACTGTAAATAACTCCTAAAATGATTATTTGGGGAGTCGGAGTGGATATAAACTGACTGGAGAATCAGCTGTCAGAACTTCGTTCCGGTGTCATGAGCGACGGAAGCGCAGTGAATGCCGTTCGTTATTGTTGTCCGTGTGGGCATGGCGGCAGATAAACAGTTCCGCAGAGCAGCAGACGAGTTCTGGTCGGAACTAATAGGTTCGGGTTTGAAAATGACCATGCAGTCAATAAACCTGCTGGTGCTGAGTGTTGTAGAATGCATTCATAGAATTCAGTCAGTCGGTCATTTTCTACCGCTTTTTCCCGTTCGGGGTCGCGGGTGACTGGAGCCTATCCCAGTGACTTTGGGCCTTAGGGGGGGTACACCCTGGACAGTGGCCAACTCATCGCAGGGCCATTCATAGAATTACTTATGTTATTTATTTCCAATTATTACACCAACGGTTTAAGTGACACGTAGAAAATCGCATACTTCTCAACAGTCCAGAAAATATTAGACCTATTCCAATTCCCCAATCTATTTTAAAGTGCCATTTTTCAAACCAAAGTTCAAAAGAGCTCGCTACAATCAAAAGAGATGAGAGAAAGTATTTGCAGAATAAAGAGCAGTATTTGCCTTATGCTTGTCCCCTTGTGAGTGTGCTATTCTGCCCCATTCACAGAGTTCATGGTGATTCATCTGACCAGCAGTTGTAAAATTTAACTGTCTTATTTCATTTACTATTGTTACTCATTTATTTATTCATGTATTTTGCTTTTCCAATCATCCCCAAATTAACTCAATGACCAGGTCAATAACAGCCTGCCTTCCAAGATTCACAATAGATCTACAGCAAAGAGAAACTGTGAGTTGAATACCAAATGATCAAACAATAGCTATAGTATAATGTTTAGTAAGAAGCATTTACATGATGAAACCTCCTATCTGCCTGTCCTGCGCACACACGCACACACACGCCTTTTGAGAGAGAGAACCATTTGCAAAATGGAAAGAAGAGACTTGCTGTTTGACAGAACAGCTCATTCACTTCTTGGAGCGAACCGAATTCCCCCTAAAGTATTTGGACAAAACTGTGATTCACTCAGCCTGTTGTTATAGACCCTAGGGCATGGGGGGCTGTCACTGTAAACAAGAACATGTTCTTGACTGACCTGCCGGGTTAGATGAAGGTTTTAAAAAAGAGGAGTCTCCCATTCTTGGAGCGGGGGAATTATACTGTATTTCATCTACATCTGTTTAGACAGGTGTTGGCCATCAGGCTTTCTGCGATGCTCAAAGGATTTGCACCCGTGACAGTGTTATGTTTGCTCACTCCTCGTCACGTGGTGTGCTGAACACATTGCTTTTGTTATTCAATGGATGTCGTCTGAGGACAAAGCATATGTGTACATCTGTATTTATTTATGGGAGTGGTATTACTATGTTGTAGAGTTGTAACAAAATGGAAGAGGACGGTCGAATAATCTCTTGAACTCAACTTTTTGATCAGCTGAATACTGAAAACCATTGTGCAGATTAACATCCAAACGATGAAAAGACGAAAAATCAGCATCAGAGAGGAAGCCTTGTCAGGAGGACGAGATGAAGAACAGAAGGTCAGAAATCCAGATGGGATCAAGAAAAATAAAGCTTTCCACCCTCTCCTCAAGTGACCCATAAAAGAGAAAACCCAGTACTGAAGATGAAGGCATTACCTTTAGATGAAATATTTCTGTCACTTCTAGGTCTTTAAGCTCAACAGCAGCGTGAAGAGGGGGATCAAAAAAAAAGTTTGTCGTGCTTCTCTACCCAAAGGGAGCAATTAACTGACGGAGGACGCACCTTAAGGAATTTCAGACTGCTGTTTATCTTCTCGAACAGTGCTTGAGAAATAAAATGGAATTAGCTTATGTCAACTTTGATGTCTGCAGCCCAACAGGGACTTGGAAAATGTGCACCTAAAGTTAAAACACATCTGTCTGCATGCCGGATACGCAAATATTAGGAGTTGTCTCCTGCAGCTATGTTGTGTACAATCCAGGGTTTGGATTGCCTTCTGGCCAATTAACTGGTCTCCTTACTTTCATCTTCACCTCCCATCCATTACTAAACATTTGGTCATGCAAATGTTCTGTCCAACCCGTGACTCTAAAACATCTGAGGTTGTGTTGTTTACACTCCTCAAAATGCACTGGCTATTCTGTGTGGCTACTCGATTTAACATCATATCAATGTTGGCATTTAAAGTCCAACTGTTGCCTTGTTGTAAATAAGTGACCTTAATGTTCATTTATAGCAATGCTAATCAGTTAACCATTTTCAAGTATAAAACCACAGATTACGAATAACAAAATGGTATTTCTATGCAGGTTTTACTGATGTTTTTCTTTCTTTTTTTTTTCCTGCAAATCTTAAATTTTTAATTGTAGTTTAGTTTCTTAGTTTAGCTTGTTAGCATACTAACATTTGATAATTAGTAAAAACAAAGTACAGCTGGGGCTGGTGGAAAGCCATTAGTTTTGCTGGTATTTGGTCATAAGCCAAAGTACTGGACACATTTTCATTTTGACCTGATGATGGCGCTAGATTAAAACTCAGGGGGGTCACCAGTCAGTAGGATTCATCATCTGGGCACCATGAATTCATACAAAAGTTGTTGAGATATTTCAGTCTGGATCAAATGATTCAGTAATCTAGCTCAGCTAAGATTTTGTTGTTCTAATTTGAATAATTCCCAAAAAGAATTGGACTGTCGTTCCAATCTTTCACTTGCAACACTCCTTAAAGGTATTCTCTAAAATACATGATATGCACCAGTTACTCTGTATTTACATTAAAGGAGCATCAGGCCGTCAGTGTAGATCAGACTGTGACTGCAGCAGCAGTGATAGTAGCCCCAGTCTTGATCATGTAAAAACAATATGTTACACCGGGGGGGGTGTTTGTACTCCCTGCTTGACCACATGACCCAGATGTGTGCTTATTGTCTCAGAGTACTCAGAGTAAGGGAAAAAACGTCTCTGCAACAACATGACTAATACAAGTCTTATCTTATACCGCATGTTTGCTTTACTTCTGCTGCACTGGTCCTATAACCAGAAGCTGTTCAGAAAATCAAGAAGAGCTGTTGGAGAAAAGTAATTAGCTACTTATGTGCAAGCAGAACAAATGATCCAAAATGATGGCCGAACACACACTGGCATAGTGCTGTTTTTTTAAACCTTAGGTACTAAAATTTTAATTAAACGAGTTAAATTAACTGCAGTTGGTTCTGAGAGGGGACGTCTCTTAGTTTTAATACATCAGGTTAACATGTGCCAAGCGCCCATTTGTCATGTCAGAGGAAGACATATACAGCCACTAGTAACACATTACAGGACAGCTGCTAGATCCATTTTCCCTCTGGGTCCCATTAGAGTAGGTGTACATTTCCTAGTTGAGACTCAGAAATACACGCAGAGAGAGTGTGTTACTTGATAGCAATAGGACGTCTTTTAACAATAAATGGGCACTGACGCAGAAGAAAAGTTGGTGGCAACACTTTGTCGTACTGTCCTCAGGCATGTTGAAATCCGATGTAATGTGCAATGTATGCATGTACAAAGAGTCACAGGCTCATAGCTATCCAAAGCTTATATCACCAGGTGACTCATGTATTGAATCATGGGTGGACTGTCCCACTTTTTTGCCTCTTGTTACTACTTGTTTTTGGAAGTACACTCCAAAAAGAATAAAAACAAGTGAAATCATTTGTATTGAAAATGAATACAATATTTGCTTTGTTAATGCGGAAAATGTATGACATGAGACATTTGTCACATGAAAATGTCCACAGTAGTCAAGTACTTTAGTTTTAGCAGAGATGCAGTGAGCACTTTCAGCGAGGAGACGGAAACATCTGTACAGCAGACCAGACACCAGAAATGCTCAGTTTGACAGAACAACTCGTTTGGTTGGAAGTCAGTCCAGCTCACTCTGCTGCCTTTGAACACAACAAGAGTACACTGAAGGTCTAACACCTATAAATTATCTTTAGCTTTACAGCTTTACTAACTTCTGTTTGATCAGTGAAATCCTCCTTGATTTGAATATGGGGGGAGGAGGAAAGACGTTTCTTGTGACTAATACAAATGAGTATGCAAAAGAGTTTTAACTCATATTTGTATATTCAAATACAGCATGAGTGCTGAAAAGTAGTTTGGTTTGATCATCCTTTGTGGCGGACTTTGGGTTGTGTGCGACTCCTGTTTTATAACATGGCATATACATACTGTAATGTACTCTAATAAACCTATAAGGATGATGACCAATGTTTGTGTGTGTGTGTGTCAGTGTATACATCTGTGACATCTGTGACTGCCTTTTTTCACCTACGTAACATTGCCAAAATCAGGCACTTCCTGTCTCGAAATGATGCAGAAAAATTAATCCATGCATTTGTTACTTCAAGGCTGGATTACTGCAATTCAATATTATCAGGCAGCCCGAAAAAGTCCCTTAAGATTCTCCAGTTGATTCAGAACGCTGCAGCACGTGTACTGACAGGAACTAGGAAAAGAGATCATATTTCTCCAATATTATCTTCTCTGCACTGGCTCCCTGTGAAATCCAGAATAGAATTTAAAATCCTTCTCCTCACCTATAAAGCTCTTAATGGTCAGGCACCGTCGTATCTTACAGAGCTCATAGTACCTTATTACCCCACTAGAACACTGCGCTCTCAGAATGCAGGGTTTCTTGTGGTTCCTAGAGTCTCCAAAAGTAGAATGGGAGCCAGAGCCTTTAGCTATCAAGCTCCTCTCCTGTGGAATCAGATCCCAGTTCGGGTTCGGGAGGCAGACACCATCTCCTCATTTAAGAATAGGCTAAAGACTTTTCTCTTTGATAAAGCTTATAGTTAGGGCCGGCTCAGGAGAGTCCTGAACCATCCCTTAGTTATGCTGCTATAGGCCTAGACTGTCGGGGGACTTCCCATGATGCACCTCTCTCTTTTCACCTCTGTCCTCCTCTCCATCCGTATGCATTCTCATCCCATAAATGCATGTCACTAACTTGACTTCTTCCCTCTCCCGGAGTTTTGTGCTTTGTCGTCCGTCTATTCTTTTTTAGTGTAACTTTCAGCAGGTATTTCACTGTCCGGAGATGTAACTGGATCTGTGACTATGGCGACCTGCTGGGGCAGTGCTGCTGTGTCTATGGTGAAGGGGACGAGTGGCTCGGGTCCTGCTCGTTGGGCTACACCGGGAGCTGCTCGGTTTGCCATCTGGACCCATCATCTTCCCTTATGTTTTACCACCTAGACATTTCTAAAATAATAACATATATATATATACAACAATTTTGCCATCAAGGCTGTATATGTTATAGTTTTGATGCTATAAATCTATTCTGTACTTACGACATCTATTGCATGTCTGTCCGTCCTGGGAGAGGGATCCCTCCTCTGTTGCTCTTCCTGAGGTTTCTATCATTTTTTTCCCCTGTTAAAAGGGTTTTTTTTGGGTAGTTTTTCCTTAATCGAATCGAGGGTCTAAGGACAGAGGGTGTCGTATGCTACAGATTGTGAAGCCCTTTGAGGCAAATGTGATTTGTGATACTGGGCTATATAAATAAAATTGAATTGAATTGAATTGAATTGACAGGCACTGATACACTGTAGAAGGGAGCATCCCATCATGAAAAGACATATTTCAAAAACAGATCAATAAAAACAAATCACTTGAAGCTGAGCGTGCGTGTGCTGTGGTTTGCCAGCAGCTGAGAAGAGGTCATGTTTTCCACCAATAATCTTCCAGAAAATAGCACAATGTTTGTAAGAGATCTGAGTGGAACTTTGAGCTCATGCAGCCGGAGCAACAGATAGAAAGGAAGGCTCAGAGTTGCCAGATGGTGCCATGTTTTTTTCAAATGAAAACTTAAAAACGGCTGCTTATAGCCTCACTTTCCATTAGTAATGAATCACCATTAAAATGAAAACTGTCATGCAGTGCATTTAAAGATTTCACATTCTTTTCTTAAAGCATGCATAAACATCTACAATTAAATGAGTGTTATATTATAATTATGATGAGGATTATTAGTATATTTTAGTCCATCATTCATTAATCCATTATTAATTTGAATAGCAAACTTTAATGATTCAAATATTTCTCTGGAACATACGAGGGTTTTTCAAGTCAGGCCCATAACATAATAGAGCTGAAGTTTGGATCTCCACGACAGACATCACATTTGCTCTTTTATACCAATATATGATGCACTGCGCTGCATGCAGGTCAATAGAAGAATCAAACAGATAGTAAGAAACACTGTGATAGCTATAATCACAAAATGTTGATCAGTGATACAGCCTATTTCACCAAGGAAATTACTACACACATATACACACACTTACAGTGGAATTGTCTGGTATGACTACGTTGGCTTTACAGCAGAGGCGGGTCAACGTTGGAAACCGAAATAGCTCAAGGCCAAATGATAAAGACTGACAACTTGCTGCTCCTGTGCAACCAGGTGCAGACAATACAAACCTGCCCACTGAGAACACCTGCATCAGTCAGAGTCAGGTCACGGCCTCAAGTCGTGCCAGCGGCTACCAATAGCACAAAAGGACTGAAGGCTGAACACTTCTGCACCGCCAACGCTAGAATGTGTTTTTAACAAATGCATCCAGCACGGATTGAGATTCAGAGGCCAAGAAATGGGCCGGACCTAACAAGCAAGGGCATCTCGCATGTTTCTGTTTGTGAGACGGTGGATGTGGAAACAAAAGTGCAGGATTCTGTCACAGCAGATCTTCCAGTGGTGGGAAAAGGTAGCTGAGAGCATTTCCGCACAAATATGAAAACAAAGTGGAGGTGCTATTACAACGGGCATGACAAGCGTCACAAACACAACTAACGAGGACGAAGAATCAGAGGAATCACCACTTCTCTCTGCAAAAAACATGAGAAGATGTCATACAATAGGAGTATCCTGGGGCTATTGTGCTAACTGTGACAAAACCCATTGGGCACAGAAATCTACCTTAGTCTGCAATGTCATGTAAAAAGACAAAGGCTGTCACAGAGAAGCTGTAGGGCCATCTAAGGCCATGTGGACAAAGGCGTGAATACAAAATCTGTGAGAATATATAAAAGTGATGAAGAGAAGTAGGGTAGTATGGATCTTAAATGAAAAGTGGAATCGTCTGACTAAAAGGTTCTCTGTGATGTCATAATGTTTATTCACCTGCACATGCAGATAAAGCACGATAACTGAATATAGTTCACTTTTAAGACTAGGTTTAAACATATGATAAGAAAAATCGATACAGGCAAACAGTCTGACCTCCGGTGTGAATGTAGCCTTCGAAGTGCCTGTCAGGTGAGTGATGATGACAAGAATCCAAGGAATCAGAAGGACACAAAACATATGAAGAGCCTATAAAATATGACGTTTTGTTATAAATGAAACTACCCGACAGTTTATACCAGGACAACCGAAACCATTAGTGGAATAATCAATTACTTCATTGACATAACATTAAATGGCAAGTATTTTTGATCATTGTCTTGTCACACTTCACAAATGTGAATTTGTAATTTCCTTTTCATTATTTTAATTGCTTTTTAATAATTTTGAATGTTGTACTTTCTGTTGGACAAAACAAGCAATGTGAAGGTGTCACTTTGGGCTCTCGGTAATTTCTCACTATTTTTACAAACCAAACATTCAATCGAATAACAGAGAAAATAATCAACAGATTAATCCAGAATGAAAATAATCATAAGTTGCAGTATGATAAAAAAAATAGCTCAAAATGAGCTCCACCTCCACCAACTACAACAGTAAAATTATTTTTACGTTTACATTTAGTCATTTAGCAGACGCTTTTATCCAAAGCGACTTACATATGAGGAAGACAATGGAAGCAATTATAACAACACAAGGTAACAAAAAGCATAAGTGCATCAAAAACTAGTCTGTTAAAGCTCAGCACAGTATACACAGTATATTTTTACACTGTGGTATTAGTACATTTACTTAAGTAAAGTATCTGAATACTGCCTCCACCCCTGGGAGCCCCATGTGATATACCAGTCACATGAAGAAAGTGCCAATGATCACTTTCATTCAAATGCCTCCCCCTAGTGGTACTTTGTAAAACAAACCTCTCCACATACCACACTTGTTCACAGTGGGAAAGTCATTTGTTTGATGATGACTACACGTAGCACATCACTTACAACATTCAAGCGTAGCTACTTTTGTCACGTAGGCTTCACACAAAGATTTTGAGTGAACTTTACCACGTCACTAACATGACGCAAACATAAATGTCATCAGTACAATATCAGAGGATGCAGATTTTTAAGAGTGCATGTTTTTTTCACCAAACAATATTTGCTATCATTTTAAAGCAATATTTTGATATTTTCAGAAACAGCTAGCCTGGCTCTGTCAAATAAAAGTATATTTATATACTGTACATATTCCCCATTTCCTTTCTTTGTGCTAAGCTATCTGGCTGCTGGCTCCAGCGTCATATTTAGCATACAGACTTGAGAGGGGTATCAATTCTTCTCATCTAACTCTCAGCAAGAAAGTGAATAACCGTATTTCCCCAAATGTCAAACTGTTCCTCTCAAAAAAAGTGGAATTTCTAAGTAAAACAGAGAGCTCAAGCTTAAGCATTAGTAACAAACATCTAAGACACCAACTTGTCTTACATTTTAGACGTCAGAGGGAAAACATTCACAGGGAAAAGTTGATCAAATACTGAGGGGCTGCATAAGTTTCTGTGTCTGTAACTACACACATGACTTTGTTGAAATTGTGAGTGATGGCAGGAGTCAGGCTCCCTGAGGTTTGCAGGCCAGAAGGTAGAAATACTTCACAGCCACCACCACCTCTGTCTCCACAGAGGCCACCCTCATTACAGACATCAACCTGGAGAGAGGAACACAGGAGACAGACTATGTTTTGCTCCAGCAAGTCAAAAGCAACCAACAAACCTCTTTACACATCAGGGTTAATTTGCAAATTGGCCATAACACAAAATGCACTGAATGTAGGGGAAATTTAACTGTAATTTCAAATCATAAATGTCTGCACTGCTTATAATCATATTTTATAGAATATTGTCACGTGTGTGGGATTAGGCATTTACCTTTGAGAGATGTCCTGGGAGAGTCTGGCAGCTTTCTGCGGGTCATCTCTCAGCAGAGCCTGATAGCTCGAGAAAGACTCCACCAACCCCATGTAGCTGGAAAGAGGCATGGGCCTTTTCACCCACATACACTCTTGCCTGTAATATATACAAACACAGTGTCAGTATGTACCTATACTGTACATGTACGTACACATCACTCATACCAATGGATGATTGTTTTTTCTAAACCAAACATGGAATTTTGGCAAAAGTGACAAATCACTCTTTCCATTTTTCTTTAGTCTTCAGTTCGCTGGGCATACTGTAGCATTACCTCGTTTACATGACAGTGTTAAGCACAGACCAAGTGGAAAGGGAGGGGGAAAGAAATCTGTTAAGTTACTCCCAGTAAAATGTTTTGGTGTGACATTTTCAAGGATGAGAAATGGGAGTGACTGACAACAATAACAAAATACGTTTTAAAATGTAGAAAAATGTTAAAAATAAGACTCCCATTACAAAATGGCTGATGGCTGACAGCAGCAGGTAATGAAAATCCTCAGATCTGTGACCTATGAATCTGAACATGGTTACTGACCAAACAAAACACTGCTGTCACTCACCACTCCTTGTCAGGGTAAGGGATGGATCCATAGGCCTCCCGGTATAACTCAACAGAGCTGGGACCAAGGTGGGGACTGCGGTAAGGTTGCAGGGCTGCATGAAACTGATACAACCAAGGCACAAGGAGTTATGAGATTGTTTATTTTCATCACTTTAATAATGACATGACATATAGCATGAATCATATGCTATGTGTTTTACTCACTGTTTGCTTAAGTGATTCAACAATACTGTGTGTTTGTACAGTCTACCCAGAGTTAATGTATATTTTTGTAAGTGTATTCTTTAACACTTTCATGGTGTCTGACATCAACTCATAATCCACGTTTTTACCATTTTTTGGGGAAAAATATGTGCAACCTGGCAGTGCAATTGAGAGAACAGTGCCACTCAGCTGTGGTTGACCCCAAAAAAGCCTCCACTAGATGGTGCTGTTGTTCATTTTTGATTCAAGGCCATGAATTGTTCTGGCCAAAAAATGTGTGTGTGAATGAATGTGATGTAAGGATGGTTCAGTATATGTCAGCTGAACTGAGAACGGATTCTCCCTTTGAGTGTATGGGTCAGGCAGATGAGGCAGGCGGTGATGTTGGTGCTCTTGTACTAAAACCCCATCAGAGGCAACGATAGATGGAGGTGCATGTGTAAGAATGACATTGTTTCAGAAATGCTTGACTGTTGTTGTTTGTGTTTCTTTGTGTTTAGAATTTGTGTTTTCAACTTTATATCAAGGTAAAAATCACAGTGTGCTTTTCCTACTAGTCAAAATGTCTGCAGTAAAAAAATACCTAAACACTTTTCTTTATTACTAGAAAAAAAGTAAGGAAAATCCACTATAAAACAGACTTTAGTTTGTCATTCCGCTGATATGAAGGGTTGAGAGATTTTTTTTATTATTTTTTTTTAAACACTAGAGCATGTGAGTTATCTGATTATCACATCTTTAGTCAAAGGGGAAACTAATTTACCTGGTTTAATCCTAGAATGGAATGAAAGCTTGCATACCCATGTTCACCAAGCCTTGCTTTCCTGGACAGTAGTCTCCTTAATGATTCTCCAATGCCAAGATGGAAAATATAAACACACATCTGCTTGGGACAGCACTCTGATCTTAGAGTATATGGAACCAGTTTTGATAGATGTGGTTGTTCTTACATGGTGTGTGGCCCAACCAGAGCCTGAAATCTGCCTTGTCAATGACTATCAATGGGTCTCTGAAGCACCTGTGTTGATCACTATGGAGTTTTGAAACAATATTGACATCTCTTAATTAAGTAACCATGAATGCATCTTTGTAGAACTATGTTCATGCCCATGTAACTATACAGAACAATTTTCACAAACTATCTTACATCTTGTTCTGTACATGTTGCTGAGGGTGTCTCAGTGCACATTCACAATAACACCTCTCCGGTGAATATTCTTGTAAGCACCTCTTTGCAGACTTGGTTGAGTGCATGCGAGCAGCAGTCAGGGTAATCGAGCTGCATGTCAATGGTGTAGTTGAGCAGAGCCAAGCAGCCATGGGGTTTCAGGACTCTGTGGGCCTCCCGGAGAAAGCGTGGTCGGTCAAACCAGTGGAAGGCAGACATGGCTGTCATCAAGTCCACTGAGCTGTCAGCAAAAGGCAGCTCCTCAGCCACACACTGTCTAAAGATGGAACAGTAGCAACAGCCAAATCAAACATCTGAACACTGCTGAGGACCAGAAATTGGGACAACCCAGCTTTTTTTTCAAAGAATCATGTGCATACAACGTCCATGATGTTGATCCAGAACAGCTGGCAGTATAAAGTACAGGAGGTTCTCAGGTACCAGCTCTTGAATTATCTACCCACTTGTTAAATTTCAGCGTATTATAAAATGTAAAGCATTAATATGATTAAAATGATAGATAACATGCTATATTGCAATTCAAATTACAGATTATTTTAAATTTCATCTGGTGTAAAAACAAAAGTGTGTAAGATAATTTCAGTCAGTCATTTTCTACCGCTTGCTCCCGTTGGGGGTCGCGGGTGACTGGAGCCTATCCCAGTGGCTTCGGGCCTTAGGCGGGGTACACCCTGGACAGTGGCCAACTCGTCGCAGGGAAGAAGATTTTCCCAAACCTGGACTTGCACCCACAAAACCTGGGTGGGAGCCAGTTATCCCGACCAATGGACTACATGGGACTAAGATAATTTCATTACATCTTAAATCAATTTAAAGGTTTTTGAAGATTATTTTCATAAACTATAATCACCCTGTGTGACATGCTAAACATTTTGTGAGGATTTCACTGTCCTGTGTTGACAGTACATTTGTTCCATTGCATGGAGCGTACTGCGTGACCGACTTTCACCAGACAAGGGTCACATTGTTCCTGCTTTGGCAAATATTCAGTAAAGTAGCTTACCAGATTTTCAGAGCTGAATAAATGATTTTAATATAACTCACCGTGCATTTATTAGGCTTGCTTGATCCCACACTTTAGCCAAAGAAACAGACAATCAAGGCACAAGAAAACTGATCTATTAAGAGACACACGGTCCTGTTAGAAAACAGTTGTGTGTTTTAATGACTGTATCTTATACAAAATCTTTGCTTACAGATTTGTGTTTTAACAAAAAAAATAAAAATTGTGACTCACTGCTTACCTATATGTAATGTTTGGATCTTTAGCATGCTGCAAAGCCACTTCCAGTTGGGCAGGACTAACGTCTGTCCCCACCACCGAAGCAAAGTGTTTGGCCAGCAGCACTGTGCCTTGTCCTGAGCCGCAACCCACATCCACTGCCAGCTCAAAGGGTCGACCTTTCTGACAATGTCAAATATTTAACATGTTATATGACACTGTTATATGGCTGTAAGGTTGGTTTTGCCAGTTACAATGAGACCCTGCAATACTTCCTTTATCCACTTGTTCTTACCCGTTTTTCCAGGAAGTCAAGCACCTGTTGTATTAGATGATCTGATGGAGCGATCCTATACTTCCAGTAGGAAGACGCGTGCTTCTTGCCTTCAAACAGACGGTAAGCCATAATGCCTCTTTGAACAGCTGATCTAGCATAAGTTCAAGAAAGAAATTAAAGCAATATTATCTTGTGTTTTTTCGTAGATAAGAGAAGCTGACTTCCATGTTGAAAAGACTATATTCCTTCTTGTAAGCAGTCACATACACAGAAAATGGGGGAACAGTGGGTAGGCTGGGAACAGGGAGGAGGTCCCACTACTTCCACTTGTACATGGTATGTTTGACAATGAGGGCATTTAAAGGGACAACTCTAATACTTTCTCTTTACTTGATTTGGCATGCCTTTTTGTACTTTTCTATGCATGATCGGTGCTATGTTTTGAATGCAATCCATGAAAATTAGGTTAAATGGAAATCATGGTCCAGTACAAAGGTCTGTGTGAGTAAGGGTCAGCGTATGGGTCATTTGATGGTATGTGTTTCTGTCAGAACCAATCGAAACCCCCGGAGATGATGAGGGCGAGGTAGCAATGGTAGATGTGGTATTACCATCATGTGTGCAATGCTCCTCAGTCTGAATCTGTCACAATTAGGTGTTGGCAACCGAGAAAAGAGAACCAGGGCCAGCCGGTGGCATAGGCAAATGCTAGGGGCGCCCAAATGAGGGTTGTTTTTTTAAACCAATACAACACATTTAAAATATTTCAAAAAAAGCTATCATCCCACTAAAACGTTGCGCTCCCGACTCATGTAACGCATCACCCCCCCCCCCCCCCCATAACGTTACCCGATTGTGATTGCGACAGATGGCAGAATACAATGATAAATTATCATAATGTCAAAAAGACCGAAGCCCTCTGGTGCCCAGGGAAGAAAAACGGGATAAAGATAGGCTAGAGGTTTCTCTATGCTGCATACAATGCTAGTAAGTTCATTAATTTGAAAGACCTTATGTCATAGTTCGTCCGACGTGTACAGTGTTTTCATTTGTATTGGCTAAATTAGCAATATTTATATACATCGTAATGGGTTTATTTAAAAAAAAAGAAGCTACATTTACATGTAAATATTTATTGAAATAATTTACGTTTCTCACTTATTGTTCATGGTTATAACGTGAAAAACGTGCTACAGTTTAGGGACTGCTCTGCCCTGCCAATCGGAAGGTCGGCGGTTCGATCCCCCCGCCGTGCGTAAAAGCATCCTTGAGCAAGATACTGAAGCCCAAAATGCTCCCGAAGCTGCGCCTTCGGTTTGTGAATGTTCTCATATGCAAGTCGCTTTGGATAAAAGCGTCTGCTAAACGTAAATGTAAGAACATTGCTGCCATTTAGGCTACTGGAAACAAAACACTTTAAATTAATTTTAGAAACCAAACTAATGTATGCTAGAGAAGTGCTCCGTGAATACAGTTGTGCACGTATAGATATAATTATGCTTGCTTTTGCTACATTTGGCACTCGTTTGTGTATAGTTAGTTATTGTGCAGTGCTCTTATTTATAGTTTGTGGAATGTTACTTAAATGCTGTAAGAAAGGCAAGCCAAGCACGATTTCTGCAATAGTTTTTATTCAATAGTCTTATTTATATTGCATTCATGGGTTGTTGTGCGTGTTATTTCCAAAATAAACCTACAGACCTACTTGGTTGACGAGTGGAGTCTTTATAGCATGCAGGCATAAAGCCAAACGTAGGTAAACGCTAATATAACTCACGGACAGCCAAAACCATCTCCATAGACGACGAACTCACACTCAGACCGGGAAACACACAGAAGACATACACTCAGGGGAAGGTGGGCCAACGAGGCACAGGTGAAAACAATCAGGAATTTAGGGACAGGAAGTAAAACCACCAGACACAAGAGGGAACAGAAAAATACAAAGTAAAACAGGAAGTATGCGGACCAAAACCCCAAAACAGACCCGAACAGACAACTTCAAAATAAGACAGAATTCAAAACCTTGACAGAATCTATTGGCTGATTTCTTGTCTTTTATAATCCCATGGTACTCTTTAACCAAGGGCTGTTCGTTATTCATTGTCAGTGTATAAATGTGACACCCTGATGTGGTGCTCAGCAGAATTGAATTCAGTCTATTTCCTGGTCTACTGCAAGTCATGGCGACTTCACAGTTGTGATCCCAAATCATCATACTTCAGTGTTAGTTTTCAAAGTTTCCATTAGTTTCAGTTAGTCTTCAAAACTCACTCTGGTAAACTTAAATTCGTTTATTTTAATATCTAGTTAACCTACACCACGCGAGACTATGTAACCTTTGCTAAACAGCAGCAACAAGTGGCAACTGCGGCACAATTTCCCTTCATTTTCCAACATTCTTTTCTGCCAGTTACTTTAAAGACATCAACATTAGGCCATCTATCTGAAAGCAAGTACTGTGGCCACAAATAAGAAACAATACAAATGTCTCCTGATGAGGTACACTGTGTTAGATTGTCTTACTTTTGTGATAAAGCCATTGGCATGCTTGCCCTTGACATGCTTAACACCGTTTAACAGTGAGACAAGGAGAACAATAACACACCGATGCAAACTGGTAATGCTGATAATCAGTTAGTCTTGCTGTTTTACTACAACTCTCGTGCACATTCTATGCCTTATTATTTGTGTTTTAAAGTTACCTACAGTACGTTTTACGGTCCAAATTTGTTTGCCTTCGGTTTCTTTATAACAAGCCGTACCAGTAACATTTGTTACTTTAGCTTCACAAGGCAGGTGCAATACTGTGAGTTATAACAAGTAAATGGGCTTGGCTAAAAAAACTTGACTTCTCATGTAAACCAAAGCATCTTAGCACCCCTTCTGTGAAATAACAGTGGTAGGCATGTTTTATTTCAAAGGAATGTATTTTTTGCAGTTATGCAACCTCTCAGTGTGCATTTAAGGCTGCATGGGATCCGCTGTTCTGTTGGGAAACGTTTTGAGTGGTTGAAGTTTCACTGCAAAATGAAGCATACTTTAAGACAAGCAAAATACAGTAGAGGTTACATATGATGTCATTAGTAAAGGCTGTATTGACAGATATGTCAACATACCAGTAGATCACCTGCAAACTGGTCTAAACATCCTTCACTATGACAAAAAGCAGTGTTATGGATTATATTGTAAGTCTGCGCAGAGTTATTCGTCAGCTGACTTATCCACTTGCATTACACAAGACAATCACAGTTCTACTGAGAAGAAAACAGGTGTCTTTAGAAATGTCCACATTCAACAAGTGCACTCCTTTATGCACCAAGAATGAAATGTTTTGAAGTCCAGAAATCAAAGTAAATTGCAACATCTCCGAGACTCTCAAACTCTCCCCCTCTGCTGCCACATTGTTGATTAATGTGGTTTTGATGCCAGGACGCAAAAATATTCCAGTTCCTTCTCGATTTCAGTGTCAGGAGACGTGACTCTCATCTCCTCCAGAAACCTGTGAAGCGGTGCAATGATGATGATTATTCAGCTCAGTACTCAGTAGAGCACCACAGAAAAACATTCAGACAGTTAATATTTTACAAAATGGATGACTGAAGAATAAATATTGGATTATAATAACGGTCATGTACAATTCGTGTGTGTGTGTGTGTGTGGATAGGCGACCTCTTCTGAGTGTTGAGCAGCAGGTCTTCAGCAGTCTGGGGATGTTTCTTCTTGTAAGCTTGGAACATGGACCAGGACTCAATGAAACCAACCAGGTTCCTCACTGAGACTGACGAGTGCACCTGAATACACTCAGTCCTGTTGCACCATTACATTGATGTATTATTACATATAAAGACAGTTCAAAAAATAATGTGACGTAACAAAACAATCTTTGCATTTAGCATGAATTCAGGTTGGCAATAATCGTGCATTTCTGGGTGAAGGAACACGGTTAGATCGTGATTTCAGCTCTGCACTAGTTTGTTATTGCCTGTCTTTGACAAACAAGAGGATAACAGGGCGCAAAATGACTGGTCTCTTTGCCCTGCGCTACTGATGTACAACTTAATACTGTATCTGTCTTTGGGGAGCCAGCAGACAATGGTATTGTATTTAGCTATCACAGAGGTATGTTTGGGTTTGGTTAGGCACAGTAAGTGTTTATGTGGTAATTACCTCTCTTTGTCTGGAAAAGGGATGGCTGAGTAGAGCTCTTCCAGCTTACCCTCAGATACCGCTACTTGGTTGCTAGTGTGTGGCAACAGCACATGCTTCACCTGGAAGTGAATGCATAATGTTTAACACTTCCATTATGTACTGAGTGTACTGAGCCCTGACAAAGGTTATTATATTTATGTGGTCCCACCTTTTCAGTGTGTTATTAGCTCTATGTTGAGGCATTGGTGATACCGCCACTCTGTGTCAACAGAGCTTTGCACTGCTGATGAGGTTTATCACGACTCCCATGAAACTAGAGGTCTAAAGCTATACCCACCTCTTCATAGATGCGATTGAGTCTTTCTCCACAGTCCGGATAGTGAAGTCGGGTGTTAGAGTCACTGAAGCCCAGCAGAGCCATGCAACCCCGGGGTTTTAAAACCCGACTTGCCTCCACCAGGAACCTCGACTGATCAAACCAGTGGGCTGCTGACGCTGCTGTCAGCAAGTCTACAGAGCCGTCTGGAAAAGGAAGCGCCTCTGCTGTCCCCTTCCTGCAGGTGCAGCAAACAAGTCACGCACTCCAAATACTTCTGGAGGATTATCATTTCAAAGGCATGCTTTATTTCCAAAGAGTAATTCTGTCTACACATACTGAGTAACTCACACTCTCCTACCTGTATGTGATGTTAGGGTACCCTGGCACAGCCCTGGCCTCCTCCAGTTGACACTCACTGATGTCGATGCCCACCACTTCCTGGAAGTATGGTGCCAGGAGCCGGGAATTCTGACCTGTCCCACATCCCAGATCCACTGCCAGCACATGCGGCCGTCCCTTCTGAGGATGTTAAAAGATATGCAGAATTTGTTGTGAATATGTTGAATGTTGCAGATTTTTGCTTCACAAACTCTTGTTGTGTTTACCAAATAGGCAGAATGCCCTATAAGCATTATGATAACAGATTGTACCTTTTTGTCTAGGTATTGAAGAATAATGTTCTTGACTTCATCTGGAGGCATAAAGCGATACTTTTGGTAGATGGAGGCATGATCCTTCCCTTCAAACAGCCGGAATGTCATTGTGGTATATTTTTTTTACTCTTCTCTCTCTGTTCCGTTGCCAATGTTACCTTCTCTGACCTTTGCTCTCCTTTGTTCGTCTTTATTCTCCTTCAGTCTCTGGCCTTGTTTGCTTTTGGTTTGTGTCCTTGCTTTTAGCCTCTTTTACCTTCTATACATCTTCTCTCTTATCGTCCTGCTGCGTCCTTTGTTGAAGCTGTTTCCTGCCGGACAGTCACACGCTGCACTCTTTTCGGCATTTAACTCTTCACCCACTTCTTGAAGTGTAGTTTTTCCGCATCTTTTTGACATCTAACGCTAAACAGCCACAAGGGGAAATAATTAGAGGTAAGCAGTCAGTTACAGATTAATTCAAGCAGCAGTCTCACACAGAAGATTAAAATTACATTTACAACTTTCAAAGTAAAACTGATTCTTTGGTTTATAGATTGCAGGAGTCTGCAACTCAGCTGCAGATTAGTTAATGTGTACCAGAGGCAGGGCCACTTGCTTAACCCTTTCATGGCCAGAGTATTTCTGCAGATTGTATTTTAGCTGCATATTGACATAATAGCGAATTATATTGTGAAATCACAATGTAAAATAGTGGAAAACACATTGGCCCTGAGTTATTACACTTCTGCTGGTGCACCGATACATCTGCACATGCTCATGCTTTTTGCAAGTGACAAGTCACAGGGCACGTGATTTGAGTTTGACGAGTGTGACGGCCGCACCTCTGGCAAACGTAAAATAGCGTTTCTTTGCTTTTTTGCACAGTCACAAGTAACACGCACATTTCAAGTCATGACAAAACAGTCTTTGGCTTTCATACAACACACTTTCATTGCATGTTATTACACAGCTTTGTTTCTTATTTACCCGCATGGTATGAGCCTGCTGCTCTCCCTTGTCCTAGTGTCTGTCACCTCAGTCTGTCCTGTGTGTGTGTGTGTGTGTGTGCGCAGGCCAGTCTATTTCTTCTTCTTCTTTTAGTTTTATGGCGGATTGCAACCATAGCTTATCAGATGCATACCGCCACCTACTGTATGAAGCCTAGATTTAAGGTTCAATGAAACTACTTACATTATAATATTTAATACAACATTTTTTTTAAATAACTGTATTTAAAAAAAAAAAAATATATATATATATATATATATATATATATA
>CM022488.1:22126069-22287611 GCA_011952105.1 Coreoperca whiteheadi
ATATATATATATATAAAAGGATATCCTATAATACACCCCTATATCTTTCAGGTATTCCACAACAGCTTTCTGTGTGTTGTCCTCTATCCCTTCTCCTGTTGTTCCCAATGTACCCTCAATGTTCCATGTTCTTCCTGCCTGACTTATCTTTTGCTTTAGTCCATTCTTTTGTTCCCTATATCTCCTACAATGTAACATTATGTGTGACGTACATTCTGTGATTTTACATTCCAAACATTCATTTTTACTGAGTTTAACTAATAAAAACAATGTTATATTTAACCCTGTGTGGTCAAACCTCAGTCTGGTCAAAACTAACTTCTCCCTTCTGTTCCTTCTAATTACACCATGTGCTTTGACAGATTTCTGTGTACTATAATATTTCCTTCCATTATTATCCATATTCCACCTATCTTGCCATTTCTTGATCATTTCTTTTTTTATTATTGCCTTAGCTTCTCCTTTACCAAAGGGAATATTTATAACATCTCTCATCCTAGTTGATTTTTTTTTTGCTATTTTGTCTGCTCTCTCATTCCCTTTTATATTAACATGAGCAGGTACTCAGCAGAATCTCACATCTATTCGAAGCCTTCGCAATCTAAATCAACTTTGAAGGATTTCTAGCATTAAATCTTCACTATTAGATTTCATATTTTGAATACTGTAAAGGTCAGCTTCAAAGTCAACACAACACACCACTCTGTCTGGTTTTACTTCCTCCACCCACTGCAACCCTACAGTAATTGCCATCATCTCTGCAGTGTAAACTGATAATTGAACGGGTAATCTTTTCCCAATACTTATATTCCATGTTGGTATGTATGTTCCCAGGCCAGTCTCCAGCGCACCTGGAGGTAATTTGCCAGCTCCCGCTTGCAGCACCTCCACGCGCCCCTGATGCCACTCTAATCAAGAACCTGCAGTATAAAACCCACGGCTCAGATCTTCACTCGTCACTAGAGCGTACAGTGACCTTTGTGGTAGTGTGCCCCGCCAAACTACGCAAATATATGTCTTCACTATTGTGATCTTTACTAACGCCAGTTTCCGTGTGCACAGATCCGGACCACTATCTCCACCACCTGCTCATCTTCCTGGTTTTCTCCACGTTCTCCCAGCTGCTCGCCTGCCTGCCTCGCACCCCAATCTACCCCTCGACCTACGGCCCCAGCTCCGCTGCTCTTCGGACCCCTACTGTGTTGCTTCCAGCCCCGGACTCCCTGAGACCCCCATCCTACCGTACTCTAACAAACACACTTTAAGCAGTCCAGTCTTGTGTCAAGTTCTGCCTTTGAGTCCAGAGTCTAGCCACGTCACCAGAACGTAACACTGCATGCATTTCAGTTAGAGAGAATATTGTTAAGTTAATCTTGATTTTAACTCTGGGTTTAGTTTTTAGAATATAATCCTTCGCTCAGTGTGCTTATGTTTACACAGTAGTGTGAGAGTGATCCTTTTGTCTGAGAACAGAGGCACTCCTTCTGCGGGGCTCCCATTTATTTAAGAACACCTTATACCATGTAACCAGCCAAGCGGCTCTGATTCTTGAGTGTCAGTGCATTTGGCTATGTTCTTACATTCAGGTATGCTACTTCCAGCCCATATATGCTGCCAATGCCATGTTAGAATAGGTTTTAAATTTGGCATGTCATTCATCACATATATCTGGCATGGGCCCTCTAGAAATGCAGGTCACATTTAGTGCATAAAAGTGCAAGAGAAGGTTTGTGAGTACTGCTGTCATAACAGTCTCTACAAACACGTATGGGTTCACTGGGTCAGTCATCTCTGTCCTTCCAAACCAATGAACCTACTGTTGGCTTACACTTGTGTGTTTGTCAAAGTTTGTTGTTCATTCTCTTGACCATTTGCTAAACTGAAAAATATTTTTGTTTTGGTTTGGTTACCCAGGATAGCCCTCCAGGGTAGTGAAGTGTGTTTAATTGCTCTCAAGGGATGATTGAGATAATGACCTGTTGACCATTTCCAACTTAATTATTCTACATTAGTAACCTTTGAAAAATAAAGCATACAGTGTCCCATCCCATGGGTTCTCATTAGTCTTAACATCAAACATTGCATCAGAGGCCTTCAGCTAAACCCATATTTATCACATCTAATGTCTTTACTTTCATTAAAACTTATCTCAAGCCAGAACACAGTGACACTATTCCACAAAATCTCACTACCTGGTGAAGATACATTAGGGATGTCAATGGCAGCGGTGGGCAGTAAGGAGGGCTGAGGTACTAATAAAAGTCATTATAGTAACCTTACATCACTTACATTGTTTTAAAAAGTATATTATTGTCTCAAAGAAAAGCAAAAGATTACACACATGTGTTTCATCATAATATCTGCTTTTCTTCTAATCCCTGAGTAACTCAGATTGGTACACAGGCGTAACTTGCATGAGGTTGCACCTATGCCTGATTATGAGGTCTAAAGGTCCAAGCAATTATTTGATAATCACGATTTCTATTTTAAACTAAATCAATCAGATTTTGTTTGTTTTACTGAATCATTCTTTATTCCAGTGAGCCACTATTAGATGAACAATCCTTGCACACCACTGTAGGTATATATACAAAAACACACATTCATGGAGTTCAGAGTACTGACTTGTGTCAACATGATGCTGAAACATCAGAGCTGGTTTGCCTCACTGAGAACTTTTATCAGAATTTGTAGCGTGTCAGTATCAAAGATCATGTCAGAACCTACTGGACTTGTCCATGTGTTTCTTCAACACATTCATTTGCTTAATAAAGAACAATCCGTCTGTGAGTCTGATTATACTCTATTGAAGGATAAGGCAGGTTATTCTATATTTTTCTTATTGTCAACAAATCCCATGAAAATGAATGAAGTGATGTTGCTAAAAAGTATTATAAGTATCTGTGCATCCAAGATCTCATATAGATTAATCTGTGTTACAGAGCTCTATTGTTGTCCAAAGCTATCAAAACCACAACACACTGTTGGATCGGGTGACATGTTCCTTCATCTTGATGAAGGATAAC
Source organism: Coreoperca whiteheadi (assembly GCA_011952105.1). Lineage (NCBI taxonomy): Eukaryota > Metazoa > Chordata > Actinopteri > Centrarchiformes > Sinipercidae > Coreoperca > Coreoperca whiteheadi. The sequence goes on from CM022488.1 coordinate 22,129,096, forward strand.
TGTAGTTTATTTTGAGTCTATCATACACCAGCCCAGGGATGTTGGAAGTCAGTCAGAGTTGGGGATGCTGAGAGAAACTCAGTCTACAGGTATTAACGGCAATTTACAACGGTTTTAGAGTGTTTTACACTCGAGCAGACCTGAATACCAACATACAAAGCAACCACTGCAACTACACAGGCAATAACACTGATGTTGGGATTTACAATGGTTAAAGGGACACCAGATTGTGTAGGTGCAATCAATTAATTGTGGCTATCAGAACTATCAATGATAATCATAAATAATAACTTTAATGAATAAAGTCCTCAGGGCCACCACCCTTAAACAAGGGAAAGGACGGCTAATTAATTGATTCAGTCTCATAAAATAGACTAAACTATCAATTTGTAACTCAGATTAATAATTAAATGAATAACTATAACAATAATTAGTAGGTTGAAGGATTTGGAGTTTAACATAGAAGAGGCTGGCAAATTATTCACTCGTGTATATAATTAAAGAAACCAGTATAATTATACAAAAGCATTTATTAAAGATAAACAAAGCAAATACACACACTATATGTATAGTATAAGTCTAAATGCACTAAGCTAAAAAACAAAAGTGTGTGTGTGATCCAAAATGGCTGCTTGGGTCCAAAATGGCGTCAAACAAATGAAATCTAATTCAAAATGGCAGCTGAGCAGCGGCCGCATGGTGAGACAAAGCAAGGAAATTCAAAATGGCGGCAAGGCCGTGTATGTTAAAGAGTGTGGCTCTGTTAAAGGGATAGTTCGGGGTGGGGTTGTATACGGTACTTATCGATAGTCAGTGTATTGCCTACATCAACTTCATCAAATATGCTGAACTGCTTCAAGTCCTTCATTTTTGTGTTACAACCGATTGCAACATCATGCATACCTTCAAGGAAAGAGTGTGCACCGTTATTCCTGTTTGTCAAACTCATCGCTTCTCACCCCTCTCAATGACAGCAGGCTTTTCACCCACTGTCCAGTGTGGTGATTAGAACGAGTCCATCCTCAAAAGCAAGTAGCAAGTATGCAGAAACAACACGTTTACACCTTTTAAATACAGTCTATGGTTTACACTCAAATGACAAAGCCCTCTAGTGGCCGTAGGAATTATCATGGGAGCAAAGCCGGAAGTAAGGTGGTAAGGAGGAGGTCGCTTACCTTACATTAAAGAATTTCAGGTTAAAGTTAGTGTTAGTAGTAGGGTTGGGCATCAAGAACCAGTTCCACCATGGAACCGTTTTAAAAATAACGATGCCATTGGAATTGTTTAGAAAAAAATTTTTCGGTTCCGATCATCGGTTCCAAACGCGCAAGTTTTGGTTTTTATAGTAACCGCCGGATTTCCGGAAGTGCTTGTTGCGCCTGCGGCTGCTTGTTCTGTTGCAGCCCTGGAGCACGGTATGCGGCGCTCAAAAGTGTGGCTTTATTTTACTTTAAAAAAGCTTGTACAACACATGTAAGGAGTATAGCTTTAGCGTATTTGACGTGCTCCGCAGGTCCAGCTGTCTCGTCCTCGGGCAACCCTGCGCTAACCAGCGTTATAAATGTTACCTCGTCACAATCAGGTAAGTGATTGTAGTGTAATAACAAAACCCTTGACCAAATTCCTAATTGCGTTGAACAACGTTACTGAAATTATTTTTTTTCCCTCGTAGATGAATGTAGCGTTACGCAAATTGCCCATGCTAGCAGCAGTCCTAATATGACTGCTGCTAATGCTATCGCTAAACTGGTGGCGACTCGGTGTGAAACTCCTTTCACCTTTGCAGCAAAGCAGGGAAGAGTGGAAGAGTGCCACAGGAAAAATTTTTATTTTCCTCTGTGAAATGAACCTGTGACATGTTTTGACTCCACCCCGCAAAGAATCGGAATCGAAAAGAACCGAAATCAAAAGTAAGAATCGGATTCGGTATCAGAATCGTTCAAATCAAAACGATGCCCAACCCTAATTAGTAGAGCTGTAAGACTGAAAATAAGAGCTAGCTGTTAATTGTAAGTTTACTGAAGTTCAACAATGAGACCAGGTTCATTTATGCAGTTTACTCTGGTCCAGCCTCTCACTTCAAGTGGTCACTGCATGGATTAAGGCCCTCTGATTCTTTGCCATAAATTTCCCAATAAATTATGTACATTTCATATTTAAGTCTCCTCTAGTTGAACTAATGTAGCCTATTAAAGAGATCCACGTGGCTTTCAACACCTAATTAAATAGAGGCTGGTGTAGCCTACTGCAACAGCTGAGGTGTTGTGACATCAAGTAAACGGCAATCCAAACTCCTTTCACATGTAATTCAAGATATAGCTTTACGGCATCAAATCTTTAATGAAGTGCACGTAGTCATGAAAAATGAGAGTCTATGCAGGTATAATGTTTACCATGTTCACCATGTTAGGTTAGCATGATAGCATGTAAACATTGATTAGCACAACTGGGGCTGGAATGTCATTAGTTTAGCAGGTATCAATCAAGTATTGGACAAATTAAAATGCTGACTGAAGATATAATAATCTCAGAACCCATCGGCAATCATCTGATGATGATTTAGACTCTGGGGGCTACGGCCAATGTTTCTGGGCTTCCAATGTAGTCAGCAGATATTTGGATAATGGATAACGAATATCCGGGCCAAGTTTTCCTCTTCCGTGTGCTGGTCGTTGTTTACAGAACGATTAGCAATCTTAAGATCTGATGACGAATTGAATGCCGATACATTTTTAAAAAGCAATGAAAAGCTCATCTCTAGGGTTCTGGGAAAAAGCTAAATCATCGTCAGATGATAGTCGATGGGTTCTGAGATTGTATTCCGGCCAATGCGTTCCGCCTCTTTTGCTCTCCACACAGACTGTTCACCTGCACACAACGAAATCCCGCTCAAACGTGATTGATCAATACTACTCGGACTACAAATGGAAACCAGAACGCTGCTGATACCAAAATCTTGTCCCTTGCCTACAGATTTTGCATTCAAATGCAGATATTTGTTTGTACAGATTATCCTGATGGGGACATGCATAATGCGTGTGAAAAATGTCATGACAATAATTAATACTTGTTGACAATTCACTCAAAACCACAAATGTCAAGAGGAAAAGAGAAGTCAGAGAATCATACATTTGAATGGGCACTAAGGATCTCTGTGCCTATTGTCACGGAAATCCATCCAATAGTTGTTGTGATATTTCAGTCTGGACCAGAGTGGTGGACCGACCGCCTGAAATTGCCATCCCTATAGCCAGCCATCCAGGATTTGGGCTTTGAAGCAGCTTATGCTGTCAATATGTTTTTGAAAAAACTCCAAATTGTAGTTGAGGCTATTGACCAGACTTCAATCTAATCTTAACCTGCAGAATTCAGTGGGAACACGTGTTGTCAATATGTGATACCAACTTTGGCCTGATATTGCCATTAGACAGGTTTTTTGGAAAAGTATTTACTCTAAAGACTTATTTATCTTCTTAGCAATTTTTATTTTGATCAGCAAACATTTTTGCATCTTTGCCATCAAAGCTATGTGCATGCCAAATTTGTGTTAATGGGTTTTGCACACATCAAACTCCCCATGGAGTGATAACTGTGGTGACATGATTATGTGTGACAAGTTAAAGAGGCTCTCAGCTGCTCCTGTGAAACCACAGATAACACGAGGAACATTCATGGGTGGTGAAAACCACTGGATTTATATAGAAAGTATAACTGAGTCTCATTTTGATATATTATACTTATTGTTGATGTAAGGACTTATTACGAATACATTGTTTCTTATTTACTTGAGATCATTTTGCATCATTAATCACTTTGGAAATCTCTTTTCTCTCGCTCGGTTCAGTGCTCTCCAAGTCAATACCAAGGCATGACTTAACAGGTAACAAGGATCTGTAGCTGCATGGTAACTGTTGACAGGAGCCAGCAGTTGAGTTTCTTTATTCATCAAGCAATCTCTGGTACTATCTACAGGGGTAAATGGAAAACAGTATCCCCCTATTTCAACCTCACCATGTTTGTGAACATAGGCGACTACCGCTACCCATCATTTGTTTTGTGTTTCCTGTTATATGTTTTTATTATCTCAGCTAATCTCATCATAACAGTGGTAATATCACGAGAGAAAAGTTTACATGAGCCCATGTACATTTTTATTATGTGTCTCTCTATTAACTCTCTGTATGGCTCTGCTGGCTTCTTCTTCAGATTTCTGAGAGACCTTCTGTCGGATACTCATTTGATCTCACGATCAGCTTGTTTCAGTCAGATCTATGTCATTTACACGTATGCATCCTATGAGCTCACCATTTTAGGCATCATGGCATATGATCGGTATGTTGCCGTGTGTCAACCTTTACATTACCGCAACAAAATGACCTCCAAGGCGGTCTCGAAGTTGGTCGCCTTAGCATGGATCTATCCATCCTTTTCGGTTGCAGCCTGCGTCTACCTGGCCTCCAGACTTCCATTGTGTGGCAATAAGATACCCAAGTTATTCTGCTCCACCTGGCCTGTTGTAAAATTGTCGCGTGTCACTACTGTGATTAATAACGTTGTTGGCCTGTTTGTGTCCACAAGCACAGTCTTTCTGCCCCTGGCTTTTGTCCTGTATACATATGCACGGATTTTCCTTGTTTCTAGGAAACGCTCCTCAGAGTTCAGGGGCAAAGTCATACAAAGCTGTCTGCCACACATTATTACATTCGTCAATTATTCCATTACTGTGTTTTGTGATGTTGCTCTCAGCAGAATAAATCTCGAAGAGCTGAATCCATTTCTAGCTGTAATTTTATCACTTGAGTTTGTTGTGATTCCTCCCATTGTGAATCCTCTTGTTTATGGCCTGAAGTTACCAGAAATTAGAAAACGAATGTTAAGAATGTTAAGAATAATGCTCAAAACCTGACTAACAAACTAAACCTTTGAAATATGAGTAACGTAATCAACCTGTGCTGTTTCTATAACTAAGTGTTCTAATCTAGACTTTCATCATTACTTCAAAACCTTCTAGTTACACACCAGGTTCCAGCAATGATGTGTGTCTTAGTAAAGGGGGTGAATATTTGTGCAAACAATTAGTTTATTTTAATATGTAATTTAAATCAATTTGTAGGATTTATTTTAACATTAATAATAAAGAATTTTCTTCTGTTGATCAATTTCAGCAAACCCTAATCACCCACACTTTATTCAATGTTTTCACCAAATAAAACATAAAAAACTCCAAGGCAGTTGAATATTTTTCAGGCAATCTTGAGTTTGTGATGAAAAGTAGTGTTATTGTATCACTTAAAAGAGTCACTGGGGCTTTGGTAACTTTGGATAATGGACATTTTGAAATAAAAAAACGACCTTAAAATAAACCCTATTATATTTATTTCATCCTGAAATAAAAACAGGATGAAATAACATTTCAAAATAATAATCTTTGAGGGTTTTAAGAATGGTCTGGATTATCTATGTTAATGGTTATTTTACATATATTCTCAGAATACGTTACTGTATATTTACATATTTAACATTGAGTCTCTATAGTTTTTCTGCATATAAGCCCTGTCATAGGGGTGGCTTGTATAGTAGTATTGCACCAGTTCCATATTTTCTGCTCTAGACACAGACCGTGTTGTCCCGGTACCTTCCAAGCCAGTATGACTCTAATTTTTGCGGTTTCACTCACGCCTGAGGTAGGCAAGTAGCATTAAGGACCTTGCTACCGAACTATCCAGGAGCCAATAAATGGAATGAAACCTGAAATGTACTGTCCAGTATATCATTCTGTTTTTGAAGCATATGTCATTGACCTGCTCGTGATTCAATTATTAAACACTAAGACAGAAAATTAAAAATGGGTGACTGAGGCAAAGATTTCAAAAAAGCTTGTGAGAACATCCGCCCTTTAAAACAACAAATGACCACTGAACCTATCAAACTAAGACCCAGATGAACCAGGAAACCCAATTTTTTTTTTAAAACAGCAGGTAACTGTATCAGTCTTGAGCAGCATGATTTACTGTTGCATGATTAACTGTGGCAGCTGAGGTTATGTGGCCCAGCGCCCCAGAGCCTCAGCTGCCCAGCGCCCCAGAGACTCCACTGTCCAGTGCCACAGAGCTGGCACCAGTACTGACTGGACTGAAACAATAAAAACGCAAAACATATCGTAATAGAGTTTGCCTGGCATGCCTAGATTAGCCAGCTCTCGTTTCCTAATAAAACAGCTTGACAGGATGATACAGTGTGATGCCGTAAATGACACAGGAGCTAGCCGCTTTTCCCACCCAATTAGAGGGCAGTAGAAAGACTAGTGAAGCAGCTGTCTCTGATTGTTAGTTTGTTCCCCAGATCAGCCAATCAGCTGTTGGGGGCTGCAGCTCACCCAGACACACTGGTTTAACTAATTTCACCATTTACACTACCTTTATGAGCGTTTTTTTGATTTGTTGAGTTAGGGGAAATCTTGAGAAGCACTCTCTACAGCAAATCATTAACTATTCATGCCTTCTTATAAATTCTGCATTAAATGTAATACATCAATTTATTTATTTATGTAAAAAAAACATTTGTTCTCAAACTGCTGTTTTATAGCATTATACTTCGCCTGTGCGCTTCTTGCCTTCCTACTGCACATGTTTCTTGGCATCACTTGGTCCCAGCGTATTGCTGTACTCCCTATCTGAAGTCAAAATTCTGCACTGAAGCGTGTTCTACTGTAGGACTACGACCATTTGCAGTATGTGGGGTTTTTCAGAGGCATTTTCTTGGGCTTCACCTTTACTCACAGTTACCACCTGGTGGCTGTTGGTGCACACAACAACTCCCGGGTGCTAGAATTAAAATGCAAATTAATTTAAGTGCCCCCCCCCTGCCTGTACCATGGTAATGATGCTGCACAGGGCCGTTACTGATTCTGGGGGAGAGTGGCAGAAGACAATGAGAGAAAACTGAGGGTGGCTAACTTTTGAGGCTTAAAATAAGTCAGTCTTTATTTTTGTTAAAAATTATAACTTGCATTAGACTGATCTAAGAGCAAAATTAAGACTGGCCTAATGCTACAGAGCAATCTAAAATATTTTTGTCAAACCGGCCCCTGGAGCGAGACTGTTGTAATAGTAGTCAGCCATGACTGTGAAATACACTTTCAAATCCTAACAGTATCCTTACGAAATGATGAAAATTAGATATTTGGACATAGCAACAAACATAAAAAATGTTCAACATTGGTGGAGAATTCCACGCTCCAGCAGCATTAAGGTTTTATGTTGTTCTTTCATGCATTGCTCATACAGTAGATTGCACTTTCGCAACACCGATTGGCTTGTTTGAATGCCCAGCCCATGTGTTGCTGGAGTCAGACAAAATGCCTTCACAGGAAAAATACAAAGTTTACTACCATGTTAGATAATATTTCCCTAATAACAATGTTTTTCTTTCGGGTTTTTAAGTGAAGCAAAGAACCACAGATTACTCTCTTCTCTCTCACTTTACTGTGTTGCTGTTCCTGCTGGTAAATGTTTCTCTTAATGTGACCATCATCTTGGATAAAAACCTGCATGAACCACCTTTTTCTATAGACACACATATTTATATAACATTCTTTGGGAGTGACGAGGACGGACAGGATCAGGAACGAGTACATCAGAGGCACAGCTCATGTTAGATGTTTCGGAGATCAAGCCAGAGAGGCCAGATTGAGGTGGTTCGGACATGTTCAGAGGAGAGACTGTGAATATATTGGTAGAAGGATGCTGAGGTTGGAGCTGCCAGGCAGGAGGTCTAGAGGAAGACCAAAGAGGAGATTTATGGATGTAGTGAGAGAGGACATGAAGTTAATTGGTGTGAGTGAAGAGGATGCAGAGGACAGGGTTAGATGGAGGCGCATGATTCGCTGTGGCGACCCCTGAAAGGGAACAGCCGAAAGGAAAAGAAGAAGAAGACACATATTTATACAACATCTAGATTACAGTTATGCAGCCCATATATTGCCAGACCTTTTTGTGTGAACTGGATTATTGTACACTTGCTTGTTTCCCAGCTGAAACTATTAACAGCATAGTTGCATACATAACAATAGTCTTTTAAGTATTTCATGTTTTTTTTTTATAGTTTGGTCCTACATGTATCTAGTCAAAACATGTGTGAAGTCCATAGAAAAGATTCATGCAAACATGTGTGCTACATTTAACCTCCTTACTCATTTTCTTGTGACTATATTTTTTGATATTAATCATGTTCGATATGGTCTTCAGCGGAAGACTCATCTTCCCAAAATGCACCACAGAGCGCCACATTCCTGCCTGTGGCCATCAAACTCTATAACTCCTCCCTCTAAGTGTTTAGTCGATATGACCCTGAGTCACTAAACTGGACACCGATCATTAACATCTCTGCAATACTGGACATACGTTGGGAATATTCGGTGCTTAAACTACTGTGCAATACACCCTGTTTTCAATTTAATTTGTGATACTTATTTATACTTCTACTACGGCTGTGCAATATCCTCCGTCCCATTGTATATTGTTAATAAGCTACACGTAACTTGACAGTTCATGCACTATTACTTTATATTGTAATATTAACCTCAACCGGTAAACCCACTTTGTACATTACACTTATTTAATTTTAAATTTATACTTATACCCACTTTGTACTTACCTGTGTTATAGTGTATTATATTATTGCTTTTTGCTTAGTACTTCCATTCTTGTGTGCACTGACGTGATAGTGAGCTGCTGTTACTACTAAGAGTCTCCCCTCGGGGATTAATAAAGTATTTCTGACTCTGATTCTGAAAAGATTTACCTTGAACACTTCAAAACTGTATCAGTAGAACTTCTTGTTATACCTCTAATTATGAATCTTCTAATTTATGGTTTTAAAATTGACCAAAATTCGAAACAGAATTTGGGGTTTTCTTAATATTTAAAATAAATAGTATGTATATAAAATGTACTTTATAATATGCACTTTATTTCTTCTAAACTCAAGTGTCTTGGTTATGATGTTGGAGTCATGTAAAATCCTGAGTGTATAGTTTACAGTTGTATGCAAAGCAGAATGGAAAATCTGCATTTATGGTTGCCAGCAAATGTATGCTTTGTATGATTTTAGCTGATACCTTGTGTTTTATTACATTAAAATGTGTGTCCTGGAGATTTAAAGTGCTAAAATAAATGTCTATTCTGTGTGTACTGCTGTACTTACATTATTTGGATTTTGCTAATGTCCCAGTATACTGCAGTTATTCCTAATGTTGAACATTTGTGCGAGTGGAGAATATGATGCAGTGGTAGCATCTAATATGTTTTTGATTTTTCATTATTCTCTGTCTTTTAACTCTTATTTCTATCTCTTATATGTTTTGTAAAAAATGGACTTGTTGGTGCCAGTAGTAGAATTAAAAGACAACATAAAAAAGCTGCCGGTGAAGCAATAATGGTGTGAAATATTCACACGATATTACTTGTAAATAGATTATTAGAAAAAACAGTCATAGAAGATGACAGTGTTCCATTTTGCGAATAGCCTAACTGCAGTTTAGATAAGACACTGAAAGCTTAATTACCTTTAATTTTGTACCAGATCTGTAGGGAATGGTCTCATCGCATCAATGCCTTTCTCATCCATATTATGTCTCAGTGTTATGACATAATAAAAGTGCTTTATTCAGACCAGCTAAGACTAAAACAGATATTTTATGGCTTTTAATGAAAACACGCTACAATCATCGAAACATTTGAACTGAAAACAGTTAACAATTTGAAACAGTTAAATGGATTAGTTCCCCAATACTTTACTGATCTGCTTATTCCATTCTGCGCCCAGGTCACTCAGGTCATCCTCCCAACAACTCCTCTCAGTCACTCACTCATGCCTCAAAACCAAAAGGTGATTGGGCTTTTTCTGTTGCTGCTCCCAGGCTCTGGAATAGTTTCCAGTCCCACATTAAGTCCTGTCCCACCATTGAAAATTTTAAATCAAATTTGGAAACCCACCTTTTTAGTCTTGCCTTTAGTTCAGCCTGAGGCTGCTACATGGTTTTTTGTTAAGTCCACTCGTAACTTATTTGTAATGTCCTCTAAGAGGACGCTTACTTATTTGTGAGTAATTAGTGTCTAGTGTCATAACTAAATTAAAATTGGCTCAATAAATGGGTTGAGAGACTGAACTTTGTATCCAAAAAATAAAAATTGTGGAGGCTGTCTGAAGTAATCAGGATTGACTGCTGATGCTGGAGCATCAACATGCACTGTATGGCATGTCTTTCCTCAGGAAAAGGAAAGTGGGGTACCAAAAAAAAGAAAGAAAGGAAAGAGAACACAAACTGAGGGAAAGCAGCATTTGATTAATTTCTTTCAAAAGACAGACGAGGACAACTAACACAGTTCAAGAGTGGTTTAAGCTTATATCAGCAGTTGTTTAGCTTGAAGGCAGTCAGCCAGGAATCTAGCTTGGAGCACATTTGCATCGTATAACATAAATGAATCAGCATCATAGCTACAATGTCATATGACATATCTATCAATGTTAACTAGTTACGTTTTTTCAGCTTTCTTAAGGTTTAGGTATTGTGTTTCTATGCTTTTGAACCACTAGGCTACAGTGTGGTCTTGGATATTAAAATAGATGAAATGTTCTGAAATTCCTAAGGCCCAAAGCCACTGGGATAGGCTCGAGTCACCCGCGACCCCTAACGGGAACAAGCCGTAGAAAATGACTGACTGAATGACTGACTGTTCTGAAATTGTATATACAGCAATGTATATAGGCTGGCACTTAGCCTATTGGAAAGCTGATGTTTTTTTTTGTCTGCAAATAAAACATGCCTCCAGTGAAGTCTTGTGCAGCTGTCTTTTAATCAGCCTTCTCTCAATGCATTGGTTAGAAAACTAAGATGGTTGTCTTTTACCTTGGTAATGACACACAGGCCTACTTAAACATGAAGACAGACAGCAATGTTCTCTTAAGCATGATACTCCAAGCAAACCTTATTTAACCATGGTAAAAGTATCACACAGTAATCGTAGGCGGCAGTATGTTGATAAAAGGAGGGTTGAAACGTGGTGAGATTTCAAACTGCGCAGACTTGAGCGCATAGCACAGATTCTTATTACTTGTTTATATGTGGTATGAACAGTTCATTAGGGACTACCCTAATAACCACTAGCCTACAGATTCACGTGTTGGCTCAATTATTTGTGACAAAGTAAAAAAAATTAAAAAGAAGCTTGAGAGGCATGGATTAAGAGAGGAAGGGGGCCCACAGAGACTGATTATGTATAGGGCCCAGCATTTTGTGCTACACCCCTGCATCCTCTTACTGTATTTTTAATCTGTTGTTGGTTTTATTCAATTTCTCCTAACGTCCTTGCCTTTCCGTATTATTTGTATTATTGTATTGCCTTTTATGTAGCATTCCTGTAATCACGTTGCCTACCTGTATGCACATTCTAACCCAAATGCCTCACTTGGAAGCACTCTGGATCAACTCCTGTCTTTTTTTTTTTAAACCCTGTCTTTGTTTATTTTTCATTTGATTTTCGGTTTTTTTACAATAAAAAAAAAAAAATATATAAATCCTGAGCGCAAGTAACGTTTACTGGCGGACAGCGCCGGCCGCCCCGCAACCGACTCCACGCCGCTCGGCGGCGGTAACGCACCATTTCATTCACCGACCGCGACGAAATGTCCAGAGGAGGAAGAGGCGCCGACGGCAGACTGAACACTGCAGTACATGCGACCGTACCGCCGCTCTCAGCCTGTGTTCGTTTTTCTCCAACGTCAGCGACGACACGGAGGATAACGCTCGTCTGCGTGTCGAAGTGCAGTGGCGGAGGGCATCTCAACGCATCCGTTTGGGCATCCTAACTTTCCGTTACAACACGAACCGTGAGTAGGCTGTTAGCGTGTTATTACGGGGCTGCGGAGGATGAGACGAACGGGGCTGCTGATATGATTTGGGTTCCGGTTGTGTTTATGTAATATTAGGCTGGTAGTCCTGCAGAGCCGCGCGTACCTGGGGACCCACCGGTCAAAAATGACACCACTGCTCCGCCGAAATGTGCATTTCTGCCCGTGTACGCGTTGTGAGATTACCATGCGTGTGTGAAGCGCCGACAATGGGATTTGTGGCTGTCATCTTACCTCAGCTTTACCCTGTCAGTGGTGCCTGTGAAGGTCTGCCCGGGAGACCGCATCACGTCCAATTCGGAGATACACTCATACTAACGCCATGCTAGCTGCTGGTAACGTTACATGTACAAGTCTTGCGCAGGTTGGCGACTGTGCGTTGCGGGCGTTCAGATCCGCTCTTGTGTCTGCACACGCGTTTGCAATCGTCTTGTTGGACGGCGATGAGAGGAAAGCAGACTGAGCGATGTGGACTACATATAGGCTACATACGGTAACGTTACAGTGCAGGGAATGTGGAGGAGCCTCTCTTTTTCAGGCTGCCCGTCCTGTGAAAGCTTTTGAGGAAGTAATTCCTGCCTAAAAGTGTAACAACTGGATTACTGAGAAGTCAGTAACACTTCATCTGATTCCCCTCTTAGTGAACTTGAAGGGAAGAAAAAAAGTAAAATCGAAGGTGAAGCATGACATGGCTGTAATTGTGCATACCATTTCTGCCAGTAATGGATCCAGAAAGGGAAGTTTACCACGTTGCACCATAACCTGTGAATACTCTCTCATGCCTGTGTCATGTGGGAAAAAAAGTACCCTGCTGTGAAATTCTGTGTGCACCCCCCCAAGGTGGCACTACTCCTCATATTCCTTACTCTGTGTTGTAGAAAGCCAGATACATAATGTAATGATCATTGATTCATAGAGTTCGTTGGGGTATAATTATCGTAAACCATCCTCAAACTTTTTGCTAGTGAACAATAACTTGGAAATTGCTTTCCTATTTAAAAAATACAAATAAACAAATAAAAGGAGAAATCTTTCAGTTACGAGTTGGTCCTGCCTTCTGCGAGACATCATGTGTCAGCAAAGGTATCCAGTGGCCATTACTAGAGTGGACGAGTTCCGTAATAATCCAACAATCCAACAACACTGGGCACTAATACGACCCTGTGCCTGGACAGCAGAGTGTACGCTAGACTTGTTAAATGTATTTTTGACCGCCAATATGGCTTCAATTAATAGCCCAGGCTTTTATTTGCCTTCAGTCACTGAACTCAACCTGCCTACAGGCAGGCCTGTCCCAAATGTGTATATTTGGGACAGGCCTTTAATTCCTTTTCCACAAAACTCTTGCTCAGCAAAGATGGGAAATGCTATCAAATTGTTTATTTAAACCAGTATGAATATTACTTGTGTAGAAATTAGGCTGTTGAATAACATATCAATTCGTTTGATCTAGCTCAGACAGACAGCGCATCTAGGCCAACCTCATGCACACACACACACACACACACACACACACACACACACAGAGAGAGAGATATTAACTGTAATTGTGTTTTGCCAACACATGTCAAATGTCATGCCAATAAATAAAGTCTATTCCCTTGAATTGAGAGAGCGAGAGAGCTTCACATGTAGGGAGTCACCACTTTTCCCCGTCCCTCTTGTTTACCATGCCGGTAAAAGTGGGCCCGACTGGCAACAAGAAGCAGCCCAGGAATTTGCTGTCAAGCAGCCACCACGTTTGAACTGACACAACATGTTTGTCGTGCAACGAACAATTCATCTAAAATTAAAAAACCCACAGTCTGTTCATTTGTGTTGTTTGTGTTAGGCTAATATGTACAACGCTGAAACTAATTTTCCAAGGTTTTCCTTGTATTTAACCTAACTTTTAATGCTGGCATGGCTACCAAATATTATATGCCTTATAGGCTATAATGTGAAAAAGAACTGATGAGTAGACGACAATTAGCACATTTACATGTTTATTTTGCCCATTTACAATCAAAGTTGATTGTTTAAACACTTTAGAGAAATTGAACGTAAACATCTCTAAACGTTTGTGCACTGAGTCTGACTAGTTAAGCCTTGGAAATGGTCAAACCGCTAGCATCGAAACCCCAAGGTTAACTAAACCATCCATCCATCCATCCATCCATCCATCCATTTTCTACCGCTTATCCGGGGCCGGGTCGCGGGGGCAGCAGTCTAAGCAGAGACGCCCAGACTTCCCTCTCCCCCGACACTTCCTCCAGCTCTTCCGGGGGAATACCGAGGCGTTCCCAGGCCAGCCGAGAGACGTAGTCCCTCCAGCATGACCTAGGTCTTCCCCGGGGCCTCCTCCCGGTTGGACATGCCCGGAACACCTCCCCAGGGAGGCGTCCAGGAGGCATCCGGGACAGATGCCCGAGCCACCTCAGCTGACTCCTCTCGATGTGGAGGAGCAGCGGCTCTACTCTGAGCTCCTCCCGAGTGACCGAGCTCCTCACCCTATCTCTAAGGGAGCGCCCAGCCACCCTGCGGAGGAAACTCATTTCGGCCGCCTGTATCCGGGATCTTGTCCTTTCGGTCATGACCCAAAGCTCATGACCATAGGTGAGAGTAGGAACGTAGATCGACTGGTATATAGAGAGCTTTGCCTTGCAGCTCAGCTCCTTCTTCACCACGACAGACCGGTACATCGACCGCATCACTGCGGAGGATGCACCGATCCGCCTGTCAATCTCCCGCTCCGTCCTTCCCTCACTCGTGAACAAGACCCCAAGATACTTAAACTCCTCCACTTGGGCCAGGAGCTCTCCACCAACCTGAAGGGGACAAGCCATTAACTAAACTAAACCATTTTGTTCTTTAGTTAGTTCTTAAAGCTAGCCTCATCATCACCTGGAGACTGCTTAAATACATCCACTATCTTAGCCTCACTTTGCGGCAAAGCCAGCAAAGCCCTTTTCTTTTTTCGGTGCACCTCCTCTGCGCCGCAGGCCACGGGTTTTCTCTTTCTATCCATGTTTCGGCAACGAGTGCTACATACTGTCCACAAGTGCTAGATACGAACCACCCGAGTGAGAGATGCTCTCAGCTTCAGTTGCACCAGCCATGTCGCTGCAGCTAAAATGACCTATTGAATATCTATAAATAAGCGATGTAATGCCAGGGTTGGGGGCAAAAAAGACT
Organism: Coreoperca whiteheadi; assembly: GCA_011952105.1. NCBI lineage: Eukaryota > Metazoa > Chordata > Actinopteri > Centrarchiformes > Sinipercidae > Coreoperca > Coreoperca whiteheadi. Next base: position 22,144,180 of record CM022488.1, read on the forward strand.
GGCCCACACAAGATTGGCCCACCGGGAAAATTCCTGAATGTCCATATTAACAAAGGTTTAGACATTTATATTCGTCTGTGCGAACTCAGCAGCTTAGAACTAGCTCAAGCGGGCAACCCGGTGGGCTTTAAGAGCTTTTTATAGATCCAAAGAACTTCTATAAAAACCAGACCCGACGTCGAATTGAGACCTGCGTTTATTTGTCAAAACGTGTAGCCACACCCGGCCAATAAAAGGGACCCAGCGTTGAATTGGGGCTTGGCTTTTAATTTAAGTTTTACCGTAATAGCCGATATTGTTATGATCCAACCAATCTCGTTTTTTTAAAAGCAGTCAGCAGAGCGTACTCTTCACAAACTTTGGGGACTGAGCATATACGCTCCGACAATAAAATAAAACAAATAGCCTTGCCATTGTTAATTACATAAAGACATTAGCCTACGTTGAATGTGTGTCTCTTTGCATTCCAAGCCCGACAAAAAAAAAGGAAACTTGAAAACAAGCTAATTGAAGAAGCAATTAGGTCTAAAAGATATAATAATACGCTGCTCGGTCCGAATTCGGCGTTTGTCCAAGCACTGCAGGGCCTGTTCAGAACACGCGAAACAGGGAGGGATGATGGAAACGGAGGACAGCGCAACGCAGAGCGACTGGGTTTCTGACTCTCAGCTCCGTGTGTTACAAGAAATGCACACAAGCATACAGTCAGATAGAGACTCCTTCCTTTATTGTTGGGCTGGGCGATAAGTCGAATATATTTGAATATCGGTTCATGTGCGATATAGCAGATGACCATATCGTCAATCGAGTTTTCAGCGTTTCTGCTGTCCGCCGCTGAGGGGTAGTGAGACCTGTCACGATAACTCGATAACTACTTTTGTTGGACGATATGTTGTCCCAGAAATAATTGCGATAAACGACATTGTCATTTTAAGACCATTTTATGCCACTGATATAATGATAAGCATAATAATGCAATTAAACCCTTTTTAATTAACCTAAAATCCTTAACAATATTGAGACATTGGAATTGGAATACCTTTTTTTTTATAAAGCAAAAGGTTTTTGCATTTCAGAACATGTTCTCTTTAAAACCCAGAATGTAATATGGCCCTTAAATGCACTAAATGGGTTTATGTTTGACATATACTATTATTGTATGCAATTTAAGCAATAAAAATGTAGATTTTTCTAAAAAAGTTGTTCATTTAAAGAAACCTCTCTTATTTTCTCTTTTTCATATTTACTAATGCTCTTTAAAAAAGAAATTATTTCTTACCCGGTTACTCGATAACTGGATGGAATAATAGCTGAATACTCAATTACTAAAATAATCGATAGCTGCAGCCCTAGTTTGAAATTTGCTCTTGAGTCGAGTGGTGTTTCCCTTTGAAGGTAACCCATTCCCATGTAGGTGGTGGGGTGTGAGATTTGAGCTAAACGAGTGACAAAGACATTTTCCTTCACACAATGCAGCGTAGCACATAGCATTTTTCTGACAAACACTTGCTTTTGTTTAAAGAAATTGTGTGGAATGATTCAGTCCGTCTGCAGCTGTGTGGGAAAGGCAATTTTGCTGATTTGCTGAGTTAAAGGTTAGTAACTGAGGATTTGCAAAATCCAGTTGCGGTAGTAACACTCTCGGTGGCACCCTTAGCAAATACTGATCAAAATTAAGTTGAAGGGCCAGGCCTTACTGTATTTTTCATGAAAGTGCTGCAGCACTGCTCCACTTGCTGAGGTGACAAGTTTAAAGAGGGGAAAACAGCTTCGACCAGGCACTGAGGGTAGCATGCCAAACTGACCGTGTGGCAAAGTGTGTGTGAGTGTATGTTGAGCAAAGTTCAGTCAGCGCTGCTGCATTGTGCCAGCTCAGGAAAGCTGCATGCAGCTGAGATGCTGCACTGGCTCTGTGTCCGTGGACCCATGCAGCAGCAGCAGTACTGCTACTGCTACTACTCGGGCTAATACATTGTTGCTGGTTGTCCGAGAAAAGGGAACCCTCCTCTCCTTCCATGCCCCTATAATGCATAACCGGAGGCAACAAAAATCATAGCCATCGCCTTCACACAGCCCCATGTGGACACAGCAGCCTCTGTCATCGATCCCTATGTTCCCTGCCCTGAGGACGTTGACGTTGTTTGAGCCCTGATGAATACACCATTGCTACATCATGGGGATAAGGCACTATCGAAAGACAATGCATTTCCTCAGGATTTGCGGGCCGAAGGGTGCTGATGAGGACACGTGTTTGAAGAAAAGCACAGGGGCTCAATGTCAGTTGTTACCATGATAAGCTGCTGGATAAACATCCTATTAATCTGTTGCTCCAATGCAAGTATTTTAGCTCACCTTCAGCAAATATAGTCCAGCATGAAGTACATGATTGATGACCTAAGCATGAGCTCTAAAACTGATAATCAACCTTCAGAGCAAGGGCATTTCTTGTTTGACAGCTGGTGTAACTTTGCTTTCCCTTCTCAGTGTCTATAGCAGCTAGTTTTGGTGTTTTTTATGATTGTCACACTGTCAGAAATGTAGGTGTTTGCAGACCAAATGAGACCTGCCAAGCACCAAATCCTCGCAAATTGACCCATTCTGCGAGAGGGAGCACCTGCTGGACTGGCCAGTGAGGGTTTGCAAGCGAAACATTTGAATGCACAGGTTGGATGAAATGAAATCGCTCTGGATGCCTTCCTGAGCACATGTGCTACTCTTATCACAAGGCTGGTAGGACCAGGTTTAGTGAATTGGACTTCCCTTAGCTAAAGAGTGATTTTGCAAGGTGTCATGAACAATTCCACAAACAGTAATGTGGATGAAAACAAGCTACCTGTCTGCAGGGATGCATGCTTCTCCAATTAACAGTGTTCTAATTACAGGCGGGAGTCCCTCTATTGTATGGTTGAACTTTTTTTTTGTCTAACTGCACTTTTGAACAGGGCGGCCCTCTCTTGACTTCCCTTGTGCTCCTTATCAGTGGCCACTTGCATGCCATTTTTGGCTCAGTCTTATTATTATTCATCCTTTGTCCTGTGTACTTTTCCTGAAACTCACCAGGCATCCTGTTTTCTTCTCCCTCATTTAGTTTTGATTTAAGTAAAGCAGCAGCTAGTATTTCATGGCGTTGCGTCAACCTGTCCTGTGTGACACTTGGCACTCTCCCTTCCTTCCTTTCTCTACTTTTCTGAGTTGCTCAATACCGAATATGAGGAAAGTTATCCTTGCCGTCGCTCGGCTCAGTTTCACGAGGAAGGCCTAAACATCAGCCACGTCATTTTTATTTAGAAAAGGATCATAAGCCGTACCAGTTTAGAGATTAAAGTGAAGGGACGTGCACCAGTCTGAATTTAGCAACATTTAAATCAGAATCTGATGACAGTTGGGTGGGTTGTTTGGTCACTGTCAATCAAATATGATGAACCCACACCCAGAGTCCAGGTGAAGTTTGTTAGATGGGTTTTGATAAATAATACCTAAAGGTGTTTTTTGAAACTTAGATTGCTGCTAATTTAGTCATAAATACTCAGGGGTGTTCAGGGGCGTTACATAATGTGGTCGAACTGTGGAGTTATTTAAAATCTGTTGTTGTGGCGCCTTGTGCACTTGTTGCTGTGCGTCCAGCAGTCATGCGCCCTCATTTTTTATGCAATGAAGTCGAGTGGAAAATAAATAAATAACATCCCCCCCCCCTTGATCGCAGTTTGATTTGTTATTGTTCTGAAGTGACAGTGATGTGTGTGGATGTGTGGGTGATTGAGAGGCTGTGTAAAGCACTTTGTCCTACTCGGCTTGAAAAGCACAATTTGAATACAATCCGCAGTCCATGTGACGTTCACATCTATGCCACAGCTTAATGAGGCTACAGATGACCTTGCTGTTTCACGTTTTACTGCGGCCGTCAACAATCGTCCTTCAATGCTGTTGTTCCCCAGTTCAAATTAGAGCAGAAATTGATTTTGGCTTAATTTTACATGAGTGGCCAGTTTCAATCAATGAATAAGTCTGTGTAAAACATACTGTAATAGATGTTTGCTCAAGGCTGCTGTTACTAACTATGAGCTATGGTGTCAAAGAGACCTTTGGAGAGGCATCATGAACTGCGTGATATTAAAAATCTGTCTATGTATGTTAGCATGAAAGTCATGTACTCACAGTTATGTACAGGGTGTATTCGATTTTACTATTCTGATGTTTTTACATTGTCGTTAGACTGTCTGGCAGTCGTGGATATTGTTTTAAAATGGTTTGGTGTAATTACCAAACCAATTTGTTCGACGCTTTGCTATTCACTGCAGTTGCAACAGGTTTATTGTTGTTTGTGAAATTCAACATTGGATGTGTTTCGGCCTAGAAAGTACTACACTACACACCACCAGGAGATTGTGTTTGACTGTGTATCAGGGGTGAAAATCCAGTAGAGCAGTGATGTATAGTTTATTTGTAGTTCCGTCTGTTTATACTTTTCGTGCCATTCCCAGACCCCTTTCAGAAGCCATATAGCAGTAATAAATAGCACCGAGCTTATAACAAGGCTGTTTTGTTTGGAATTCACCACCATTTCCAGGACAAGGTAAAAGTTTGTTTCGAGAAAAAGGGGAAAGTCAGCCAATATCTGCTGAGAGCCTTCGCATTTTGTAGCAAGACTCATTTTCTCTCTATCGTGCCATTTTTAAAAAAAAAAAGCACAACGTGTACTAAAGCAACTCATTCCTTCTTCCGAGTTCCCCTTGACCTGCAAGGCATGCCATGTTAAGTGCACTCTGCATTTTAGACCAACAAAAATCAAAAAACACTCAATGGGCAGATGCGTTTACCCATTCCACCTCATGCACTCTCAGCATTTGTGGATCACATGGGAATCAGTCCTCTTTCTTCATGCTACACTCGACTACGGGGCTCCATCAAACCACCAAACTAGGCTGAGTACCCACTGACAATCTTATACGGACTCAGAAGCCCAAACAGAGGATTTTTCCATATCAGATTGTCTAGCCCAGTGATGAACATACTTCCGTACAGGACAAATGGCTGTATTTTTGGAGGATTAAGTGATGATGGTGCGGGGTAGGGGTTTGTGCAAATAAAGCAGCATGACCCCGGCTTGCTTGGCTGAGACATTCTGCACTTCCCTGAGGGGGGCCACATCAATGCCGCCCCATCAACCCTGTCACCAAATTGTGATGAGCAGGAAGCCGCGGGTTGTGGCCATTATTCATGCAGTATACATTAAGACTGCGACACACTCATGAATGCATAGTGTATCACTCTTTACTTTGGGGAAAGCAATAAGTTTTGAACTGTCGTAAGTGTGCGCGGACAGCCCGATGTGAATATAAGCAAAGGCTACACCTTTAAAAACAAAAAAGAATTGTGTAACCTCTTTTTACTGTTACTGGAGATGAGTTCTCAGTGAAAACAGAAGAAAGGGCTAATGCACATGCCAGTAAAGGTTAGCATCAGAGCGTGAATGTGACATAACAGTCAGTGCTGTATACACACACACACACACACACACACACACACACACACACACGACTTAGCACTACAAAGGGCAGGACAAGGCCTCCATGAAACCACCAGGACTCCGCTTGGTTATAGTTGACTGGACCCATAACCATAGCCAACAGATTACTTATTTAGGTAGGCTAGCACGTTGTCATTCTTTGAGCAAACACTTTTCATTAAATGCTACAAAATAGTCAATTTCACTGAAAATAAATGCAATATTATAGGTTCATTTGTTGCTGTAGCAAGAAAAGGCACATGACAAAATATTTGCGAGTAAATGCTTCAGTCACTCTGATTTGAGAATAGTGTTCCTGCTGGGTAGAAAAGCCTGTGTGTGCTCCTTATGAGAGCATTTTTGTGTGGGGGTGTTGCTGATTTGCCATTACCGTGTTGCCATTTTTGGAGTCCCACGCTGAATGCTGTCATGAAGCGGCACTGGAAGGAGTCACTGCTTTTAGGTGATGTGACTGAAGTATTGTTGCTAAATGAACTACAGTGTGTTAAATGCATCAGCATATTCAGCGGTCCATATCGTTCAGTAATATGTATTCAAATATTCAAGGACTTGGATTGTAGAAGGGTCAGATTGTGGCCACATAGCTGCTCGACTAGAGTAGGTGGGGGTTAAATGAAATGATGTAGGGTATCTAATTGGTACTTTAGCAATAGTGAATGTTATGTTGATGGTGGTAAATACTAGCTCTAAGACGTCTTTGCCGCTGTTTATTGACATTTTTATTTTTTATCACACAACTGACTCTGCATTGATTGTTATGTTCTTGCGGAAGCCGCAATTACTTCCTACATATTACACCTTTTGGAAGATGACAGTTGGCCCTAATTTGTAAGATCATCAGGGACAATGGAAATTGTCAAGCTCATCATTATCCATGACATCTGCTTACATTTTTTTTTTTTTAACCAAATCATCAATATTTGTAAAATAAATCCATTTAAAAGGTGTTTCTTTTGTCATGAAGGAATAAGAGCAGCCTTGCTTTCCATAGTGATTCGTTTAGTTTTAATAGCTGAACTAACAGCCTTGCACAACTCATATACGCAAGTGTTGCCAGGGCCATTGTGAACATTATTTTTTTAATGGTTATTAGTTGAACTCATTAGGGACGTAGAAAAGTTATGAAAACATAGATAGTCCTACAGAGATGTCTTATTATTGTTGCGCTGTTTTCCCAAGTTAATATCTATTTTCCCTTCCGCATCCTGTCTCCTTCATTTTGAGCATGGTAAGTCTAAAGCTTTCTAAGTTTAACTTAATGTAAATGTAGCAACTTAGAAATAACTAAACCCAATAGCTTAAACTAGCTGAATTCGATAAAGAAAACTGATATTCGAGGTAAGGTTTAACAAAAGTGAAAGTAAATGTTTGACTGACACCAAAACGATTAGGCCTACCCCTGCCTTGAAAAATAACTGCCAGATATAAATCATACAGCATTTAAACACCGGAGATACTATTTTGAAATTCTTAAAGTTATATCAGAATTGTTTTGGACAACAGTTTTGCCCTTTTACACCACATAGCTTGTACCAGGCAAGCCCTTTTGCCTTTCTAGAAATGTCATTCTGCATCCACATTAATCCATTTACTATCAAGTTGGAATAAAACATTTGGAAAGCATGCGTACAATACGTCCCTTTCAAGCTGTGGGAGGATACCCATGCTCGACCCCTGCTCTTCATCTCTCCCAGATGTGCTTACACTTGAGACCAGAACTATACCTCTCAGTGCCATCACGTGAGCTTGCAGTAGACCTTCAGCATACTGGAGGGAAAGCCACATTGCCCTAGGGTATGGTTTTGGTGGCCATGACATTCAGTGTAGCCACTGTGTGCATTTCCAACACCGTCTCAGCGAGGCTTTGTGAACATGTGCACAAGAGCAGACATCCACACAAAGGTTCACGTCATAGCAGTTCACAGTGTGCGTATCACCCCCGAAAACATGGATTGTGTCATGATGGGGCTGTACGTGTATTCACAGTGGATTAGGCTAAGCCCATCAATAATGCAGGCCACATGGAGTAGCTGTGAAAACACTCTTTTCTTGTTTTATAAGCTCTACTCTGCTACTTGCTCTTGTGCTTTAATAGAAGGTATAGTGAGACAGTAAATCCTCTGCCCATGAACAACGACTTGCTCTTCAAACTTTAGAATGTCTGAAGAGAGACTGTAGCTGGATAAATGACTGAAGTACCCCTCTCATCCGCTCGCTTGTCCTTTTCATATTCATCAACCTTCTCCGTTTCCTTCTCGTCCTCCATATTCTATGGAGATCTGCACAGAGCCCTTGGTGATATGGCTATATATAGAAGGAAAAGGAGGAGCGAGATTAAGAAAAATAGAGGGCCTTTTAGTGCTCTGTCCTGGGGATCTCGCTGCGACGGTCCTGTTTGAAGGGGTTAATGAAGCTCAGATTTAGCCAGTAGATTGTTTTTGTCTGTGCTAGAGTGTCTCAGGGTGAAGAGGTCAAGCCTCAGCAGTCTGAGATAGACTTGAAATGCAATTAACCACAGTACCTTCTGGCTAAATACCCTTTGTGAAAGAACAGCCTTTCCAGCACCTAGCTGCCTTTGTTATTATACCTATACAGTATAAGAATTGAGCAAAACCTTTTTTGTTATAAAGCCCATTATTGATATTAATAAGTCAAAGATTTAATGATATTTTTTGAATCTCTGTTGTGGCTAGTAGAGTACTCCCTTAAGGCCCCTTTGAAGTCCCTGAACACCACTCACAAAGTACCTTTTTATATGTGTTATCAATTACAATTAGATTTTTTTCACTTTTTGGGCCAAACACAAGCTCCACAAGCAGGGTCACCTAACAGCCGCTAGGTTAACATATAATATACTGTATATATCCCTCCATCAGATTCACTGTACAGTTGTCAGGTGCAAGACACAATTTTACCACACTCATGCTGAATGCTAAGTTTGGTTACGTTACGTTTTCCACTCACCTTACACTCGCCTACACTAAGCCTTCCATTCTTGTTCGGCACATACGCAGTTTACTGTGATAATGACGGCAGATTTACTACTTGAAATTCTTAGTAAGTTAGTTAGTTCGTCCTCGATTTCAGACAAAGGTAGACAAAAGCATGCTTCTTATTCCTAGCCGCCAAATTTGTCAACTGAAATTACTGTCGCTGGCAGATTTTATCTGTAATTGCTCGCTAGCGAATTAAACTCTAGCTCCATAAGTTTCCATCTCTGGATGTTTATTTTTTTTTATTTTTATTTTTTTTTTAATATTTCCACTTGACTTGCATTTAAAGAAGAATGTTTTCAAAGGGGTCTTTAAATATGAGCTTGATGGTTACATACATGATATCATGCTAAAAGACTGAGGCCAGGCAAATAGTCAATTTGATCCTAGTATTTTAAGTACGAAAAGAATCAATTTAATAATAGGCTGTTATTTAAGTCTAACATAACCCTGTTTGGCTGCTTAGCTCACATACGTCGTTCGTATTCTCAAATTCAATGTTTTCCCTTCTAATGTTACAACAAAAAAACGCTTTTGGGATGAAGACTAACAGATGTGTTGGGCAGACGTATCTCAGGTTGGCTGGGGTTGCATGAGTGAGCCAGACAGAGCTGCTGAGGTTAATCTATCCTGAACTCTAATAGCATCCGCGAAGGGGCCTCCGCAGTGTGGGGACATTTGGCACAGTGGATGCACTACTAGTGTAACCTAGTTAGTTAATAAGGTGCTCCTTGGAAGTAACGCTTGTTACTAATGTAGATAAGCTAGTTAGCCAGACATGCTAACAATTGCACCTTAGGTTAGGGTAAATAAACACAACACAGTGTTTTGGAATCTGTCAGCCATGCCGACCAGTGGATAAGGAAGTTAGTTTCTCTCTCTAGCCAGGTGTTTTAAGAACTTATAGAGATGCTATAGTGGATCGAAACACAGTTCAGAATAATGGGGGGGGGGGGGTTGCCGGGAGCCGAGCGGAGCAGGTGCTACTGGCCCATGGGGACATATTTGTGTACTCTGCTCACTCAGTGGGAACATTTTAATTTGATCCCTTTGTTTCTATAAAACAGGTCAGGATTTGTTCTACCCCTGGGCAGTTTGTGTCAGTGCATGTACAGAAACCACTGTAGTGATGCAGGAGCGGTGCAGCTCCATGTGTATTCAGAAACAGTCGTAAAAACACGCACCCGGTTTTTTGAAATTTGTGCTCCATATAATTAAACTGTTTGGTCACCTAGGAAGTCTGTACACACACTGTCAGTCAGTAGCAGGCAATAATGGGATCCGTCTTACCTGGAACACTCAAAAAAAAATGACACCATACAAAACACATCTTACTTGGCTGGCCATGATATTCACCTGATGTTATGTTCATTCATTCTGAGTACACTTAAGACAAGTGTTTTAATTGCTCGCGTTTGTTCAGCATGCAGCCTGCGTTTGCAACGGATAACGGTATTGTTTTTTTCAGTAGTGGAAAATCCATGTACGCCACAGTGGAATGTTCTCTGTTTTCTCTCTGCGTGCCTAAAGTAGCAGGTCATTTGCTCTGCAAAAGCAAATCATCACAACAAGGTATAGATTTTTTTCCTCCATAGCACAGTGTGTATCCATTTTAAAACTGAGGTTTGCGTTTCATTAATTTCATGCAGGATTGATTACATGTTTTTTGACAGAAACACCTAGTCATGTTAGATTAGGTCTGTTTATCTTTAAAAACTATATCTTTGAAAATTTGGTTATGCACACATTTCCTTTTCTTTTACTTTACAGTGAGGGGTTTCCCTCTAATTAATAGACCAGAGCAGTGGGTGTGGAAGCTCTCCGACAATCAGTCTAATAAGAACTGATACTGATGACTGGTTTTAATCTCTTTACAATCAGCTGATCCTTTACTGATTACCGACTGATTCGTTTTTAAGAATCCTCACAGAAAGCTTTAGGGAACCTGCAAAAGCCCCCACTCTTCTGCCATTTTTTTTATTTTACTCGTGCTTTGAAAACAAAGTTTGAATTGTTACTCCAACATATTAGTAGGTCTTTCTCTCCTCACACTAATAATTACATCTTGTTACATATTGTGCCATTTAGAATCTGCAGTTTTTCAAACGTCTGGATAGGTCCTCATCCCCTCCAAGCCTCTCTGAATGATCAGAGCAGTGTGAAAGATCAAATGACAAAACAGATCCTTTTACACATATATTTATTTGATTTTATCAATATATCAATTACAGTGAAGATTGATATTTGGATTGAAACATGACCCTAAGAAGAAAAATCTAATTGTTATATTCCCACAATTCCCATCCCCACTGTTTTGCTACTTTGTCCGCATATGTCGGATCTTTTCTGCCTTAACTTGTTTCGCACGTCTCCTGTGGACAGTCTGCAGAATGTGTGCATGTGTCTGTGTAAGAAAGTTGGCATTGTTTTTCGCAGCTTGTGTCAATTTTGGCCCGGGTCTGCTGTGCTGTACAGCTTTGCAGGTATCCAAATTGTGTGTGACTCTGCTGAATTCACATCCACTCGTAATAAAAGAAGAATGATCATAAAGGTATAATTAGACTGTAGGACTCCCAGTGTGGCCTTGCTGTTGTGTTGAATAGTTTTGGGTTAACACTCGTTATGTTGCCAGTTCAGCTCTGGCTCTCAGCCTTTGACTGCTCATCTGACAAGTGTGTCATTAGTAGGATCATATCAAAGTTCTTCACTTGCAGTCAAATGAGACCCTTTCACACTATTAGTACCCTTTATTTCCTGTGTTGGTACTTCTTCAGCCAAGCTGATCGTTAGACATGAAATGTTATTATTTGTGAATCACATAAATCATCGGTGTTTCATAGATTTAGCTATTTACCGATTTATTGGTCGGCCGATATTATCAGCCAATATAAACCTATCGCAGATAAATCTGTATCGGCGTATATGTTAACCTATATGATACGATATAAAACTACTTTCTTTTCAGTATATTAAGCAGAAAGAAAGACCTGAGTTAATATATTTATGTCACTACAAAGTTGATCCACCAGAGGGAGCTTTCACTACAGTGGCAAGCAGTGTAACATGAGAGAGAAGACGCAGCTCTCAAGAACTCACATCGTACGAGTAAAATACAGCTGGTGTCAGGAAATGGAACAGCCACCTCACTAAAGGTTAAAACTATAAACCAGCACAAAAACTACCACCATGTTCTGAACAGAAACATTCCAAACACCAAAAAAGTAACATTTGCATTTTGGAACTTAAGACAGCTAACTGAACTAAGTGCTTTCAGCCCTAGGCAGTGCATGCTGGGAGATGTGGGCCGTCGCTATGGCTACAGTACTCTCAGCACAGCGCAGCAGAACATGTAAGTAACTCTAATATAACTCTGCCCCTGAAAACCGTCACACCACTCATGCAAATCTCAACTGTTTGCTGTGTTAGCGAGGTAGCTAGCCAGCCATAGTTTGTCAGTCAGTAGCAGACTGAAAGGTTAGCGTCGGCGCGTCTCCTCATCCTCTGCTGCAGCTCTGCCGACGACGGTGCGGTGGTGGTTTGAGTATGTTGAGTGTTCACTCTTCGTTGTTACCTAGTTGGTGAGATGCAATGCTGGGAAGTAATTAAATAACATATGAGTTAATGTTTGTGACTGTAGCGGAATATTGCTACAGATGACGTGATTCGATAAGGAAGAAAAAAGCGTTTATGATTGGAGTTCAGTTCATTGAAGTAATGGTTCAGAATCGGAACAAAGCTGCAGCATGAATCTCAGAGCTTGATAGAGTAAGTTAGAGAAAATGTGGGTTAGTAGAGAGCAGTGGTGGAATGTAACTTAAAACATTTAGTACTGTACTTTAGTACAGTTTAGAGGTACTTGTACTGCTGCTGTTCTGCTACTTCAGAAATTGACTGATACTGAACAGTGCTGGTTATTTATTTTATTTGTTATTTATTTGTTTTCTGTGTTCATTTCTAGAATTTGTTGACAACATATATGTTAAATAATTTAACATGTTAAAGAATATTTAACTTAAATATTATTTAATAAAGTTTTTTTTTTTTTTTTTAAGAAAGCAGCCTTCTGAGTACCTTTGCATAGACATATCGGTGCAAAATCGGTGCACACTCCACATAGAAAATGTCTTTTCATTCCAGCTCAAAAATCCACTATATCGGTAATCGGTTTCCCCACTAAAATCTGTTTCGATCTCAAAAATCCCATACCGGTCGGGCTCTAGTGTTCTATTTCTCTGTTAGGAGGCTTCTGTAGTGTCACTTTGGGTTTTTCCTTCTGTCAGTTTTTCAGCTGCTTGTATGACTAAGAGACATTTCTCCATGGACAAACGCACACACACTCACAGATGCACACGCTGTTAATCCCAGGGTTGAGAATTTGTCTCTCCAGGCAACACACTCTCTTTTACTTAGACCAAGTGGTCATGAAAGATGTGTTTAAATTAGAATATTCTGCTGCACCAGAGGCAGGTGTGAGTTTTTAGCACCTCCCCCAAATCTTACACTTTTCAAATGTGCACTGCATGGTGCTGAACTTTTCATTAGCGGCTTTTTTTCTTCAAGAGGCTTACATTTCCATCAACACCTTGAATTGCAGTTTGTAATTAAGTCTGCAAGTGTGTCCTTTGTGTGTGTGTTTGCACAAAGCTCTTGTTTTTCATAAGTGAAAATCTGAGTTTCATAGAGAGTATTAGTGAATATTAAATTGGACTCTTATTCCGCAGAAGCATAGAGTCAGTGGTCTATTTATTGATGTCATGTAGTGGAAGGCTAGACTCATGGTGAAATTGGCATTCAACCTGACGACCTGAATCCAACTAGTATTTGGATATTTAACAATTTCGGCTTTGATGTAGCCGAAGGTCAGAAAGACATGCCTGTGCAAAACAGAACAAAAAACAATGTTGCAGACCGTAAATTCCTATATTTGTTTATTTACCTCAGTGGCAGACAGAACCAGCTCTTTATTTGGAATTTATATTAGACAGAGACCTTTATACCTAATTTCACCTGCTCCACAGTTAGGGCAAACTCAGTACCTCTCCATGTCGTCTTAACACATTCAGTATTATCTACATTTCCATCAGAACAATAGTCATGTCTCTGCTGCCCTCACTTTCTCTTCTCTGACAGAAATGCAGTTTTCAATCACCAGTTAATGACATCACTTTCACTTTTCCGTTCTTATCGATGTTGAGCTGACTGTTGTACGATGGCATTAGTGCTGTGGAATGCTGAATTTAATGTTGCTGTTGTTGTTGGCGACCGTCATTTAGGCTTTTTGTTAGTGCTGCCCACCCCTGGCTATTATTTAAGGCTCTGCCATTACTGGAATACCAGTTTTTCAATGTACGATATTTAACCACTTGTGTTTTACATATTTTAACATCCATTTTGAAGTGGAGTTACCCATCTTATTGCTGCTTTGTGGAACAAAAACAGCACAAGAGACAACCTTAATGAACTCAGTAGTATCTCACAGTCGAGTGTTATTTTAGGGGTGTAACAGTACACAAAAATCACGGTTCGGTATGTACCTCAGTCTTAAGGTCACGCACGGTACAGCAGGGAAAACAAAAAAAGATTTTTGTAATTTATTTTGAAAAATGGAAACATTCAACAGTGGCTCATTGGCCATGATTCTTACTGCAAGAGTTAATGCAGAGATCGTAGCCTTTCTGTAACTTACATTCAGTATCTGTTCTTTGTTTTACCTCTTGCTACCTGATTTCGGGTTAGTTGCCTCACAAAGCTACTTTATGCCTGATCTCTTGACTGATCAAGAGAAACAACTTAGTGTAAAACTGAGCTAAATTTGAACTACGTGTTAAATGGGGGAGACTGTTAATTAAATTGCTGTTGATTCGTATTCACTACATGTCAATACAAAATGCAGGCAGAAACACGTAGATTTCCTGCACACTGGTTTACACAGGGCAGGCACAACGGACTGACTGAAATGCACATGTGAAGGCGAATACACGCACCGCTCACACCCCTCTTTATTTACATGGCAACGCATAAATAACATTCTGTAATGCCCATTTTGCTAAAGTCAGTGACCACTGCAGACAAAATGGAATTACCAGGAGGACGGTCCATCAATTAGGTGAGACGATTGAGCTGTGTCATAAATCAACCTGATGACCTACATAGACACAGTAGAGAGGGAGCGCTGTCAGGCGGACTGGATCCAAACAATGACCCCCACACGCATGCACAAGAAGCGTTCTGCTGCTGCCTTTAAATGGCAGTGTAACAGCAAGGGGCATTTGGAAGTCTGAGAACAACACTTTCAGCAACACTCTAGTTTGTTTGGGGTTAGCAGGACAGATGGCTGTTTCTCCGTACACTTCCATTTAAATTACATTTTTGGCAGTTTACTGATCCACTTGTCTGGAAAGACCAACAGTGACTACAGTAGTAAAATAAACAACAATTACTTAAGTGAGCAGGGGTCAAGGCCATAGTAGCCGATTCATTATGTTACAAATATTTCTGTTGCTTAAATGGTTTTGTAAAAAAGAGAGGGGGGGTGGAAAAGATTTAAGAGTTAGGGAGTAAAAGCTTCAAACATGACATGATTATTGATCTGCGACTCTAACGGGGCATCCGCACTTCAGAAAGGAGTGCTTAGTCTCAAGTAAAGGAATGTCTGCCACATGCTTTTTGGGAATTTTTGTCGAAATGTACTGCTGTGTGAAGTAGGAATTTGAGCTGTAACAATTAATTGATTTAGTCAATCAACCAAAATGTAATTTTCAACTATTTTGATAACTGATAAATAATTTAAGTAATTTTCCAAGCAAAGATGCCAAGCCTCCCTGTTTACAGTGTCTTTCCTTTGTCATATCTAAATATCTTTTAATTTTGGACTATTGATTGATTGATTGTAAAACCAGCAATTTTCATACTTTACCTAGTGCTACAAGAATTTATAATAAGAGTATTTCAACACATAAAAACAGGACTGGCCCTTTTGCCTTTAATTCTTGTTTGATCTATTAGTCGATAAATATAAAATTAATATGCAACGATTTTGGTAATCAATTTTTTAATAGCAGAAATCCGGACATTCACTGGTTCCAGTTTCTCAAATGCGAATATGTTTTTTTGGGGGGTAATGTTCAGTATTTACCCTCATTCTATAAACCAGACAATTGATTTGACATTCCCAGATTTGACAGTGAAGACAGAAGACGGCCTTCTTAAGTTTTATTAAATCAATCCTTATACCACCAATTTCACATCATACGACTCACCCTGCTGATTTGCAACTTTTATTGACTTTATGTGTCGTTCAAAGTATGGTACGGTGTAACTTGTGAATACGCTCTCTGTTAAAAGGTTGTTCAACACCCATAATCCCTGAGCCGATGGTACAGCCAGAGTCCGTACAGTAAAAAAAAGCCCTCTTAATATTCATCAAAGCATGTCACATGACGGCTGGCTGCTACATTCACCAGCCCATATGAACGAGGTGGTTGTATCCTGCAGAGGAGCTTTGCATCCTCACAGTTTGCTACAGGCTACAGAGCATCAGAGTATTGCAGACTCCAGTGGAATGCGTCAGCAAGCAGACAGGCAGCGCTAGTGGTTTTTGGAAGGAAGATGTAGCAGTCCTATTACTCACCTCTCTAGCAGGGATAGTGCTGTGTTGTGCCTCCCAGGGGTTCTGTTCAATCATTGGCGCACACTTTATTACCTTGTTCTGTGGAGGTGTGTGTGCACATGCTGCAGAGCCCTCTGCTCTCAACTTGTGTATTGCGCAGGGATTTGCTTTTTTGTATTTACTGTAGCATGTGTGAGGTGCATTTTTGTAATGTGTCAACCTCTGAAAATGCTCCTGTGTGTTTTAGATCAATCTGCCACAGGTCATGTATGTATCAGACTTCAATCTTCTCCTCTCCTCCTCCGACACCAGTGCTGTGTTGATGATGCTGCTGCAGCTTTCATGCTGCAATCGCCACAGATGTTATGACCCCAGTGGACAAAACAGGTTTTCCCCTTAATTATTTGAACAACATCTGGGCACAAGGCAGAGGAGGATGTTCGGCCTGGAGGGCGGTCGGCTGTAATCGAACCGTAAATAAGACCCGGCTCAGGGGATGTGGGATGCTTGTGCAAGCAAGTGTGGGTTTGTGTGTGGGAGAGAGGCCATTTCAATAGAGTGCGTAGCAGGGCAAGGGGGAGGGGAAGAGGTGGAATCTGCCATATGGATGAGAAAGACAAAGGGAGAAGAGGAGGAAGCATAAAAGGGGGAGACTCAGCGGCCCACGTCAACTCACTTAATGCTCCCTGCTGGCCCCGGGGATGCTGACAGCACAGTTTTGTTGATTCATTCCCCCTTGCCAACAAGTTTCCCCGTCTTTTGCACTCAGTCTCTATTCCTGATGCCCTTGGTCTGCCCTATTTGTGATGCTCCCCGGTCTGTCTCCTCGCACTCTTGTGAATCTGGAGTCTTCCCTGTCATATTGTCCAGTCTGCTAATGCATATGCCTAATGCCGAAGAGTGTCTGTGTCTTTAAAAAGAAAAATTGAAACCGTGTGCATTATGTAATCTTCCCCACAGGGTATGAGGTGAAGGGTAAAGCCAGTGTGCCACAGGGATGGGTTACTAAAAGCTGATGGATGGATGTGACTGCTCTAAGTATGAAGGGTTCTTTCTTGCAGGCTGTGCTCCCACATTTAACACTGGAACTGGCTGGAATACATAGATTCAAAAACTGCCACTGGGTCATTTTGACCTGCATATACTGTAAATGTTTTTCCTGCAGGACAAAGGTGTGGCATATCAAGGCTACAAAGTGTATTTGGTCAGTGGAACCATACAGGCCTATGAAAATGTGTCTCCATACTTTATTCAGTGTGCGTTTTAGTTCAAGTGTTAGCGGCACTTATTGTTTTGCTTTGAAACACTCCAGCACAGTGTAATAGTAGTATGAAATTAGGATGAAATGAACTGTGCATGAATGTAGGGAGTCTAAGCAATGAGATCTGAGCATGTGGTGTCGGGTTTTGGAGAGGTTTCTGAATGCTGTGGGTAGCGTCAGTATGCAGGCTATTAAATATTCACACACCTTGCTAGCAAAGATCAGGAGTTGGTTGCGCCTGCTCTTCGTAGGTTCAAACTTAAGCCTAGTTATAACTTATACCACTAAATTAAAACAGACTGCACCACACAAACCAGTTCTTGCGTACAAATTACTAAATATTTACACCCAGTACCAGGTGTAACTGCGTTACGTAAATGCGCAGCTAACTGAACCAAATGAAAAAAAAGAAAATCTTACCTAGCTAATATGTGATCTATATATATTTGATATTATCCTATTATGGTATAAATTTGTTTTTTTTTGTGGTATTTGTATGAAGATGTAAAAAGGATTTGGTTATTTAGTGCTAAAAAATCTTTAATGAATTTGTGATATCGTGAAATCTTTTAATAACTGCTGGTTTAAATTCCAATATCCTGGGCCCCTGTGAATGATTGATGGTGCTCATACCTACAAATACAAGATGACGATTTGACCTAAATCTCTCTTTAATCCTAACTTTATTAATTTTCTGAGTCAATGAAAACTATGTTAAACAATAATCTGATCTATTTCCCTGATTTCCTCGTCTCCATATCTTGTTTGTTTGGGATTCTGCATTATGTGTCAATTAAGTGAGCTCATGAGGCTAGAAATAGCAGTATATGCTCTAGAATGGTAAATCTCAATGTGTATACCTTTTTGATCCAAATCTACATTCAATACAGTATTATAGTCTCCTGTCATTATCAAATTCTTATCATGTAGCCTTTTATCTTGCAACATATTAAAAATGTCTTCAGAGAAGAGATTGTCAGAATCCAATGCGTACATATTTATTAATAAAAAATCTAGACTGACTGTCCACACTAATATACCTTGTATAATGAATCAACCTTTGTGGTGTGGTATTGTATATTTAACCACAATATCTACCCCTCTTTTTTACCTTATCTTTACACCTTTACAATTTGAATATCCTTGTGAAAAGTATATCTCACTCCCCATTCTTTTTTCTACTTTGATTTTATTGAGTATAGTAAAAATAATTGAATGTAGACAATATATATCATAATCTTTATCTCTAAAATGTAACCCCCACCCCCCACCCCTTTATTTTTTCCTTTATCAGCTAAATCATTACAATTGAGGCTTGATAGTAATAACATTTTAGAAGCTCAATAGATTCTCTAAGTTTTGGATTCTTGACCAAAAAACCATTATAACGCACACTTTTACCATGAGTACACACAGGGAAATGGGAAGATAGGAAAAAAAAAACAAGACATAGAATGAGGGCACAGATTGGATACACACATACCAAAAAGAACCTAATGTAACAACTCCTAAAACTCACACATAGCATAAGAGTGTCAACTCTTGCTTCTTCAAACACATACAAAGGCAGGCCTCAGAACCAGAATAAGTCAATTTATATACCGAAAAAAGATTATTATAACAAGATAATAAGCCTCTTTTTTCTCTCTGTGCGGGCTACTTAAATAAAGTGACTCTTGTGTGAAACAACCGAAACGGTTATTTCAAAATGGCCAAACATGTTGTGGGGAGATGAAGACTTTTTTCCTGTAAAATTTTCTAACACTGTCATGGAATTGCAGAGGTCAAATGCCCGTCCAGCCTTCATTGAAGCTTCATATGTCGTCCTTTAAGGACTGTGGAAGATGAAATGCCCAGGTTCTGTCTGCGGTTCACCAGCTTTTCAGCTGTAATACGTTGATAATTGGGCTCTGCAGTTTACAGGCGGCTTGAGTGCAATTCTGTTTAAAGTGGCCGTGTGAATAGGAGCTGCAAAACAAGAAGCTGCTTTTTTAAGGTCAGGTGTTACATCTGGAGGGCTCCAGAAAAATTGATACAGTCAAAACTAACGAGGCAGCTTACTTCATGGGAGCATTCATGTAGTTAACAGGAATGGGTTATGATCGTGCCATTGTTACATGTGGGGAGGCTTTTGGCCTTGCTGACTGAAAAGTAGACTACCATCTGTAGAACAAAGATAGGCTATAACCTTTTGCCACTTTTTTGTAGCGTTTTGATCATACCCACTCTTCTTTGTCTTGGCTCAGTAAATGCACAACTAAAACAAATGTTTTTAGGTTGGAGCAATCTGTTTGGATGGGCGGCCATGAAAATTGTATGTGGGGAAACCGTTATTATATACAGTACATGTAACACTGTTTCGTTATACTGAAACTATCTATGAGGACATGGCAGCAGAGGAAAATCCCCTCACAAGGCTATGAAGGCTTTTGATCCAGATTCTAGTTGTAGAGGGACGATAGTGTGCAACAACAGGCAACCCCCCGCCATCATCTTCATTTAATATCATGTTTCTTTTTCCTTTGAAAACCTATCCTTTTATTTTAGTTGGCCTAGTTATTTCATTATTTTTTATACTGATTGTAGATCAAGACAGAGGATCCACGGATCACATGTGCTACTTGAAAACAAGCTTGCAAGGGGGTGAGTTTTTTTTTTTTTTAAACAGAACAGAGTATGTACACATACATCAAAGCGCAGACCAATTAGCAGCCAGGCCCTTTTTTGAGCACATAACGCAGGGGGCATAAAGTCAGAGTGACACTGTGTAAAGTCGCTTTATTACTGGGTCATCCAACCAATTGCCACTCTGGGTCAGCTAATCTGGAGGTCAAACTTCCCCTATGAGCAATTTTCTTCTGAAGCCAACATAATGCACACCTTGATGCTAGAACAGTTAGCACACAGGAAAAGAAGTTAACATCACAGGATAACACATAAAAATACAGATGCATTCAGGAAGGAGGCAGGCCGACACACACACCTAACAAACAGGGGACATTTCATAGGCCACAGTGACAAGATCAGCAAAGTTTTGCAATATCAAGCATGTTTTATATGTGTACTAACTTCCAAGGTCCTGTCAAATATGTTTTCTGAGTATTTGACAAAGCCCATTGAAATCCACTGATTTAATTCAAGTGGGCACCAGCCATTCAGTGATTGAAGGCCACTTGCCCTTTTGAAGTCTAGACAAAAAAGGGGAATGACATTTTCAGGGGACTTACTTTGTGTCAGTGAGTAGCAAGTGTTGCTGCAGCAGCAACTCTCAGGGCCTTAAGAACTGCAAATTATGGCTCTGGCTACAAGCAAATCAGAGCTGGCTTTGGTACTTATAGACGAGGCAAAGAAGCACTTGATATGTTTCCAAACACTGGTTTGGATTAACTGCACTGACAAGACATCAAATTTGATGACTGTCTGTTACAGATAGGGTTGGGTTCCGATAGCCGGTTCCATTTTGGATCCGGTGCCTGGTCGGCAAAAAACGCTCTCCTTTTATTTCTCCTTGTTAGTTTTTATTAGCCAAGACCAATGTTTAAAACATGCAGGCTTCTTCGTGTATAGCAGGCTCTGACCATTGCTTTTTTTGCAGTTAAAATGTCCATTGTCACTGGTGGTAGAGTTTATCAGCTGGAGTCAATGAATCCTAATTCTGTAACAGCTGCTCTGAAACTTTTGTCTGTTGGTTAATGTGCTCTTTTCAAGCCGCTGACTGTACGCCGCCAAAGATTATTTGTGAGTGAAAAGACACATCACTCTGTGACTTCTCTCTACGACCACAAGTGAACTGTGTTTTTGTAGTTCAACAGAGTGGCGACTCTTTTATATAGAAATGGTCTTGCTGATCGTGACACGTTAAATACAGGAGAGTCCCAGTTAAGCTTTTTATGCTTATCAAATCAATATGTTGTTCTAGAGTCAGCTATAACCATTAATCATAGTTCCGCATCAGGACCATGTAGTTTATGAAAGTCAGTTGTAAAGCAGTTATTTCAGTGTGTCAGAACAATCAATAGCCATCAACAATTAATCATATATTCACAGAAACTGATAATTCAAGACACTTAAAGGAAGACAATGTAGTCAAAAACTTTTTAGGAAATAAATAAATGTGGATTTGAGATGTGTGTGACCTGTTTTTCCAATGCATTTTGATGGGCTTGCATTCCTGATGCTTACACTCGTCTGTTACCTTGCTGTTTGCGAGCTCTCAGAATTAGAAACTTGATCTGCAGTGTCTACAGTTCCCTGCATGCTTGAATGTCTTGAGTTGGCTGGCCTGAGAATAGGTAATCCCTCCAGAATTTTGGAATTAATCTGTAGCTGATATCCAGCTCATCCTGCAGAGAGTCAAGTTCTTTATAGAACGTGTCTCCTTCACAGCCAACAGCTTATATTTCAAGTGTTCGAAATTATGGTAGCTACATTAGAGTGGCTGAGGAGGTTTTTTTCAAATCAGACATTTCAAACAATTCAATCCACTAGACTATGTGGAAAGGATATTAAATAATAAAGGTAACACTTTAATGTGGTGCAATATGTTAAAGAGTATAAAATGGAAACATTTTCAATGAAAATAGCAGCTTGGATTCAAGTAAGACGGCTGCTTATTAAAGGTTTAGATGAGGAGTAATCAGCATTGCATCGCCATTTCATTTCACTGTTAATTTGGCTTTTCATTGTATTAGCTGATATCTGTTGTGGAGGGGTTGTTATTTTTTCCTAACCTATCAGTAGGGATTCATTTCACACCGAAATCAAGTATCAGTTGCTGTCATCAGTTAACTTAACATTTTTCACAGTGCATATTTGTGGCCATTTTTCTGTCACTATTTTTCATTCATCTCTAGGTAGCTGTAGATCAACATCCCCATTCTTAATTTGGCCAACTAAGCTCTGATTGGTCGACTGTTTTTTCAGTGCAGGGGAAACAACCGCCAATGAGCGAAAAAACCCAAACCCATTTGAATTGTTGAAAAAATCAGAGATGTGAGCGGTGACTCAGAGGTCTGGAACAAGGCTAAACTACCCAAACCAAGCAAGGGTTTGTGTGAGTGGCTGGTACCAAAGTCTCCATTTTTAATAACCCTTGCTTTCTTTTCATGTCTTGTTATCTACGTAAAATTTTAAGTTTTGGCTTTGACAACAAGCCCTTCTCTGTGGTCTGCAGGGCGCAAAAAAACTGCCACTCCCATTCTGCTGACAAGTCAAAGGTACCCTCCATAGTCCATAAAATTAGATCAACAGGAGTTCATCAAAATTCTCTAAACCATCTCAACCATTTCAACATCTTCTAAAACCTGCACGATTTATACAGACTCTGTAGTCATTAACTCTGTAAAAATAGGTAAGTCAAGTAAAACAAGCCCCATGATTTAAGTTGTCCAAATGAAAACAAATGCTTGTAGTTTCTCAATGGTGTGTTATTGCAGTATGCGCTGGTGGAATATTAATTTAGATCTCAGGGCTAATTAATTCCCAACTTTAGTTTTTGTCTTTAGATACAGTGATGTTAACTGTCGCTGGCACTGCTGGGGTTTCTGTTGGAGCGTACTATTTCATATTTACCTCTTACAGACGGTAGGCTGGCGGCTGTTGTGTTGTATAGGAGAGATGGTTCATGGCAGAGTAAATAGGGATTCTTTAGCTAGAGTTGAAATGATAAACTAAAGCTGTTTTCCAACCTGCTTGCAGGATTGTGGATTGAAAGAGGACAGCGTTAACAAAGTTGGTGAGTTCAAAACCCAGTAGTTCAGTTGGAAGCAGGGCAGCCTTTCGGGGCTGTTTAAACAATTAATGGAGGGCACATGCTTAATTTTCTTCTTTCTGTTTTCCTTTCCTATTAATTACTTGTTGGTACTAATAGGGCCTACTAAAAAGCGTTAATAAAACATTTTTTTTCTATGTAAATTTGAAAATCACCTGATGGATATGAAGCTGTTTACATTGACACACCTGTATGGAAGCCGAAACAGTAAAGGTAAACACCAAAAATATAAAGAAACGCTATTAAGAGAACAGAAATCCGCAACCCCATCAAAAGGGCTTTTGTAATGGCAGATACAGCTCATGGGAGGCTGTGGTCCACCTTCCTGTAACTGTTTTTTTGTGCATCAAGCTGGGGAATTTCCTGTCTGTTACGGAACACCCCTTGAATTTTGACAAAGTGCATGTCGTGGAACAGTGAGTTTTTTTAGCTACAGCATTGCTAATGGTTTATCACTCTATCACCTACTAAATGTTAATCCTAAACTGTGCTTTTCGTCTCCATGCATGCATGATATTTGAAATTGTATTTAATTAAACATTTCTTTTTGTTTTTTAAGGGGAAACACTAGTGCCGCCTGGCAAGCCCAAACGCACGCTTCCCCCACCCACTAAATTACACTTTACTGGAGAATTCCTTGGCATTCATGAAATTTGGTGTTGACTCAATGTACAATTACTCAGAAGTACGCTCATCACCCTTGAGGGCGTTGCTGTCTGTTTGAGAATGGCAGGCTGTAACTCAAATACTTGTATCTAGAAGTCCGTTCAACTGAAGTTCAGTGAACTGGAGCGATTTGTCATCCATTTGACCCTGTCTTCATTGCTCAACTTGAACCAACTGTGGAGTTAGAGTGACCTTTTTACATGGAGGATGACTCCTAATATAGATGTCAAGGGCATAGTGTTCTAGCTTAACCTGCGCCTCCAGCAGGCCTCTCTCATCTCGGTCTTCCCATCTCTTCCATGTGTCACTGTTTCAGTAGTTCAATGTCGTGACTGCATGCGGTTCTGGAGGACAGACCTTGCTTTTCAATACCACGCCCAGAGATTTTCAAAATCTGTTTTTGTGAGATGGATTATGAGGGTTTAATGGAAAATGTTAATGTCACCATCCGCGTTGGTGAATTGAAATTCAACCATCGTGGGATTCATGAATCAGGCAGTCCACTGATTTGTTTATACCCTTGTGTAAACCTTTGTGAAAGAGAATTCTTCTTGTTTGGATGCACGCACCATGCAGTCTGTCATTAGCATAAGGAAACGCCCAAATAATCATGTACATGAGCAGTAAACCTCATGTGCAAACTATCTACTTGTGCAAAGTATACATCAGAAGACAGAAAAAATGTAGTCCTATTATAATAGTGCATTGGAGGGATTACATCACTCAGGTCAGAGAGATCCCCCAGGACAAACAGGAGAATGTTGCAAAGGATAAGGTCATGTTGGCTGCCCTGCTTCTGTACGAGCATGACAAGGATGAACTACTGCTGCAAATGTTTTATCTTGCTAACTTTTCGTGGAAACAGTGGGAAGACGGGCCCAGAGAAACTTAGAGCCTGGCAGGGAAAGTGTGTCTCTTGCAGCCTCTCGTCTGTGCGCATGAATGTGTCATGAATGAGGCACATTGACAATTTCTTATATTAATTAGATAATGAAATGCCCTTGCCATAACATTTTGTGACATGTTGGAAGTTGCTATCAGTAAACATGGCTTTACTTTTCCTCCACAAAGTCAATACACAGAATTTTGACAGAGTCAGACCTCTGACACATGTCTGAATGGAGTTAGGCTCGGCTGTATTAGTGAAAAGAGTATGAAATATTTGTCTCAGTGACGCTGGCTGAGGACTGACTCGTGCCCACAGCTCAATGACTCTACTAATATTAATTTTCCCTCATCTCGTTTGTAGTCTGTGGGCAGCTAACAGGAGCACAGACAATGATGACAGCTTTTATGATTTATGAGGCCAGTGTTTGATCGCTCTATGGCAGAGATAAATGGGATTGTGGTTAGTCAGCCAGTGAACTAGGCCTCTGCTGTGTGTGTGTGTGTGTGTGTGTGTGTGTGTGTGTGTGTGTGTGTGCGTGCGTATCTGCATTTCTGTATGAATCCATCCCCCCTCTCTTGCAGCCAAACATGACCCTTTCAGTGTAGCCATCATAAACTGCAAGACAAAAGCTTTTGATTGATTAGTTATATCCTCTGTCATCAGTGAGCTGTTTATTGCCTGGTGACTGATTATTTTCATGCCATTGAATCAGAGAGGTGTGCGACAACTTTAGGAGAAAACCCAGTTTCTAAAACCCAGAAGTTTAGCGTTGTTACCGCTGCTGTGAGCGTCAAAGAAAAAGCATATTATGCCTTTTTTCTCTTATATACAACCAGAAACTCTGTTCTATTAAAGGGTTTTATCAAACCTATAGTTGGTTTACCTTGGTCTGAGTTGCGTGTTCCGCTTTGGTTCGGTTTCTTTTCACACAGAAAAGCATTCAAACGAACAAAATGCGTCATTAAAAGCCTTGTGAGAACGTTTGCTCAGCTCATTGGTTAGCTGTGTCTGGAGGCGCGAGTGAGAAAGTAAACACAGGAAGAAGGTCCTGAAGAACGTCCTCCCTGCCCAAATACCAAGAAGGCAGCGTACTTCGTTACTAGTCCAGGTGAGACCTGAATTCATTCTAGCTTCTAGATAGCAGGTTGTTTTTCTCACCTGCATCTCCGTATGCAAAGCGCACCTGGCTATGGGAGCCAGAGGCCGAACCGAGGCCGCCTCCTCTAAAGCAGGAAGGCTTTTCAAGGTCCTGCGCTAGGGGCCCCGCCTCAGACAAAATTGAAAAAAGGTAATGGATTTTGACACACTTCTATTTATTTATTATTTGTCTTTCCTCTATTTGGGGGATAATCCTTCTCTAAGTTTTGGGGGCTTTGGGGATATAAGCAGGAGGTATAATGTGGCCATAGAGTCAGTTAGTTAGCTGTGGGCTCCATCTTGAGCCTGTTTTTTTTTTTTTTTTTTTTTTTTTTTCAAATTTTTACCTTTTATTTGTGTGTTTTGTCTCCAATAAGGAGAAGGATTTTTTTGGGGGGGGGATTTGTCTCGCCTTTTGGCAGTGACAGCCAAAGAGAGACAGGAAATGCGGCACATAGAGAGGGGGGATGACATACAGGAGATTTGCCACAGCTAACCGCGCCCCAGGAGTATGATTTATGGCGCAAAGTGCGGCAATTGAGTGCTAATAGTCTTAAAGTACCGTATGGCGCTTTTCCATTACCAGTTCCAGCTGAACTCGACTCGCCTCGTCTCGGCTCAGCTCGGCTCTTCTCTTCTCGGCTCGCATTTCGCTCCGTTTTCGCTCGGAAGCTCGCCAGAGGTGATACGAAAAAAAGTACCTGGTAGCAGGTACAGGTACAACTTTCACACAGTGGAAAACCAAACTAAGGCAGGGCGAGTCGAGGCGAGCTGGTACTGTGTAGTGGAAAAGCGCCATTCTTTGCCTCTATGAGCTGTGTGATACAGCAATTGATGCAGCACCTGCTCACTAAAATGATAAGTGGGGCAGATAAACGGGCTAAACAACACAGGTCTGAAAACGCCCTAAGACCCTGCTGTATTTTAGACGAGCTCTTGTCTAATGTGAGGATGTACAGTAACAGGAAAGACTCATGCACCTTCTGCTGTGAAATAATGAGTTTTTCAGGCAAGAAAAAAAAGACAAGGGGGGTTGATTTTGCAATCACAAATCACCGCGGCTGCAATATTTTATGCCACCACCTGTTGTCAGTCGAGTGGGGTATTTATAGTAGTAGGACTGATGATGTAAATAAGCACAGCTGCAGTTCAGTTAATTTGTATGGAGTGCTGCAAATTAAGACCTAATGGAGGACCGAATTTAATGTGTCCCCAAAAGGAGGTGTGTTTTCTGGCACTGAACTCTAAATATTTGTTGGAAAAAAACAATAAATCTATTTGGATGTGTTAGTCATTATTCAATTAACCAGGCCCGCTGTATGCTGCCAAATGTCTAAAAACAACCAAACACAAGTGGATGGAAGCTGAGGATGAGTAGTGAGATCAGGTGGAGATGAAAATGGTGTTGTGTATAGCTGGATGTTTGTCATGTTTTCTGAACAGAGAGCTTCAGTACTTCTGTACTTTGTCTTTTAATTTGCAACAATATTCTGTTTTGGTTATCAAAGTAAATACTGAAGGTGTGACAGGCCAATGTTGTCTAAGCTGTCTTTTGACTGATGAAGACACTGTAGTGTCGAAATATTTGTCTGTTTGTGCAATTTTTAAGGCTTTGGAAGTTTCCTGTCCTCAAACTGAGAGGCACCTGATTCAGGTGTATATTGCTTGGAGATGTGCAGATAACCCTGTTTCAAGTTGTCTAATCTGTCTCTCTCTTGCCCTGTCCGACACGCCCCGTGTGTGTGCCCAATAAAGCGGTTTTCAACAGAGAGGCAAGTTTCACACCTGCTTCTCTGTTAAATCACAGATGCAGTTTCCTTTGCCGCAGTGGTCAATCTGCAATTATAAATCAGGTGTGGTGGCCATTTCTATACGTTTACGCTAGCACAAATCCTCTGTGTGGCCTCATAGTTTATACTGACACATGGTGTGACCATGAAGCACCTAAAAAAGACAAATGTTTATATTTTTGTAACTTTTAAGAAAAGGGTTTTTATACACATAAAAGTGCAACACACACCTGCCGGAATGCAGAGTGATGTGTAATTTGAATCATGCAAAGTCGCATCATACAGACGGAAGAAGTGGTCACGGTACAGTAGCCGGGATGTGCTGAATGTGACGTGTAAAATGAAGGAATGCGATCAATTTTCTTACACCAATCATTTGTGTGTCCATATGGAAACACAACTATAAGGGCAGGGATATTGCAAAGCAAAAGTCTGGGATGATGGCTGGTTCAGAAAACGTGGGGCGAGCATTCCAAAAGCAATAGTAAATTCAACTGAAGATGTCCGTTGGGTTGGTGTTTTTTTTGGCCCTAAACAGATTCCCAAATACATGTCTCCACATAGGCACTTTAACGGCTGACACTAAATGGTTCGCACTACCCAAATGGACCAGAACCAGAGGACCCTTTGTAATGTTTTCTGTTTCTTTTCTTTCGGAAAACAGGAAAATAAAGTGGTCCAATGCTCTGCTGTTGGAAGTTGCAGTAAAATGTAACTACCTAGTTATTGTCTTACAACACAAATTCACACATTACTGTACATGCATTTGTGTTGTACATCCAAGAGCTCCATGTGGTATTCTGTTTTTCATTAGCCTCTTATCTATGCCGCTTGTAATGGCTCAGCATGAAACAATAGACAGCTAAGTGTAGCTTCATTTGAATTGTCCTCTGAGAGTCTCATTTACCCAGACATAGCCTATATTGCCTCGGCTCATGATTCCCTGCAGCCTAATCCATATAGCTACAGTTTGCTGTTAACGCCCATGTTAAGCATGTTCTTTCTTGGAGCTGAGGGCAGACATGTTGCTTTAAGGTACAAATTAAAGTCCTATATGTGATTGGCTCCTGGCTGAGGGTGCACAGTGCATTTCACTAACTGATATTAATTGATTTAATTGTCATGTTTGTGTTTACACTCAAGGCACTACACATTGTTTAGTGATAGTGACTCCGATTGAACGGTTGTCCATGTGTCACAGCCCCACAGCTGGGGAACCTGCCTTGATTGTGGTTGCTATGGACATAAGTCACATGTAGCGCTTGGCGCTGCTGTGGTGCGTTTTTCCTCGGAGGGCTCAGTCACTTGCGGCCTCTCTTCTCCTTGCCTCTTTTGTGTTCCAACTTTCGTCTTCCTTCTTCCAGTAGTCGGTTACATTGTAGTCACTTCACAGCATTTTTCAGCCATGGTTTTTAAAACATGGAGCAAAATTTGTGTCCCTTTTCATTTCTTTTGACGTGCTAGTTTATCGATCATGTTTTATTTAAACCTGTGTAGACTGATAGCTATTTTCTACCACTCTGTCTGTCCATGTGTCACAAGCGATATCTCCGACACAGTTGACTGGACTTTTAAAGCACTTGGAGGAATGATGCATTTCATCATTTCATGTTGGGATTTCCAAAGGCATGTGGCCATAATAGGAGACGGGTTTGAAACATTATTATACCACGTGCATGCTCTTTTTCAGCAACTCCTTTCATACAATAATGTACTTTTACTGCATAGAGTCAATGGGTAAAAGAACATTTATTTGTCCTTCTTCTAAAGGCTCCTCTGTAGCAGTTAGTGTAAAGTGTTGGCAACAAAGCGTTGCTGATTGACCTTTTAATCTGGAGTTTCCCTGCTGGTCTTGAGACTCTAACCACTGGATATGTGCCTGCTTTACTTACATGTATTGCTGCTCATTCTTTCACTACACTTTGAAGAGAATTGTAATTATAGGCAAGAAGCTTGCATCATTTTCAGAGCCAGAATTGCCAGGCCTAGTTGTGTCAGATCACAAGCCGCTTATGTGCCTTGGTTCCTATTTTCAATGCACCGTTTTAGTGTCATAAACAAACATTGTGCTTGAGTGTCTCCATCCAGATGACTTAAATCATTTCCACTTAGCGAAAGCTTATTTAGTTTCACAAACAGCCACCAATTTTACTCTGCTTTTAGCTACACTTTATGGCAAGCGATGAGAAAGAGTGCACATATGGTACATCAACCATAACGATGACAACAAACAAAAATGTGGCTGCTAGGGAATGGCTAAATGCTCAGGACTCTGGCAGAAGGGGCTCCGTTTCACAGATTCCCGAGTTCAGACACTAAAGGATGCAACATTTGGGATAAACAATCTAAAAATAAACATTACCGTGGTGATGGCAGGAGATGCCTGTTTGTCTGAGCACATACTGTATGACAGCGAAATACTTGCGAAATAGAATACTAGTAGAACTTTGTGAGACATAATTACTTTTTTCATTTGAAAAAAGATAGTACTTTAAAACTATTTAGCTCCTTGGGACATGAGGTTTCAGTTTGCCTTCATATTTCCATTGTCGTGTCTCCCTTTGATCTTGTACTGCATTGAAAATGGACCATGCCACACAAGCAGCCAAGGTAAGAAGTCATGTGACCTGCTCCAGCCGGGCCTGGCAGTTCCTAGAGGGGTTGGAGGAAACACGTTTTACTTTGAAAAATGGGTGACATTCCCCTTTAAGCTATTGAATCATCAACACTCATTGCTGAATCACTGAGTTCCCATTCATGGTAGCAAAATATTGCTGAGTAGAGTACTGCACTCAGTTACAGAATTGTAATTCAGTACCACAATGGATTAGATGTAGAAAATCTTCCCTCAGCAGCTGGTGACTCTGATATCGTGCTGCAAATTATACTGTTAAAAATGCACACACGCACACACACACGCACATTGAGGCAAACACTTAAGCACAGTGAACAAGGAAAGCTTTCTCTGCTATGTGAATGAGTAGCTATGGCTGAATGGTTGAGTGTGTCCTCTGTCTCTGTGAGGTCGACAGCCCAGGGAAGATTAGGAGGAAGCACATCAAATGAATGAGAAAGGGAGAAAGAAGAGAGGAGATGGGGGGGGGGGAGCTGATGGCTCAGGAGAACCCACTGCATAACACTTGCTTGAAGGGAATTATCGCTGTGAGAATTCTGCAGGGTCTGAGAGTGGACATGAGCACGCACGCATTAAATGTCTCCAGGCTTAAATCAGTCTGATCAGCTCCACCCATTTCTAGTTGTTCTAGTTGTTCCTCGTAGTTCCTGTTTTTGTTTCAGTTCCACCCCCGTCTTTTCCACCCTCTGTACCCATAGTGCACATTCATGTTTACTTTTGGAAATGTGCTTCTGCATTATTCATTACTGGCCATGGTCTCGCCTTTGGCATACCCCATGGGTGGCCCACATACATAGGTCTTAACTTCTCACCTGCAAAACACCTGCATCACTGTTTTGTGTTCCCTAAATGCTCTTTGGGTTTTTTTTTTACCTGTCAACCTGACATTAACATTTGGATGAGTACAATTTTTTCGAAACAGAAAGGAGGAGAAAACAAAAATTCTACTCATTGGTCCAAAAGCGGAAAGGCAGAGACTTGAGTCAGTGCTTGCTAGCCTGTCCAAGCAAATCGAAACATGTGTTAATGATCTGGGAGCGGTTTTAGACTCTGATCTTACTTTTATTAGCCTTTTTAGCAAGGTCACAAAACCGTAATTTTTGCATTTGAGAAACATTGCCAAAATGAGGCCATTTTTAACTCAGAACGATGCTGAAATGCTGACACATGCTTTTTCTAGTCTCTTAGACTACTGCAACTCTGGTTTTACTGGCCTCCCTAAAACGTCTTTCACAAAATTACAGATAATTCAGAACACTGCGGCCAGGAATTTGACCAATACAAAAAAGAGAGATCACATTACCCCTCTGCTCGCATCACTGCACTGGCTACCTGTATATTTTAAGGTCCTTTTATTTATCTACAAAGCCTTACGTAATCTAGCACCCTCATACATCAGCGACTGGCTCTCATTTTATGTCCCAACAAGAACTCTCAGATCTTCCACTGCCTTCCTAAGTTCCTAAAGTGTCCCTAAAGAAATCTGGTGTGGCTGCTTTCTGTTTTTATGGCCCCAAACTGTGGAACTCCCTCCCCTTGGATCTTAGGACATCAAACTCCCTGGTTATTTTTAAAAATAAATAAAAGACCTTTTTTTTTAACTTGGCTTTTAATTTGATTGACATTGCTGGTTGACATTTATCAAGCTGTTCATTTTTTTTTTTTATTATTTTCTTTCTATTGCCTTTGTTATTTATTATTGGTATGACATGTCTTGTGAAGCATGTTGGCCTGCATCTTTGCATGACATTTGCTATACGAATAAAGTTATTATTATTATTATTTTTGTTGTTGTCAGTTACGCCCCAAAGCTATGGAACTCACTATCTATTATCAGGGAAGCCAGATCGCTAAATATTTTTTTTAAAAAGCAAGCTAAAAACATATCCCTCGACTTTTGCCTTCGTACCTTTCCTGATACAGGCCAGAAACTCTTTTTGCACTTCTTTTTAAATGATGTATTTTACTTGATTTTTTGCATTCTATACATTCTATTTTTTACTTTATTTTTATTTTTATTATTATTCAGTGGGTTTTATTTTCCATCTTATGTTATGCATTCTATATAATCTATTTTTTACCTATATTTTAATTTTATTTTTACTATTATTATCAAAAGGGTTTTGTTTTCCATCTTATTTTCCATTAATTGTGGCATTCTATCCCTGTTTTTATGCTCATTCTATGTCTTTCACATGAAGCACGCACTGCATGTCATTTCTTTGTTGCAAAGCACTTTGAGCTGCATTTCTTGTATGAAAGGTGCTATACAAATAAAGTTAATTATGATTATTATTTTCTATTTTGTGTCCTGACACATTTTGGAAAAGTATTTCTATAGCTGACAGTTGTTAAATCAAATTCTACAGAAAAATAGTTTCCACCAAGCAAACTAGACATGTGGAATGTGCTTAAATCAGCTTGACAGCACACCCTGCTCATCACTAAAAATATTACTCCGCCAAGTGTGTGCCTCCCTTGTTTGTGGAAAGCTGAAGAGCAAACAGTTTTGTGACCACAGTAAAAATCCACTGTCGTGCCAATAGTGACGTTAAAGAACAACCTCTCAAATAATAATGCTTAATTAAAGCCGTTAATAATAATGACAGAGGGTCTGTTGTTGACTGGGTGCAGGGCCCCAGTCAAGAGAGCCTGTGTCACTAACTGGTGGCTAATGCAGTTGGCAAGGAAGTCGAGGGTGGGGCTGGGTTGTAAATGGACGCTGTTTTAAAATAGTCAAGTCTCCCAGACATGCGTCACCACAGCCAGGCCACAACACAGCTTCCTGCTCCTTCTCCTTTACTGGTTTCCGTATGTTCAGTTGGCACCATGCTCTACACTGTCACACAGCTCCCAGTTTTGCATGTAGATGGCAAAAAATTTTTAAAAAAACCCTCACTGCCTTGAGTATCTTAAATGTTTAAAAATCAGAATAATCAGACACTTGATTTGCCACAATCAGCTTTATCTACATGTGGAAACTTTTTTTTAATCTAAGATACATACCCTAGAGGCATGAGCTTGGTCCATACTGAAATAGATCTAATACTATTGGATGGATTGCAATGAAATTTGGTACACACATTGAGGTCCTCCTCAGGATGAATTATAAAAACCTTGGTGATGCCTTAAATTTGTATCCACCGCTTTGGTTTATGACCAACTACCTGGAAAACTAATGGCATTCCCATCAGCCTCAGCTTTACTTTCTATTTAGTGCTAATTAGCAAATATTAGCATGCTAACACATTAAACTAAGACCGTGAACTTGGTAAACATTATACTTGCTAAACATTCGCAAGTTGTCATTGTGACCATGTTATCATAGTTACCTTAACCAGTAATGGAAGCAGACGATGTTCGGTCAATAGCAAAAGCCAGAAGCCAGACTGAGCCACAATTCGTCAGCTTCTTCGCTGAAGTGTCTATTGTTACCGAATGTGCCCTACTAGTGTTGATTGGGATGATCCAGGTGGGGACAGGATTCATATGATTTAGTGATTGTTACAGTGGTTGTAGACTTTCAAATCACGTGGTTTCCATTAGCTTTATGTCATTCTTACATTTTTCCATATCTGTACATCTGCCTTGTGGAATAGCTTGTGTATGGAAAGTGAAGATTCATTCATTGTTTGTTCAGTCACTAAAATCGGCATTGTCAGGTTGTCACTGTTTTCGGGGCGGGGGCACTGAACTGTGCCCTCCACTCTGACATTTGTGCTGACTTATAGCTTTAGTAAACAGCTCAATCCCAACTGATGCTCTCGGCATTTGGCAGCCACCCAGAGTTGAGCATTTAGAAAAGCCATTGACAATAAAAGTAACTTCTGTGCATTTGTGGTTTACCGTATCAAAGGGAACTCTTGCCTCATTTAAGTGGATGTGGGTGGGCGACAAGTAAGATTACAACTCCTGGAGGGTGCTGAGGTCATGCTCAGAACAGTAGATGAACCCAGACCTTTATAGTGTATAAGCACATACATCAGTATGCGTATGCTAAGACTCTTAAACATAATTTTGTTATTAAGTTGGAATTATATACAATTGTGCAAATATAGACGCTTGATGTTCCGCACAGAGAAAGAAATGTGTCCCTTAAGTAGTTTTACAGCTTGAATGCATTATGCAAGTATTATTTCTCACAGTCTACCGGACAGATCTCTGTAGCCTCAGTTCTTACGGTATATTGTACCTCTCCTCGTGCCCCGTCCTTTTCTGACTGTCGAATTGAGAAGTGACCCTGTCTCCACTCTCTGGATAACCTCTTTTTGACTTTATTTCTGAGGTTAGCATAAAGTACACTCAGCAAATATCCAGCTTGAGGTACTCAGTCCACTGCTGTCACACACCATTATCAATACAGTTTGATGGGTTGTCATAGTGACATGAGTAAAATACACTCTGGAGGGTTGTGTCAGCTGGAAAAAGTGATGACAATGAGTGAAATGTGTCTAAATAAAAGCCATTCTAAAGGGATTTCTAACCTACAACATTCGACATGTTTGTGTTGTACTGAATGAATGTCCAGATTTATCCTAACTTCTAAATGTTAAGGTTTTTGATGTAACTACAGACCAACGGGCGGGTGGATGGATGGATTCAAACTTTCCCCTGTTACCTTGCTTTAAGCACATTATCTTTGTTTTCTTGGTTTTGTTCATTACGAAGTTCATGTTTTCTCAGACACACTAAAAGATTGAGCCCAGATTTCAACCTAATTGGTCTGTTTTATATTTGATTTAGGTCAGGACCGCATTTGTCTGTGTTTACATGTGGTACTGGTGCAGGAAGAGCGAGTGCTAGACCCTCCAGGCCACAGAGGATGTTGACTAACTGAACCCATCTGTTCTATTTGCCAAGTGTATACCATGCAAATCAGATACGTATTCACTTTGAGTCTGAACAAATTTCAATATTTACATTTCGGCGTGAAAGTACACTGCTTTGGTTTTTTCCTGTCATAGCATGGCATTGTTTTTAGCCGTACTAGCAGCGCTAGAGATGGGAATGTCAGTCGGCTGTTAAGCCACTTTGGTCAAGACTGAAATATCTGTTGATGGATTGCCATGAAAGTTAATACATACATTTATGAACCCCAGAGGATGAATCCTCATAATTTTGGTGATCCCGTGACTTTCCCTCGACTCTACCCTTTAGCACCATAATTTTTATTTTAAAGGGGAAAGGTCTCAACAACTGTTGGATTGATTGCCATGGAATTAGGTGCACACATTTGTGTCCTCTTCAGGATGATTTGAGATAACTTTGGTGGTCTCTTAACTTTTCCTCAAGCACCATCATCAGGTCAACATTTTCATTTATCTAATACTTTGGTTTATGACCAAATACCTGCTAAACTAATGGCATTCCCATCAGCCTCAGCTGTACTTTGTGTTTAGTGGTAATTCGCAAATGTTAGCATGCTTAAATGCTACACAGAGGCCATCTGTGTGGTCCATGGTAAATATCCCACCTACTCAACTTCAGTATGTTAGCATTGTCATTGTTGGCACTGCCTTTAGCATTTAGCTCAAAGCACCGCTGTGCCTAAGTACACCCTCACAGACCTGCCAGCATTGCTTTAGAGTCATAGGGCGTTTTCACACCTACCTTGTTTGGTCCGGACTTTTGGACTTTTCCAGTTTGGTCTGAATCAAAATTACAGGTGTGAAACCTCCCTCAGACCACGGACAAAAAAAGAGGTAGTCTCGGTCCGGATCAAACTTAACAAAGGTTCGGTTCGTTGCTATTGTGAATGCATCGTCTGTATGGTTCGGACTTTCAGACCATTCACAGGAAGTTCCGGTGGTTCCCGCGTACCCCAAACCACAGAAGAAGACAGAACTGCCAGACCTGTCACAGAAAATCGCAGGAACAATGAGCCGTGGTAACGTTAGCACATGGGGAGAGGAGGAGACACGGTTTTTAATTGAAATATGGTCTGAGGACATAAGAAGAAGTCAATGGGGAAAAAAGGCACAAAAATTCAGGATTGCTTGCAGTCTTCTCCTCCTCTCCTATGGGCGCCGATGAAATGTTCGCACAACGAGGACGTTCATTTGGCGAGTTTGAACTAGCCTCAGACACAGTTGGTGCTGCAGATGGTAACGCCATAGCAATAACAGCGTAGTGGCAACAATATGCGTTTGTTCATTCATCTTGTCAAAGTTACTCGCTGAATTGACAACACGCTGACGTCACACGCACGTCCGCTAACGAACCAATTAATGTTAAGATGCAGCCCACATAACTGATGATGACAGGACTCAAGTACGTCATGTAAAGGTCTTTAGTGCGCTCACATAATTCCAGTGTGAAACCAAACCAAAACGAACAGAATGTTTAAAAATGTATCAAAACATGAACTTTGGTTTGGACCTTGGTGCTGACCTTGGTGCGGACTTTCAGGTGTGAAAACGCCCTTCGTCTTGTTCTAAGTTAAACTGATTTTGTTGATTTTCATTATTTAACAATGTCATCATCACATTGATGTGACTAGACTGGCAAAAGCACCTAAAACAAACACAAATGTATTTTACAAATTATGCAATAATAAAGAACAAATTGTTATAAATTACCACTTTTACATGTACATGTCTTTTACATCAAATCATTTGCACTGTTTATCTCTAAATTAACTTGGTTGCATTACACAATGATGGAGTGCACAT
This sequence comes from Coreoperca whiteheadi, assembly GCA_011952105.1. Taxonomy (NCBI): domain Eukaryota; kingdom Metazoa; phylum Chordata; class Actinopteri; order Centrarchiformes; family Sinipercidae; genus Coreoperca; species Coreoperca whiteheadi. The sequence goes on from CM022488.1 coordinate 22,181,128, forward strand.
CTCAGTCACTTATTTATCTGGAGTTATATGTGTGTGTGTTCATGCCTCACTACCAGCTAACTGTTGCCTATAATGTAGCATACAGTCACGACGCTAATAAATTACAACCGCAGAGCCTGCAGACTCTGCAATGGACACAGAGGGGTACAGAACATACCAGACTAGTGGTATCCAGATATTTTTGAAAGGTTTGTGTCCTGGACTTAAAGCAAAATGCATGGGTCTTGTTCTTGTTATACATGTACACTCACGCAGAGATACACACAGTTTGCCCACAGTGGCACCATGGGGTCAGAATGTATGTGATGGAGTCAGTCAACCGAGAGTGACCTCTTTTAATGCAGCGGCTCTGTTTAGTCCCCTTCTAATGAGTGGTTGTGACTCATAATCTATACTGTGTACTAAAGCCGGAGGGTTGATCAGTCTGACGGTGTGTCTGTGCGTTTGTGTGCGTACAGTATTTGTAGCTCGTGTCATATCGAGTTATGCAAAGTGGCTCTCAGACATAATTTCGCTTGATGGGGTGACAATTATTTATGAAGTCTCTTTGTTTCCATCTGGTGACCAACATTTAGCCTTTTGTAGTAACGTCGAGTTGTTCTTTAATATCGAGGCGTGCCACCAGGTGTAACAAACAGTTGTGCTTTAAAATGATATCTTCTTTTCCTTTCGGCTGTTCCCTTTCAGGGGTCGCCACAGCGAATCATGCGCCTCCATCTAACCCTGTCCTCTGCGTCCTCTTATAGTTATCGTTCTTGGTGAGGATGGATCTTAAATCATTTTAATGGTTTATGTAGTGTTCCAGGGTTGACCTTACTTGCCTTAAGTGCAATAGTAATGCCTAAACGATTTATCATTCATTCATACGTTTGACTATTGGCTCTAAATATTGTTAATGCTTTGTTTTGCCATTTATTCAAGGATCAGCTGAAACTGAAGCTCCTTGTGGGGGTTGGCTGAAATGTGTCTTTTTCTGCCTTGTACACTGGCGAGATGCACAAAACTGTCAACAGAGGTGTCAAAAGAGTCAAAAGTTTAAGCAAGTAAGCAAGAAAAGTAGATGGGTAAGGAAAAAGAAAGGATGTGGGTAGACAGTCGGGAAGGAGAAAGAAATTGGATAGGCATTGGCGTGCTAACTGCATTGGCTACTGATACACACACAGAAAACATGTTTTAAAAACATGCATTAGAGGTTTTAATCCCTCCTTTACTTTAGCTTCAGGAAGGTTCGTTCTTGTAAAATAAAAAATACTTGGCTTAGTGCCTTGTTGTTCTTAAAGTATTTCATTATGACTCTCACTTGACATATCAAATTTCAAACTAGTGTTGCATCAGTATTGCGTTCATGTCACATTTTGACATGAACAGGGCAGCTTTGATCACATGCCTTTAATTCAAAGGTCGGAGGAGTTTATCCTGCTACATTTCTCTCGAAAACTTTTTTAACCAGTGAAGGTTTGTTGACCATGCATGCCTATTCTTACCACTGGCTGTACATTCACATTCGCACAGCCACTCACATTTATAGCTTTCAGCTATTGGCCACTGAGCAGCTCCATTGGATTGACTAGATGTTTTCCAAAGATACCTTTGCAGCAGCATTTTCAGTAAGAGAGTGAGTCATTTGCTTCTACCTCACAAATTTCTCCAGTCTGTGACTTCCATCCTAATTCCTTAATTCAGTTTTCAGAAGTGCAGGCTTTTTGGCAGCCAACAGGCTCAAAAAGCCATCAGCTGTCACACCATCTGCATAATGATGCTGAAGTTTAGTTCAGTCAACACCATCACAGCATCATCTGGCCCGTCAGTTTCACCTGCTCAAATATGTCAGACTTTTCAGAGTGTAGTTTGCAATTTACTGATTGATTGAAACAATGTCAAATTTGGTAGCATCTTTCAGAAAGCTTTGAAAGAACAAACTGGAGCCCATAAGTAATACAGTAGATAAAACAAATAACATTTAAAGGGTGATCACACTAAAAAATACATCTAAACAGTGAATAATAACTGCCAGTGCTACTGGAAGGTCACTGAAAAAAGGTCACGTAAAATTAAAGGATGTTTACGCTTGTCAACTTACACTGTCATTCATCATTAATTGTAACTGAAGGCTGGGTTTGGTTTACGTGCACTCAACGATTAACTTGTAGCTCAATAACACATGACATAGTAGAAAGAGAGACGAGAGGTAGTTTGAACTGAGAATGCAGATGATTTGAGGCTTTATAATGAACCCATTACTGAACCAATATCTTAGTGGTAGCAACAGAATCCCTCCTTAACTAACTGAAAGAGGGAAGCAGATCATTGAACACTGTTTGGGGTTTCTGCCTCTGGGAAATGTAATGTCAGAAATGCAACTGAACGTTTTTCTCCCTCTCTGGAAACAGGGTTAATTGCACTGTGATGAAAGTTTGGATTAGCTTAGGGCAGGCTCCATTAACAGCAGTTGGCACTTTTTGCCAACGGTTTTGTCTTCAGATTTCACAAATTAAGAAGCGGCGTGATGTGCAAAGCTCATTTAAGAATCAGCAACCTAAGCATTTTGTTCCTGCTTCATTAACATTAAATTGCTTACCAGTTGTTGTCTTTAATGCATCACAATTGACATCTGCCACAGAGTTTGGTTGCTCATGAACCTGCTGTGTATAATCTGTAATGACTTTGACGTCGTAGTCTTTGTTGGTGATTTTAACATCCATGTTGACAACGTCCAGGACAAAGGGACTAAAGAACTGTGTTTTGTTCTTGATCACTATAAACTGACTCAGTATGTGACAGCGCCCACACACAACAAGGGGCACACTTAATCATCTCCAAGGGTATGAACATTTCTAAGGTTGTGGTGACTGATGTTGCTCTCTCTGATCATTCCTGTGTTTTCTTTGAGAGTGCTATCTCCGTGCATACAAATGTTCAAACAGAGGTACAAAATGGTATATCAATGAAAACACCAGTGAAATATTTACTCAGGCTTTCTCTTCCATCCCTCTCTTGGGTTTCAGTCAATGAGTTTGTAGATAACCTAAAATTACAAATGTTATCGATGCCATTGCACCCACTAAAGTGAAGGCTGTGTCTGGTAAGAGAAGATATCCATGGAGAAATGTCACGCTGGTAAGAATAGAAAAAAGAGAGTGTCATAAGGCTAAACGCAGGTGGCGAAAAACACATCTACAGGTTCATTATGACATCTATAAAAATAAACTTCGCATTTATAATTTAGAACTGAGAAATGCTAGGTGGTCCTTCTTCTCTGTTATCATCGCCATAAACAATAATAATGCCAGTGTCTTGTTTGCTACTGTCGACAGGCTAACAAACCCTCCTGTGTCAGTAGCCTCTGAACTTCCATCTACCAAGGCATGCAATGAATTTACCTCCTTCTTCACTGGCAAAATTCAGAAAATTAGACAGGCAGGCAGTGCCTTCATATCAGGTACAGGATATGTGTTTGTCCCTGTGTCCACCTCAAATCAATTCAAATAGCATGACATAATTTGATCCTATTAACCATATAAACTTGGAGGACATTATACAACATCTGAAATCCTCTTCCTTCTTGCCTTGATATTATGGCTTTTTCAAAAATGTTTCTAATTGCATGGCCTCAGATCTTCTACAAATTGTCAACATGTCTCCTCTCTCAGGTGTCTTCCCACAGGCCCTGAAAACTGCAGTCATCAAGCAAATCTTAAAAAGGAACAATCTAGAAGCGTCACTAATGAACAATTATAGGCCAATATCAAACCTACCATTTTTAAGTAAGATCATTGAAAAAGCTGAACAACTTCTTGGCATTAAACAGCTGTTTTAATGTCTTCCAGTCAGGTTCTTGAGCAAACCACAGCACTGAGACTGCACATGTTAAAGTCTTCAATGACATCCACTTAAAAACAGACAGTGGGAGAATTTCAGTCTTGGTATTATTGCATCTCAGTGCTGCATTCGACATGGTGGACCACAACATATTACTAGACCGACTGGAAAACTGGGTGAGACTTTCTGGCACAGCACTAAACTTGTTTGAATCCTACTTAAAAGACAGGGACTACTTTGTGTCTATAGGTAATTACACATCTGAGCAGACAAAAATTACATGTGGAGTTACCCAAGGTTCTGTTCTGGGGCTTCTTCTATTTAACATCCACATGCTACCACTGGCTCAGATTATGCAAAACAACAAAATATGATACCATAATTATGCAGATGACACACAAATTTACATAACATTGTCACCAGGGGACCTATGGTCCCATACTTGCGCTGAGTAAGTGTATTGAACAAATTAACGATTGGATGTGCCAGAGTTTTTTTCAGTTAAACAAAGATAAAACTGAAGTTATTGTTTTTGGAGCCAAGGATGAATGATTAAAAGTCAGAACCACAAACCAAGCCAGAAATCTGGTTGTAGTCATGGACTCTGACCTGAATTTCAACAGCCACATTTACAAAGTCAGCCTACTACCACCTTAAGAATATATACAGGATTAAAGGACTTATGTCTCAGCAGGATTTGTAAAAACTTGTCCATGAATTTATCTTCATTCGACTCGACTACTGTACCGGTGTCTTTACAGGTCTCTCTAAAAAATCTATGAGAGAGCTGAAGCTCATTCAGGATGCTGCTGCTCGTGTCCTCACTAAGACCAAGAAAGTGGATCACATCACTCCAGTTCTGAGGTCTTTACACTGGTTTCCGGTCTGTCAAAGAATGGATTTTTAACTACTACTGTTGGTTTTATAGTTTAGGACCAAAGTATAGTGTCAAAACTAAACATGGAGAAGCAGCATTTAGTTTTTATGCACCATATATCTGGAACAAACTCCCAGAAAACTGCAGGTCTGCTGCAACTCTCAGTTTTAAATCAAGGATGAAGACTTTTCTGTTTGCTGCTGCCTTTTGCACTGTAATCTTTACTCTCCTCTTTTAACTTTTTATTTTCTATTGAACTCTTTTGAAGTGTTTTTAAATGTCTTTTTATATTGCCATATGTTGCTTTTATGTTTTATGTAAAGCACTTTGAATTGCCAAATAAACTTGCCTTGCCTTGCCTCGCCTCATGTGGAACTGCAACGGTAGTTACTAAGAATGCAGAGTCTGTGCAAAAACCACTGAATTAAGAGCTGCATTCAATAAGATTTGCAGCGGCAAAGGATTTTGTAACAGACTTAGCATCACAGTGAAACCGACAACAGAGTTTCATAATGCAGATTCTCTGCTACCGCTGGGGGGAAGCAAAGGCCAGCTGTGGGATACAAGTTATTCCTCTCCAATTCAGCAAAATAGGGCATCTTGATGCAGTGTTATAATGAGATTTCACCTTGTTACAGTGTTGTGTTTCTTTATAGACATCCTTACAGTATAAGAGCAAGCAACCTTCAACCTCTGCTGTCACCACTAGCCCTCAGATTTATTTTCCTCTGCGCTGGATAGTTCATGGAGTAGGCAAGGCAGAATCTCTAGAGCAGAAGGTAGTTGTTGCAGAATGTTCTTAGACTCAAATTGATGTATGCATTAGTGGTAAATTAGCAGTAGTTGTGTCCTTAGAGACTGGGCTGCGTGCGTGCTAGCATAGCCTGTCCTCCTCTTCTGTTGCATTACTTGGTCACAAGACACAAGAGAGAGAAAAGACAAGGTGAGTCATAGCAACTCACAGCTGACTTATGTAACAAATCTTACACTGTATTAACAAAAACCAACCAAAACTCTTGTGCATACAGTACATGGATGCTCCAGTTTCATTGCTGACTTTTTGTTAATCTTTTGACAGCACACCATTGCTGCATGCATGGTGAAACAAAATGAAGTAATTTCACTGACCAACAATAATTACACATTTAGGGCTAGCCTCATATACAGTAACCTGAGCTGTGTGTACTGTATGCTTAGATACGTAAGACTAATATACTTTTGGTCATTTTCTGAATGTGGAAAGCCGTATATGCATAGTAACATGCACAGGCACACGTTTCACGGCAAAATATGTAAATTGAGGCTAACTTTGTTGAAGGTGACTCTTGTGCAAGAAATCCTTGTGGCAGCTCAGAGAGGTGGAGAGCACCTTGGTGGATGTCTTGAATATACATGATGGACACACACACACACACACACACACATACATCCACAGTACATTGGAGAATGCAATAGATGGACAGTGTCTTTTTTTTCCAACCAAGTTGCCCATATGTCCAAGCAGATACCATATGGTCTGCACCGCTCACCCTACCAGTCTTTTTTTTTAAGGGACAAGCCAACTCTTGCCTGGAACTGCAGGAATTGAGTTTAAGCTTAAATAGTCTAAGTTTGAGCAGGATCATGAAGTTTTACATTTTGTTCTAAGGTTTTTGAGAAATATATATATATATATATATATATATATGATGATACTGGTACATGATCGTCCATTGCACATGTACTGTATTTTACCTGGTATTATTAAATGTGCTACTGATGCAACTCTTGTGATGCCTAAACTTGTATCTTTTGCTCTTTTCTCTGTCACTGTTGAAGGGCAGTGATATGTTGGTGGACAGTGTGAGACACGTAACTTGATTTTAATTTATTTAGAAGCATGCAACTCGGGTTCACTCCAAAACCTAAACCATGCCGGTGTCACCTCCATTTTTTGTTTTCAAGATAGCCCTCTGTCCTTGTGCCAACAATGGAATCACTGTCACTAATGTGATTGGACAATGGGGCAACTCCTTTTCCCATCTCTCTGTGGATGTCTTAGCTGTTTACTGCCACTCTGTTTTAAGTGCTGTTTTGTTGTGGTCTTGCTGTGGTTGGTGCTGGTTAGAGTCAGGTTGCCCGGGGCAGGGTCAGGAGGGTGTTGGCCAGTGGTTTCTTCTTATGTTGTGGTGATCCGTGACGTACAACCATCTGCCTGCAGAGATTCTTGGCCTTGTTTCTTTTCATTGCTGCTTTGGCTTGAATGTGCGGCATCTCCTCAAAAAAGTCAAATGTCATCTTCTTTTAAGAAATCATTCACCCTGTGCGTGACACAGGTCAAGCCTTATTTCAGCGCTACAGTTAAAAGCAGGGTGTTCCTATTGACTGGGTACAGAGGATTTACTGCAGGATCACTCTTAAGCTAGACTCCCGTTAATGAATAAAATATTTTTTAATGGCATAATTGAAAGACGAAGATGATGTTTATTTTTTTTAATATATAGCTATTATTTAATTTTTATTTTTAAGATATTAACATAGTGACCTTATACTGTATGATATATTCCAGAATACTTTATGTATAGAGCCACATCACACACATATTAATGATCTACTTTTTTTCCCCTGCAGTTGCGGTGTGTGGCATTTGTGAACTGGAAAGGACTGGCGAATAAAACAGCATTGCCATAGACTACGCAGTGGAACGGTGAGTTCAGAGCTGTGATATTTCAGGTAATTAGCTGGCACTCATGCACTCTGTGACTTACAGGTGCAACACAGGGATTTCTAGATGACCAAAATTTCAGACAAATCGGCGTATTTCTTCGCAAGTATGACCAAACATGAGAGAAGTACTATAAGAGGCAAGGCAAGTTTATTTGTATAGCAGATTTCAACAACAACGTATTATGCCTAAGTTGCACTTTGCTGACTACATTTCTCTTTCAACCCTGGAGTTACTCCAGTGACCAATGTGCCAAATGAGGAGTAATGTTACTAATCATTCAGAAACCAAGAGGGTTCATATTCAGTTCGAGGCAGAGTTCATAAACAGTGATGTAACTCATATGTGCACCTGATGCCAACTCACACCACCCCTAGTCTTCACCTTTACATAGAAGTGAATATATGCAGTTTTTGCCTTCTTATTCTTCGTTTGCTCTTTAAAGACTTTGTGGAGTACAATTCATATCTCTGCTCCAGTGTGGCTATTTTTGGAACGGCTCAAATATCAGGGGATCCTGGACTCTTGCTCCCTCTCTTTTTGTCTCTCTTTGCCTGTCTCCTTCACTTACCCCCATTCGACTGAATCTCAATGCCTTCCTCTGTTGTGTAAGGATGATTAATTATAGGGCATGGAAATACATTTATGTACAGGACATACAGTATGTACCCATGTCCCTTTGATCTTCATCTTGGGTGAATGAGTCACCGTCCACAACATGAAGGGACACTTTACTCATCACTGGAAGTACTGCTCGGCCTGTGAAAATGGTTGTATAATATCCTCTGTGGCTCTAGAGGAGCTTTCTAAAGTCTGAAAACAATAACCCTGATGATGCCATAGTGATGTCATCAGGTTTGTCTCAGCTTGGGAAAGCCTTTGTTAAACTGTGATTGTGATTGTTTGCATCAATTTTGACCATTCTTTTCAAATTCTGTCTCTCGCATGCCTCATCTTTTTTGGTATTTTTTGTTAAAGACTTTAAAAGTGTGGGGTATGCGATTCTAATCCAATACACGTCTTTTTTTGTCAAATTCAGCGAATATCTCCTCGCGGTCTGCCAGCTGTTTGTTCAGTGTGTGCACTGAAAAAAACAACATTGTTTGTACTCAGCCCTGGCGGAGACAAACAAAAGGGGCTCGGACCGAGCCGCACAACACTATTGCAGGCATGAATTGTGTGTCAGGTAACGTTAAATGACTTGCCCACAGACATTCAGTTTACTTTCTAGTTTGCCAAGATATGCTGCTGGTTGCGATGTTAGCTATAGTAGCAGGAGAGTTGTGAGTATCGCTGTCTGGAGCATGTTTGCCGGCTCTGGGAAACATCTCGTCCTCTTTGGCTGTGGCTTCACAGCAGCAACTGTAGGGGCAGTTTGCTAATCCATAGCCTAGCTAATGTTAGTGTTGTTACTTGCTTTGTTGCTTTTTGCTCTATATCATGGTATTTGTAATGGTATTGGATTTCTCCAGAATTGCATACCCCACCTTTTAAGTGACATGGAGCAGTTACTGTTCGCAGAGAGCTAGGGACAGCTCAGGCACTGGTGGTGTTATTGACAAGAGGAGACATTTACTGCCCTCCTTGCACTCCTCTTAAATAGTCCATTTTCCTGCTGGTTGCTAGGGGGAAGGAACTGTCAGGTAGAGAAGGACGGCCGCCTTGAGAAGATTCTGATCACCACAGGTTGCCACACGGGTGCTGTGCCCAGTGGCGCTCAGGTAATAGCACCATGCTGTCTTTGTAAAGACCTTCTTTTTTTTTTTTTTACACACACAACACTTATTTTGCATTTGGCAATTTAAGCACATGTTTGTTTGCTTACATCGTAAAACTGCAAAACATCATCATCACACTGCATGCTGACATGCGAGCAAAACCTGCTGTTAATTTCCACTATATGACTATTATACAGTATAAGTTATAAGGCGGAATATCCTGTCCTCTTTGTGTGCTGACATTTGTGTGTGTTTATGGCAGCAACAATCCTGCAGCCTGTGAGGTTAGAAACAGAACCCGTGGCATCCTGCCCTCCTGCTTCCACCTCCCCTCCATTATTGTAATGAATATTTAGTACTGTGTTGGCAAAAAAAAAGAAAAACAAATGAAAAGGCTGATTTTTTGTAGGTTGGAGAGCATTTTGCTAAGTGCCATTATGAATACCTGGACCAGCTAGAAACATCTGGATAGGAAAACTGAGAAACGGCTTCCCAATCCCTCAACGATTTCTGTGGTACTTCTAAACATTTAGAGCACCCACTTCATAAATCCACTGTAAAATAGCTATTGTTAATGTACGCATCCCTAAGTACATTTTGCTTGTATTCATTGTTGTAGGTTACACTGATGGCTATGATATATCACATGTTACAGTGTCAGGTCCTCACTGAGCGATGGAAGATGAGAGATCTGTGCAATAGTAACACACCTTATTTAATCTTTTTTTTTCTTCTTGTTGGTGCTACAAAGGTGGCTGCCTCCGATGATGTAACGCTCATACCGCCAGCGATATTTCATCGAACACAGCTTGTGTGCCTAAGCAGTGCACCAATCAAATGAAACAGGAACTGCTGGAAGGGTGACCTTTGGTCCTACAGCTGGGACTTATAATTCAGGATTGTGTGTCGTCATAAAAAGAGCTGCGTTGTGTATAAAGCCGAGAGAAGGTCTGCTATGTGGCTGGACAAGTCAGAATCGTGATTTGAGTTTACTTTGCCTTCCATCTCTTTACTTTTTCCCTGTCTGAAAACACACACATTGACTCAAACGCACACACAGACATGGACACACATGCACACACACTGTGTAGCTATTCTGTACATATATTGAACCTATCACCAAGGTTTTATGTTCAGTCAGCAGCAACCGGGGGTATTGCAAACATTTCTAATGTCAGTATCTCACGTTAGTTCAAGCATTTCAAGCTGGGGCATTTTGAAATACTGCACCAGAGAAGTATATATATTTCTTATATATTTAATGCCTCGGCTGACCCTCTGGACACTAATGTGGAGGTTCTGTTGAAATTTTGATAGCAAACCTGCTGGGCTGACCCACATTAGTATAGGACCATTAAAACTGCTCCCCACATAACTTAGGATTCAATTACTAAAGCATGTATTGATTTCCAGCACCCTCAAACGGTTAAAGGAATTTTCAGTAAAAACTGATATCGCCCTCTGCTTCATAATTTTCGAAAAAATATTTGCCAGTCAAAGTTTACCTGCAATTAATGTCAATGTCCCACACCAGGGGTTTCCAAAGTCGTACACTGAGGGCCCCCCTCAGACAAAATGCCGCTGAGAAGACTTAAAAGAGATAATGATGTCCATGGAAAGTGTAAGTCACACTGAATCTTAAAATATTCTGTACCATATCTTGCCTGTGTGTTTAGTTAAGACTCAAGGTCAAGGTCAAGGTAGCTTTTTTAGTACCCAGGTTACATTTGTTGCGCAGACAGGAGATTCAGCAATCCATCCTTAAAACAATTCATAAAACATAATAACATACAATAACGATAAATATTACAATATATAAAAAGTCAATGTGCTTCTACACTCACCCTCGACACCCACCTACAGGACGCCTTAAATCCCACTGCCGGTCGCCTCACGAGCATGCGCCCTAGGGATGATTCAGTCAAGTGTGTACTACGATAACTAACTTCTTGTTATAGCCAGAACACCGGCATGCAGATGCCCCCTTTGACCTCAGCAATATGTCTCACGTCTCTCCCTCCACGCCATGAATGCCTTCATTTGGCCTCTGTTCAAAAGTTGCTTCTAACATCTGTCTTCCTCTCGTATTCCCATCCTCATAAATCATTTGTCTCTAATGTTGCTTTTGGAAAGCTGCTTATTTTGACTATTTTCTCAAATCAACATCAGCATTCCAAAATATCATAAAATAAATATTGCGCTACATTTTAATAGAATAATGTTACTGTATTTTGGCTTCTCTTTCTTCAGATGCTCCAACACCGTATGTTCTGTATGATCCAGTAGCCGGAGTGCTTCATAACACTGTATCACACTGATTAACGAGTATTTATATCCATCTGGATTCTTTCACACACGGCACCCACACTCTGTTGATCTGTTTCTCACTTTCTCTCACAGTTCTTTTTTACCCTCATTAGCTGTCATACAAAAGTACATCGTACATGTACACTGGTTTCCGTCCGTGTGACTCCATCCAGGAGACGGATGGATCCGGTATCAACGCACCACATTTGTTTTGGAACCTGGAAGGGGAAACGGGGACCAGATGCGAAAACAATGTAGTCATTGAGGCAGAGTCGTAACAGAGGCTGCTATCACTGATAGTGTAGATTCGACGCAGCAGAGTTAGTCTGCTTACTGTCCCAGTAACATCTGTTTTACACTGTACAAACTGCAGAAGGCACTTGGTGCATCTAGAACAGTGATCAAACTTCATATTACTACAAAGCCAGGGTTGTGTTTACGTATCTTTGCTGTAACATCAGTTCTGTTTACTTCTTGGATAAATGAGACCCCTAGGTATTATTATTCGTTGCTGACATGTTGTGTACATAGTCAGTATGAGTATCATTATACATTTGTGTTGTTTTGGTTATGTGACAACCAGAGTGTCCAATAGACCCTGACAGATACTGTATTTCTGAGGACCATACCAATATATTCGGGATAAAGCGCCCAATATTTATTTTTGAACATCTTGAACACAGAACATAACCAACAGTTTTCAATAATATCCCTTAAGTTTGATTATTAAAGAACTGACTGTCCACTAAACCCCTCCCCCAAACAGTGTCCGATCATTGCTGATCAACTGTAACCAGGCATGGCAGGCCTGTTAAGATTTTTTCCACATGCTGAAGTAGTGTGCATGGGGCTATAGTAAGAGAGATATTGGTTATATAAACAGTTTGGAGGGTGGTGTTTTTTTAATCACCCTTCCAAATCCACGACTGCAGGAAAAGCATGTGCAGAAGTTCCAGCAAAAGTGCAAATAATTGATTAAATAGTGTGTTTATAGTCTGTTGTAGGCAAACCTTTTCCATTCCCGACTAACTAGCTTACAGCAGCAGTAACGTTAACGTAGTACCTACAAGACTAGAGTATATCATTAGCCAACTACTTTGCATTATTTTGTGGGGTTACCGGTTATGATAGTCGACTAGATATGAGAACCCTGCTTCTGCCTGTCTGTCTGAAATCATGCACCCATTAATAAGAATTTTTTGTGGTAAATCTGCCAGCATTATAACTTTAAACTACATGTGCAGTGCGAGAGTGGAAAGCCTGACAGCAGTAGCGGCAGTAATTAAGGGGGGCACGGCATAGCGAACGGTCAGTCATGAACAAGATAAATACTGAGCAGCACATTTATAGTGGTGGAGACGCTGTTTCTAAATGACCTCAAACATATCTTTCCCATTACTGCAAACATGAGGCTGTATCTGCATACCTTTTTAGCAGAAATACAGGGTCATACTAAAATATCCATATCAGCAAATATGTGACAAGCAAAAATTGACCAATATTTGCCAATTTGCCACTGAGGAATCAGTGGGACATTATTGTCCAGTGTGACGGTTTGAGGAGTTGCATTCTTTTTTTTTTTTATCTTTTATCAATAATTTAAGATAATCAACTTTATAGTTTTGAACCAGTATGGGCCAAATTTAATCATGTCAGCTACTCAATGCGTCATATACATATTTAATCAAAATTGAAGTAAAAACAAGTAGTGGATCGGACAGTATTAAAGGACTCGGATCAGGATCTGGGCCAAAAGAACTTGATAGGGACATCCCTAATACGTAATATTCTTTTCTTTAGCTGGCGTAGACTTGAGCTGCTGTATATTACAATGATAAACACGCACACATTCATATACGCATAAATTCACATATCAACTTTCAACAGAACGTGTTGTTGCCAACTAACGCCAGCTTGGCAGGATGACTACAGATGAGTCTACCTCAGATCAGCCCATCTGATCCTGACACTCAGTTCACTCATTAATTACACACAGGCACACAGATAAAACAATTCAGTGCTACTTATGGAAGCACCCCACATTAATAAAAATCCATCACGCATGTCTATATTAGTTGTCCGTTGTTACGAGCATTATTGTCAGGAGACAAATTCAAGTCTAGACGAAAAGACTCTCGTCAGTCAGCCACACACAGAGCAGAGAGATGTGTGTGCACGGTTACACACACGTTTGAGAAACATGCACTGAAATTCACATATAGTCACTCAATAATAGCAAACAGATAAGGTAACAGAGTGAGAAATATCTAATTGCCTTTCTACAGATTAAACAGACCATTTCTTTCAGGGGACACCGCTGTCAGATTGGCATCAATTCTAGTTTAGACTAGAAAATACAAATAATAGAGATATTGACTTGCATTTAATGTTTGCCTTCACTTGACACTGTGTCCTGAAATCTAAATTAGGTAAACCCTAGACAAAACATAAGAAAGAAACAGTCAAGCTACTGGAGAAGCTTGCTTTTCCCGTCACTTAAAATCCCTCACTGTGGTACTGTAGGTAGCCAACCATTCCTCGCATGTTGTGATTCGAACAATATAAACATTGTTAAATTAATAAAAGCAATTTAGCAGCCACAATGGCCTGCAGACAACAGAGATAGCTTTATTTACACACATGCTTGTACTTTGCCCCACTAATCAGTTACCATACCGAGTCAAATCAGATTGTTTTGGTCTAAATCAATTTTCCTTACAACCTCACCGCTGTCGCCACCATTACTGAAAACCCCTTAAAGCCTAGCAGGACAGCGAGGCTGTGATTTGATCTTCCTCACCTTGATCAGATTACACACTGGAATTAGTATAATTACAGCTGTCGCTGATTAATGGGCAAGTTATAATTAGCACTCTGGATATAGGGTGTGTGTGTGTGTGTGTGTGTGTGTGTCCGTGTGTGGGTGATGAAGAAAGAATGGTTGTGCATTTCCTGGTGTGTGTGTGTACAACTTTGAACATGTGCATTCTCATGTCCTGTCCGTGTGTGTGTGTAAACAATATTGTTTAGCAGGAATAGAGAAGAAGTAGTTTAATTGTTTTTAAAGTGGAATTGGCTCAGGCCTAAAAAAAATAATGATACTCAACTCATTATCACTGTGATACATGTGTGTTGTGTGTGTGAACATCAGAAGAAACAGAGCGGTGCACACACCAGAGTGAAAGAGCTGGGAAACCCAGCTTCAAGACACTGACATTTTATTATTTTATTAACTTCACTCAGATGATTCACAGGGGGTTTTAACTCACACAGATGTTTTGGCCTAAGCTTTCATTAATGTGCAATTATTTCATTGTTAATCGTATTAACCTTTCAGGCCTACCTACTGAATCAATCATCATTCATTACAATCAGCTGTGCACATGGCGATTGCTGTCCCTGGCATAGCGCTCCATGTTATAGCTCAATTCAACTTCTATTATTGAGCACATTAAATACCCAAAGGCAATTCAAAGCTCTTTGCATAACACATACAAACATTACATGAGAAACACAGCATTAAAACTCAAGTTGAAAATACAGAAACAAAGCGACAGAAAATCAAAAGTAAGGTGAATAATGGTGAGTGCTGGTGAGATTCAGTCTAGGGTAGCGAAGAATATAATATTTTCAACCTTGCTTGTTCAAGTTAGTCACTCTCCATGTCTATTTTGGACTCTGGGAACAGTTAGCAGAAAGCTACCAGATGGCCTGAGAGGCCAGTGGGGTTCATATGGTAAAAACACAGTCAGAGACGTAGTTTGGTCAAAGACATTTGTTGACATGCAGAAAATCAAGTCTATGAAAGCAGTGCAGAAACCTGAAAACTCTTGTGATGTGTTTAGCTTTTTAGGACGCAGGCAGCACCATCCTGAGAAATAGTCCAAACAGCTGGAAATGGGAGCATGGACATTATTTATGTCACACTTGGAAATGACTCTTGTGATTACTGCTATGTTTTTAAGATGAAAGTCATCAAACTTAATTATTGCAGAAAGGATCTATGGTACTATAGTGTAGTAAGGGACAGAGCTAGGTAAATGTGTGTGTTGTCTGCATAAGTACAATTGTTAATTTTACAAATCCTTCTCATAGAAGCAATAATAGTAATAAATACTGCATATAACCATTACAAACCACATTATAAGAGCAGCCAAATGTACACTGTTACGCAGATTATGAAGCAGGAATAAAACTGCCCCTTAAAGATTGATAGTATACTCCATTAAAAAAAAAGTACACCAGAGGAATTTGACTGAAATTGGCTTGTGTACTAAAAACCTGCTACATTCTTTCTTTGTAAATTAGTCATACAAAAATGGTTAGTAGGGAGAGAATTTACTGTTTGTATGTCCTAACTTGGCTTGACGTGAAGAGACATGGTTTTACACGTGGTTAAATGTGTGTATTTCTCTGCATGTATAAGTACAGATATTCCACCCCGCACTGTTCCTTTTATGTTTCACTGTTTTCCAAAATGTCTGCATTATTGTTGGTTGTTGGATGGATCAGGGCTTGTCACTTGAGTTTGACGACATGCTCAAATTTGTAGCAGTAAGTGGATGATTGATTCTGAGATGGGAATAAGTATTTCCATTGCTGCGTGACACCGTCTGTATGCAAATCTTACACACAGAGTCATCAAGATAAACTGGCTGTCCCTTTTCATTTGCTACAAACCTACATTGCTGCCCAATGGCAACAGTTGCAGTCTCTCGAGTGACCAACTTCTTTGCATCTTTTTATCTGTCTCTAACCTGAAGAGGAGAGGTCACGTGACGGTAGGGTGGGTTTTAGAATGTATTTTGCAACCATGGATGATGACAGATTCTGAGATTTCCACATTACACTTAAATGAATCTCTGAGTACCCCCTGCCTCACTGAGGGAGGCGTCGATACCAACAAGCCGGATAGTATGGAGATGCTCTCAGAGTAGCAGAGGAAGGGGAGAAAGGCAGTGATAAGAGATTGAACTGAAGGATTTCAAATATTAATAGAGATGGAGTGTATATCAGACATTGTGCATGCATGAGCTATTTGTGTGCAATCCAGGTTCAACAAGCTTAGCCACACAGCAAACCTCTCAGTCAGTGAGCAAGGGTAGCCAAGCGGAATGGAGGAGCAGGCAAATGAACAGGATGGCTAAAATAGATAACGCAGATGCAGCTACCTCGGTGGCAGGGCTGTAGTGGTGAACCCAGCCTTATCTAAACTTCTCCGTCGCCGGCCCACAAGACCTATATCAGAGATGGACCTATCCCTCTGTGCTATATTGAAAACAGTCCCAAATGTAACACGAACTACAATATATGGACTTCACGCTAGCTTAATGTTTGAAATATAAAACAACCAATATTGCAATTATTTTATGTAAATTAAACTTTGACTTGCTACAGCTTTTCAAGACACTGTTAACTGTACAAGTCAATGCTAAAATCATGGCTCTTGCAATTTGAAAATTGCCTTCTTTCAAGTTGTGTTTTCAACATCAAAATGATTATAAAAAGCCCCTATTTTAAAATAGAAACTGAAATTGCATCATATTAATTACAGCATTATATGAGCTATGGAGTAACTTAAATGATTTATCAGCAAAGTTATATACACTGTAAAGTTAAAACAAACTAATTACAACACTTAAGCCTCATACAAGGGTTAACTACTTAGTTCTTGGTCTTTTATACAACACATTATTATTATTTGATATAGCGTGTTTCTGATAATGTATATGTTCACCCGCCTACAGTAACACTACAGTATATTAGACTTTTCCATCAAATCACCTCCAGCCAATGTTTGTGTTAGTTTAAGCATAGAGAATTTGCCTTTGACAATTATAGGATAATGTCAAATGGTAAAATACACTCTTAGAAATAAAGGTGCTAACTAGAACCATATAGGGTTATTTGGCTTGTCCCAATAGGAGAACCCTTTTTGGTTCCTGGTAGAACCGTTTATAAAAGTTCGACCTGGAACCCTTTCAGAGGGTTCTGCAGATAACCCTTTTTTTATTTACCTCATCTGCAGAAGGTAACATGCCTTTCTTTAAAACAGGCTTGTGCTTGTGTCGGAAATGTATTTGTAAGTCCATGTGTAAGTGTAATTAGACGTATTGTGGCCGGAAGTGTAGCATGAGAGACCAAAATCTGCTTTCTGCAACACAAACCAGTTAATAACATTCATCACAGGAAACAAGAAAAAATACAGCTCAGGTCAAGAAATGTAATGGCCACCTCACTAATGGTTAAAACTATAAACCAGCACAACAATGACAATGCCAACATAAACCACCATTACATTACAAACACTAACAAAAAGTAACATTTGTATTTTGGAACATGAAACAGCTAACTTAACTACTCAGTCCAGCACAAGGCTTGAAAGGAACGCGTGAGAATCATTTGACACCCATGCTTTCAACAATCCATGAAGAACTCTTTCTTCTAAACAGGGTTCTTCCAAAGCTTATGGTTCTGGGTGTAACTGTAGCCCTTCAGGAAGAACAATTTTGAAACTCTTATTTCTAAGGGTGTATAGTGTTATAGAAGCATGAGTAGGGAAGAATCATGAGGTCCCAAACTGACTTCAGTAATGTCAGATACACAGCAAAATCTATCTAAAGTTTGCTAACATTAGCCAACATTAGCCACTAGTGGTCATACCAGACCAAGTAACGGTCTAGTGCAAAACCCCTGAGTATTAAGTCTCAGTTTAAGTCAAATTGCACAAATGTCTAGCATGTTATGCTTGTGCTTAGTGTTGTTGTTTTTTTACTTTGCTTTTTAGGTGGCGGTTTTAGGTTTTTAAAAGTAATAGAAAACAAAAATTAAATGTCGCCACTTTAGATTTAGATTAGCAGGGAAAACCCCAACCTAACACCATGGCAGATTGTTCTCCACAGGTGATTTTAAAACAAACAGTGCCTGAAACCACATGATTCACTGTCCCCCACTGTCATTCTCTGCCCTTCTCTCTCACACAGGCACACACTGCCTACTGCAAAAATTCACCTTTACACTTGCAATGTAATGTACTGTACATGGTGTCCCCTGAATCGTGAAACTTTAAAAACTCAAACACAACCAAAGTGAATGCTTGGATGAAAACAAGCACAAATGTATTACAGGTTCTGTAAGAAAACCTTCTACAAGTTCTTCACATCCATCCGTAGTTATTTCTAAAGATCAATTTGTTTTTTCAGTAGTCTTTGTTGGTGAGTATTGCAAGTGTATGCTCGTGTGTGTATTTTATTGGAGCCATTCAGTGAATAACATTTGTGATCCGTAGTGATGTTTTCTCCCTACAACAGTGGGCACTTTCAACATGACTGCGTCATGGCATGAGTTTGCTGTCACATTTTTCTGAAATGATCTCCATTATATAAGAACCGAAATAAGTGGAATATCTATGCCAAATCGACATGCTGCACACTACACACACGCACGCCCATATTTCCAAATAATCCAGCTGGTTGGCTGGCTCTGTAGAGCCATACTGCTTGGACAAGACGGTTACCAATATGTCAAGTTTTTAATAGCAAAGTTCATTATTTTAGGATTAATGTGGATAGTAGAAAGAGTAGGTGAGCTCAGTGATGATAAGAGCCTCATTAAAGACTGTCAGTGTTGTGCTGATGTAGGAATATGCTTTCTTTGATTGCTGTTACCACAATAAGGTAACTTGAATTAAAGCCTCCCATATACACAGGTATATTGTGTTCCTTCTAACAATGATCAGTGGGGTTGAGACAACAAAAAATATGTCTATGTTGGGCGTCAACATTTCAGTGCACACACAACACGGCAGCTCTTGACAGTGTGACGATGTTGGTGTTAAGCTCCATGCTGCTCACCCATTCTGCCATAGCAAGGTTTATTTAAGCCTGTGAAATTTGCGGATAAAATTAGCACAGCAAGTTAGCACTGATGAGTCACTCATTTTCAGGTTTGTATATGTTGGCAGGACATGGGTTGTTGTGGGCTGCTTTGCTTGTTCAGGCCTTCTATTTACTGGAAAGCAAATGCTGTAAACAAAGAAAATATATGTGTGAAATTTCATTTTTTATTTTTTTTGGTAAAGACAATTTCAACTTCTAATTTATATAATATATAATACAGCTGAGTAGCTCTGAATTAAGAAAATATAGCCAGCTTTACTTATGGTTTCCCATAGTGTTTTGTTTTGTGTCCATGGAGACAGGAATGTCATTCTGGAATTGCTGTTGTTTGGACGGGATTTCAAACAACAGTAGCACTTTAGAGGCCTGCCGCATCTACAAAGTCACTGAAATAGCGGCAAACGCAGTAGAACAACTGTTTTGTGGTTAATATTGCAGATTGGCTGAAGATCCAACCATCATTTATCACTTTTATCCAGATTTCAAACTCTGGACAATGGAGCAGATCAACCCTTGGAGGGAACACCTAAAGTATTGAAGGACATTTTATTTTCTTAACCTTCGATTTTTCTGTGAGAGATGCCTAACGTTTGCCTGTTTTTATTTAGTAATAACAGATTGGCAGAGCGTACCTACTTTATTTTGCCACTATAGTTTTTTTTTCACGCTTTAAAAAATATGTTCTGTACAGTACTCCTGATGTAGTTTAATGCCAAGCCATTTGCGACTGCTCAGTCAATATATGAAAAATTGATGTGGTAGAACGACAAATGGCCTCTTCTTGAATGTTGCATGCAGGAAATGACAGAAATTTGCTGGCAAGTTTTAGTGCACTTCTAAGCAGTCAGATGACACTATATAAGGTTGGTTGACTGTTGACATAAACATGCTCATAATACACAACGGCAGAGTTGAGCTCCTGTCTCTGGCTTTTCTAACCCCTCACTGGGAAGGTTTTTATGGACCAACTGCATTCCTCCTTTCTTTCGGTGGAGGGAATCACTGCTCTGATCCCTCCAAACCTTGTGGCTATGACTGCATCTTCTCTCTTCTCTCCCGCCTGCCCCCATTTTTGTGTCTCCGCCTGGCCAGCGCTGGTGTGTTTTTGTCTGTGCGTTGCTCTGCGTTAAATAGAGTGAACAGCATTACCATATTGTCTCTTTGAGGAATGAATCGAGAGAGGCTGAAAACAAGGTGGTGTCACCGTCCTGGAGTAAGCCATTATCAATAAGGCTGAAGCTATGCTACGGATGGGTGCCGCCAAAGGCCCTGGGGTGAGCAGGAACAAGAACCACAAAAACAAAAAACAGCCTTGGCAGCAAACAACCTCATTGTCTGTTCATTTCAAAAATGCTCCTACCGCCAGTCTGTTGGCCTCTGCTTGCTTCTGCCACTGCCCACCTTTTAGATGTTAGTTTGTCCTGTTTTGTCATTTCATGTTAACTCTGCTACATACAGTACTCCTCTCTCTCACCCTATTGTAATTACAAACACCATTTTTGTGTGGTAATATCAACAGTGTATCATGACCACTGTTCTGGCCTGAGGACATTTATGCTACAAATGATACCTTGTTCAGCTGGTCAGCATTTTAACTACTCTTTTTTTTTTTTTTATCCCCCCCCCCCCCATGTCTCTTTTTCTATTGTGTCATAATTGCAGCAGGAGTGTGACCCATTCCCATGTTAGGAAACTAGTTATATAAACTTGGCCTTAAGGCATTTTACCACACCAGTGCCAGCCTGTGACTAGCCCCACACAGTGTACAGTGTGAATACACAGTTCAGCCTCTACGTCACTTTTCATTTGGGATTTAGACTATATGTTAATGAATGAGTGCACACTAAATGCAAAAAAGATTAATGCAAGAATGAATGTTGCTTTACACAGATCTCCTGCAGCCTCTGTAAGCGACTTATTTGAAGTATAGAGCCTGTGAGTGCTTTGCGAGTTAACCAGTATCTGGAACAAAGCTTTGTTTGCCTCAGTAAAGGTGAATCTGACCATCACACAAAAATGTGACCCAGAAGGTCAAGGCTAGCTAAAATAGAAATATGCGTGTGTGTGTGTGTGTGTGTGTCAGGAGAGAACAGGACATTGTGTCATTGAAGTCCACTCAAGTTCAATGACAGCAAATGTACCCATAATGCTTTGTAACACATCAGAGAGCATCTCTCAGGGCTCCAAATTACCTCTAACATCTGCTGCTCCTCTGTGCCAGGAATACCGCGACACCACACACACACACAGACACGAGCACCAAAAGCCAAGAGATGGCCTGTTTGAATTGATTAGACTGTCATAAGTGAAGTGATGATGTGCTTAAATAGAGATGATGGAGGAAGTTTCTCTGACTGATTGTTCTGTCAATCCAGTAAATCATTGGCATGCTAGCCAGAAGGCTAAAATGACTACGTATGCCATTGTATTCAGTATGCTGTCATGTGAACCGGGAAAAGTAGCAAAAGCACAATGAAGACTAAAAGATGAAGCGACAAGATATTTGACAAATATACAGTATCATTTTACAATATATAAACTCAGAAACACCTAATTGAAATAATTAAATATCAATAACCAGAAGTCATGTAACATGATATGAAATGCCAGGCCAGATCACTTTGTACCAAAGCAAGGCAAAGGCTTGAGCATAGTTGAGTTCGGAAACTTACTTGGTGCTGTTCAGGAGACCGTTCGCTTTTTGCTCTGAAATTCTAAAGTTCTAAGGTATCGTTTCCTGTCAGTGGCGAAGCATCCATGCCTGACAAAAGAATTTGGAGCAAATGGGGCGAATCTCCAGAGACACTGTTAAGAGGAGTGAACTTTTTCATTCTAGCTCTAATGAAGCTTTTAAGGTGGAATTTTTCAGCTTTCAAACCATGAATTTTGCAATATTGCCTGAAATTAAAGGTCCTCCTTGAAACATTTAGGAGGAGCTACTGGCATAAATGGAATATAATGTTTATTAGTGTGTTTTCATTGGTGTATAATCCATCACCTGAAAATAAGATTAGTTGTGTTTTTATTACCTTAGAATAAGCCGTTTTTATGGAGCGGGTCCCCTGCCACGGAGGTCGCCATGTTGCTCCGCCATGTTTCTACAGTAGCCCAGAACGGACAAACCAAACATTGGCTCTAGATAGGACCTTTGGCATTTTTCGTGTGTTTCTCGGCCATTGTAGCGGACGTTTTACCTGAATAAAGACCATACCAGTCAGAAGAAATAAACACATGTTTATGAAAGATTTAAGCATCACACAGCAAAGCAAAATCAGTAAAATGTTAAAGCTGTCATCTGGCAACTAAATTGATTATTTCATAAACACACATTTTACACAGAAGAATCTAAATTGAGCTTCATCATGTTTACTTTTTGCACCTGTTGTGTTTGGAGCAGTCTAGGTTCATCAGATTTTCTTTTACTTAGTCCTTCCACAAACTTCTGCCTGCTTTGCTGGTGTGTAGTACCTAACATCCATATTACCGTGTACCAGCATCCATATTAAAATTACCCTGCGGAGTTTCTGATCTCTAGAGTTATGGAGCAATGAACATGTGCACACATGCAGGCGGATGAGGCGATACACATCCAGGTTTTACGCTATTCTGCTTATTGGCAGTTGGTGGCGGCAACACTCAAGCGTAGGCATGCACCAACAAAGGCAGGGAGATTAAGTTAGCAAACAGAGATGTTAAACCTGCAGTGCGGAACATTCGTCTCCCCCTTCGGGCAATGAAAGTATTTACACAAACTTTGTCGACGCGGGCTTATGACGTATAAGCTCTGCCGTAGTTGCTGCAGCCTACTCTGTTGCTACGTTTGCTTCCCCCTTCAGTTCTGGCAAAACAATCATTGCTGGTTGACGTAAAACACATCACTACCGGTGCGCCAGTGCCGGAATGTCGCCACGGACAAAACATATTTAAAAATCGGCTTTGCAAATGTTTTATGAAGAAGGCAATGCGTTGTTTGTTAGACCACAAAAATAGACACAAGGCGTTTTGGTGAGAAACAACTGAATGTAAACACAACTCCACAGGGCACCTTTAATCCTTTACAGCGCTCACCAGTTTAGGAACCATCGGGCTGCAGTTTTTCAACATAGTGGTGGGCATGTCCCCTGAAATCTCTGGTGACATCATCCTTTATCAACATACAGTTCTTTGTCTCTGTTATATCAGTGGCCACTTGGTTTGGTCATTGAAGCCAACAGTAGTAGTTTCCTCTAAGTCTGAATTTTAGGTGTTATGTAATGTAATGTAATGCTCTAATTGTACCTATTTAAGACCAACTCTTTCATAGTAAACACACAGAAGCAAAAGGGTCGCAAGAATGAAAATGCTGTGAATTGTTTTTCAATTTGTTCACCTTTCTCTCGCTGCATCTACAAAGCACTCAATTTTACATTTACTTTGGCTCCCATAGTGCCGTTTCCACTCTATCATGAGCCCTCTGCCTTTCTCATTGTCTTCACTGTGTATCTGCCCCCTCATTCTCGCTATTTATGTCTCTGGTTTACCTTGAATGACCCAATGGGCAAATGACATTGAAACCCTCCTGAGTCAGCATGTTTGTATCACATTGAATCATTAGTCCTCCGGTCCACAGCATAGCTTTCCGCCAAAGCAGATGAAAATGCAGTTATTAATTGGAGAGTAAGACAGTTTCCTTGCGCACTTTTCAAATGCAGCACGGACAACGAAAGAAACAAAAAAAATTCTAATATGGGAATATAACATAACCAACAAAATCAATAGGGATAAAAACAATAAATGAAAGGAAAGAATATTTGGATAATAAACTTGAACGTTGTCTCTTAGCAGTTTTTTAAAGTGTACTGGCCAAAACTGGCCATTAGGGATGCAGTACCGGCAGAAATCTGTTTGGTCCTTCCATCAGAGGCAAACTAAAATAGTAACCCTTATGTAACCATGGCCTTTGCCTGGTGAAAAGAGATGTCAAATGCAGTTCTGCAGCGTAATGACTTCAAACCTTTATCAGAGTACAACTACCAAACGAAAAGAACAGGAATTGGGAGCAAAAAGGCCATTTTGGCCTGCAGTGGTCTGGTGTTTATTTATAAAATGATTATCCACTGAGTAAGCAATGAAGAGAGACTAAGTATGACATGTTGAAGTGGGGTCACATTATTTTTCATTCCAAGAACTTCTTTTCAGTTTGAATAATTTGGATAATTAGATGAAAGGATGGCACAGTACTGACATCATATTATAATTTTTTTTCCCCCGAACGTTCTCACAGTGATTCATTAGCACATCGCCTAATGATGGTAATCCCAGAAAGATGTTCCACCAGCCCATCTTTATTGATACTGACTCTCAGCACATGTGTGTTTTAACGGAGCTGCATGACATGCATTTATGAATGAAGGACTTCACTTAGGATACAATTACACACTCACACCCGAGAGCTGGCTGGTACAACCATAGTCTTCTTCTGTCGGCCACAGGGAGCAAAACATTCAATAATTTAAGGCTTACACGCACAGTGCTAAAAGGAAACAACTATGTTTGCGTTGGTGTGTGTCAGGCAAACCGAAGAAGACCTTAAGAAAGAGAGGAAAAAACGAAGAGCAGAAATTGATTCGAGGAAGGGAGGCCTGGCCGAGGGACGGAGGCCCCGTGCGCCGCAGGCACATCTGCCCATGCCACACTTCCCCCTCTGTGGTTTTCTGGCCTGGCACATTGACACCAACAACAACAATGCGCCAGGAGGCTGTCACTTCTTTTTGTTGCTTTCCCAAGACCGTTCTTTCAGCCTTGCATTTGAAAGTTTGCTTCCTATGGGAACTGTCCAGTGCCCGGAACGAGCAGTGTTGGGCAGAGTTACTGGAGCAGTTGGGGGCTAAATAGGCCTCACTCAGTGACGTCTTAGTGGTTGTAATACTGGGAGGGGAGACCGAGCTGTTGTTGAATTGACCACACTATTAAAAATATTAAATATATTAAAAGCTACCAGACAAGCTTTGCTGCATTGCCACAGATCTCGCTTCATTTATTCCCCGGAGTGTAACATGGAAAATTGTTCAGGATTTATTAGTAGAAATGGGGGGTCACTCATGCTAACCAGTCCCTTTCCAGGAAAACCAGCTGGCGATTAGATACAGCACCTGTGAAAAAAATCCATCCTTGCACTGGACTTGAGCTCTCAATTCTTTGGAGCTACATTTCTCTGACTTAATTTGTCAGGGATTATCTGATGAAGGCCATGATTGTAATCAAAGATTATCTAACATTAAGTGTTTGAATACATTGGTCTAACTGTGTACTTTCATCTTGCACCTGGCCTATAACTGGCTGGTTATACAAAGCAGTCACTCCATTTTTCCAATCAATCTTTCCAGTCTCACCTGGAAGTGCTGCACTTCCCTTTTTTTTAATTGATTTTACAGACAAGGCATGTCATATTACAAGGTGAAGCCAATGAAAGATGCTATAAAATCTCTTAAGATCATGTATTGGTTTGGAAATTAAATGGAGCAGGCCTTACTGATAAAGGCTTCCCACAAATGGTTCTCATTTTACCAGGCGTAAGCTTTAGCCTACTTCACTGGATACCCTGATGTTATGTTGTATCAACTCATACACTCACAATGTACACCACGCATGCGGAAGTGGGAACACAACATGTCGTGGCCTACTTTTCCAGTACCTCTGTTGTAATCCTATCTGCGACCACTGAATAGAAGAGGTGTGGGAAAGCCTGAACTACCATTGTACAACAGAAAGGCTGAAAGAAAAGGAGGTTGGAGAAGCTCTACAGGCTGAATATAGTCTCCATCTTGGAAGTGGGCAATTAACTCCACATTCCTGTTCAATGAGAATGAACCCAGTGTCAGAGGAACATATCCCTCTATGCAAACATACATAAACACACAAACACGCAGTCACACATTCCTCCATAATGACAGTCAGACTAATTCTCAAGCATTTTGCCCTTAAGCAGACACAAAGTCCTCCCTTTCACTCCTTGGATCCCAGAGAACGTAATGAGGGCTCAGGTGGCAGTGCTGGATGCTTGCTCTGGGTGGTGGCAATGCAGATGTTACCTGGTGGCGCTACGCTTTCCTCTGTGTGTGTTTGTGTTTGCGGGCCAGCTGTGATGGCCAGCTGCCCACTTTGCCAAGGTCTTGGCAACTCCCCAGATGGTTGACCCATATAGGCACAGCAAGAGAGGAGTGGAGCGCGCGCACACACACACACACACACACACACTCTCTTTGATACACATACACACTCTGAGGTACACCTGCGTGGGCACCCTTCGCACAGAGATGCTCGTGTAGTCCCATCAGAGCAGGTGAGGGAGGAAAGTAAGAGGTTTTATGGCTTATTTTTGGGATGACCTCAAACTTTCCTGATGCAGTAACGTTTCATCAGAACGTGGCTCTTTGTTGTTAGAAGGTGTACTGCACAGAAGTTGGTGGAAATTATCGTTCAGCAACTTTCAAGTCTTTCTACAGTTTGCATGTTGCACAAAGTCCAGAATATATGCATTGTTAGACGATAGTGGTTGCCCAGTTTTTGGAAACCAGATTTTAAAAAGGGCTGGGCTCCTGTGGGATGTTGAGCTCTGTACCAGACCAGAAATCTTAACACTGAACGTGACAAAGGCTCAATCACCTGACCGCCGTTTCATACGCTGCCTCCTGTTTCCTTAATCAGTAGATCTACTGCGGGGAAAGGTTCCATGCAGAGCAAGTGTCCGCAATATAACTTTAATAATTAAAAAGGTCGTTATCATGTTTAGTCCTCCCCAAGCTGTAATAGTTAGTCAACATGAGACATAATTACTCCGGATGGGAAAGTAAACCACAAAATTCATGGGCTGAGTGGGAACAAGAGGAAGTGAAATGGGATGGGGCAGGAGGCGAAAATATTTCTTACACATAATTGTCATACCTGGTAGTTTTTTTTTGCTTTGTAAAGTCAAAATCATGACGAGAAAATGCTGACATTGCTCGGCCCTGCTGTTTCCCCTCTGCCTTGGTGTTGATATCTGCCTGAGGAACGAATGTTGCCATTGCATTGATTTTCTCCATGGAAAATAGCTAAGCTAAAAGTGTGTCAAGTTAAAAGGAAACGTGAAGCAATAGTCCATCAGCATCAATAGCCCACTGTGACTGTATGACTCTTTTTTTTTTGACTTCTTTTTATGATCATTGTCCTCACCAGAGAAGCAGCATCAGTTTGTTCAGACCGAAAAAATGACCTGTTTTCCTGACAGGCGAACTCGCTTGTCGTGCTGCCTAGCTACATCAGTGAAAAAAGGCAACAAGCGTGGATGAGATCAGTTCAGCTATGCAGGTTGTTTTAAGGTAACGTACAAAAACTCTTAAAGAGGCATATTTCTTTAATCAGCGAGAAAAACACTAAGTTGACCGCTCCTAGCAACAGCTACCGCAGCTTCTGTGTCAAGTGAAAATGACCACTGATCGCTTCTGATTGGATCCTCGTTCCAAGATGTCAGCAATTACTTTGGTGAGTACAGTGTTATCATAACCAATAAAACGGTTTGCCTGAGCTACAAATATAATAGATATTCCGTAATACGGTACTTTTCCTTTAACCATAGGGGTGGCAGATCAGAAAACACTCATATAATGCGTTTTGAGAATGGTCACATGGGTCATTTTTAAAGGCAATGTCGAACAACATATTTTGCCCTTTACGTAAGAGTACTATTGCGAATTGACAGCCATAGTGAGCGTCAACCGAAGTCTGCTGCAGTCCCAAACACTCACCTGTCACAACTTGACATGTGGTCCAATAACAAATGACCCCACAAAGCTTTTCAACTGTGTAGGAACTAATATTTCCGTTTAAACCTGTGAATGACCGGGTCCACTCACCTTGACGTTCCTTTGTGTATTCAGAGGTGTTTTTCTGCAGTCGTGTGTGTGTGTGTGTGTGTGTGTGTGTGTGTGCAGTCATTATTCTCAATGTCACACCCCATTGCAGGGCAGTGAAAACCTTTTGAGTAAGTGTATCTCATATAGTCAATCCAACAGTTTCAGGGCAGGCTTCCATAGGCTTGTGCTTTGCCATCTGATGGTAGTACTGAAATTTAAAGTGACCTGATTGAGTTGAGATTTTTTAGCACCTTTTACATTTCTTTAAACACATTTTACTGTCCTATCAATCTATCCCAGTCTATCTATCCCATATTTCTCTGTCCATCTCACTCCACCTCAGTACATCTGTCCTTGCCTTGTTAATTAAACACCCCCCCGTCCTTTTCCCCTCTGCAGCCAGATCCATTTCTTTCCCGGTGACCTCAAGGGTTCCGCTTCTTCTCTGTAACAGAGGAAATGGAAGCGTGTGCCGTCGACAAGGGCACCCAGCAGGGTAGAAAGATAAATTGGCTGAGAAAAGAGACTGATTCGTCATTGGAGAGACTTGATTCGTCATTGGAGAAAATGCTGACGTCTGAGTCATAACATATAATAAGGAGAGGGAGGACTATTAAAGGTGAGGAGAAATGTACCGTGGTTCAGCATGACGGGAAGCAGGATGGAAGTTCTGTTGTAGATTATGAGCCGCTAACTTGTGTGTTACATGTGTTTTTGTGTTTGAGGGGACACACAGGGGTACTGCAAGCCGCACTGTGTTTATCATCACATCAATTTACTGTTAAAACGTCCTCGAGCATCCTTGAGAAAAAAACACTGCTCACTGTCAGTTGCCTTGAATTTCAATGCCAGGTAATTTATGTGGACATCTCCTGGCCCAAGTATGTCACTTTCACACTCTAACCGGGAGTATCTCTAACGTTTTGACCTGTGGTCTGATAAACAAGCAAGAAAGTTTTTGTTTCTGTTCCACCAAATTGATCAGAATGTTCAAAAAAAATCACATCCGGAGCCGTGCGGCCCACCTGCAACTGGAACGGGAGAAACGTGAATTTTGTCAGTGTTGCCATGACAACATGCAAATCGTGTAGGATTTCCCTGAGATTGTTGTCAAAATGTTGCTTGGAGCAGCTCGGATGAGCCAGAGTTGACACGAGGAATAACATGACAACTGTGGAACCAAAATAAAAATAGCTCCGTTTGATTGATATTCAGAGCAGCACCGCAGGTTGTTAGTCAAATCTCAAAGGAAACTGAAGCAGCATAGGAGTTGGGTGGGTTGTGATGCCTTTTGTTATGGGACATGTGTGTAACAACATCCCCGCCAGTTGATATTGGTATGAAAAATCGGTTATGAGTATCACTTCATAAAGGCCTGCAGTGTGGACCTAGACTGTGTGGCTGCTGCCCTTATCCCACCCTTCTGTTGTTTCAGCTTGTTGGCTTTGCCCTTCAGGTGTATATCTTGCCAGCGGGGCTGACACAGAGGCGGCCATTGTTCTCACGCTTACATTGATGGCACATGCGCACATGCCTATACGTACACACACAGCACTGCCGTTCAAGCCCCAGCCAAAAACCCCCCGAAGCCACAAGCAGTGGAGCGGATCTGTCCCAGGCGGAGAGCTTGAGGCTGGTTAAGGAGGTGGACCACACCCAGCAGTGGGAGCTGATGGTCGGCTTGGGAGCTAAAGGGAACACCCAAAGGAAGAATTAAGTCATTCCTATTTAAAGGGCCCTCTTATTTAGAACAGAAGCAGGCTCCTGTTTAGAGAGACCAACAGTACAATACAGCATCTGGTAAATGATGTAAAGTAAGCAATGAGGTTTCTGAAATAATTTGGATAATTAGATTTTTGGAAGTGACAATATTATTTTGACAGTCTGGTTGTTTGGTTGGTTGGGCGGTACTATGTGTGTGTTTTGCTTTTTGTATTCCCTCACAATAGACTGTGTTTTTAGAGAAGGCAACCCCCTTCTTGTTTGGCCTCGCTCTCAGTGACCATTAACTCTGTTCGCGTCCTCACAATATTTACATTCTTCAATGACACCACATACAATACACTACACTACATGGATAGTCTGTGCTCACATTTTGGCAGAAGAACCTGGCGCTTTGAAGTTTTAATTTATTTATTCTTTGGCGTATTACGCTGTTTTCCTCCCGAATATGGAGCGGCTATTTCCCATGCAAGGCAGTTTTTGTCGCTGCTGATTCTCGGTGAGGGTGTAGATGCACGATGCACGTGGCTCCGTCAGCGGCTTCTTCACCTGCCAGTGAGAAGCTTCAAGCTTCAGATCTGCAGATTCCACCCCCTTTTGCATTGCCCCAAACGACCATGGGAGTCATTTTTGACTCTCCACTCCAGCAGCCAAGCAGGTGTCGGGGATTGAACCCAGGTCTCTGTGATTCTAAACCTTGACATGTATCATTTTAAGTTTAACAAAGCAGCGCAGTTTCAAGAGACCATGCCACTCTTTACACCTCATGCGTCCAAAATGGTTTTTGTAACACACTTAGAGCAAATAGCACTAGATATAGATAGTCGCTTCTAATCCCTCGCATTGTGAATTCTACCCATCACCTGAATGTTTTCACCACTGAAATATGCAATCTAACATGGACTTCCCAGGATTCTTCAATTCAGCATCATAGAATCCTGCCCTTAAAATGGAGCACAGAACTTGGATCTGAACACAGATGAGTAGTGCAGGGAAGTAACAGAACCAAGCCAAGTACAGCCTTCGG
The DNA here is from genome assembly GCA_011952105.1 of Coreoperca whiteheadi. Taxonomy (NCBI): domain Eukaryota; kingdom Metazoa; phylum Chordata; class Actinopteri; order Centrarchiformes; family Sinipercidae; genus Coreoperca; species Coreoperca whiteheadi. Next base: position 22,212,073 of record CM022488.1, read on the forward strand.
ACAACCCTTGTAGGTATCATGTTTTATTATATGAAAAAAGAATTTCAGTCGAATAGCACAGACTGACAAAAAGTACAAAATGTCCACAACAGACAGTTCATTTCTGTTACGTTGCGCATGTGGGAAGGTTGTTGGCTTCTTATTTCAAAATTAAAAACTGCCAGTGAACAGTGTGAATTTTTTAGAGCGCTGGCAGCCATTCTTCAACCCTGTTGTCATCTTCATGTGTACAGTATGTGATGAGAGTGCTTAATCTGATGCGTTCCCTTAGTCAGCACCTTCTGCTCTGGCTTGTGCCTGTTTAACTCAAATTTGTCATTGTTTTTCACGCTTCCACAAATTCACATGTGGGAGCTTGACAGTGCATCGCTATGTTGGCCACTACTGTCACTGTAAGGAAGGCAAAAGCTGTACTATAGGTAGACGCGCATATTTCCCCACCATTTGCCGAGGTTCAAGGATAGAGCAGCAATAACGCATGTGAGCAGTTACCGCAGTATGCTTGAAAATTAGGTTAAAATATCCAAGACAATGAAAAACATTCACCATTCAGTGTGCACATGCTGCATAATGTTTAATTATCTTGTAGCAGCACCGCCCTCTGCTGGACAAGTGTCGGTAGAACAAAAACACTGCCACACATTCACATGGTTCCGTGGAGAAAGAACAGTACATGGTGATCCAGCTTCTCTCATTCTGCCTTGACTTTTTATTCACACACACACACACACACACACACAATCAATCACAGTACAAACACACACACACATGGAATTAAATGATGGATTAATTAAAATTGTGTCCTTGTGTATGTATGGGTGAGAAAATGAGGTCAGAGGGAGGGGTAGCATTTAATGGCTATCAGGACCCTGGCTAGCCTGTGTGTTTGTGTGTGCGCGTGTAGCGCTTACCGAGCCATTGGCCTAATTTTTGGCCGGGAGTGGAGGTTTACAGTCACGCACTCCTCTTATCACATGCAGTTGACTGACTTTGTGTCTCTTTCATAATCCTTTTCTTTCATAATCAACCTCTCTGAATTCTTGTCCAGCCCGGTGTCAAGTGGCTTTCTACTCCTCTGCTGTCCTTTTCAGATCACTTATGCCAAGTTAACTGAAGCCCCTGTATCTCTCTCCGTCCACCCTCTGCCCCCTGACTCCAGTCTTCAAACACCTGAGAGTGGGGCCGCACCACCACACCCACACACCCACACCCACACACACACACACACACACACACACACACACACACACACACACACACATATATACACTTACTCTCAGCTCCCAAAAGCTCTGAAAGGCTCTCCACTTTTGTCTCTACTATTCTCTCACACACAATTTCTCCCTCTCTCTCGCTCTCTTGCCAAACTCTGTGCACAAGTTGAGGGTTCAGTGAGTGTTGCTTTAGGAACGTGACTTCCTCACAAGGCAATGAAACTCCACTCCTGCCTGGACATTTTTCATCTGCCTTCATATTCAGGTATTCAGGCATCGCGGGACTCGCTTATATCTTACATGTTAGGTTTTTATTTGGCTCGCCACCGTGACTTGAGGTAACTGCTTTGACGAGCAGCTCAAACACACCGGGAAATATCTTGTCTGTAAGAGGGGAAAAAAATGGATTTCAAAATGTCATCAACATCTGTGGGAGCACTGTGAGAGGTTTGTTTCTTTGTATATTCGTCTCCAGATGTTCTTTAGTTTGTCAGCTTGTTAGTTTGTTTTTGCTTGCTTCAAAATAGCTTGTTAGATGGGTATCTTTTGTGGTACCCAATTTGAATGAGGAATGCTTATAAATACTAATGAGCATATTTTGGTTTCGCTGAAGGCGCTCATTGTAGAAGTAAGAATGTCAACATTTCAGTTTAATGAGGCTGCAGATTTGATATCTGACCCCTTTCGAAGTGTTTCCCCTTGCTGGTGTTTGGTTGTACTACGTTATGACAGTATATTTCTGTGTATTTCTCAATTGTTTTTTATTTTGGTAGTTGAGCACAAGTTAGGAAGGGAAAACCATGATTTAATCATAGTTCATCAGCTACTGCTGAGCTCTTAAAATGCTGCATCCCTTGAAACTGGCTTATAAATTCAGATGGACGGCTTTAGAAAGGCTAGAAAAAAAGAAAAAAAACGTTCCTACTGAGTCTATTTTTAGAGCTTTGTGCTTTTTAGTTGACTGTGTGAGTACATCTACCGTATGAACCAACAGATGGGCTCACCACAGTAGCCTGGATTGCTTGCCTGTGAGGTTGTTTTTGTCAATGACTGTGTTTCTCTGTCAAACCACTGCAAAGGCCACCAGGAGTTGAGTTGTTATATGGAGTCTGGAACGCCTTTATTCAGGCTGGACAACCACAGACTGTTGGCTGAATAACCATAGCCTCTTTCTTCTTGTCCATTCAGTATGTGTTGAAAATGCCAAGAGGCAGAGTAGTGGGTAAAACAACGTGTGCCTCTGTGGGGAATGCACTGAGTCTACTCTCCCATGTATGCAGCTTTTGCACAGCCTCTATAAATTCAAATACTAAGGGACGTGGACTGACTAGTCACCCTTTCAGAAAACAAAGCAAAACAAAAAACAGTCACCCAGCCAAGGCAGTTGTGGTGAGACTTGTTCAGCCATAGTTATTGTTGGCTTGTACACGGGAGCGTGAACGAATTTGCGTCTGGAGTATATTTAAGTTCACCATCTCCTTTCTCAGGCCACAACTCTTATCCTGAATCTTTTGGCTGGCTCTCTTTATCTTGCCCTAACCATCTGCCTTTTCTTCTTCAGATTTTCTCTCCGTTTCTCAGTTGCCTTCTCGCTTTCTTTCTGTTGAAACACCTTTCTGCCTTTCCCTCTCTTTCTGCTCAGTTTAACGTCCTGTTAAACTGGCAAACCTCTACCCCAAAAACCTAATTGGCTTTATAAGAACGTTTTATGTCTTGCAGTGGGAGGGGAGCTGTGGAGGAGTTGGGCAGCAGTGAAGACAGCCTCACTGACCTTAAACGACCCCGCCGGTTAGAGATCGGAACATTTTAGTTTTTTTACCTAACTCCTCACCTCATCTTACCTCTCCTCACTTCATCCAACTTCATCTCCACGTCTCTGGTTGGCTTTGCCTCATTCTTTTTCTTACATTCTCACTCAAGGGTATTTCTATCTCCTTCACTCTTCCCAAGCTTTTATGGCTCTATTTCTTCTCTCCCTCCTCGTGTCTTATTCCTTTACTATCATCGCTATCCCCAGCTGCTATATCTACCAGAAAGGCTATGGAGCTTTTAAGGATGTTTTTTTTTTTTTTTTTCTCACACCCGCCTGTAGATCTACAGTTATTTTTAGTTACCATCCTGGCTTTTCACGAGCCACCTCTTGCATTTCAGAGCAATTGTGCGCCAAAGTCAGAATCCGAATTGCAATATTAATAAAGCATAATAAATGTAAGTTCATCTTTGTTACACCAGTAAAGGAAGGTATCTATCTTCCATACATACATAGTTACATACAGGAACAAGTGGCACAATGTGTTTGACTGTGAGCCAGCTGGATTTCGTCGATATTCAGGTTTCAGCCTCTTAAGCCCTCTAAACACAAAGCATTAGGTTCAAAGGTATCGGTGCTTCTGAAGTTGGTGTGATGATTATACCAGAAATCATTAAAGTGTGGCAGTAGAGCACCTTCAGCCAGGGCAGTTGTTTGAAGACGACTGAAGTTCAGTGGATTCCAATTGGGGTAATGTGTGTAAAAAGGGCCACGAGTCCTACGCTGTTCTTCCAATATGGTTGCAGACACCTCCTACTGATCTCAAACCCCTCTAATATCACCCTAACTCATACAGTGCAGTCATGGTTGCATTTCAAATCCAGTGCGCTGAAGTATAGCCAAAACAAGGAGAAAACATGTCGCTGTCAAAATACTATATGACTGCTCCTCGGGACTGGAGTGTGCAGGATATACAGCACTGTCATAGTAACTACATGTTGATCATCACCAGTATCGCTCTGTGCTCTGTGCATCCATGTGGCATGCCACAGACTGCAGTGCCATTAATCTAACCTTAATGTAAATATTTATCTAGTTTAAAATTACATTTGGCTAAAGTCAGTAATATAGGACTTAACAGTCACTTTGGTTAGTAGGAAAAATAACTAAGTTGTCTGCCCTGTACACTTAAACACTATAATTGATCAATTCAATTATCTGAGCGATATATACAAAGTGGTTTTTAAAGTATATTCAGGCATAGCATTGTCAATTGGGGTGTGTTAATGTCTAGAGCTTTGGTTAGCCTTTAGCCTATTTATTTTCTAACAAACATAGTTTAGTAATATATTTATTTATTTTTTGGAAAGTCGGTCTGGTTGAGATCAATGTTGTGTGTAACAACTTGCCACATAAACTACCACATCAACTTTCCTAATAATGGCCTTGTGTTTGCCAAACGCAATGCTTACAGGGAAGCCCTGAAGCGTTCGGGTTATATTACAATTAACTATTTAGAAGGAAAAAAAAGAATAGCTCCAGTCACACTCAACCTGTATTCCGTTACTGTAAACAATGGCCGTGGCCGGCCAGAAACACCGGTTTTTGGAACAATTCAGCCAGTGTATCCCTGGGAAAGTCCAGCTGTTGTGGAAACCTGGCTAAATAATCACTACTAATGGAGCATGAATCTAGTGTGTGTACCTTTACTTGCCCTCTGTATCTACCACTAACTTGGTTGCTCCACGTCCTTAACACACCTTTACTGTCAGTAATCCAGATCTTTGAGAGAGCTCTGCTGTCCGCCCAACCCTCTCTCCTGTTTTCTTACTTGGAACATCTTGTCTTTCTCTCCATCAGGTTTTTTCCAATCATAGACCTCACAACAGAGCCAAAGGTGAGTGTTTTTTCTCCACTTTTTCCATTTCTTTTGTTTCAGTCACTTTTCTTTTTCTCTTTTTCTCTCTGTCTTTGTGTTGAAATGGCCAAATATAGACGTTTTGTATAGCATTTGTCAACAAAACTAACAGACCTTATAATAATGATCATCAGTCAGCCACAGTGAACGTCATTTAAAGCAATTGTGAGCCCTGTGGCTTAAAATGTGGCGCTTTGAAGATTATGCTTTGGTACCATCACAGATGTAATTACAAGCGATTACCACTAGAGGATGGCAGAGTGTTTCTTTCTGAGTTGCCTCTGGTCCTTAAACTCCTGGTGAATTTCCTTGGTAGAGAGGGAATACAAGCACAAGTAGTGTAAATATTGGGGAATACTGATTTCAACACTGCAAGGCTGAGACTGTTTTTTATATTAGCAGGTTTGACTGTTACGCATTTACACATGTGAATGTGTGCGTGTGTGTGTGTGTGAGTATTTAGTGCACACGCGTGTGTTTTCACTGGTGGTGGGGGGGTGTGTGAGATGTTGTTTCTGCTTCCTGGAGACATCAGTTACTTTTGAGTGGGGATTAGACAGGTGGAGAGCTTGATTCTGCTCCCTGTGTTAATTCCCAACCACACGAGTCTCTCTCCTCCGCTAGTCCCCTCCCTCCTTTTCACACTCCACCCCAACGCCTCTCCTCTCTGGCTACCGATAGGGCATGCGGCGATGGAGTCAGCAGAGGAGAGAAACAGCGAGAGGAGGAGGAAAGGGAGGGAGGGAAAGAGAGTTCGGATACAAGGGAAGGACTAAAGTAGAAACAAAGAAACGCTGCAGGTGTGTGGAGTTGGGAATTCTGAATATCATTAGCCTGACAGCACAAACTGGACAAGTGCGAGAGCACTGGCTGTCAGTGGTGAAGGACAGGTAGACCATGTGCATGTGTTCACAGTGAGATCCCAGCAGCTGAGGTTGTATTTGGTCCAGGTTCGTCTAGTGCTGTTAGAGAGCTGTTTAGCTGATTTTATAACAGTGGAAGTGCTGACCAAGCCATGGCCCTTCTTACCAATGGCGCACAGAATCTGGGCTCCTATTACTGCCTGATCCGACGCAGGTTCAAGAGGAGGCGCAAGAAACGCTCCGAACGCAAAGGTAAACCTCACAGCAGCAGTTCATACACAGAGTGATGCTGAGCTGGCTTGTTGTAGACTTTGTAATGTTTAGTAACTGCCAAGAGAGGAGAGCTGTGCACTTGCTGTAATAAACCATTTGTTTCACTTGTCTGTCTTGTTTTAAGTTGTTAGCAGCATCAGCAGACTGCTGTGAAATCTGGTGTTTCTTTTACAAGCACTGAGGGTGTCTTATAGTTAAAAAGCTTTTAATTCTTCACTGTATGTTTATAAATGAACTGCAGCGGTAAAGTTTATTTTCAGTTTTCTTTGGTGGTTTGCATGTAGATTGCGTGCAAGTTTCATTGACTGCATTTTGAAGTTGTTTTTATTTCCCAAGAAATGCACTTCTTCTTGCACTTACATCAAAAATGCGTCGTGTCAAAACGCCGGTGACATTTTGTCACACAATTTCTAGAAGACCATGGTTACAGAGACCATCCATACTTGACCCTGAGTAATTGATGATCCAGAAAAAAAAAATTAAGGTCAATTTATGGTGTAAATGTTATTTTTTTTAAATTAGTCTTCCTCTAATTTTTGTGTTGTGTCATAGAAATTTCTTATTTTTAAATTTGTTATATTTTTTATTATACTATATATTTGGTATAAAAATGTACCCTAGAAAAATTCATTCTCAAATCATTAAACTATATGTTAGCAAAGATACTTCACGGCAAAATCTCTAAACTATTGACCATATAAATTGCATGTCTATTCACACATATAAGTAAATAAACATACCTATAAATTTAATTTGAGCAACCAAGTGTTTCTTATATGACCATAAATAAAAAATAAAATACTCCGATGTTTACAACCTTTTCTGATGTGAACAAACCATATACACCATCAGAAAACGTTTGTTTTGTCAGCATGTTAGCCTTCATTGACAGGAGACCGTAGAGATGGACAGGACGCATGGGGAGGGAGAGAGTGGGAAGACATGTAACAACCGGAATCCAACCTTACAATTACTGAATGTATATGCTTCAGAAAATGTTAACTTGACTCTTGCGTTAGCATGTGTAAATTGATTGAAAAATCAATCTGTCAATCAATTTAACATCCGTTTTTCGATGATGTAACTATCCTCTTTCTTTTTTATGTCAGCCATGCATTTCCATTCCACATTCAATGCTCGATGGAAGTGCAAAAACCTCAGTTCAAAAACCAAAAGTCCAGATCTGAAGCTATAGATATAGCCAATCTCTGTTGATCAAACACAAATGATATGTTCTATGTTTGTGTGTCCTGCTTAGCCCTCCTCTAAGAAAGTCAAATGTATTTATGCACTGAGTAGAGGCTCTCATCAATGAGACCATCTCGTCTTTGCCCTCTCTCTCTGAGCGAGACAGGTCCGTGTCTCTGTGCAATTGAAGTCGGCTGACGGGAGCCCAACAGAGGCTCTAAGCTTTTTCTCTCCTGAGTTTGCTGCTCTGCTCTGGGGATTAGCCTAACAGCAAAGGTAGTAATTACTTAGGTGGCCACAGCTCAGTGGCAGTATTAGCCACGTCTCAGCCACTTGCTTTGACACCCACCACCCTCCAAACTACCCCCACCCTCCCCGTCGAGCCGAGTCCATTCATCCAAGTAAATCCACCACTGCTGATGAGGCATTTTTGGCCCCCGATTCGCACTCGAGACTGACTATGTCCATCAGCATTACACAGGTCTGTTTCCGGCCTTTTCACTCTCCCTTATCACCATGGCAATGAAAGTGGCACTTTTTCACCATACTGAGAGAAGTGATGACTAAGCAAGACTTTGGGCCAGTGTTGCTCTTCTTGCTCTCTCAGTCAGCGTTAATGCCCCTGTGCAGGAAGCCTCCTGATAAGTTGCTTAGTACTTAAGCTTTAGTGCCCAGTGGGTTAGCAGCTAATGCTAGCTGTGAGGATGAGGTCACATACTTAAGACAATCATCAGTAGAATAATGTGACACTGACTAAAGAAAATCTCTCCGCTCGGTTTCCCTGTCGGCACCACTGAGCTGGGTAGTCCATTAAGTGTAGATTAGTGTGTTCCACAAGGACACTTCAACATGTCGATACAGTGGTTGAGCAGGGTCAGCTCTAAATCCACGCTGCAGCCCTGGACACATTTCATATATGTGTATGTGCTTCTAAAATACTAGTTTCGTTGACAAAGTTCAGTTCGGTAACATGTCACGCTAACTCAGCTCAGTTGGAAAGTGTGCATGTGTCTGCTCTTGAATTTGAACACGAAGAGGACATTACTCTTAAGATGTGTGTGCAGTATGGATCATACTGAGAGTTGTCCATGTCATTCAAACTTCCAGGAATCATTTGAATACTTTGACCAAAGTACCTGAGTAATGTGACTAAGGTACATGGCTAATGAGCTGATGACATAGACAGTTAAACTAAATGTGACCCTTAATTCCTATCAACATGTCTATGCCTAAGAATGTAGGTGTAGTTTTAAGTGACAACTGCATACGAAGGAAGTTCAGTCATTCTTGACCCGCACTCATTGAAGGGCCCCGCACACCTGCGCAGGTGTTTTCAGGGGATTTTGGTTAATTAGACCAGGCTGAAGGTGGGTGGAGCTCTGTTGGGAAAAATGTGATGCCACCAGACTCAGTGAACTAATGAGGATGATAAAAGTGTAATTTTGACAGGTGCAACAGCGCTAAGTGGGGAGTGAGGTCGACGTCAGTCAGGCACAGTCTGCACACACCCGCACTGTCCTGAGAAGTCTAAGAGTCGCATGTTTGGGTGTTTCATGGGTGTGCAGGGCCATTACAAAATCAGAGCATCTTTAGAATTAGCGTAAAATTGAATTTACTTTTATATCCTTGTGCATCGATTACCTACCTCAATAGTCCATCTGTAGCTAAGTTTCACGTTGTACATTTTACGACCAAATGTTATGCACGTGTTCCCCAAATTTTGGCTTGGTTGAACCATGTTGGCTGTTGCTCCTAGAATCCAATTTAGAGTTGACAGGGGCTGCAGCTTGATAGTGTTACATTCAGGGTGGGCAGTATAGCTCTTTTTACTGTCAATAAAGTCCAGGTTGAAATCCGGTGCTTATATTTTCGTGGCGGTGCCATACATGTAGTATCACATGATGGTGGAAGAAGTATTCACATCTTCTACTTAAGTAAAAGCAGCGATACTACAATTTACGAGTAAAATGCATTCAAAATCTTACATAAGTAAAGGTATATAATGTAAGTATTAACAGCTAATTGTATTTCAAAAGTAAGTATTCATTATGCAAAATGGCTGATGGATTAGTGTCTAAGCAGTTTCATCATGAACTGCCTTGAAAACAAAGCTCAGGTGAAAATAAGGAAATGAATGCTGGCATATTTCCGTTCAGGTGCTTGAGTTTCAGGGTCCTGGTATTGTGCACGCTGGCTCACTGTCACGCAGTCATGACTACATGGGAAACTAAAAGAGAACAGCTCCCTTGTTAATGTTATTAGTAACACCTGTGCTTTTCCTACTATGACAAGTCAAAACGTCCCCTGTGGAAATGGCCTATTGATGGCTGTTTGCTCTTTAAATCTCACTTCCAGTGTGAAGTTAGCATTGGACTTGCATAATGCTAATGAATGCTATTTTACCATATCCCTTTCTTGTTTTTTGTATGTCTTGTCACAATATTTTCTTTACATAATTGTACATACATTGCAACCTGCAACTCTGTGATGCAAACTTTTAGTTGTATACACTGTGCGACTCGTATTTATTGATGGCATAACCACGTAGATGATCATAATTTATTTATAAGTGAATTACCATACAGTGCACGGTGACTTCCAAAATGCAGAACTTAAGCATATCTTCCAAGTAATAAGTTCTTCAATGCATCCCTCATAAATGTGCCAAGCCATGACACTCGTAGGCGATGCTTTCCAATGGGCCGTATATGAAATATGGAAAATGGGGAACAGGGGCCTTTTCTGCCATGCCAGCAAAAATCTCCAAAATGAGCTTTTGTAACTTGAATGGGGGGGGCGGGGGGGGGGCAGAGAGGGGGTATCTGCACCGCCTGACGCTTACAATCCATCGCCCTGGAAGAGACTTTGCCTACAACAAGACTCTGTTTTCACATTTTCTTAGATAACCCCCGCATTCCTTCCTCCCTTTCACACATCATCTTCTCGATCTTTCTTTCCTCCCTCCTGTTCTTTGCTTCCTTTTCTTTCCTTCATTTACTCCTTTCATTATTCGCTTATTCATACATTCGTACATTGGTTGACTTAAAATGATCGAGAAATTATCATTACCAATTGGAAGAATCTATGACATACAGTTATTTAATAATTGATTTAACTGTTTTCCTTTCCTTTAGAGCAATCTAAGCCGCTGCATGTAGACTCAGAAAAATTGATTTACAGACCCTGAAAAAGCTCAGAGAGACCGATTAACATTTGACAACAGTAACAATGGAAATCAAATAGAAAACACGGTCACATTAATTTACCTAACAAAAAGCTGTTGATTATGAACAGTGCCTTATTTAGTGGTGCAACATTGTCAGGCACCACAAACACAGCGGCACTCTGTCATGATAAGAAATGAGTTGTGTCTGCCTCTCTCATTGTAATTAGCCTTGATTAGCATGCTGCTAATGGCTGTAACAGACTGACAGGGAGGGCGGAAAAGCCATTGTAGCGAGAATGCGCAAACCGCCAAGTTGTGCTGAACTGGCGGAGAGACACTTCATAGTCCTAGAGATGTACGCAGGGATTTGTGTCGGCTCCCTTCACCACCACAGAGATAAGCTTCATTAATGTAGATTCATAGTCAGTGTAGATTCAAATGGATATGGATGCTGAAATGTTATGCTGTTGCAGCTGGTTATTCTACCGCTTTCATGTCAGAGGTGGAGAGATTATTTCGGGAAAATGGAACAGGACATGTAGGGATGTGCTTTTCCCCAACAAATGTTGAAACCTTTGCCAGCGATACAAAGGAAAGGTTAATTTCAGACTTTAGAATCTTACCACAGGAAGAGAGAAATCACAGTTCATATTGCTTTTTTTGTAACATAGTGTGGCCCTCCCTGTTCTTTGGCTCTGTCTCTGACTGTACATATGTCCTCCCTCGTCCTCTCCCCTCCCACCTCTGATATTCATCCTCTTAGGGTGTATGCACACTTTCCCCCTCCCTCTGTCAGCTGTCACCACCTCTCTCTTCTGGCGGAGGTTCCCTACCCTGTCCACTCCTTGCCGTCCATCAACGGTACCTCTCTGCCTGACAATAGCAAAGGCACAGGGGGTGAAATTCGGCTCTTAGAGGACAGTGTCACAAGCGCAGGCACACGCAAATCTAAATGGATACATCCGTGTCCTTGCGCAGCATCCCGCCCCCCATATATACACACAAACACGTTCAAGCATTACGCACATATGCCTTTCCTCGCAGAGCCGCATCCCAGTGTGCCTAACCTGGCCTTGAATGTGACAAACGGTGTTAGCTGTGAGCTCCCTGCGCATCCAGGCGAGGATAACAGGAGGACAGAGGAGGGGATTGTGTTGGGGGTTAGATGGACAGAGGAAGGTAGAGGGAAACAACTGACAAAAAACTATTTCACCATTTTAAAAGTACAGCAGCTGCACTGAAAAAGGGTTCCCAAGGCTCTTTAGGATATTCTCGAAGTTAAGTCAATGATAAAACTTTAATCTCATATGAAATGTAACGTTTTTAGGCTGTTTTGGCTTCCAAGTTAGAATAGCTCTTCTTAGATTGTGTAATATGCACAGTGCTCTGTCTATTAATGCTAGTTCTGTTGATGCTGTGCGTGCATGCGATCACAGGTGTATGGATCTGGATATTTGTGTGCACATGTGAGTTTTCCGGGAGATCCCTACCTGTGGGCTCTGTTGGGTGCTTGAACATTGAGCACAGCAGTGGTGGTCCTCTGTGAGCCGGGCAAGCTCGCACACACACACACACACACACACACACACACACATTCACACACTTGCAGACACACTCAAACTTAGTCTCTGTTCCCCACAGGCGCTCTGTGCCTATGCTGTGTCATAAATCAGAGCTGTCAAATAGATTTTACAGCTCCTAGTGAAAAGAGGAGAGGCAGCCACCCAACAACCTTGAAAAGATGGAAGAAAGCAAAAGTAGAGGAGTTGTATTATTATTAAACCTGATACCTGGACCTAAGGAATCCATAAAGAATGACGGGTGTACATGAGAGACAAAGCTTTCTTGGTGGAGTGAGCATGATGTGTAACTGCACTGACGAGTCCATCTATACAATCCTCGGTTTACAACGGGTCCATATGATATAATGAATAATGTTTCATTCTCTTGGCATGTGTCGTGACAGGCGACACAAGGCAAGTAATGCTGACGTTAGCAGCTAACGCTTCGTCCGACTGGCTTCTACCTCCTCCCGGTTGAATGCAAAACTGTAACTGAAGCCATGAGCTGTTTTACCTACAGGGACAAGCACCCAAACAGCTTTATTGAAAATCCCAAATTCAGAAGAATGACACTGACCAAGGAAGTGAGGTAAACAACACCAAGTCAGCAGCATTTAAGCATTAAAAAAAAAACCTTAGGAAGTGGCTAAAAATGTACCGCTGTGGCAGAGGGTGTACTTTTCTGGGGTGTTTCTGATTCAGTATTTCAAATGAACATTTAGGAAATTATTACATTTATTTTAGTGTCACTTTTATTATTTCAAAAAATAGGATTAATCAATCCCTATTGTGACGGGATTGAATCTTATCGAATTGGCCTTGAATCCAAGCGTATTGCGTCGTTACAAATGCATCTATTGTTTTTGCATCGGACCGTGTACATACATATAGAATCGTCTGAGAGGGAGAGATACACACCCCGAGTGCCAGGTGGGGTAAAACTGTGGCAGTGTATCACGGACCGGGGAAAACTATATGGTTATTAATTCACTAACAAGACACTTTAGTTAGCCTTGCATAAAAGAATTAAGTGGGGACTTGTTTGCACAATCTGAGACATAGGCCCATGTTGTTTTCTGCCAATAAGAAACATAAATACCAAGCAGGTGTCTATTTGCTTCATCAATGACCTGAAAGAGTGGTGGACATTAGTTTTAGAAAAGGGCTAGTGTTTTCTGCGCCGTCTGTTGTGAGGGTATTGCAGTTTTATGGTGGAAGACATCATATTTCTATAGGCGTACTTGTGTCAATTGTACCACACAGCTTTACACATCTATGGAGTGGATGTGTGATTCTTATCTAAAATTCAAGGGGGAAACATGTAGACTATTGTGATTGTGAAGGTGTTTGTTCTAGCTACAATCACCATACACCATACTTCTAAATCTTACTACATGTGCCCTGTTTTTATCAAGTGTTCACTGTCTCAGGTGCCTTCCTCATCCAAGCTCATCCAGCTAAATACAGTGATTGGAGGAGGCTTATTTGGATGTCCGTGTCTGAATGGCTGCCTCTTAATATGCAGAGTGGAGAAAAGCATGTACGTCCAGCAGTAGGGCTCAGAAGGCAAATCGCTTCTGGCAGCCTAATTCGCTGGTCATTAGAAGGGCCAAATTGAATAATGGACTCTGAGGTAAGTGTGTGTGTCTGTTTGATGAGACAGGGAGGGCCATGTTGGGTGGCCGTACTCTGTGGCCCCCTTACCTTGGCCCATCAGTTTCAATCAAGCAGCACGACAGGCACTCCCCTCTCTTCCACGACCCCTCTCCAGTAGATCACCGGCGCCCACACGTGTACTCCATTACTGTGCATTACCTGGTCAGTGCCTGGAGGCATCACCTGAGGAAGCCGGAGCGAGAGCTGGGGAAGCTTCTGACTTCACACCAAAACCCTGATCCCATTTCTATTAAGATTCTTCCTCCCTCGCTTTGTTGAGGTAATCACTGGACTGCCAAAGCTTTATTGGGGAAAGTAATGGGATTGTGGGATGGCGACAGTAGCACTCACTTACCTAACCGCATACATGAACAGTTAACAATGAATCCTCGTATTCCTCCTTGTATCCCTCTCTGTCTTTATTTTCTGTTCCACTCCCTCCTTCTCAACTCTTAAGTCTCATTTCTGCCCCTGCAGTTGTTCTTTTTCCTTTTATGGGAACATTGCTGCACTCCTTTGCTGCTGTGCATGACTGTAGAGCATATAGAATAATATCTGAAATTCCAGTCAATGCAGTGTCCAGGTTGGATAAAAGTATGACCAGAGCTTTGTCAGAGTAAATCAAAAAAGTGAGTGGAGTCAGCGGTGTGGAAAGACGAGCCAGTGGAGTAAAAAAAGGAAGATAAAGCAATGTTTGTTTCCTGTGCATCTCGTTTTGTTGAAGCCAAAGAATGGCACGTACCAGAAAGGAGAACTAAAAATCTGTTGGCTACTTGGTTATTTGCCAGTGAAAGCAAGACAATCCTCATGCTTCTGTATCATACTATTATTTTTAAATGATTCTTGAATTCCTTAAATTCCTGTCCCTCAGCAGCTCAATCTCAAATGCAATTGTAGTAATAAAAAGAAATGTCATATGTTACATTACAACAAGTTAGGTAGGCCTGATATGGCTTGAAATGTGATTGTTATTATTTATTTTTTTAGAATACAGGAGGAATCAGACAGGAATGGAATGGATTGGAGTGGTAGGCGGCCCGGTGGGCCTATCAGTCTCTGTTAGGGCTGCTGAGAGGGCTGTCTCATAGGCGGGCTCTCCTGCAACAGCCATTTCCCATGGCCATTTGTCTCTGTCCAGTTTCTTTCCCTTTCATTGCCCCCTCTTTTTTCCTTTCATCTACTCCTCCCCCTCATCTTCGATTCCTCATTGTGGACTCTCAGTCGTGTTCGATCTGTTTCTCCTCTCTTTACTCCGGCTCTCGGTTTCTGTCACCACGGAAGCTCTCCCGTTTTTCCTTCGTTTCCAACTATTCTGTTTGGCAAACAAGTTTTTCTTCCTCTTGGTTACTTCGTTTTAGACAAAGGCACATTTTTGCTAGCCTACTTCCTTTGTTTGTTCGTGTTTGTTTGTTTTTCATTCTGTTTAATACTCGACTGTGATTGGTTAATGAAGGATTTCCACTAATTAACTAATTAGCCTGGTGACTGAGTGGGTTTAATGTTAAACAGGGTTGTTAGTTAGACCAGAGCAAACATGCCTGTTGCTATTTTTTAGCAGCTTGAATCTTAACTATATCAGTATCGTATATGGCTAGTAGACACAACCCACACGCCTTATTATTTTTAATAATCACCAAAAAATGAAAAAAAATTAGATTTTAGATTTATATCTTTGCAGCAGAGAAATCGTCTTTTTTATTCCACACATTCTTCTTCTGTCAAAAGCTGGCCCCTACATTACCCACAATGCAACTCGACCTCTAACAGTTCGGGTCGGAAATTCAGGTGTGTCATGCTGCTAGCGGGAGCCCCTACAGATTTTCTACTTTTTTTTTCAATTCTTAAGACCTGTAGTCTCCAGCCCCAACCAGTGCTGAATCAAGTGACATCACTTCAGATAATTTATCAGACTTCACACAGTTGCCTCTGGAGTGACAATAAAACGTTCTTTTTCTCAAGTGCAGTAGTCCTCCCCACTCTGCTTTGAAAACCATATGGAATGGGTTGGTTTCAGAAAAATAGGACATTTACCCAACTAGCTTTGACATATTTTCCTGTTATGGTCTTACGCCAGACAACAACACAGTTAGCTAATCGTTCTGGCATTCACTTTACTATGTGTCAAACTTTACATCACTTGCAACTGCATAGCTTAAAGCAGACCATATAAAGCCATTACAAGCAGATGTTTACCTCTGGTTTCCTTGGAGGTGGCAGTTGTTGGTCCTGACCTCATTTTCCCAACGATGTCTGGCCTCATACTGTATTTCTCATTTTAAATAGAGTGGAATAAAGTGGATGATGAATAGAATAACTGAGGGACTGTGGTTCGTGGGTTGAGGAACAGTAAGTGTGGTCTTTTGTATTGTACGTGGGAAGTATGTAGCCAGGACAGGATGTGTACTTGTGTACGTAAGGGTGTACAATACATGCGTGGTTTGTGCTTTCTATGTTTTTGAATTCTGTGTAGGAACTGGGTTAGGGAGCAAAAGTACGTTGGGAAATTTCTAAAACCTCAAATTAGTAAATTAAAAAACAAGAAAGCAAAACCTGCCCCCCATAATTGCTATATACTGTTGACAATTGAACTGGAATCCATAAGCAGGGTGCAACAAGTCCTACAAATTAAACGACAAAATACTTTTTTGTTTGTCTACGCCATCTAGAGCGACACAAAGAAGCTTCGTCTGATCTGACGCCCCTACCATCATTTGTTTGTGTCTTCCAAAACCGCTGCAAATCACTCTTTGAAAAGAAAAAGCCAATTTTATGATGTGACAACACTAATGGTTACGGTTTGGTTAGGTTTAGGTACCAAACATGACATGTCAGAAATAGGGAAAGATTGTGGTTTGGGTTAAAATGACTGCCTCATTAAGGTTAAGGGGGCTTCGTTGTCATGGTTACGATAATAAAAACTTCCTCCTTTGCTACCACCATAATTCATACAAGCGCTAGAGGGATTTCTCACTTGAGTGTTCACGCAGGACACTCTCGCAGGGTGAGGGTAATTACCTTGGTCAGTCGGCAAAAGACTATGCAAAATAAAACTCTAGAAAATGTTGCCACCGTAGATCCTACACAACCGCTGAAACATAAACTTAAACCACAAAATATAATTACAATCAAACATTATCAAACAGCAACAGGAAAGAGAAAGTGGCACCTTTCCTCTTTGAGAGGCCTGCTTCGGTTTTCTAGCTGCATTAAATACGTTTGGTATAATGAACGTATTGCAAACATATAGCCCAATTTAAAAAAAACAAAACTAAATGAACTAGTTTATGTCTTGCCCAGCTACGCATCACGTAGTGTCATCTTGTGTTATTTGTTGCATTGGCCAGTACTTTTTTTTGTCTGGCTACCACTGTATCTGTTCAGGTGTGTGTTTGCTTCTGTGTCCATCTAAAAGTGTTTATTCCCACCGTTGTGTGTGTTTGTGTCGCTGATGTCGGCCGTCTGCGATGTGTCGCGCCCAGAGGCTGAGCAGTCGGTCGTTCTGGCCTTGATGGACACAGGAAGCGAGGGCAGCCATTTAGCCGCAGCGTCCTCACTGGCCCACCAGCAGCCCAGCTCTCCACCACCCAACCCCCCCCCGGCTTTGCTGGCGCTGGGGGAATCATAGCCACTCACTCTGATGATTTATGACCACACCTGAAGCCAGCCTCGGAAGTTTGCGCGCGCGCGCGTGTGTGTGTGTACGTGTGAAATTGTTGGAGGGAGAAAAAAACACAGACACGTAAGAGAGGCTGTACTGTATGTGTGCGAGAGAGAAAAATAAGTGTGTTAGCAAAAAGGTGTGTGTGGGTTTAAAGAAACAAAAGATGGAAAATGCATTAGGTGGTTTTTTAGCTTCAAGCAGAATCATACAAATGTGAGGCACCGTGTTTTTGTTCCTTTGACTTACAGCGTTTTATGCACGTGGAGTAGGGAATAGTGTATAATATGCTGCAAACAAAAGTGTTAGTGTGCATTCTTCACATGCAGGGGACACCATTATTTCTCGCCTGGCCTTGATGACTTGGCCTCTCACTCTCTCTCCTCCCACTCTTCCATGAACCTTGACTCGGGCCAGCCTTCTGAAATGCAATCTCCCCTAAAAACCCATCAAATAAAAAATTCATATTGATACTCTCTGCCTCTGCTTTCTCCACCTTTTCCCTTCTCTCACCATGAGCGGTCCATGATGATAAACGACCGACTGTCAGATATTAAAGTCTGGAGCACAATAAAAGACAGATTCTCTCTTTTTTCCACACTTCTCTATCCCTGCAGTTCCGTTTTCTAAGCTTTGACTAATTTTCATGTTTTGGACAAACAGAAGTCCATTACCTTTGCATTGTAGACATTCAGTCGAGCTTCTTATCCATATTGAGGTGCTTTAAGTACACCAGTTAATAAGCTAGTGAGCTAACAGCCTTCATGTTCAACATCCATTCTGTAATTCTCAATTAGAGTTAAAACGATCGATTAGTTTTAGTTTTACAATTATGTTTTCAAGCTCAATATTCTGAATCCAGCTTCTCAAATACCAAATGAAATAACTTTGGGTTTTGGATTGTTGGTCAAACAAAACCAGTAATTTGAAGACCTCCCATTGGGCTGTGGGAAATTATGATTTAGTATATGTCACTCTTTTCTAATATTTTACAGAAAACGTATACATAGATTAATATAGAAAGCAGATAAACTGATAACCAAAATAATTATTAGTTGCAGCCCTACTTTGCAGCCCTACTTTCAGTTTTTTATTTTCCTTGTAGGACCCGTTTGGCGAGGTAAATCACACACGCACCAAAACTAAATCTGAGCAGTGCATCTCTGAATTAGCTGTGCCGTCGGGGCTCAAGCGATAGTGTGTGAGCGAGGGCAGTGCCCATTTTTCCCTCTTAACTCCCAGCTGAGCCTCTGTACTGGTCCATTACCCAGGAAGTCCTGGCATTCTACTGCAAGCCGCGGTACCACCCCAGAGAGCCTGTCAGACCAAGCGGCCAGTTAAGCAAGCAAGTCGTCTGCTGCAAAACGACCGAGGACTTGATCATGTGCATGTGATAATGACTGACACTTGGCATCTTTACTTAATCTGCGTTTGCATAGCTCTAACAGAAAGCTGTACGCTCGAAAAGTAATGGTAGGTTGAGTAAATTTAGCAATTTTAGTTCAAATAGGCTTTCATACTCACTTCAACAGCTGTAATTATTTAGTCGTGAATTATTACTCAACAAGCAAATTCATACAAGCTCACATTATACAAGTGAAGTGGTATACTTTACTTTAAGTCCCCCTATTTAGAATTTATGAGCAGTGTATAAACAGTTAATTACTGTTTCAGAACACAGTATAATGTAGTGTTTTCATTTTTCGTTTTAATGTACAATATTTGTCAACAGTCATTACTAGTCCTATGAAGACATTTTATATTATTAATAACTGTGTTTCGCTATGTTATACGTCTGTTTATAAAGCAGCCTTTCACTTATTGGTGTCCACAGGAGGAGTTATAGTTGTTGATAAATACACTTATATCTGCTTACAACTACAGTATAGTTTATTCTAAACTATGTATTCAATGTTTATATATTGCTTATAAATGCTAAATAGGGGGACATAAGTCAAATGAATTTTACAAGTTAAAGTATTCATTTATGATAAAGTTACTATTGGCAAACAACAGCAAAAACTGTCAACCAGTATCCTAAGCAACATGGACTACTTATCTCCCTCTCTCTCTCCACACGTTTCCTGTCTGTCTCTGAACTATATACTATTAAATTAAGGCAAAATATGACAATAAATAAATGTTAATTTATTAAGAATTGGACACATCAATTGCTGTGCATCCAGACGATACGATATTCAGCCATATAAAATGGAGAAAAAAAACGGGTTCTATTTAAAAACCCAAACACAGATTTTTATTTTATTTCATTTTTTCATTTTCTTTCATTCATTAGCACATATTATAAATACAATAGGTACGAGAGCATGTGATAAAACCACGTGACTGTCATCTTATTTAAAGGGTAAATGCAGATAAATGCCCAAAGAGCAATATAGCAGCAGAATTACAGAAAATAAATCAAAAAATCGCAAAGGTAACAAATAGTCCGAAAATCATTAAGGTCCAGGATTATAGTACCGCTACTGATATATTGTAGGCTGCAACACGATTACTGGGAATGAGGGAGTTTTTGTTTGGGTTTCCTTCAGCAGCATGGAGAGGAACATCTAGATCACAGAGATAAGCATGCACATGGCTGTATTTGTGCAACGACGCATGCTTTGCTATTTTCTCTGTCTGTTTTTGACAGGAGCTAAGCGGCGACTGTTTTCAGTGCCTGTCTTGTTCCTGTCAACACAGCAGCACGTCAGGCTTCTGAAAATATGAAAGAGGAGGCTTTTGTCTTTTACATTCTGTTAATGTAGTCTGGGTGACAGTCGTAGATTTCCTCGATGGGCCCAAGCATTAGGTGGTGTCACTGACGCTCTCTGCCAACACACCGCAGACTGCAAAATGATGGGGGGCAAGGCGTGGTGAATGAATGACGTAATCACGCGTAATTTCATCCAAAAAGTGACATACAAGTGGATTAATTTTAAGTTAAATGTTAACTTAAATGGGTCTGTCTGCATTTTACTGTGAAATTGTACCATTTAATACCATCTTAATACAAGTTTGCTTTCAACTACAGTGAAAGGTAAAAGACTAAAGTAATAGTAAAGGAGATAAGTGTTTTCAAAGCCCAAGTGCCTTCCCCAGTATCTGTGTAATCACACCAAAGAGCAAACCTTTTACGTGAGATGACAACTAGAAACCCGAGTTTACAGTCAGACCAATCAGAGGCTATCATTTTGTTGAGGGACTAATTAGACACCATCATTCCATCAGGGGGCCAATCTAGATGTTACCATTGACACAAATTACAACTGTGTCGATTTGTGTCCCTGTAGTTTTGCCTCCTATAACTGAAATACGGTGTCCTTTATCAGTTTTTGCACTACAGAGTTCCCATCATCATCAAGTATAGACGAGTTTAAACCTGAGACTCTTCTTTTTAGCAAAAGAAAATCAGTAATGATAAGAGTTTTGTTTTAACCAAAAAAACAAGACAGTGACGCACTGCTGAAAACATACTGCTCATTGGGAAATCAGGTGCAGGACTCAGTGATGCCCTTCAAACTTGTTTCATCACTAGGGTACATGTGATATAGAATCAGGCTTGTCAAAGGTAATTGTTCAAAATGGTAGCCAATGCAACAAAGGAAAGTGGAGGGACAAATAGAAGGTGTAGAGAAAGTATAAGCTAGGGTGCAGCAGAGAGGGGAAATGGTATGTTAAAAATGCAAAGGTAAAAAAAATCACACCAATTTCATTTTGTTTCATTTTAAAGACACGGTGTCACAAAAATGTGGACAAGGAGGAAACATCAAGAGGCTTCTCAAAGAATACGCAGAAACAAAAGTGGAAAATGCAACTGTCATGCAAAAATAGTGCCACTAAGCATGTTAGTGAAGGACATGAGCCAGAGTTAGGGATGTTCAGAGTAGACAGCTATGTGATCAGGAGTGGGATACAGCACCAACACGGTCACTGAGGACTGAGATAGATAAAGAGAGATCAAGTATGTAGGAGAAACACAGCAGGTTACTTAGAAAAGCACATCTTAGGCTACAAAGTAAAAAAATATAAAGGGGTGAAAAAATACAGGGACAGTTTAAAGCTATTCAGTGTTATGAAAGCCAGAACGCTAAGATACCAATGACAATAGCAGGAGGGAATGTACCAACCTGGAGTGAATGAAACTGGTTTCATAAATTCGGGCTGACTGGCCCCCAAATAAGAAGGCTGCATTTAGAGAAAAAGCTAGAATCTAAAGCAGTACAGGAGACTGAAAAGAGGCACTCAGTGTTATTCAGAGTTAAGGTACGCACTCTGTAAAAGCTACCGTCGTTGTCAAGGCAGATCCACGTCCCAAGCATTTTAAGAGCCGTCCCTCACCATTTGCAGTGAAAGGTCAGGTAGATAAGGTATTGCAGAGACTAGAAAAAGCAGGCTTTACCTTATGAGTAAAAGACATCCCAAATAATCCCATTATGCCACTGAGACAGTGAGGTTACAGGGAATGTTATCCCCTTCCAAAGACTGAAGAGGTGCCACTGCCATGGCATATAACATGGAATTAAAAGAGGTTAAAAAGTGCACAACTGTAGTTTTTCCCCAACAGGCTGCCCTTTGGCATCAGCTCTGGACATAAGTTTCTTAAAATCCTGGACCATTTGCTGGAGGCGGGTTGACTGTAACAAGAGCACATAGACAACTTGCAGAGGTTTGTCTAGGGATCTGAGATCTGTGTGCACTCAGCAAAACTATAGATCCAGTGCCTTGTGCAGTTCAAGGGAAACCGATGCCCCGGATGCTAATGCATTGCTACAGTGCTAATGCGTTTTGCATATTTCCAGCAATGGACCTTTCAACGCGATGTATTTTTGCTTTGTGCTCCGTTTGCATGGCGGGTTACCTTTTTAGGTTTTTGCGTAGAACTCGTAACAATCCAATTGCAGATGGAGCTACTAATGCCACGCATGCCAAAATACTTTTAGATTTTTTTGTATTATTAAAGGTTAGCCCTTCATGCAAGCAAGATTATTTATTTAATGATTTATGCCTCTGGCTTTCAGTGTATTTTATAAAGTCTGAAATTATTTTGATGGGAAATCTGACTTCCTACACTAGCCTTCAAAGGCTGTTTGGTTTAGACAGTGTGAACCCCACAGCCTGCCAAGGGCAGACCTTTCCATCGCCTTCTGTTTTAGAGGAGATAATGATTCTCTTTTACTTGGAATAGGATTGCATTTTCTATCTCTCATCCTCTATTCTTCCCTCACCTTTACCTTTCCACCCCTCGCTCCACCCCCCACCCCACCCTACCTCCTCCCATCAGTTGACTGCTGCTGGTGCTCCCTACACGGTGGCGATGCTCTATCGCTCCGTCACAGCGCAAGCGAGGGATGAGAGACAAATCAAAACCACCTTATTTCCCCTCAGTCCCTCTCACCGTGCCAGATTGAATTTGAGGTTTTTCATCTTCTTTCTCATCTTTCTCTTTTCCCTGCCTCCCTTGGTGTCCACTCAGAATTACCTGGAACCAAGCCGTCTCACAACTTGATGACGCAGTATCATTTATGCATATGGAGGAAGACAGTCGGCAGCCCTCACTGTTGGTTCTTTTGACTCGCTTTAAATCCACTTCAAAAACAGTCAATACCAAAATCTATCAAGGATCCTGCCTTGCTTATACCAGGGTATTATAAATCTCGAAGCATGCAAATGTCCAAATTAGCTTTGCAGGCTTTCATTTCTAAAAATGGAAAAAAGAAAAATGCTGAAACACCTTCATAAAACATCTATCTTTGATGTTCTGTACTTCACTTTTCTTGAACAATTTTGTTGGCTAGTGCTCTTAACGTGTTATATATCTCCTTATTGCCAAATGTAGACCATGAGATGTCTCTAAATCATCTTTAATCATAATTAATTAATCATTTTCTCATCAGTGGTCAACATTGCTGTCAGTCCTTTGTATTCAAAGTGCATAGGTACCAATACTGGAGAAATTTTCACATTTTGTTTGATTCTGAAATCATTTACCAGCCATTTTAACAAAGCAGCTCATATACCTGTGAATATTTTTGCTGGCCCTACTACCAATCTTAAAATAATACCTGGGGGGAATCAGGCAACGGACCGTATTTAAAGAAAATGTTACTAACGTTTAAGCTTATTAGGGATTCCTTTAGGAATACATTACTTATTTTCCTTTATTAACTAATCAGACAACTTGATATATTTTCTTAATATCTAGATTTAGATTACTTACTTTTGTTCAGCATTTGGCTTTGACCTTGTCAAAGAGAGGAGATACATTCACATTGATACATATACATCCCCAAACACCCACACTATACATTTAGCACGGCACTGATCTGTCCTAATAATCATGTCTCCACTTCTGAGAATTTGGATTACACTGATATCCGCATATACACTGGTGTATTTATTTATTTATTTTTTACATTATAGAACAAATTTAAGAGGGATCATGAATCTCACTCAACACAAAAATTTGAGCTTTCATTTTAGGTAACAGAATGCAGTGATGGTGTTTTTTTCTGAAGCGCAGTGCCCTTTAGGTCCGCATAGCCATTTACCTCCGGATTTACTTCTCAAGACACACACACACACACACACACAAACACGCACACTCGTAGACTCATTTTATGAATTCTTTGTGGGACTCTCCCAACTGATTGCACCTGATTTCGGGAATAGTTACAGATTTATGACCAAGGCGGTCTCATCTGAAAATCAAAACTGACAGGCACATTTGCATTGCATTGTGATTAAACTATGAAGCAGTGTGTGTTGGAGGAAGTATGAAGGAGGATGAGGTGTGTGAATATAACCAAAGCCTTGTTTAATATTTAGTTTTACACTAAGCTATATTGATTGTAATTCATGTATCCACTATTGCCCAATCCCACTACCTAGCCACCCCATTAACATGAAGAGACGACTTTATTTGACAGCGAAAGACCAATTTAAGATGTTAAAACTATTCATAGACAGTTAAACTCAGTTTAAAGTCTGGAAACATACAGTCACACAGCAGCATGCACTGCAGAAGTAACTACCCATAAGTAGTGCAATTAGTCTTGCATGTAGATGTGGTTGTGAGTTGCTGGATGAGTGTGTGGGGGCCGGGGGCACCTGGCTCCTACTACCTGAGAAAAATTACTCTCATCTTCCACTCTGTTGGACCTACTCCCACCCATTCTCCCTTCACCCCACCTTTTCATTTTCAATTATGGATTGGAATATGAATCTTTAATAGGGTGATAATTGTGCTAGCATATTTGCTGTCACCCACCATTAGCCCAGATTAATTAGCCCATTTAGTTTAGCTTAAGAAAGTGTCTGGCTGAGGAATGGGGGCACTGATGGAAGACGGGTAGAGAGAGAGAGTAGAATCAGCACAATCTGTTCTATATCACAATGCCATCTTTCTCCGGCTTTCTCTCTGTCTCCCTGTGTCGTTCGCCTCTCTGCCTTTTCCCTCTTTGCTGCTCTGACTCGCTCTTTCTCTCATCTAGCTTACTCTGTTAGTCTGTTTCATCAGCCTGCACTCATCTGCCCTGCTCTCAGCAATATTTTTTTGTCGCACTATGACTTTTCAAGTGGTGCGGAGACATGGTGGAAGCCGCGCAGTAGAAACTTTCTTAGAACTATTAATTCTGTAATTAGCAGTATAGTATGAGCCAGTGGTGCAACTTTTCCAAGTAACTCCCTTTTCTGAAAGGATATTTTTGGAGATCATTAAATTGAAGGCTGAAAGGATGATAAAAAGGAAACCTTATGGTTGCAGTGAATTATCAGCGAAATTTGTGAGTTGAACAATATGTTGTAGGTTAAAGGGGTGTCATATTTAAATTTTGTTGCAGTACTGTCAACTATATTGCTGGGGGGGGGGGGGGTTAGAAAGAAGTGAGCTTACTAGACTGTAGTCCAATCCTCACTTCTTTCATTATTGTTGTTTCCAGCTGCAGTAGGGCTGTCCCGATCATGACACTTTAGTTGACAATTAACTGTGATAAAAGTAATTGCGATTAACAATTTCTTTGTTTTTTTCTGTTCATTTTATGCCACCATTATAGTATATTCCTAATAAAAGTTTAATAATACACATACACCTTATGAAGAAGAAAAGCCATTTATTGTGATTGAACATTTGAAAGTGTATATTTGTCTATTGAAAATATTAAATATATACAGCTTATATATATATTATAAAACACCTACACCTCTGGTCTCTGCACACACGCACCGGCTTGCCCTGCTCCGACTCTTTCTGTTTCCCTGTCCCCGTATGTGTCTGATGGGTCTGCACTGTTGACCTTCTCTGTCAGCACTATGTTTTATAAAGTCGCCCAAAAAACACAACTCCTGTTTTGGATTTTTTTCACCCGTGAGTCTGTTTTCCCAACATCAGATGAGCCGCGTGTGGAGGAGGCTTGTTGTTAAGGACGTAGCCTATCGAAACGATCAACGTCTGCACCAACAGATTAACTTACAAGCTTTTACAAAACAACGGTATAAGTAGACCTACATTAAACAGGAGACTCTTTCTGTGTTTCTCTGCAGAGCATGTGCGATTGTCAGTAGACCGCACGGGAGGGGTAGAGCGAGGGGAGATTGCCAAATAGTTAATCGGTTGCGGATGGTGTGGTTCTCTCAGATGGATGAAAAGAAAAAAAAGTGTTAAATTAGGTCGCAAATATTCTTTGGCAACCGTTAATATACCTGCCCAAGTAAAGTCTATGGTGTACACTGCGGTGAAAACCATGTGGAAATAGTGATGGAAATATGACATTGCCTGTTTCATCCAGCTGTTTTTATAAAGGTGAATGGAAACGATTAGGACGATTATGCAAAATGTACGCGGTTAGCTCAATTAATCTGCTGTTTCCACAACTACTTTATAATGTGACAGGATGTCAGTGTTGTGTTTATAGATTGTTCCTTTGCCCCCAAGTGTCTGTAAAAAAAAAGAAACTTTTAGTAGTTCAGTCTTGACGTATTTGGTTTTGACCCCCTGGCATTTCACATCCGGAGAGAGACACCCAGGTTGACCTTCCCACCACCCATTCATTGTTGTCTTATACCATGACAGACGCTGACCAAAAGCTTCAAGAAGGCTGGGGAAAAAAGGCTTGCTGGATGTTAGGCTTTCTTAATTAGCCACTCATTGTCAAATGGCAAAACAGAGCCAGTTGCAGAAAACTGAAAAAAATGTATATAGCCTCAGAGTTGGGTGTTCATTGTCAGCGTAATTGGCAGCATGAGCAAACATTTCAGATTGCATGAAATCATTTGATTCTGTTAGTGTGAAAAATATTGCCTAATGGAGCTTTAATTGCATGCTCCACCTTGGGATAAGTCGCACGTGTACATGTGTGAGGCGACGGAGTAACTTGGCCATGTCACTAGCTATATATCTCACAGCAGGCAGTGAGAAATGAGGTCTAATCGGAGGAATATTAAAGTCACAATAGACTGTTCCTGCTATTAAGGCCTGTCAGCCCTGGCCTCCTCTTTCACCTTGATATCTCTCAGTCTCTGAATATTTATATGCCTACATCACGGGCTACTTACACAGTGCAATATGTGTGTTTTTCTTTGTGTGTGCGTGCGGGAGCATCAAGAAATGTATCATCACTGTAGCCGCTCATGGTCTTTGAATGTGTTTACGTGCATGCGTATCATGCTGTCCGCGCTTATGCAGTCCCCCTTTATGTCCTCTGATACCCAGGTGCAGTGGGGGCAAGGCTGCTCTCAGGTCAGAACAAACCTGTCGCCATGGATGTGGATGAGGAGGAGAATATGAGTGAGTCGGCGCTGATTTTACTCATTTTTTGGTCTGTCTGTCTTCCTGTCTGAGCAATACCTGGTCTCTACTTTTAAATGTCTGCCTGTATTTGTCTTTGCCTCCTTTCTGTCTGCCCGCATGTCTTCCCTCGTATGTCCTCCTGTCCTTCTCTGACGTGTAATCAGTGTGAACACATTTTGCTCACTTACATTACACAAGTATTAGTATAGTGCCTAGTCCACATTTCATAAAATAACGTAACGTGCAATGTAACGCAAAACAAATCAAACTAAATGCAAATATTACCTGTACATACAAATATGTTTCCTAAAAGTATGTCTGAAAAACAAAACATACAGTTTATATCTGTTGTGTTGCTGAACCTGAACCAAGACACAAAGCCGTGCATACACACACAAATACACGCCGCTGATTTTACTGAAACTTTTTAGGGAAGAACTAATCATTACATCTGAGAGGCTTCAGGTCATATCACAGATTCCCTCTACCGCAATTTCTCTCTTTAAAAAATCTTCGCCACTCCAGCTTATTGAACTTTAATTAGACATTTTGGTTTGAACTCAGTAACTGAGCCTCAGAAAGCACTGAAAGACATGACTGAATGTGTTTCCCCACACCTTAACAACTGAACTCACATTCAAAGAGAGCTGTCATCCCAGCAGCGCCCTAACCTGCAATACAAATGAACAGTTCTTATTGTAGTGCCATCCTCAGTGTTTTTGCTCCGAGGAGAAGCATGTTGTTATGTGTTAAGTCAAATAAGAAGAGTTGCAAAAGAGTCTTTGTTGTCTTTCAAAGCCTCTGAAGCCTCTTTCTTACATTTTTAGTCAGACGATGTATTTGAAGATAAAACACAGTCCGAGCTCACACAAGCCTGCTTCTCTAATACCAAGGGAACGCCAGAGAAAAACATGAAATCATTTTGAACTTTTATGTGACAACCTTAGTAGTTCTTGAAACTCTCACATGAATCATCCCAAATCAAAAGCCCAACAAACAAGTTGCACTTAAAATAAAGTTGTGATAAAAGACCTGTCTGCTTTATTTGGTTCAAGTTACCCCCACAGGGGATTTAAGCTCTGGAAGAACCAAGCCTTTTGTCTTTCCATAACTAATGGGTGCTGATTACACAGATGCTGGCATGATAACGACCACAACTGCATGTGTGTGCCATAATTCAATGCATGGTGTCATGGCTGTTGCTTTATGGCCTTTGTCCTCTGATCTGGTCTTAGGCTCTGGAGCCCTACTGGATATCCATCATCCTAAAAAAACGTTATTATACCATAAAATGAATAGTATCAGTTTGAACCCTTTTGGCGCGGAAAAAGGGAGCTCCGTTTTTTTTCTGTGTGCCATTATATTCATTGTGTGTGTCTGTGCAGCATGCTAGAGTTTTCAGTATGTGATTCTATTTTTTTGATTGGCTTAGTGGTCCCTATACCCCACAAATATAACTGTTTTAGGAGCAGTAAAGATCACTAGCTAAATGTGTGTACTTAGGTATATTATGTACTCAATTCAGTGGAAATCGGCAAATTTCCAGTAGCTGAAAGTTCTATGTTCTAAGTTCTCTGTATGCAGTTTATCCTTTGCAGAGAAACATAATGAGCTACTGTACAACATGCTGCAAATTTGAAAAAGAATTCATTCCGAATGAGAGTCCAAGTCCTCATCTACAATTTCCCACCACAGCTACAATTACTCAACTAATGCTGCATTATCTGTGGTGGTTAAAGGTCGTTGGCTGAGACTGTGTCCCTGTCCAACATTCAAATTTCACCTGTCACCAATTTGATAGGTGATAGTTCTTCTTGCCTTGTTTATTTGCTAACCTCTAATACCAGTTTGCAGAATTGCACGCACACACCAAAAAGTATTGCATGTTTTCCAATATGCTCTGAAGTGAAGGATACGCAGTTTGTGTTTTTGATCTTAGGAATGAGTGTCTTTTTTTTCCTTGCCTTTAGACATGTCAATTGTAGTATGCAGATGGTAACGGCATGTCAGTACATTTTGCAGAGTGTTCTCTCACAAACTCCATGGGGGGATCTCAGAGGCGCAGGGTCTTATGAATGGCACCTCATTAGAAACAGATTTTGAATTCTGATTTTCCTCATTTTAAATACGACAGTCATTCTTTTCAAAATGTTATGTAAAACGGGTAAACGGCATTTTAACCTCCCAGCGTGTCACCAGTCAAGCCTTTAGGATCCTGCAGTAGGTGGAGTCTTCTCCTTCTGCCTCTTTGATGTATTCTCCTGTTTGCCTGGTCCTCAGCTCCTCCCCCTGCACTCCTCCCCTGCACTCCCTCAACCCAACCTACTCATGCACACTGCGGCCTTTCTTTCTCCTGAGTACCGCAAGGAGTAACCTATCAAGCCTTTGCTGAAGGATGTTATAAATGAAAATTTTTGCCAATATTCCATCCACTTTGCTAACTGGATTCAGTGATATGTGTTCCCCAGTACAGCATATTTTAGAACTTGCAGTTTAAAACTGAACACTTAAAATGTGCCTAATTTCTCTGTAGGCACTCAAGTGATTAAAAATTGATAGACTGGATGAGGAACAGCTCTCTGTGCGTTTGTGTGTCTACGTTGAGTGTTGATATGTGTGCTTGTATTTGTGTGCATTTATGTCTGAGACCCATAACACTGTTCAACCTGAAACGTGTACAGTATTTGATTTCCTTGAACATATATTTCTCGCACTTTACCCTGACCATTAGAACAACAAGACTTCATAACTACAGCTTTAATTGTGAAGATATATTAAGAGGTTAATTTCAAAATTAAATACCATGTCACCAAAAATATAGTCCAAAAAAATAAATTCCAGATGCTGTTTTGAATGTTGATCAAGGTACACCTCTAAGAACTTGGCATTAGATGTGCTGATGGTGTTCTGCTGTTTGTAGTAATATAAATAGACTATAGGTTAATATGTGCAATAAAATTAAAAGCCAGCTTCTCTTGATTTGATAAAGGAACACAAATCATTGGTTCAGTTCCAAAGAGTGATAAAGGAATCTATAAATTTTGCATTTACAAGATCCTGCAACGAAGGCGTTGTAAGTTACTCTTTCTGGGCACCGCAGGTTCGAGCAGCACCGACGTTAAGGAAAACCGAAACCTGGACAACGTGTCGTGCAAAGACGGGGTGGGAGTGGCTGAACAGCTCCCCAATGGAAGCGGCCTGGGCAGTCGAAAGCGTCCCCTAGAAGAGGGAAACAATGGACACACACACTCCAAGTTCCGGGCCAAAAAGCGCAAGAAAACACCAGGGCCAGTCCTGCCCAAGAATGCTCTGATGCAGCTGAACGAAATCAAACCAGGTTTACAGTACAAACTGCTGTCTCAGACAGGACCAGTCCATGCACCAGTGTTTGTCATGACTGTGGAGGTCAATGGACAGATGTTTGAGGGCATGGGCCCAACTAAGAAGAAGGCAAAACTAAATGCAGCTGAGAAAGCACTGCGTTCTTTCGTCCAGTTCCCCAATGCCTCTGAGGCACACCTGGCCATGGGTCGAACACTGACGGTGAACACAGACTTTACATCTGACCAAGCTGACTTCCCAGATATGCTCTTCAATGGCTTTGAGACACCAGCCGCACCTGAAGAATCCTTCTATGTAGGCTCCAATGGTAGCAGCTCCTTAAACTCACTAGGGGAGTACCCACTGCCCACACCGCCTGGCAGCAACCTTGTCCAGGCCCCATTGCCCCCTCCATCTGCTTTCAGCTCGCCCTCCAGTGGCAAAAACCCAGTCATGATCCTCAATGAGCTTAGGCCGGGCCTCAAATATGACTTTGTCTCAGAGAGCGGGGAGAGTCATGCCAAGAATTTTGTGATGTCAGTAACAGTGGATACACAGACGTTTGAAGGTTCAGGGCGCAACAAGAAGCTGGCTAAAGCCCGGGCAGCACAGGCCGCCCTCTCAGCTCTCTTCAACATGCAGCTAGACCAGACACCATCCCGGCAACCCATACCAAGAGAGGGATTACAGCTTCACCTACCCCAGGTAAGATATTCACTTTCTTTATACATTGTCTTACTTGTAGAATCTGACAATCAGGCCTTGAAAGAATGAATGATTTACATAAAATACATTGTTTTGTGAATTTAATAAGACAAAGAACAGGACAGCGTTGTTGCTTATCATAGTTTGTATGGACCTCCCCTGGACTTATCATTTGGGTTGTAAAGTGGTCAACTCCAAACTGCTCCACCTGTCAAACTGTGCTATTCAAGTAGGTTATCATTAAAACCTGATTTGCATCAGGTGTGCATAACAGTCTGCAAAGCTATTCTGCACAACACACTGTCAACATACAGCCCCCCCCCCCCCCCCCTTTTTCCTTTACTTACTTTCTCCACTTGTCAACTGATTTATTTAACAAGAACCCAATTTTAACGAACACGCCCCAACTAATTGCTCAATTAATTCTCTGTTGCTTGGTATTTAATTTCTGCAGCCTGTTTCCATCTGGCAAGGAACTAAAAGGGAAAAATGGTTGGAGTCCACTGCTGTTGTAAAGAACATGTTAACTTTAGTTTTGTATTTTATAGTTTGAGTTGTTTTTGTTGACACTCAACCCATAAAACCCATCAAAAACATAAAAATAGGTGTGTTTTTTTACTCATTCCCAAGAGGAAATATTTTAGGGCATTTTTAGGAGTAGAGAGCGATTAGCAATAATCTCTGCACCATAGATGACCTTGGCATTCGAAAGTCAAGTGATCTGGCTACGAGTGAGTGACTCCAAAGGAGCAGGGAAGTAATATTGGACTAATCTCTTTAATTTGTGGTCATCCAGCCGTCATCTCTCCTCTTGGTTGTCGTAATTTTCCATCACATTAGCAGTGGATAAAGAGCCAGCAAGAGGAGGTGGATGTGTGAAGTTCACTTCAGGTTCCCCCAGAGTTCTAAACCTCGTGGAATGTCGACACTTTGAACACTTTGTTCATATCTGTTGCTCAGGTTTACTGGTTTGGTATAAGCTTTTTGTGATTCACAGTCAGAAGGGAGATGGAAAATTATAATTGTCACGCCAAACTCAAACAGCGTTGCTTGAAAGACAGTTACAGTTAGGTATACCTCAGGGGGTCAACCCAGTTTCACTTGTTGCAGTTTCAACACTCTGACTCTTGTTTGGAGCTAAATGCGAACACTGTGACAGGTACATCGTGCTCTAGGGGAGGATAGCATCAGACGCGCTTTGTAAGCTGACACATCTGACACAAGCTCGTGGCTGTGTGTATGTATGTATGTTTCTTCCTGTTGTGTGTCTGCGTGCGTGTGTGTGTGTGTGATTCCAGGTTCTGGCTGATGCCGTCTCTCGCCTGGTGGTGGATAAGTTCAGTGAGCTGACAGACAACTTCACCTCCCCTCATGCACGACGGAAAGTCCTAGCGGGGGTCGTCATGACAACAGGTAGATTCGGGGGTAAAGATGGTTGGTGCTTTTCTGCTTACAAAATACGGCGCTGACTGATACAGCACCATTTTCAAGTATTATCCAAAGGAGGATTCAGGTTGCAAGGCACATAGAGAAGAATTTACAATATTTACAGTTAATTTTCTTTTTCTTCAGTCTACTAATGTTTCCTCAGAAAATGAATGGCCTTTTTTTTGCAGCATATGCAACAACATTTATGAGTTAAACAGCAGCCTCATTTTTGTGTTCAGCCCTATCACCAGTGGTGGTGCTGTATACTTAAGTACAAATGTTAGGTATTTGTAATGCACCTGATCATTTCCATTCTTTGCCATTTTATACTTCACTGTACTCTCTAAATTAGACAACCTAACAGTATATAAAATAGTTAAAGATCTCACGTTTATGACGTAAAATACTTTGCTTTGAAGTATCATTTGTGTGGGGTCTTTTTAAAAATAAATGACAAAGTAAAAAAATAAAGTCTTAAAACAACATATCTTTTCTTCTTCATTGAAAAATCCACAATCTTGGAATATACCACCCACACATTAACGCATTGGTATTAAAAATCTAATAATATAATTAAATATAATTTTCCGGCATTTTGTACTCTGCAGGGGGAGGACTTTAGATATGTAAAGTGCATTTTATCAGTGATACTTCAGTGATGCTTCAATGCTGACCTTTTACTTATAATAGAAAACTCTGTCCTGTCAAAGGCATTAAAACACAATTTAGACCAATAGCACATGTATGTACTTTAAGGGTTGACTAACATGTCTTTGTTCCCAAACCCCCTACAGGGACAGATGTAAAGGAAGCACAGGTCATCTGTGTCTCCACGGGAACCAAATGCATCAACGGTGAGTACATGAGCGACCGCGGCCTGGCACTCAATGACTGCCACGCTGAGATAATCGCGCGACGCTCGCTCATCAGGTACCTCTACACACAGCTGGAGTTCTTCCTCAGGTCAGTGGAAGGTGTAAAATTTGTTTTCTTCAGTTTAGTGTTTTGCATGTTACGTTGGGAGGTAGCTTGTATTAATAATCGAATTACATGTGGTTACACTGTTCTTTGCTCTATGTAATTCCATTTATTTTAAGTCCAGTTAAATGAGCTATAATGGGGGAAAAAAATGTTTCGTGCTGTATGTTAGCCCTGTATTACATTTTCCATTTGTCTGTCATCATAGCAACAACAAGGACGACCACCAGAAGTCGATATTCGTGCAGTGTGACAAGGGAGGCTACACGTTAAAGGACAACGTTCAGTTCCACCTCTACATCAGCACCTCGCCCTGTGGAGACGCCAGGATCTTCTCTCCACACGAGGCCGGAGTGGAAGGTACAGAGCGATCGCAGAGCATCCACTCGCTGCCTCACACCAGCCTCACCTCTCCTCCTCAGCTCCGCTGACATGTTTTTAATTTGGTCTCATCTTAGTTCACGATCCAGTTTCAACAACAGTGTTTTTTTATTTAATTAAATTTGTAGGTTTTGCTCTTATGCTTGGTTTCATTTAATTAGAATTTTACTCCGATGTCCAAATACGCATTACAGACACATTTAAACAAGGCTCTAGTAATTAGAGCTCTTTGTCATTCGCTGTCTGTCTCTATCAGTCTTTCCCCCACCCAGCCCACCCACACTGTCTGTCTGATTAACCTCCCTCTTACTCTTGTCAAAGTGTTTTCCATTGCACATGGCAGACTGAATAGAAAACAGCCACATTCAATTAGTCACTGAATAGATGGCGCCTGCTGGTGGAACAGCAGAAAACATTGATAACATAATAAATAATAGGTCATGCTTTTGTGGAAGCCATTTTTCGCTTCCTATTCATGGAATCTCTGTTTTCACATTGATAGGGATCCAAACTTTCCAGCACAGGTGTCCTTTACTGTCGTATGTGAAGTGATTTTATAAACCAACCACATTAGTCAGGCACATTTGTCTTGACGCAGGGAGCTCGTCCGCGATTTCTTCTTCACCTTTATGCTTTTATGTATGTATCTCTTTGTTTTATTCCTCTCTTCACTTCTCTTCCTGCCTCACTCAGACCAAGGAGACCGACATCCCAACCGGAAAGCACGGGGCCAGTTAAGGACCAAAATTGAGTCGGGGGAGGGCACCATCCCCGTGAGGTCCAGCAACACCATCCAGACCTGGGATGGGGTGCTGCAGGGGGAGAGGTTACTCACCATGTCCTGCAGTGACAAGATCGCAAGGTAATTTGGTTCAAACTTAGCCGTTACAAAGTATTACTGCAGACACTGTTTGTGATTTATCTTTTAGTTAATTTTCACATATAAGTAGTAGCTGTTTTGTTGTTTGTTTGCAGTTGTTTCTCACTTTACAGAAAGGTACACTTCGACATTTTGGGAAATAGGTTTATTCTCTTTCTTGTCGAGAGTTGGACGAGAAGATTGATACCACTCTTGTGTCTGTTTGCTAAATATGAAACTACTGTACAACCAGCAGCTGGTTTGCTTATCTTAGTACAAAGACTGGCCAAATGTCAAACAATTTCTTTAAACAGAATGTTTAGTTTCATATACTTCAAGTAAATATGTTTCATTCTCATGTTGTAACTTTATACTTTAACCATTATTTAGCCATATAATATACAGTACATATTTCATGATGCTCTTTTGGTGTGTTTTATTTACCTATAGTGCGATGAATTGCATCTTGTCCTCGCTTTGTCACTTCAAGTCCATCATTTTCTTCAGGGAGTGTCAGGGACAACTGAACTGATGGATCCTCTGTCCCTGGGGCCTTTTTGCAGGCAGATCATAGCGTCTTTAGTCTCTGTCCATGTTCAAGGCAACAGTGTGCCTCCCTTGGTGATGAACGATAAAACTTATCCATAACTCTTCTCACGAGTCCCTTTTCCTTCCCCTCCTCTGCTTCCTTCTCTGTCCCGGACCATAATACCTTGCCTGAACGCACGGAGTGATTGAATGAGTGTGTATTTGATGAGGGAGATGTCGACTGTGTAGCAGATGCTGTTTGCGCTGTGTGAGAAGTGTTGTTGCCCTTTCAGCATGTCAGTACCAGCACTAGTGATTCCGATGTTGTGTGCTTGTCCAAAGTGGAGCGATTCAAGTCAGTAGAGGGCAAAATAGGTTGGAGACCTTGCATTTAGTCATGTGGGGGGTTTTTCTGGCCAAGCTTTACTAGATAACAAGAAAACATGAGATATTTTAAAGTTGACACCAGTTACAGTTCTGAGTTGATATAGAGCGTCAGAAAATGTACTCTTTACAGTTAAGATAAGGGATTGGTATTATGAGTAAAAGAGGCAAGGCTTCTCCCTCTGCCTGACTCTGCCCTGTCATGAGACAGCTATTAGCCAGGTGAGACATCTGCTGCTCACCTGCTTCTGTCCCCCGTGTGAGTGATTGTTAGCCGTGGGGCTGCTATTTAATACAGCAACTGACTGGCACACTTTGACCATGCCCGTAATGTTCCCTCCTTACACATTGTTTCCTCTCCTCTCATTTTCCTTTGATTACATGCCCAGCCCCACGGCTTCAGCGAGAACAAGCAGTCCTCTGCCTTAGTGTCTGTTGTTACCAGCTTTTTAATGGGCACATTAGCAAACAGACAAAGCTCTTATGGGTTATTTCTCTCTGTTTCCCCCGTTTCCTCCTGTCGTTATTTCTTTAACAACTGATAACTTGGGCTTTCTGACTCGTTCTGACCCTGTTCTTGTGTGTGTGTGTGTGTGTGTGTGTGTGTGTGTGTGTGTGTGTGTGTGTGTGTGTACTATATGTGTGTAGATGCACAGAGCATGATACTGAATAAGATAACAACAAAGAAATATAGAGCTATTTGACAGGAATGGAATCGAATGCCTCTGAAAAGATTACTCAAAATGTGTGTGCTTGCTTTTTTGTGGGTTCTTTTTCTGTACTGTGTGTCGTTTAGTGTTTTCAGGTGTATTTGTGTAAACTTGTTGAGATGAGCTAATGTGTGTGTTACTGCACTTTGTGCACGGCACAGAATATTATGAAGATGTTTGACTGTGCTGAATGTCTGCTTTATTGCTCGCAGCTATTAATTGGGACATTTCATTTCGCCCTCCCTCTGTTTCACGCACAATATCACGCACATACATATACACAGAGAATACGGCTTATGGAAACAAGTAAGTAAGTAAGTAAGTAAAATTGTATATATATAGCACCTTTCAAAACCCAAGTGAAAAAGTGCTTTACAACAGGATAAAAGGTTAAAAGAAAAGAACACACTCAAAGCAGAATAGAGTATATGACTCAAGCACAAAAACACTTATAATAAGAGATGGATCTTCAGCTGTTTCTTAAAACATCCGAGGGAGTTTGCTGACCTGATTTCGGGGGAGAGACGGTTCCACAGCCTGGGACCCCGGACAGCGAACGCACAGTCCCCTCGTCTTAAGCGAGGTACAACTAACGGGCCTCGTTCAGACGACCTGAGAGGTATAAGGCATTAGCAGTTCACTAATATACTCTGGAGAAAGATTATGCAAAGCTTTATAAAAGAGGAGGAACTGAATCCTAAATTTAATCTGAAGCCAGTGCAGAGACATCAGAACGGGGGTGATGTGAGAGCAATATGAGGTCTTGGTAAGAGTTTTGGACTAACTGTAACCGGGCAACTGTAGCTTGGCTCCGGCAGGAATACAGAGCATTACAGTAATCAATCTGAAGTGAAAGGGAGAATGAGAAGAGCTCATCATCACACTGTCACTCTCCAACAAAAAGACCAAAACCAACAATCCTACTAAATACTAGTATTGTCTGTGTAGCCGAAGTCTCATATAGCTTAGTCCTCTGTGCCATTGAGGTCTATTGTTGTCCAAAAACTATGGAATGTTCCGACATTACCATTAACAAACACTGTAGTTTTTTCTGAGTCAATCCCACATCATGTTGCTGTAAATACTTACTAATACACCAAATTTGCGTTAATCCGTAGCTGAAAATAGTTCCTAACAAATGCGGTATTTACTCCTCTTTAAGTAACGTTTGCCGAGCTGGTGCCTAGAGATTTTTATTTTATGAAACCATTTATTTGTGTGATCTTTTCATTTTAAGATTTACGTCTTAGGAATGAATTGGTTTGGTTTTGAATGCCACACAGAGGGCATGGAAAAGGTATTGAGAGACTAAATTATTGTCGGTTTTGGTCTTTTCATGGAATTTGTTGGCAACAAGAAATATATAAAATAAAAACTTAGCCTTTCTTCTCTTTCTAACTTTTGCTCTCTCCCTTCGTCTACACTCTCATTTCCCTTACCCCCTTTCTCTCATCCTTCTCCTTTCCTCTTGCTCCTGTTTTCTCCCTCACTGTCTCCCTCTCCATCCCTCTTTCTTGTCTGTTTCTGCCCCTCTCTCTCTTCATGTCTCTCTCGCTTTCTCTCTCAGTGAGGTGGGCAGACGATGCTTCACGGAGCATGTCAATGGGAAAATAACTGGGGAGAGATGGCTAATGACACAGCGTAGAAATACACAGAAGTTTGTAGGAAATGAAATTGGATACACAACTGTAGGATTGTGGGTGGTCGTGTGTGGTAGATTGCATTGGGTGGTTATGTACTAATGTACTACTATGTACTAATATATTTTGCTTGTGCGGTTACATGTGTGTCCACTTATACACATACGACATTATCATATTTCTTTGTATATTCAGTCTCTGAACTTTGCAATGCAAAAAAGAAACTTTCTAACTTTCTCTCCTTTTCATGTTTCTCATACAGAACACAGTCCTCCCCGGGCACTTGTTAGGCTGATTACAATCATTTCTACATGTCATCTATTGAAAGTCATCTGCATTTTTGTGAGGCATATTTTCAGGGTTAAGACAATGAGGAGTTGACAGTTTGTAATAACAACGTAGAATGAAAATGGAGAAAATGTTGGTGAGATGGTGAAAAGAAGCGGTGTTTGCTGTTGCTCTAATCATAAAGAGCTCACACATATATATGAAGTGTTTAACAGTTGTTCCCAAGCTTTGTTTGCTGATTGTGGCAGCTATGCTGATTGGTTTGGAGTCAAAGTGTCCGTCATGCAAATTATTTGAGTGTAATTGATGTGAATAAAGTCTTGTGAGGTGAACCAAGGTGTTTGGTTTGGTCTGATGTGACCATCTGACTATCTTCTGAATAACTGACCGACCTCTAAATGGAAGTGTGCTTTCAGGTTAACATCGTTTAAACAAATTTCTCCATAATCACCACTAAACATGTGGTGATTATTCCAACAAATAAGCCCCAATTCCAGGTTATCTAATATGTGTGTGTGTGTGTGTGTGTGCGTGTGTGTGTTTTCCCTCTGCAGGTGGAATGTGGTGGGCATTCAGGGCTCTTTGATGAGCTACTTCACAGAGCCAATCTACTTCTCCAGCATCATTCTTGGCAGCCTTTACCATGCTGACCACCTCTCCAGGGCCATGTACCAACGCATCGCAGATATCGAGGACCTTCCCCAGCAGTTCACGCTCAACAGGCCTCTCCTCAGTGGTCAGTACCGGCATTGATGTGGAGTAGATGGGGAAATAAAAGATTTCCGCTGAAAGATGCTGAAATTTTAACTTCCAACAAGAGTTCAGGCTCCTTGTGAATCTCTGCCAATCAAATTCCAGTTCTCTAAATATCATCAGAGGAAGACGGTAATCCTAATCAGTAAACACATTTATCCACCTCACTGGTCAGTCCACAGCAGGAAGACAGTTATTGCTTTTCTCCTCTGATTGATCTGAACTGACATTTACCTAGTTCCTGGGAAATTGCTTTATCATTTTGTGTAAATTTTCAGCATTGGCTTGACCTTTTATAAAGGCCAGATAGACCAGGACTCTTTTCTTTCTTGCCTTTTATTCCTGACTTTCCATTTTTAGATGTAGCATTCAGTCTTTGTCTTCTTGCAAAACAATAGCATGTAAAATTCTCCTGTAAGAAATGTGATTTGCCAAACCTTCTTTGCATAAACCACGTTTGGTTCTTAACTCTCATTTGGCTGAGGCTGCTTAGCTTACATACATGTTTGCATTTTCAAACGGTGTCTTTTCACTTTCAGTGTTACAAAAGAAAAGGATTTTAGGATGACGACTAACTGATTTGTTTGGCAAATGTATGACTATCTGAAGTAGCATTGGCTGCGGTTGCTGGAATGTAAACCGCCCCAAAACCAGTACAGAGCAGGACAGATCTGCTAACATTAGAACTCTGATAGCATCCAGGATCGGCTTCCATACGGCGGGGAAATACTACACAGCAGATGTTCCATCCATACAGGGGGGGTTTTTTTTTTTAAAGTAACTTGTAACCCCAAAAACTAATGTAGTTAGTTAATGATGTGCTCCTTGACCTCCTTGGGAACTACTGTAGGTAGTTAAATGGTGACGTTTGCACCTTATGTTAGAGCAGTTTGTTCCATTCATCAGTTCCGCAGTTTTTCTCTTGTGTTTTTGAAAGGCTAAAAACACAGCCCTACAA
Organism: Coreoperca whiteheadi; assembly: GCA_011952105.1. Lineage (NCBI taxonomy): Eukaryota > Metazoa > Chordata > Actinopteri > Centrarchiformes > Sinipercidae > Coreoperca > Coreoperca whiteheadi. Next base: position 22,252,041 of record CM022488.1, read on the forward strand.
ACTCTTTGACTGCAGAAATCCAACAGGCCGGCAGTGCCAGGTTACGGTTGCCAAGCTCTTATTGGACAATTGCTGTTTGGGGGAAGGGTTTAGCAAATCAACGCTTTTAACAAATAAGAATAAACAAAGCCCAATCCATGACTGCGACGGTACAAACCAGACAACAACAAAAGCTACTTCAACACTCAAAATCAAACAGGCAAAGTGAAGCTGTGGTTGTTGTTTTAGATGCTAGGGGGATGACAAGGGGCATCATATTCCAGGGCCCAGAGTGATATGGAGCGCCCCCTGCTCCTCCTCTCTGGTTGCTCTCTAAACGGCAGGTAAAGGAGATAAAAGTAGGGTAAAAGTAGTATTATTAACCTTTTCTGCTTTAGAGAGGTTTTAGCAGTGAAGCACTGTGGTATTGGAGCGCAGAGACTCTCTTCCACTTTAAATCATCTTCAGCCACAAATGCTGCCAAATGGAACCAAGAAGCTTAATACACACACACACACACACACACACGCACAAAGAGCAAGACACTGGGATTTATGGCTTTCATATATCTCCCAGTTGTGCTTCAGATACAGTGGAGGCCGATGCCCCGTAGTGTGCTGGAAGAGAGCAGGCTCTGACCTCAGAGTCCCCCTGGGGTGGATGGTATTTTGTCTCCACTCAGTAGAACAACAACAAGAAAAGCAAGGAAATAACTTTCAGTTGCAAGATATCATTTGAAGGAATGGGCCACCAGGTTTGGCTACCTCATCCATTGTTTAATACATCGATGCAGTGGGGTAGCAGGAGGCTACGTTCCTGTGGGTCTTCCAAAGAGGTTTTTGAGGAAGGAGAAAGAAAATAATCATCTTAGTGGCACAGTCCTTTTTCTGCTTGAAGACATTTTCTTATTTATGTTTTTAATGTTTTGAGGGTCTTAACATAATGTTAACAGTGATAATGTGGACAGTGCTGCTAAAGGAAAACATTTAATTCAGTATTTCAGTCTGTTTTAACATATCATCGCTGTCCCGGGAGCTAAGTTGTTTTCAGCTTTGTGACAATGCATTTTTCTGGTAATCCAATTACTTTTTTACATGGTTTTATTTTGCTTAAGAAGTTCTCAACCCATACAAGAACACGTCATCCTTAGTTCTATCTGTAAAAACTTAAAATCATTGAATTAGGGGATACATGGTTTTCCTTAGAATGGCTTGGTGTGCTGCTCAGTCTTTGACCCTTGTTTTTGATTCCAGGTATAAGTAACGCAGAGGCCAGGCAGCCAGGCAAGGCACCCAACTTCAGTGTGAACTGGACGGTGGGTGACCAGGCCCTGGAGGTGATCAATGCAACCACAGGCAAGGACGACATGGGTCGCGCTTCACGCCTGTGCAAGAACGCCCTCTACAGCCACTGGGTGCGCCTACACTCCAAGGTAGATGTACTGTACTCTCTTGTTTTGAAGCATTTCACTCCATAACATGAAGCAGTTTGATACCCAGCCCTATTCATCAGCAGCACGAGCTGCTTTTTGTTTCGATTGTTTTGGTCACATTTTACTGGTTCATCCTCTATTCTGGTTTTTGTTGAATCAATCATATGTCTGGATAACAATTTAAGAATTCATCTTATGATAGATTCGACTCATGTCACATTAAGCAGCCTGAAGCAAACTTCAAAATCTTCATTGAACAACTGGATTGAGGGAAAAGAGCTGGGGTACGATATCACTGAGAGATTGTAGAGGTCAAACAGGACATTGAATTTCAGCAGTAGCGTGATGAATGGTTCCCTGACCACAGAAGTGATTGGTGAAAAATGAACTGAAACATCAACAGTTGACTGTAGGTATAAGTTAACATCTGGGAAAACTAACCCTAAAATTAGAGCAAGCAGAAACTGTCTTGCTGACTGTTTGTTTTGTTATGGTGGCACCAAAAACACATAAAAAAAAACACAGATACAGGAAGAGACAGAAGACAGAGCTGGAGTCAATGTTATAAGCTTGATATTTATTTAGAAAAATCATCCAGAGCTTAACGTGCATAACTTACTTCTTGTCTGTGTCTCTCTCCCTTTCAGCTGTCCTCCATCTTGTGGATCAAGATGCTCAAGCCCAGCTCCTACCATGAAGCCAAGCAGGCAGCCACAGAGTACCACTCTGCCAAGCAGGCGCTCATCAAGGCCTTCCACAAGGCCGGCCTGGGGGCCTGGGTCAAAAAACCCATTGAGCAAGACCAGTTCACGCTCAGCTCCTGAGGGAGTCGAGGGACCAAGGGATTCCTAAAGCCCCCACTCCTTCCCCCCTGACCCAGGCCTGAAAGCAACAGAGCCCCCCTATTAACAACGAGCCCACCGAGACACTTACCTCCGTCCCATGTGTCGGCACGCACGTGCACTTTGTACTTGTGGAAATAAACGTGCGTAGTTTCACAAACCATCCATAGCTCATCATTCTCATTCCTCAGAGGACCTCAGCCTCACCATGTCTTTTCTCATCATATTGATTTTTGTCCTTTTATTTTGATTTTAATGGATGGTGTTTCTTCATCTACTTGTTTTCTGTTTTAAAACTGGAATCCATGGTTTTTACACCACTGAGTTGTTTATGTTTCCCAGAGAAATCGTGTTTTTAATGCCGTAGATGTGGAAGTTGAAATTATACAGTTTTGTCTATTTTCTTGATCAATGAGTGTAGCCAGCTTAGGGTGAAATGTAGCCTAGAAACACGGGATCTTTGTTAACTAAATCCAATGTGTATGGACCTAAAAAAATATATATATACTTGCTAAAATGAATGACTATGTCGAACTTTAATTTAAAGATGCATAAATCTTCAGGATGTAAATCTAGTACTGAAAAGAAAAGAGAACTTAAAATTGTTATAAAACATTGTGTTATTTGGTCCGTTCCTTAGATGAGACTAATGTTCTTAGCCCCTGTATTAAAGATGAAAATGTTACAAAATACTGTGGTCCTGTTTGATTCACATATACAGGCCAGTGTTGCAGCAGTTGAGTCCACTTTTGTTGATTTTTATGTCTTGTTCAATCATTCGTGCATATGTTCTCTAAGTTCTTTTATGTCACTCTCATTTCATACTTGAACCATGGGGGGGTCACGTTGACAGCACCCCGCCCCAATCCCCCAACACCCAACCCGCCCCCCCCCCCCCTGCCTGGGTCTTGGGACAAGCTTTGGGAGGTGCTGCACGTTGTATTTTTCCTTGATCTAAGCCATGGCTTTGCATGGGAACTGAACTGGGAGGCCTACAGAGCAGAAAACACGTGGTGGAAAGCGTCCATCAGTGAATGATTTTGAATGAATGCCAGCATCTTCCTCCACAGGCAGCTTTAAATCTTTGTCTCTATTTTCTAGATTTCTTGTGATTGTTTGTTTGTTTTGGGGGGAGGGACAGGGACAGCTTTTTTGTTTTGTTTTTCTTAAGATTGGGCATTTGCGGATCGGATATAATACTGCAGTGAAAATAGTGATAGCATAAACGGACCTCTCAGATCTTGTAACTATGTAATTTTGTGGCAGGGATCCATGATAGCTGTCAGTTGAAATAGTAATAGAAGGCTCGGTCTATGTACTGTGGTGCCACATACAGTATATGAAGTTACATTCACTAGATGCCACATTATGCCAGTCTGTAGAGATAGTCTGAAATGCAAACACGTTGTAATCCCTCCACATAATTCTCTTTGGAAACACCTAGAGGAGGAGTGAAGTAACACGGAGTCCATGTATGAACAGACTTACAAGTTGTATGCTTAATATCTCTATCAACTCTACCTGTTGGTTACAACCAAATGTGTCAGTGTGATGTCATCTTCGTCGTCCTCTCTTTTACACCTGCAGAAACATGTCAGTTGCGTAGTTCGAGAAGACCTTTGTGATCTGACTTGCCACCTCTACACCCTGAATGCATAACTGTCCTCGTCTTTTAAATTTGTAAGTGAGGACATATTTCCAAGTAACTGCAGTGAATTCTGATTCCAGGCTGTAGGAAACGTGTCTGTGTGTGTGTGTGTGTGTGTGTGTGTGTGTGTGTGTGTGTGCGTGCTCAGACGTCTTTAAGTATACTCTGTATACATCTTCACCAAAGATGATCATGCCCATGTGTGTCTCTGCCCCAGTATTTTCCTTACAGAAATTTGTTGTTTTTTTGTTTTTTTAAATATCGCACACATTTTTTCAACCCTTTACTGTTTGGCTTTTGTATATTCACTGAACAATGTACTTTTTGATTTGTACAAAAACTGTGTATTCCATTCAGTATGGGGGAAATCGAATTGCCAGGCTTCTTTAGTGCATCTGTAGCTGTCGGTGGCCACGTGTATATTGTGACCTGCAATTATTATTGCTGCAGTATAGTAGTTCTGTGTATATAAGGAACAACAAAAATGACAAATTCTGTTCCCTGTGCAATCAGTTCATCCCATCCTACAAACTGTTTTGACTCTTTCCCTGTTGCTGGGATAGTGAAGATGTTAATGTTCCTAAGTACGTATTAGTGGTTCTCTGTGACTCACTGGGCACCATAAAGCATGGCACTAACACTGCCGGGGTTAACAAGCTTCATCATCATTGTAGTCAACAATGTTTAAAAAAAAATATGCACTGTAAGGTGCCTCAGCTAAAAGTGGCATCCACCAGCTGGCACGTGTGATGTCATATATGTACCTTTTTTACTTATATTTGGTTGTTTTATGAGTCAGTATTAGAAACGCAGGAAAAGGGAATCTACCGGCGTTGACTTGAAGGTAGAAACCCTGAAATTTGGTTAAAAAAATAATCACGAAAAATGGTGGGATCCAGTGCCCCCTGACAAATAGACCCAGACCAAAGCCGCAAGCAATACTCCTGATGTCTCCTTTAATGTCACCATATTAGAAACAGGAATCTGAATGAAGTTTCCCTCCCCCTCTCCTCCCCTAGTCTTTGTTCTTCTCCTGTTCTATTCTCGCTCTACAAAGTTGTCTGAGGTTTTGGTTTGTTTTTTTTGTATATTCCCGACCCTAAATACTGCCTGCTCCTCGAGATTTGTTGTTTTGTGTTTCTTTTGACTGCACTAAAGATGTCAACTGATGATGTCATGATAAAAAACCGTCCCCGTATATGGATTGGATGGCAACTATCACAGCAAGAACTGAACTGCTTCTGCATAACCCTTTGTGAATCCTCGATGATGGTCAGTGCCCCCCACCCCCCCGCAGCTGTGTCTGTGGTGGGCTTTGTCTTTCTATTTATTTATTTTGTGGTGACTCCAGCGTGGTCAGTGTTCGTCCACTCTGGGTTTCAGAGCCACAGCTCCCTGTTCTCCCTCTCTCCAGTTGTCCGACGTGTAAAAACCTCCACCAACAAAATCCACGACCTTGCATGTACTACCAACACTGAAGCTGCACCTAGCATGACGACAAACTTTTAAAGGACTCTCGTAGAAAAAAAGATAAACAGCTACAAATAGATATATAAACTGAACACAAAAGAATAAAAGAGTTCTTAGTTTACTTTTGCACATGGTTGTGATTCTTTCATGTTCTGAGTGTGGCGTTCTCTGTGTGTCTGTTGAACAAACTTACAAGGATTGGATACAGAAGAGAAACAATTTGCACACTGAATGGTTCATATAAGCTGCTTTAAATCAAACTGCTGGATGTCAGTTTTCCACATATGTAAATTGTGTTTTGTGTTTACTGAATTAAATAAATTGCATCATCATCTTGATGCTTTTGGGCTGCATTACCACAAGAACTATTTAAAGAAAGATAAATAGTTTATGAGAATCATCACACAGAATAAATTGAGTTCTCTCCAATCAGGGTGATTTGCTGAACTAGTGATGTAAGCACTGTCAGATGTCCTCAGGGGTGGAAAAGGTATGTAGATCCTTTACTCAATGTAAAAAATAATCCGTTACAAGTAAAAGTCCGGCCTTCAAAATTCTACCTAAATAAAAGTACAGAAGCATTATCAGAAAATGGTACTTAAAAGAAAAAGTGCTTGTCTGCCCCTTTCAATGAGATACAACATAACCAAAGGGGTCACAAGATAAATCGGAGGGATGAGATGATTAATGGGGTAGGAAAGAGAATTTGTATTCTTTTTTGGACTTTTTTTCTAATGTGTCTAATATTGTAGAGTTTTACCTTTTGGGGCCTTGAACAGTTATTTAAATGAAAGCAGACGTTTAAAGGGGAAATGTCTCTCTGCTCTCACTGATAACAACTCATAGACATTTGAAATGTGACAAGAACCCCAACTAGACAACGTTTTTGTAAGGGGTCTCAAGCCTAAAGCATTGGGAGTAGAGGTAGCAGAAAATGGAAATACTCAAGTAAAGAACAAGTACCTCTAAATTGTACTTACGTACAGTACTTGACTTTCCACCACTGCACGTCTTTATGCATCCCACAGAAGGTAAGTACATTTATATTGTCATTCTACAACACTGGGCTGCACAATGAAATGACACAACGAATGAAACAGAATGAACATAGACATGCAACACAACGCCGGCATCTGACATGCGTCAAATGATGCAGTGATCAACAACCAGACTGGGTTGTATGTAAAGGTAAGAAAGGTAATATGGCTTTAATACAACAGTAATCATGCATGTATATTGGCAAGAGGCCCCCTCTGTACACACTGTACAGACCTAAAAATTTCAAGCATCCATTAACTGTGCTGTATAGGAAATTTCAGCATGTTTGTAAAGCATCTTTGACCCATCACACTGTGTGACTGAAGATATCCGTCCTATCCTCTATTGCAGCAGGCAATTGGATAAAGGAAAACTATCTGCATCATTATCAAGCACCCCTGCGCTTTGTCATCCTCTTTAGAATCACTTCTCGCATCTTTTGAGTGAAACATTTGTCCACTTATCAATTACACAAGTGATCATCCTGAAATTGTTTGAAATGTACTTTATGAATATATTACCAGCAGCTGTCAAATTCCAGATTCAGTAGAGGAGCTTGTTTTGCTTCCTCAGAGGAAAATTTTAGCGGACACAAATTGGGGTTGGGTGTCAATCAGACTCAAGCTGAGGTTGGATTAGTCAGACTGAAGCGTCTCATGCATTTTACTGCTGGTTTTAATCTTCAACTCACACAAGGAGTGAAGTCAGGTCATCAACTTTTCTGTGTACTTTTAGGTTCTGGTTGTTTCACACTTAATGTTAGGTTAAGGAGTAAAAAATTAGATATCGTCACCAACATTTGATCTAAGACACTAAGATCTTTAATTGTTTGTTAATCTGAGAGACGTGAGTGAAAATTTGTACTACCTAGTTTAATATCACCGTTTAGCATACTGAACACCAGCCTTCAAACAATCCTCAAATTCAGGCAGTAAATTAAAATCTGATAAGTGTGAAACTTTTGCCAGGATAAGGTAGAAATCATGGAGGGCAACCAGTCAATAGAGAATCCTGAATATGCGGTGCAAGTGTGTTTGTGTGTCTGTGCAGTATCCCAGCAGATACTGCCATCCGATCAATAATAAATCACACATCAAGCTTCACTTTAAACACTAAGCCCCTGTGCTCATAACTCCATTGATATGACGAAAGCTCATGAAAAGGCAGTAATAAAAGAAAGCGGCTGAGACCAGAACATGCTAGATACTCTCTGGTCTTGAATAATTCAGAACCCATCTGCTGAATCTTAACAGCCGCGCTGCTGTTTACAGAAACATTAATATTATCACATCTATCAGGATACAAGTGCTACATTTGACACCATTTCTCCTTTACAATAGCCAGCAGCCATGCACACAAATATGCGTTAAAGTATTAGTGTGAAATATTTGATTGGCTTGTAATAGTGTGCTTAATAAACTACTAAAGTTTACTAAAGCTAACATAGTAAAAACTGACTTATTAGTATTGAACCCTGGTCTGAAGCACTTGATTAATGCAGTTGACTGCAGTTTTGTGGATAATCTATCAGGCTGTAAACTGTGAAACATGTTTTAATGAGTATTTCATAAAATATTTAAAGTATTCACACGTTTTAGAAGCCTCAAACAGATTTCTATAATTCAACACCAGATTCAAGCTTCACTATAAACAATAGAATTTGAGTTATTAAACAGAAACCATATGCAGTACAGTACAAATATGGAATTTAAACATTTATATGTAAATACACAGAGTACAGTGGAGGATGCTGAGGCTGCCCAGCCCTCGGGTGCAGTATGAGTGTGAGAGCGGGGGCAGCAGCTTGTGCCCCTGAGAGAAATGACAAATCATTAGCTCTGGTCCAGGGGTAAATGGGAGCCACACTCTTTCAAGGCCCACATTTCCATTTCAATTTTCTGCTCAACAGAGTTGATGTATGTGGCGAATCACATGGCAAGACCGCTCTCCACCTCGGCCGGCTCCAGCCTCCTGTTATTCACTGGCTAGAGTACCTCTGTGACCTTGTGTCTGTGTGTGTGTGTGTGTGAGTGTTTTATATATATATATATATATATATATATATATATATATATATATATAATATAGGCTGAAACAACAAAGATCCAGGAATACATCAGGAAGATGGCCCCCAATGTTGAACGACTGAGCGAAAACCGCAGGCCGCAGAAACCCAACGATGATGAGGAGGAGGAGGAGGATGAACCACCATGGAGAGACAAGCCCCTGTACGCCATGTACCGCCAACAGCCAAAGAAGTGGCTGATATCAAGAAATCCTCCAAGTGGCTGGAAAAGGCAGGATTATAGGACAGCACAGACGTACTAATCATGGCAGCACAAGAACAGGCACTCACAGTACAAGATTAATAGAGGCTGGGGTCTACGACACCAGACACGACCCCAGGTGCAGACTGTGCAAAGATGCCCCTGAGACAGTTCGGCACATAACAGCGGGGTGTAAGATGCAGGCAGGAACAGCGTACATAGAACGCCAAAGGTGGTTGGCACAGTGTACAGGAACATCTGCCATGAGAGGGGGATTTATATATACAGTATTTAAATTGTCACTGAGTCGAAGAAAAAAGAGGTAGAAGTGTGTTTATAAACTGAAAATTGAAATCAATGTTTCCACTGAGAGGTAACGTGTTTCATAATATAATATGACAATGAAGAGTGAAGTTATCTTTTAGAAGATGAAACTAATTAGAAAGCAAATAACATCTTTATATAGATGGCAAACAGCATACCGTCAAACAACAAACTGACCCCTGCTTACAAAACGCCATGATAGATACAGTGATGGAGAACTTTGTAGAAAGTTGTTGCCCTGCCTGTTTTCACTGCTCTTGCTCTGCAAGTATAAAGTCGGCCGAAAGTTTGGCAATGAAAAAAAAAAAACGTCGAAACATTTGGAAAATTCATAGAAAATGAAAGCTAAATATTCTAGTTGGAACACAGATGGATGCTGCATGACACAACGTGTGAGAGTGACATAATGAGCTGCGGTGGGACAGACTGCAGCAGATTCAGGCCTGAGGTCCCAACAATCACATCAACATAAAACAGCATTTTTTCCACAGTTGAAAATATGTTTTTTCCTGTTAGTACACAGGCAGTTACACTTTAATAAATTGTGATTTGGAAACATTTAATAATCGCAAGAAAAAGAAAAGTCAAGATAATTCATGGAATTAAGGAAAACTAACAATTACAGCCCCAGTGGTTTTTACGCTTTATACATTGTGTTTGTAAACAGTTTGGTTTCAAAAATAAATTATTTAATTTAAGGTGGAAATGTTTCTTTTCGCTTTTATTTAAATGATCATTTTGACTAAGTTTTCTTCTCTATGGATGTATTTGAAGATGCTGTTAGTTTTTGGTTGTTGCTTCATGTATTGTGTCTGTTGTGCATTTTTGCACTAAGGAACTGCCTATTTGATTGGGCTGACAGCACTCAATGAATAAAAACAGAGTGAGAAAAAAAGGAAAAGGAAATACAGGGTAGCGTTTAGGCAAAAATGGCGACATATAAGAAAAGACAATATGAAAAATGACTACGCATTCTGGCCCTGTTGTGGCCTTCATCTGGGAACATCAAATTAAAATTCCTTAATAGCTGCAAAACTAATGAAATAGATTTAAAATGCCACAACAGTCTGCCTTGTAAAACTATGCTTTCCACAGGCCAAACTCTTTGTTTCTAGAATAGCACAGAAGATCCTTCCTTTTGTTGTTGTCTGTGGAGAATTACTGAAAGCAGATCTATAAGTTGTTACTGGCTCCATTCTATATGATCAGAACCAACAATACTGGACTTTAATCTTGTATCAACTGAGTTTTTCAAAGCCAGCTAACAAGATGACACCCCACAGTGTAAATTAATTGACTCAACATCCGCAGTCAGTTGGTAATTGCTTAACCGTCTCTTTGGCACCGTGTTCATCCTGATACATTGTAATTTACTTTGAGGTACTGCTAAGTGTCGCTGTGTGTGTGAGAGGAGTGTAGATAGGCTAAGTATAGAGAAGAAAGTGTCAAGAGGAGACGCAGATTGAGCTTATCTGTGAGCTCAGGCCTTCCTTTGTCAGAGCAGCTCCATTCTGATGAAGACTCTTTGAACCTGACAGAATAATTAAAAAAGGAAGGAGGAGGAAAAGCTGACATTTGCATTTTGACCTTTTTGATTTACGTGGCGAAAATTGCTCCCAGTTTCCCCCAGAGCACATTATAATATATCAATCTTCCCTTGCAAATGTGTGTGCGTGAGACGTGCGTGTGTGTTTGTGTGTAAAACTATGCATTTAAGTTTGTGTTTAAGAGTGCATATGTGTAGGTGTACTTAACAATTCGATATGCGTACAAGCAGTGTGTATTTATGAGTGTGTGGGAATAATAAAAGAATAGATTTATGGCATATTACCCAGCCATCTCTTCATTAAGGAGCTGTTTTCCAGTAAGCGGGCTCTATTTGAATAGCTAAATTGTCCAAACAGCGCACAAACTAGGACTAATAGCCCAGTGCCCTTGTCACAGGCGGCCCCACCGCCAAAGTCAAACTGAAGAACATTGGACCTGAGTGAGTGAGTGTGTGTGTGTGTATGTTTGTGGCAGCATGTTCAGTGACACAGTTTTCGTAAATTAAAGGGTTCCTGCTTTGTTTTTATAATTTCCACTTTGGTGTGATTCATATAGCAAGGACAACTTTTGCAAGTTAGAGCTATCCATGCTAATCCTAGCCCTATGACACCTTGCGTGAATTGTGTGCGCGACTTCCAGTTATCCCTGGTCGTCTGTGCGACTCAGCGGTATGCTACAGGCGTCTTCCCTTTTCTTTGCCCTCTACTACAAAGGGATCTTCAGTATACCTGAAGAAGTGACCTCGGATAGCTGTAACAAGCTAAATTAGCTTAGCATTAGCACTAAAATGTTATTGCGTTCAAGGAGAAGTTGCGAAGTTTAAGGATCGTCTCCTGGAGTTTCTGCTGGTTGCCTGGCAAAGACTCCAGGAAGTTACATGCCAGGAAATATTCCAGCACACAAACCCCATAAACTACAGTGGGTCATGTTTATACTTAAGTGTTCGTAGGATTAAACAAGCGAGATATAATGTGTTAATTGGTGAGCTTTAGAGGTGCTGGTAGGCGGATTTTGTTACCTTTGGACAGCACCAGCCTAGCTGTCTCCCCCTGTTTCTAATCTTTATGCTAAGTTAAGCTAACCGTCTCCTGGCTGTAGCTTCATATTTAGTGGACGGACACAAGAGTGGTAATGACCTTTTCAACTCTTGGCAAGAAAGCAAATAAGCGTATTCCCTAAAATGTCAAACCATTCCTTTAAGTTATTCAAACACATTTTTATGGATTTGTATTTTCAATTTAGTCAAATAAGATGAAATTAAAACTTCCACATAATGTGTTGCCCACCAAGGTGAAATTGTGTGAATTCTGTTTCAACGACCACACAGTAAATCAGTTAGCATCACCTCCTTCTCACTGTGAAGATCACAGCCGAAACTTGCATATCAAGTCAGACCTTGTGAGACAGTATATCTTTCTGTCACATTGTCCTTCAGACAGTGTGTGACTCTAAAGAAACACTATGAAAATTGATGCTGACATCTCACACAGAGTCTCCCTGAGACATTTGCTCAAGGTTAAGACTAATAACAGGAGATTGGCGCTCTGGCAAAGAATTTCATAGAAAAATGAGTAGGTGTTGGACAACAACCTTGTGTTTGAGAGGTAGCCTAGAGTAGGTTTAGGCATGGTAAAAAGTTTAGGCATGGTAAAAATGTGTTTTGTCTATGTGAAATACACAAATGTGTCGACATATATTTGCAAGGTCAAACATATAGCATGCCAAGCATTTTTTTTTAGAGAGAGGTTGTCTTGGTAGTTATCTGAAAATAAGTTTGTTTCAGTTTTATTTACACTTACATCCAACAATTTGTATTTTTCTATTAAGTACTGATAGACAGACTTCATATTCCCAAAGCAATTTGACAGTTTTTTTGGAGCCAGGAAGAGTTGCAAAGGGTTTTGGAAGCAGAATGTCTTTCACAGAGCACTGAAACATCACTGCAATGAGCCAGACAGGGAATTTGTCAGGCCCAGGATATAGGAAAGTCTGAGTAGAAAACACATTTGTTATGAACCCAGGATTGTAAGCCTATGAAACCTATTTCTTGAGAAAAGTAGTGGGCGGAAATAGTTGGAAAATCTCTGTTTCTGACAAATCTTCTTGGGTCCATCTGAAAGACGGGAATCCAAAAAACATGAGAGAAAAGCAGCCACACAATTGCTTCAGATCCCCGCGCTGACAGTGAAAAAGGGAAAAAAATACAACGGAAGTGTGAATAATTTAATCATTTCTCAGTGATCAGTTCCTTCACTTGATGTTAAGCAAAAAAATCATATTGAGGAATGAAACTTACTGACCCATTTAAAATGTTTCTTCTTCACTCTGAATTCAAGAGGGAAAATTCTTATTAGTTATAATATGGTTTTGAGTGTATGTTGACATTGTAGCAAGTGTGCAGAACAGTCACACCTGCTGACATGTGTCCGTACCAGTCAGCTTACTTTTCTTGGAGAAGGTGAAGGAGCAAGACTGCTCACCACAGTGGAGCCATAACAATTAAAAACAGCTCATTAATCCTAGCTCTGACAGCAGAAAACTGCATCTGGGCTATTTGTGGCAATGCAGCGCGGTCCCATTCTGTCGAGGCCTGAGTTGTTTAGAAATGGTATTTTTGCTGTTGTCAGGGAGAGCCATTTAACAAGACGAACATAGATGCAGCCTGAGACCAAATGCACTTTTCTGGAGAATTGTCCAGGAACTATAGATCAAGTAATGACTACATGCGCAACAACATAATGACTGTCAAGCTTCAAGAGGCTTACAGATGTCTGATAAACACATAGTAGAATATACACTAAAAGGATGATAAACTGTCTATACAATGCAAGTAAGATTACAGTGTGGATTGTATGTGTGATGAATGTAATTACATACAGTAAACCTATGCTTTAAATATGATAAACTTTATATAATTCATATAATCCAACCTGAAGGATATCTTAATTGCCATGCATAATAATTAGCACAAATATGATTTCAGTGGAAAGTCATAGGACCTTTGACATCTATATTATACTGTCACCTAGTGGTTAAAACATGCCACTATCTGTGAGATGTCATTGATTTCATTTTCTGGTTAACATCCACTGAGATTGTATACAATATTTCCCTGTTATCACATAGAAAAAAACTTCAACACAGCAGTTTTGATTGAAGTCCATAGAGCTCTTTTGAAAACCTACACCAGTGAGTCACTGACATAACACTCACTTTCCAAATATAGTGTATCTCCAGCCATTTTAACAGGTTCATTGTGTTCTTTGTATTTTCAAAAGGTCCACTCTTTGATTAAAAAGAAAACAAAAAAGGGCAACTGACTGCAGAAAGGAGGGGAAAAGAGTTCAATCCCTTACAACTCTAAAAATGTCTGAATAGTTCACTTAATAAACGTATTCCCCAAAGTGTCAAACTATTCCTTTAAAAGCTCTTGGCCTAATATTATCAGAAACAATAGTATTTCAATGTGTTGTAGGTGAGGGATTAGAAATTAAACTATGAAATAGATTTGAACTCAAGTTTAAATAAACAGCTACAAGTTATTGAGTTAAGCATCCTGCATACAAGCTTCAGTATCCTCAGGATTCTATTAGAAAAATTACTATCGTATGAAAAAATGTGGACACTTTACTTTTCATTCGTTCATTTTGGTTTTATTGAGCTCTGAACAGCATGTAAACATTTCAGTGCTGACCACTGAGCAGGTTGCCGAGAATGACTGGAGGATGGAAAGAAGCAAGATGTCAGCTTGACCCATGTTAGAGTTCCGTTCGCATCAGGATTTTGGCTTTCTTCATGTTTTTGGCCACTGTCAAAGAAAAGAGGACAAATAAGAAGAAAGACCATAAATCTTTTTCCCTGTCCAGCTACCAGAACTCTTAAAATAAGATCAAAAAAGGCACATTTTAAGGACTTCTTGTTTAGTGTAGTTAATTCAATTACAAGCAAATTAATACTCAATACTAAGGGATTATATGACTTATAAGATTAGTGCTATCTTGTTTCTAGATAATAATACTCCACAAAGGCAAGACATGAATAGAATGAAACCAGGTTTTGAAACTATGACAAGTTGGAGGCATGTGTGCTGAACACTGAGGACCATGCAGTGATGTCTTATCAGGTGGCTCTAAAGCCATGGCAATGCCCATCTGTGGGCCCACCACTTTGGTCCAGACTGAGAAATCTCATCAACTATTGAACGGCTTGAAATGAAATCTGGTACAGATATTCAAGGTCCGTAGCAGATGACGCTCAGTGACTTTGGTGATCCCCGGACTTTTCCTCTAGCGCCACCAGCAGGTCATGGTTTTTAACTTATCCAGTGAAATATCTCAGCATCTAATAGATGGATTAGGACAGACTTTGGTTCAGATATTCAGATATGGTCCCCAGAGGATGAATCTCAATGACATTTATGTTCCCCTGCCTTTTCGTCAAAGCGCCATCATCAGGTTAAATGTTCAATTTGTCCAATACTTTGGTTTGTGACCAAATACCTGCAAAAATAATACAGGCCTTCGTTGTACTTTGTGTTGGTACATTAGCAAATGTTTGCATGCTAACACTCTAAGAAGGTGAACATTGTTAACATTACCTGCTAAACATCAGTATCGACACTGTGTGAATGTTAGCATGTTAACATTAGCATTTAGCTCTTAAGCAACATACAACATCACAGAACTTGTAGACTTAGTCTTGTGAAAAAATCCCCTTTGATGCCACATCTGACAAATAATGATTGAGTTACTTACAAAGTTACAAAGTTAACCCTTTTTCTGTGTCTACAGTCTCTACATAATTGTCTCTGTGCCCAGGACATCTGTAATCCCTGGTGTTGATGTACAATATGGTTGATGTTATTTTCATCATCAGAGAGGTGTTTTTGCCTCAGAGTGCTCAGCTACAATCCGTGTTTGGCGTACATACACTTGTAAGTGTTTTCTATTATTTTGTGTTGGCCCAAATTGAATGGTGAATTGCAGTTTTACAAACATATCTGGGAAGCAGAGCTGTAGTTTTCTGAAGCCCAGAGGAGCTTTCTATTACGGAGTCTATGTAGCAAGTTAGCCTGGCTAACCCTAAGGTTCAAAGTACAGTAGTTAGCTCTCCTTCCAAGATCATAATAACTTGGTGCATTAATCCCTTTTCTATTGCAAACTTCCATTTAAGTTTGCTGATTAACTGCTGCTCCAGATAACATTAGCTACACCCAATTAGGTTCATCAATGCAACTGACATAATTTGGCAGGAAATAATGTAATGTTAATGGAAGCATAACTGTAGGCCATCAACAATTCTTTGGGCATTAGTGTGTTTTTATGTTTATCAAAGGCACAATGTGTTATCCAAATGTGATCAACAGTGCAGCCTCAGCACCAAAAATCGAACACAAGATTGGAACCTGAAATTACCCTCATATTGATTGACAGAGACCAACACTAGACAACAAATAAGACAAAGCTATTCATGTTTTATGCTAAGTTAAAGGTTTGTTTACACCAGTATTGACTGTAAACAAAGGAATAAAAGCAGCAGTATTTTTCAATTATAATCAGTGGACAAACACACAAAATGCAGATTTTTCATCCATAGGTCAAATATGTGAAAGTACTTCACATTCATGTGGTTAAAAACGTTACACTTTAAAAAAAAATGTTTTTAAAAGTGCCAATCTGTGTTGCCAGGGCAGTGTTGAGTTTGCTTCTCTTTTCTTGGTAAATGATTATCATTACCTTATAAGCACCCTGCCTTGTATTTCCATAAATAAAACTGCATTCTACAAACTGGACACAAGAATGTATTGAAACAGTATTTCAAAAAAGCACCGCAGTTGGAAAACGTCTCTTCTCCCACCTCCTCAACTGCCCTCCTGCTGAAACCTAAAACCTTCAGTCCCTCGCTAATATCCACATGAACGCCCTCATTCTCTCTGTCAGGCCCGTCTCACAAAAAAAAAGTTTGTCATCTCTGTCAAAATATTGAGGGAGGAAGATGAGGGTTAAAAACAGTACGGGCTCAGCCTGTCTGCTGCCACAAACTATCATTAGAGAGAGTGTACGGTCACTCACAATGTGCCATGTCACTAGGTGTGTAGGCGTAGAGTTGGTTGCTGTACTTTCCTGTAATGTCTGTGCGCACAGTCATAGATGGATCTGCAGAAAGACATTTCACACACATGGATTGAGGAGTGGGATCAACAGAATCTGATTGTAATAACTGTTGTGCTGTTGCTGCCGTTTATTTGGTCTAACTGCTCACGTTTCTGTAACACTCAAGGAGGGAGAGCAAACAGCGAAAGTGAAAACAAAAGAGAGAAACTGAGGGCATGTGAAAGAAAGAGGAACGAACAGATGACAGGTGTCAGTTTCAGTGAGAAATCATATGCTGAAATCTTACAGCCAAATAAATGGTAATTTAGGACTGAGTGCAATACAACATTTCCAGTCCTAGTTTGCCCAGCACTTCCCACACTATCATTAAGAAGGCTGAACTACTGAGTCACTTAGCATTTATACTGCTAAAAATAAATAAAAACTACTGTGAGGTTTTTGAGTCTCCCAAAAAGGATGCAAAAATCAATCCTGGGCCAAACAGTTTTTTCAGATATACTTTTATTTGGGTTTGAGTTCTGTTGCGCTCATAAGATGTGAGCGTGATACCAGAGAGTTAAGGAAGTCAGAGGATGGTAAGTAAGTTTTGCTATCTGAACAAGTCTGTTCAAATCTCAAAGGGACAAATATTTTCAATTGACTGTCCTATTAGGTTGTTTTTTTAATGATAAATGGTGTAAGTATTTACCAACAAAGAGGATTCGGGGAACGTAGTAGCCATCAAGCGCCAGATTCTTGTCTGCAGTCTCATTCTGTAAAATAAAACATATAATACAAACAGCAGAAATTAGTCAATTATTAGTACAGAAAGTATGTATAAAGTATTTAGCAGATGGTTACTTCTAGATGCTATTCTTCTTTGCACATAATTTGAACCTTTAATTATGCCTGGTATTGTTACAGTGTCCATGATTCACCTCAAGATATTTCACTAGTTTACACATTAGTTGACGAAGTGCTAAAAATAATGCATACAGACTGGTAGAATTCTATGCTTAAACCAGCAGAAGGATGAAGAATCTTCTTCTTGTACTGCAGGAACTCCATATCCAGTGCAGCTATCCTTTATCATCACATTACCCCTTTATATCAGTCACTCGGTCAGCATTTTGCACTGCTTCTACATTGTACACTGTTTTACACTGAAAAAAGTTTTCTTCATATGTGCCCAACGGACTCACCACCAAGTTGAGCATGATGAAATCCTCTTTGGCCATTTTCTGGATGGCCTTCTCAGCAGCAAATGCCTTCTTCAGTGCTGTGGAATGAATTATGTTTAACTTATGAGATTAGAAAAAAGAACTGGCTTTTACGTTTTCTTTATAGTAATACTGTATATGCTGCCCAAAGCAGAGCACGTGCAGGCAGGAATTATAAATATGGTCGGGTATTTTCAATTATCACAGATTGCGTTCATAAACCTTTGGAC
This sequence comes from Coreoperca whiteheadi, assembly GCA_011952105.1. NCBI lineage: Eukaryota > Metazoa > Chordata > Actinopteri > Centrarchiformes > Sinipercidae > Coreoperca > Coreoperca whiteheadi. The sequence goes on from CM022488.1 coordinate 22,270,131, forward strand.
TTACTTAGTTTTAACTAGTTTTGCAGGTTGGACCTACAGATTATCCATACCCAGTTTCCTTGCCAGAGGTTACACAATGTATTAAGTTATAAATGTATGACTTCCAACTTATTTAAATTGTCCTCAAATTGTATAATTGAGTTGTGAGTCAAAACTGAATAAGGATGGTTGGTTTTCACGATCAACTGAAGCACTGGTATGTTCAAGCATTCAAAGGCAGGCTGTAAAATATTGTACTTTTTTCCTCAAACCTGATAAAGGTCAAAAGATTTTGCCCTGTAGGTGCTCTTTATTGTTTATGTTTTTGGAAACGCCAGTGGAGACTTCCATTGAGCTTACTTCCAGGAAACCAGCTGTGTGATTAATGATTATAATTCTAACCCATTTTCATTTCCTGCTTGACAGGTATTATGGAACACACCTATTGTGTTCCCCATGAATCCAAGCCCAAGTCTGGATTAGAAGGACAGTGCGGGATGTGCATGCCTATATTTTTACATTCAATATTTTTCAGCTGTAATAAACCAGAGTTACTATGGTACCTTGACTGTATGGGCAGTCATCTTGATGATGGATGACCATCAGAGGCTTCTGACTGTGAAAGCAAAACCACAGAGAAACCAACTCAACACATTCTTCAACACAAATAGCACAATGATGGGTGGGAACGCTGTCGAGTCCACACCCCAGACTTTAAAAGAGTAATGACAATTAAAATGCCATTTTTTGCTTTTATGTGCTAGGAATAATGCTATATTCCATTATTAAGAGAACAAATGTAGTTCTGCATTATAGTGTATTTTAACCCCAACTTGAACAAGTAAGTCACCTCATCGTCCTTATGGACACATAGGATGAAAATGTTTCCAGTGGTATTTTATTCACAAATGTTAACATACAATATAAGAAGAATCTCACAATGTGTTTTTCTATTCAAACTGTTGCTGAGAAATCTATCAAAGAATCTTCAAAGGTATCCATAATTAGACAGCGGTATTTTGAAGAGCTATACTGTAAGTGATAAGTCTCTGCTTTCTGTGTAATACCATATGTTAGTCTATATTCTATTCTCACAGCCAAAACTCATATTCAAACAGAATCAACAAATATTCAAGGCTGTTATCAAGGCGTAGAGTCTTACCTCTTGACCATCTTCGACAGGCCCTCATCATAACTTTTGACCCAACTAATACTGTCTCCCCATCCTGCAGGACAAAACAGCAACGAAGACAACAACAATGAATATGGCACACCATATGCCATTATATAAACTGAATTCAAATTCAGGCCTTTATTTGTATGTCGATTGACACAAAGTCAAGTTCACAGCTATGAATTCAGGTTGCTAATCATTCTTGAGATGGAAACTATAGCTGTAAATGGAGGATCGCCCACCTCTTGACAAGGACTGAGGCTTCACTTTTTTTCTTTTCTGGTCCCCGGCACTGGTACAGATACCAAAGAACAAAGCAAACAAGAGCCAGCGAAACATCACTTCCTGTCCTTTGTGACAACTGCAATGACACCCGGCCATCAGATTAGAGTGAAATTCAGTGAGATGTCCATTTGAAACACAATAGATTTCATAGACCCAGTGCAATCACAGTGCTTGGTAATAGCACACTTTACTTTATACTTTCATCTTTTCTTCTGCAATGCTTTTCTTCTGTGAGCTGCTACTATATCTATATATTTCGTATAAGCCTATATACAAAATCTCACAAATCCCTAATTATACACATTTTAAATAAAAAGCTTTTAACTCTATCGGATGCATCTAGCCATTATGAAAAACACTATGGCAATTTTTTATAGAGAAGGTAATTCATAATTCAAGTATTTCTGTCTCCTGAAGTCGTACATATTAGATGACTTACCTTGACAGCATGAAGCAACAAGCGTCTGTTGCTGCACCCGTCTATATACCTTGTCTTTTGTCAGATGTTTTTTTCATTTAACCGAACTCACCAAACAGGTATATCAAAGCGGTGTACTAGAAATAAAGACGACTGAACCACACACATTGTTGAATTGCTAATACTGAGATCCAGCGTACAGACAGTCCTCTAAGGGTTTAAGAAAAATACATAAAGGCTTTTAAAGGAGATCTGACCTCAAAAAGACCTACTCAGCTTTCCACATTTTCTCATACTAAACTAATTTGATTTTTCTGATGCCAAATTGTGTTAACTGTTGTCTTTGTCATGGACTATTTGTCAGTTGTTTTAATCCCCAAATGGTATGACTTATAGATTTATACATTTTAGTAAAGGCGATTGTTTATTTTGGTCACTTCACAAACACAACTTCATTCTTCTGTCTGTCTGTCTGCCTGTCTGTCTGTCTATCACTGCTCTACTACTACAGCTTTTTTGTTGCAGACTGTTAGCTGTTGCTATGGACACACGCAGCGCTTAGCAACCGAAAGCCCTCGGCGCAGGCGCACTCGTCATTAATGATGCACTGTGGGATTGCAGAATATTGACATAGCAACCAGGCGAAGGAGCTCCCGGGGTTTTTTCTGTCCAAATTAGTTTTTGCAGTATCTTCTGCGTTTAAACTAGTTTGCTTTGCTTTTGGCTGCTGCCATGAATGGGGCAGTGGCAAAAAAGACCCAGGACACGCTGGGCAAAGTGATTAAGAAACCGCCTCTCACGGAGAAACTGCTAAGCAAGCCGCCGTTTCGATACCTACACGACATCTTCAGTGAGGTGAGACTGATCTGCAGAAGTTACGATAACGTTAGCAAGCTGACGACTGTTTAACTAGCTCAATAAGCCTCGTTTGGCCATATTTATGAAAACGCTAGCGTCAACTGAACCTACGTTATGTCATTTAAAAGCACAGACACGCGAGCCAGTTAGCTGGCTAATACACTAACGTTAGCATGAACTAACGTTATCGCACGCTAACCAAGTCAGTTGGCTAGCTCCCGTTGACTTCGCAGTAACGTTAAGTTACCGCATCTGTAGCTTTTCTCAAGCTCTCAGATAGTCTGCCGTAGTACGAATAAGGTTGGCCAAATAGTTAATCATCAACCAAAGAAAGAGTTGCTAGCGTTCACTTGAAATTCAATGTTAGGTTGCCTATTCAGTTAACATAGTGGGTAAGCTCGTTAGCCAGCTAAAGCGTCGTCAAGTTGCTAGGCACGACCTGAGCCCACGTAGGGACCAGAAAACCAATTTTGTCCTCTATTTATCTAACGAGAGTGAGACGATTGTTAGTAACGTCGCTAACTTGGCTAAATGTGTCTGGTTGTTGGAACCCGTCACGTTGAGCTCACGGATGCTGAGAAGCTTATCGTAGCCGTGCAGTTGGATAATACTACGGGTCACGTTGTGCTAAAATTGATCGCTGTGTAAATGGGAGAAATTGCTGCCGTTCTTGGATTCTGTTTGTGTTGTACAAAGGTGCTGGCAAAACAAGTGGAGGTACACACAATTTGTGCATAAGCTACAGATATCCTCGAAGCCTTCCTGGGTGCTTTTGGGAAGGACTGAGAAGCTTGTGATGAACTCAACGGTGACCATTGTAATGTCTGATTTCTTGGCAGTAGGGTTCAGTTTAGCAAGCCACAGCAGCTGTTACTCTCAAGTGAAGAGACAGTCAGGTACAGACTGGGGTCAGCTACTACCTATTAATCACAAGCATTTTTTTTCATCAGCTTGGTTTGATATACTGTACCACTTGGGGACTGGATGAGTTGGATGTTGTTATTCACTGATAGAGAATGTAAATAGAATATACGAAATACTTGATGTCAGTACAAAATTGAGTCTGATCTATATCATGAAAAAAGCTTTTTCTCAACTGCGCTTTCTTTCTTTTTCATTACTAACTTCGTACACACAAACAGAATCCTTTGACATGAGGTGTCAAGCACAGCGAAATCTGTTTCACTTCTTCTAAACAGAAGTGAGATCTCATTCTCACTCTCCACCTGTTGAGTAGGCTGATATTTCACTGCAGGTGGGTTCATGTATATTTGATAAAGGGAAGCGCGTTGGCATGTGTGACCTCTTTCCTCTGATTAGCAGTGTGTTTGACTGCAGGAGTGGGCCATCAAACAACTGAAATTTCAAGGCGAGAATGTTATTTGCAAGCATTCATGAATTAACTACATTTGGATATGATTTTTCTGTTTTCCTTCAATAGTGTTCCCACAGCTACAGGAATTCACCTGTAGCTTTAAAAGCTGCAATGCTAAAGCTATAGCTGCCTATTGGTGGTATAGAGTATGTGTTTATTAAGTTTTAGGTATATGAAACGGTTAATATTGCAAACTATCTGACAACTGAGTGTGAAACCTTTCTTTCTCACTGCTTTCAGGTCATCAGGACCACTGGTTTTATGAAAGGCTTGTATGGAGAAAATGAAATGAAGTCAGATAATGTTAAGGTAAGTTGACCACACTTTCTCCACCTGGTTAAACTGTTTGGCTCTTGGTTTTTTTGTAACCTATGGTCTCCTGCTACACAAAAATGATGTGCTATTCTTTGGTTAATAGTGTTCCCCTCATATTCATTGGCTTTGTTAATGTGCTTGCTTGTGTATAGAATATGTATTTATTTCCTAAGCATCAGCCTTACTTGTGTATGAGATCACCTGTGCATTACATGGAACAGTCTGAGGGTGTCTGTGTGTGGGGGCAACCCCTACACTCTGCCTGTGTGACGCACTGGTTGAGAGGATCTGGCAGGACATGACTGAGAGGGCCCGCCAAGGTGTCAGAACTCAAGTCTGCTGTTTGAAAGCTCACCCCAAATAGGAAGGAAGATGCTAGGCTTTGATAAATGTCAGTGTTGAAAACAGAATGCCTTACAAAGGGCAAGTTACTGTAATTAAATAATATTAATTTTTCTTTGTTGTATTTAGAATTTAACATTGTTTCATGCACTTCTGTCATAGGCCTTTTCTAGAAGGTGCAACAAGTTGATTGAAAAGTGTAGGTATTGTGTAGAGAATTGTGTTAATGCTTTGATATTATAGCCGAATCTACAGGTGTGAAGTTAATTCGTTGGAAAAGCTGACATTTTGTTCTATAAATTTGTTTCTTATTGAAACTACTAGCCTTGTCTCTAAAGTAGGGATGTATGTTTTATAACAGAGAGAGACAGGGCAGGCAGACAGACTGAAGGAAAGAAAAACATTACTATAACTCTATTACTGCCGTTAGTCATGCGAATACAGACCCTCTCAGAAATGAGCGCCCATATTCTCAATTTTAATATTGCTGAACCATGATCACCGAATGCAAGTAGTTGTTGCAATAAACCTACCTTTTATAAGCTAGGCCTAATCCATAAGGTAATAGTCAGGTAGTTCTAAAATGTACATTTAAAACACAGACCCATTCAGCTACTGTACTCTCAGATCCTCTGAACAGATTGTTCCGGCATCCTGGAGCATAAAAGCTAAATGCTGTCCCACCAAAGGTTTTTGTTCTGTACTTCAGAACAACTGAAATGCTCGTGCCAGAAGACCTGAGGGGCCATCCTGTTTCAATCATTAAAAGTATTTTAGACAAGTACTTTGCTGAAAGACCATTTAGTAGTTTATGAACTAGTCACAGATTTTTAAAATCAATTTGAAAACTGACAATCAGTTGATAACATAACGTGATTTGGTTAGATTTGAGAGGAGAGCATGACAATAGTCAAGTCTATTAAAGATTAAAGCGTCCATTAGTCTCTCTGTGTTGCTTAGAGAGAGAAATGGTCGCACTTTAGCACTTTAAAAAGCAGATTTGGTGACATACCCAACATGGGCCTTGACGTTCAGTTCTAAGTCAAAGATAACACCAAAGTTTCGCATCTGTTGGCTGGGGGTGAATCCTAGCGATTTCAATTTTGTGTCCAGTTTCGCTTTCTTAGAACCTATAACTGATAGTTCACTGTAACCAGGATAACACTGTGTACGCACGTGAATGTTGTGGTCGCAAACATCATAATTCTAGAGATCACAATGTTCCACAATGATCCTTGTCATCTATTAACTGAAAGGCACATCATTCTTAATGATTTACCTACCTCTCTTTCTTTTTAAAGTTTAACGTCAATTATGTATTTTATTAATTGTCTAGAGAGCACCTGTGCAAGAGTATGTCACTCATTAGAAATGTCATAAGTAAAGGGATCAACACTGCATAGGCCAGCCTATTATCAGATGGTCAGGTGGTTGCACCAGCTACAAGTCCTTATGTTACACAGTTGGCAGGCTTCTCAGATGCAGCAGGCTGATTAGAAGCACCGCTTAGCCGGGTCATTTGTCTGGAATAGGGTCTGTTTAATTTACACGCATACAGGAATGCAAGAATTAAATCAAATGAAGGGTGAATATTTGATTGTTAATTTTGTGAAGGCAGCCTTTGTTATGAGTCCAGCTTTTCATTTCCTCTCCCTTGTTGCCTTACAAACTAACTATTACATCACAGAAACCATTAAGTCACATTTATAATTTGTGGCAAATTATAAGATTTACACATTGCACGGTAAAATATAATGTGTTAATTTAAATAGCCTGGTCAAGAAACGAGCAAAATCAGAGTTAAAGGGTGGACACAAATTACGATTGTTGGGGCAATTATAGTCATTAATTGAGTGTCAAGAGAGACTGGACTAAATTTGACTGCTACTCAACAACTATGCATGACTGTGCACGTTATGTAGAATTGTAGCATGTTAGCAGTAACTTGCGTTGAACTGCAAGGACATGCGTATCTCAGGGGTTTAGTCATTCAAAACGGTGTGTTGGAAAATAACAACTCCCATTGGAGTTCCTTTGCTTTCACAACCACATCCTATCTCTCCCGTGCACTTTCCTGTTAATCACATCATCGTTTTTCTTTCTAGGATAAGGACTCTAAAATAGTCTTCCTCCAGAAAGCGATAGATGTGGTGATGCTGGTGAGTGGCGAGCCCCTGGCGGCAAAGCCAGCACGCATTGTGGCCGGCCATGAGCCTGAGAAAACCAATGAGCTGCTGCAGGCCATGGCTAAATGCTGCCTCAACAAGGTCCGTGTTCTTGGGGAAATTACATACACACACACACAAAAAACAACTGAAAAGCAGAATGGGAAACACTCATCAATTCTCCAATTTCTCCAGTTCATTCATTGATCCTGTTGTCTGTGTTATGAAACAGTTATGGCACTACATAACCAAACGTTCAGTGTGTGATTTTTCACAACTAAATATTATACTCTTGGGAAAATGTGTCCAGCCACCTCTGGGAGAAGTTTGAAATATTTTAATTGAACCCGGGAGGTGGAGTGTAAACAGATGAGCTGGTGCCTGGGGGATAGTTGTTCTTTAAACGGTATTTTGACATCATGTCATGTAGTAGACCATTCTTGGCGATTTAAATGTCTACCTCTAAGATGTTATGCAACATTTTCGCTTTGAGTGCACTGATTATAAATGTAATAGACATATTATTTCAAGTTTTTCAACTTGTATTAAACAAAAGTAATGACAACTTCACAAAAAACATGCGAATGTCACGATTGTGCATTTAGCTCTGAAAGTAAGATATATCCAGATAAGTAATGGGTCAGACAATGCAACTGGTCAAATACTTGCTGCGTGCTTGCTGATAAATCCAATTAAAAATGCCAAAATTAGAATTTGTTGCTGAGCTTTTCTGCATTTTTGTGCTTATTAACATACTGTATCCATCTTTTTCTTTGAAGAAAACTTAACGCTGGTAAACTGAACTTTTACGTTGTTGCCTAAGTGCCTTTTGTTTGCCCCTTCCACGGGAAGGTCAATATCACCTACAGAGTAGCGCCTGTTTTAACTGTTACAGTTTTAGAATTTTACTTAAGGACACATCAGAAGATGCTTTCCAACATGATTTGAACCCAGGCCATCCGTTTGTTGGACATTCCGCTGCACACTGCGTCACCCTCCTATTCAAACAACAGTTAATGTCACTCATTGATATATTTGCTGTATTAAATTGAATGATTCTCCTGCACTTGATCTGCAGATGTCCAGTGATGATGCAGTGAAGCGAGTGCTTGCAGGAGAAAAAATGGACATGAAGTCAAAGGCCAGCACTTCCAGGTCCCAGGACAAGGAAAATAGGGAGGGACGTGAACGTCATCTGGATAGAGAGGTGAGAGTCTTCAGCCCATTCAAATTGTGGAATTTTAAATTTGTTACACACTGCTCAATCCTACATGTGGTTTGAAATGTACTGTTTGCGTTAGTATTCCTTGCAAGCAGCAGGTTTGGTTTAAAAATTCAGTGAGATGATCAAATGATGAGTTTTCCAGTATGTCACCACGTCTGGCGTTAAATCCTCACCCTGTGTGCTGGCATGAACTATTCCAGGAGAAGAAAAAGATTACAGAGCGCAGCGGGAGCCGGGACCAGAAGGACCCAGACCAGCCCAAAGAGCAGGAGAGCCGACGCAGAGATGGGGAGAAAGACCAGCACCGTGACAGGGAGCGCTCTGACAAGCACCACCGCAGTGAACAGGACCACCACACCAAAGACAAGAGCCGGGAGCGGGACAAGGAAAAGGACAAAGGACGAGTCAAGGACAGAGAAAGGGACAAAGACAAAGACAGAGAAAATACAAGAGATAGGGATTCCCACAGAGACCGAGAAAGAGATAAGGATAAACGACGAGACCGAGACAAAGAGAGAGAGCGACACAAACAGGGGGGAGAGAGTGGCAATAGCAAGGTATGACACTTAACCCCACTCATGTCTTAAATGTTGGCAACAAGTGCCATTATTTACGTACTGTCTATTTGTGTGTGCTTAGGTCAGAGTATCGGAGGAACCACAGCAAAAATCGAGCCCTGCAGAGGCTAGCAAAACCGACAAACCCATGCCAGCGGTAAGTTATATCTTTAGGCAGAAAATTCACACATAATATAATGTCTATCATTGGGACCATTTTATTTTCTCATCTGCAATCATGGTGTGGCAGTTTCCTGTATGTCAAGACAGCAAAATTCAAGAAACATAGAATTGGTCACAGATTTTAAATGTTAACTTAAACTTGACCTTTTATACACCTTGTAAAAAATGTTTAATTTATTTTATAATGTTGTGCCTCTATATTTACATCTACAAGGAACCTAAACCGGCCGAAGAGGTATTCAACCCTGCAGAACCTTTCCGTTGAAAAGTAGACCCGTGTATTGCAGACATTTTAGTGTTAGAATGTAGTGACTATTGCAATAGCCCTGGGGTTGCTGGCTGCTTGGTTTAGTGCTAATTTGGACTACAGTGTATAACAGACATGTGAGCTCATGGTACCTCTTATTATCTGTGTAATTGATAAATGTGACTATTTAGTGCATGCTGTAATGGTGTGTTCTTTGCTTGTGCAGCCTGACGAAGCAGTTGAGAACCAGGTAAGAACTTACTATATTTCAGTAGAAAAGATGGCTCTATAACACTTTTTCATTTCAGATACCGATGCTGATGGTTGAAAGGATATGCCAAATAATAAAAACAGTGCAGAAAAGAAAAAAAAAATCTAATTTATACCATCATCATATCAACAACATTGAGTATCTGTCAATGCAATCGCAATCCTATATGTGTGTGTGTGTGAGCTCCATAAGTCAGCTAGTTCCCTGACTTCCTTGTTCAGATGGGGGATAGCCATTTCAAAGTTTAAATGTTGGTTTGACAGTGTGTAGCAAGGGTTGAGATGTTCAGTTCAGCATAAAAACACACAGTTTTAAACCATGGAAAGCCGTTTGTTACGCATCACAATTATTCACAATTTTCTCCAGTACCAGCTTAGCTTTGTTGCTACAATGTGTTTTGCTCTGGTACACTTGTCTTCGTGGCTTGTTCAATTTCATTATATTCCTTCGCATGATGCCTCTGCAAGTATTTTACTAAATTTCTACTGTTGAAGCTTGCAGTGCTTATTCTCACTACATCACTTTTGTCATTTGGCTTTTCTGAAAGGAAGCTGCACTTGGCTGTGTGCTGTGCTGGAATGTTGATGGATGCCAACATTCCAATGTTTTTGTATTGTAGTATGACACTTCAGGGTATATTTGTTGGTATGTTAAATCATATAGTATTTTTTTCCAGTATCTGGTCCAGTTTGTTCGGCTGGTGTTAGACTTAAACAATACTGTATATTGAACCTAAAACCGCACTTCCTTCTTTTTGCTTTACAACTCTCGTATTTTGCATGGAGAGCTCTGTCTGTATGCATGCTTTAAAAGACAATTCCACATGTTTATGTGCACGTTCATACCATACCACAGCGTAACTCAAGCTTACCGAAAGACATGATAAATGATGATGAATGGTTAGCACAACACAGAGCCATACACGAGAGGGTGTGTTCCAAATCATCCCAACAATTAGTGAGTGATGCGTTGCTTTTCAGCGCTTATTGTCCTAAAGTTGGATCTTTTCCCTGCTTGTCTTTCCTCCTATTACAGTCTGATAGTCCAGCTAGAATACCTCGGCCTTCATCTGCCAAAGGGCAGAGGCGGAGACCCAATATTGGAGGTCAAGGTAAACCCCCCCCCCCACACACACACACACACACACACACACACACCCTATTTGAATCACCTATATCATTGAGGCATATCTCACATATTTATTAGTACAGATGTTTACAATACCTGCACTTTAATCATTGACAGAAGGGCTTTTTAGTACGTCCAAATAGATTTTACAGTTGACTGCTTTCTTTTTGCACTCCACTTGTCTAATAAAATCAAACTAGTTTCCCTAAGTTGAAACTAGAAGTGACTTATCAGGAAGGAATACAAGCGTCACAGAACTGACAATAAGAAAAGCATTTCTAAAAAAGAATTTTGTACTTAAGGTGTGCTCTATAATGATTTTCGTATTTGTATTAGAAAGGAAACTAACAATGCCTTGTCTTTGTCTGCTCTCAACAGATGAATCTGACAGTGATGGAGGTAATTGGTCTCTATCTCATCCCCCTTGTGGAGTTGCATGCAAAACAAGAGTATAAAGCTTTTTAACATTCACACAAGAATTTCCCATGTGGAAATGGGGTCAACATGACAGAGAAGTGGTGCACTTGATCTAAAATGCGTTTTGAGGATTGTTGTGGTAAGTTTCAATAATGGAGAAAGACAGTATTGAAATTGATCACTCCAATGGTTTTGACTTTTAACTTGGTTCCCTACTACCTCAGTACTGAAAGCACAAGGCATGTGATTAATGATCTGACTCGGGGACGGCAAACACGTGTCTGAGTCACTGGGTGAGTGCAATCACTCATTGAGTGACATACTCGGTGATTATTCCTTGTTAAAGCATCTGGGGTGAAAGTCAGTCAAGTTTATTAGTAAAGCCCAACATCAGATGTAATGGGCTTTACCGGCCTACAATAGCAACAGTTCCCGTCCAGCCCAAACTCTCCCAGAAGACAAGGAAAAACTCCTCAAACAAACCTTTAACACTTAGAAATCTCAGAAGAGGCAAAACAAATCTTCGCATGGGTTGGAAGTCAAGTAGGCTAAGCCTGAGGTTATATGGCTGAATTAACGTTGTTTTCGTGCCACAGTGTTTTGAACTAGCTGTGCCTTTTGTCAGAGTGGTAGTATTTAAGCCAGAGAAAAGGACATTGGTGTGTAACTGTTGTTATAAAGGTGTGCTCTAAAATGTCAGCGTCCACCATGGTAAGGACAGGGCTAATCCTTGCTACTGAGCTAACAAGTCATTGTTGTTGTTCTTTCACAGATGTAGAGGCTCAGTTAGCCCAGAGAGCTGCCCTCCTGGAAAATGGAGAAACTGCAGGCTCCACAGTGCCATCCGACATGGCCTCCAGGTCTGTACAGTCAACACTAAACACTCTTTGCTGAGTGGTACTAATCAAACATTACTCTTCACTTACAAAAATCCCTCTTCCCAACTGTTTGTCACATCAAAAACATCTCAATTCCACTACTTAAGCTTCTGGCACATGTATAAGAACAATATGTACAATAGCCATTTAATAAATAATACATTTATGAAGCCTGCGAAGTGTTTGTTGAGAATGTTGACATGTTAATTCAGTTATGTGGTCATTTTTGGGGCTGTAGTGTGAATGTTATTGCATTGTATCGCATTGCTTTATTGATTTAAAATTCATGGTAGTTTTGCCTTTTGAAAGTTAGGTTTGCTCCTGAGCCCAGTCCAGGATCAGTTCCAGTACGTTAACCAGTTTACCTTTACACCTTTTAATTTATGTATTATAATTATGAACCCTCTGTTCTTTTACTGACTAATATTCAGTTACAATTGATTGTCTGGGCAGCTGTTTTATAGCAGTTATTGTTACACTGTTATTAATATTTTATTAATATATTAATATTAATACTGAGCAACAATGATCCTACAAGTCTGAATGACTTGTGAACCAAAATAAGTTACTTGTATAAATGCAGACATATATAGTTCTAAAATTGTTTAACAGCTTATTTCTATATGTGTATAATCCTTTCATCGTTCAGCAACAGGCGAATACCACGGCCCAGCAGTGCTCGCCCAGCACCTCCCAGAGTCAAGAGGCAGGAAAGTTACACTGATGTGACCCCAGCTGAGAGGTGACTCCACCACACATTTTTACTAATGTGTAATTAATTCTGCCAAGGAAGAAAGTTTTTTCTTCTTTGTGAAGACATGCATAGTCTGAACACAAGTCTCTATCCTGCCAAGGGCAGAGATGGATCACTACTTAGATTATTAATCCAATTGTATTACACATACTGGATGACTGCATTTGTGACTGTGTAATAACAGAGTGAGTGGAGCAAGTCTGACCAGTCGACAGTTACATAAAGCATAAAGGTGTCTACAAGACGGCACACGTCTCCTACAGTATATGCTATATAAGTGTTCAGTTAGAAATGAGTCAAGCTCTTTGTCTGTCTTTCAGGCTCTCCAGTGCCAAGCCCTCAGCACCAGTCATCATGGATGGGAAGAGGCTGTCTGAGGATGAGGAGGACGAAGATGAGCAATTTGTTGTGGAGGAGGCGGTCCCTCCGTCTTCAGATGCTCATGAGATGGAGGTGAAAAGTGACTTGAACAGCGAGTTGTTCAAAAACCATTGGAAAACAAAAGCCTCGGATAGTTATCTATTATTTTTTCTTATTACAGGAGCCTGCACAAGAACTCAACAGTAAAGACAAACATGGTACACCGTCATATTTGTTTTGTTCTCTTTATAGTTGCCCTTATTTTCTAAGGAGCAATAATGCCACATTGTCTCTGCTTTTTTTTTTTCTTGCTGAATTAAGCCAATTTCAGGAAACAGCGCTTTCACTTTCCCTCTGATTGTTTCTCTCACTGTAGGTGGCCTTGTGAAAAAGATCCTTGAGACCAAGAAAGACTATGAATTGTCTCCATCCTCCCCCAAGTCAAAAGAACAGGTATGTTCAGTTATTGCAGTAGTTCCACTAGAGGGCAGTATCAGCCTAGTTCTCTCCACCTACTCTTTATCAGTGACTCTGAGCTCACCTTTTGTGATGTGTCTACCTACCTGTATTATGTGCTGTAACACAAATTGCCTCTCGGGAGGATAAAGTTTTCTAAACCAAAGTAAACTAATGTTAAACCTCGCCATCAGTTCTATCAGCCATTTGTTCTGGAAAGTTTGCTCCCCAGGGCGAGTTCTTTAACCGCAGTTAAATGCCCAATGCAACACTGGCTATTATCAAAAGAAAGATGTAAACAAATGGAGTGGAGAGGTGTAATTGCACCGCATTCTAACCACAAAAATGTTCCCCTTCAGTGAAGCTGAAGGCCTAATAACCAGACAAGCAAGTATGGTCTCTAACAGACCACACACAATTGATACATCAAGATGTCTGGAGCAAAATGAGCTTGTTTTCTGGGGTTTCTCAATATCTTAGGTATGCTAAAATTTTTTGATTACAGACTTCTCTGTTCTGTATACAGTTTGAGGGTGTCTGCCGTCTTGGGAACTAGCTTTTAGAGCAATCTTGTTCTGACTGTTCACACTCCTTCCCCTTGTATGGACTGGTTCCAGAAAACAGGCAATGCACAACAGTTTTTCAGTCATTGAGGTTTACAGTCCTGCTGAATCTTGTCTCTAAACATCCTCTATTAAAACTCCAATCCACACAGGGGTCAAGTTTTCTTGTAAAGATCCTTCTTTCTTCTCATCTTCTCTTTGATTTAGACTTTATATTAGACATGAAAGACCGGCTTTTTCAAGGTGATGCATTACTGCTGTTGCTCATGCGTTCGCCTCTGTCAGCTTATTTATCAGACAGGGGAGAGAGGCGTCTTTCATCATTATTTGGAGTTTGAATCAGTGTGAAACTTACAGTTTGGTCTGTACTCCATGGTGTGAGGTGGCATATGCTGTCTGCTTTGGGTGGTCCTCTTCACTGAAGCATACTCTCCCGGCATCCTTTCTTAGCTGACCACCCTGACTCTGATGGATGCACTGTTTTAGACTGTTAGTCGTGCAGAAAGGCCCTCGATCTATCCCCTCCTAACCGAGCCTTCAGACATCATCCCTCATAACTCTTCAGGTGTGAGTTGTCTCAGCATAGCCACCTGTAAACTGAAATATCTTGTAGGCCCAGCATTTAACCAACTTCACATGTGCATGTTAAATGTAATTTTTATATATCACTACCAGCCTCAACACATTTCTTGAAAATCATTTATCTCCAAAAAGTCCAACCAAACACACACACACACACACACACACAGGCAAACAGCAGAGCTCTTTGTGTAACATGAGCATAACCTTGTAGAGTTTATCCTAATTTTCTTAATGCAGCCTCCTCAGTTTTCAGGGCTTCTAAACCATTTCAGAGTATCCAGTATGGTCTGCACGGGCAGCTTAGAGCAGGTATGTCTGCACATAGGAACTGTTCAGTCCTCCCCTCCGTCATTATTGGCCTTGCCTCGTCAGCTGTATAAAGAACTATAATGACTTCCTTCCAGACACGAAAGGGTGGAGAGGTCAGCTTAATGGAGTCATTTTTTTTTCTTTCTCTTGCAATCACTGTAAAACACGCAGGGTCAAAAATATAAATATTGAGCTTCCTCATTCTATGTGGCATGACAAGTTTGAAATTTCTGCTGCCGCAGTTCACTTTCTTAAACACCAAAGTTTATCAAAACTCTATCTGTATGAGTCACAAACCAACCTGGTTTAAGAGCCAACATCATGTTCAGTTAAAAAAAACAAAAGGAAAATCCAGTTGATATGTTATTATGCCCATTGTAATTTACATCCTTTGTCTTTGAATGAATTTTGCTAATAGTTAATGCCAGTCGCCTAGATGCCCCATTGCTGTACTGAAGTAAATAAAGGGAATTTTTAAACAGTCAAATGATTGTATTTTGCCATGTCCCACCATAGTGTGTATGACCGAAGAATTTGCTGTATATTTATGGGGATGACCTTCCTCGTGAACCCTCGGCGGTATTGTATATTATTCCAAGATACTTCTCGTTTTATTTAGACAGAATCTGCCCCTTGCAGCAGCTGCGTTTTCATAAGAATTTTTGTGTACTCGTTTCCCCCTTTTCTTTACCCCCATCAAATTAGCCTTGATGAAGGTTTGTAGTGTATAAATAAACCCTGTGGCACACAAATGGACGGCTGTTGAGTGAGAGTCAGCGAGGAGAAGGGCCAGAATACTCTCTGCAGAATTGTCAAGAAAATAAATATTCCTCTCTGCAGACCTCTGTGTCTTCATAAACATCCAGGGTTTTTTTTGTGGAAACATAAGGAAATGGCCCTGTGGCATTCCATTAGTCATATTACTTTTGTAGAGGTCCTCTTGACTTGACAAATGAGTTTGGTCATGTTTATGAGGAGTACCTACCTGAAGCACCCACAGTGTGTTATCAGACCAGATCTCAACCATGACAACACGGTTTAATTATGATCAGAAGTCATATCTTTCAAAATAGCCTTTTCTCTCCATCAGAACGTGTGAATGATGAACCACCTTTTTACTGCAGTATAGCCAATGGTCCCTTTTGGAAGTTTCCTTTCAGTTCACCCCGTAGCCCAGGGTGGTGATCTCAGTTGTCTCCCCAAGGGGCTACAGTGACCTTGCAACAACATCCTGTAACCTCATTGGCCGTAAGCGTTTCTCCTTACCTCACTGACTCCAAGCTATTTTTATGATCCAGCTAGACTTTTGAATGGCCTTCTATGAAAAATGGTGAGGAAGCCCATAAGCAGCATCCAGAGCCGATTCTCCTCCTATACTGTACTTCCCTCCCTGGCTTCCCTCTCAGATCTTCCACAGGGACACATTGTAAAAACCATCAGGATGTGCCTTACTGTCTTCAAATGGCCACTAGTAGCCAGTTGAATTGTTACCAAAAGATCTAAAGTTGTCATACGTGGTCTTCAATGATCTACACATCCTCTGACAAATCCAATTTTCATATTTGTGTGTGTGATGATGAAAGAGCAGTTCACGTGAGTTCATAAAGAAAGATGGTCTTTTGCAACTGACATTTGAGCTCGCTTTGCCACAACCTACTGTAGCCACTTTAAACTGATTGCGGGCAAAGCAGCTCTAAAGAGAAGTTTGTACATTTTTGTTTCACCCTCCTGTTTTGACCAAACTGAAGCTGATTAATGAACAGTAATGAATGAATAAATTATAATGACGCTTCTCTCCTTATGATGGAAGCAGATCTCTCGCCAACAACTAGTCAACTAGTGTCTAAATCGTTGTTTTCCCAGCTAATGATACCCTAGAGGTTGCTCTGCCGCTGACAGGTTCTATGCATGCACACCATTTTTCTTGTCAGAGGATACTTTGAAGAATGTTTTCCTCTTGCCTCAGAATATCCCTATAAGCAGTCCATAAATCACGTTTTTGCCCGCAGTTGTTAGTTAAGCTGATTAGGCATGTGATGACTGGGTGAATTTCACGTTGTAGTGTACCTTGCAGTATTACTGTACATCCATGAGAATTTCATTCTGTTGTCCCTCGTTTGAAGGAGACCCAAGCAGAGAGAGTTTGTAGTTAAAATGAAAGATTTAATCTCGACAAGTGTGTTGGCATCCAACAACATAAGGGCGGATCAAAACAATATTAAAGTGTTTATTTATGTACTTTGCCAAGATAGAGACATCTTGATCTACAAGACTATAGTGTAGGTATAAAACACTTTAAAGTGAACTACCTCCTCTTATCAGTCCACCTGCCCTTTCTAGCACCAGCTTGGGGGTTTCATCACTGTCTGAGATGATGGGAAAACCTGCCCCCCTTCCTCCTCTCTCCCCTCCTACTCCTCTGTGGTCACCACGTCTAAATATTGTTCTATGATCTGGGTGAGAAAAAGAAAAACTAGGAGCACACGGGTCTCGTAGACCCCGACAGAGACCTCCATAAAGCTGTGATTTATATCCATCCAGACAGAGTGCACACGAACCAGGGGTCATGTTTTCACGGCAAGTTTTTTATTTTCCAACCCCACCTCTGCTCCTGCAGCAAGGCCTGTGCGTGCTCTTTGT